>BTCW01000007.1:38722566-39454876 GCA_033239725.1 Echinochloa phyllopogon
ACGGCCGCACGCCCGCGCCTCGCCGCGCGGCACTGGGCCACGCCCAGCTGCGACCCGCCGTCCCCGCCGCAAGTCCGGCCGACGACGCCCCATGCGCCGCCGTCGCGTTGCCGCCACCGGGCACTCGCCGAGGACGCGCCGCCACCGGATCCACGCGTAGCCGCCGGAGAATCGCCCCGCCGCCATCATCCCCAGGTCCACCGGACTTCCGGCGAGGCCCTCCGACGGCGGCGAGGTGGAGGACGGGAGGTAGAGGGAGGGCGGCGGCGGCGACGGCTAGGTGCCGCCCGTGCCGCCAGGGAGAGGCGACGCGGGGGCAGGACTTACTGGATCGTTAGCTATTCATGCGAGAATTGATCACTGGTGGGGATCCATAGAGAGTCCTTTTTATGAAATATCTGAGAAAGCAAAAGAAAAAAAAGAGAGACAGGTGGTTTATTTATCACCAAATAGAGATGAATATTATATGATAGCAGCAGGAAATTCTTTGTCCTTGAATCAGGGGAAGAACAGGTTGTTCCAGCTAGATACCGTCAAGAATTCCTGACTATTGCATGGGAACAGATTCATGTTAGAAGTTTTCCCTTTCCAATATTTTTCTATTGGAGGCTCTCTCATTCCTTTTATTGAGCATAATGATGCGAATCGGGCTTTAATGAGTTCTAATATGCAGCGCCAAGCAGTTCCACTTTCTCGGTCCGAGAAGTGCATTGTTGGAACTGGATTGGAACGCCAAACAGCTCTAGTGATAGTCATAAGATCCTTTTATCAAGTAATGGGAAGACTATAAGTATTCCTTTAGTTGCCCATCGGCGCTCTAACAAAAATACTTGTATGCACCAAAAACCTCGGGTTCCGCGGGGGAAATCCATTAAAAAAGGGCAAATTTTAGCGGAGGGAGCAGCTACAGTTGGAGGGGAACTTGCTTTAGGAAAAAACATTTTAGTAGCTTATATGCCCTGGGAGGGTTACAATTTTGAAGACGCCGTACTAATTAGCGAGCGTTTGGTATATGAGGATATTTATACTTCTTTTCACATCCGAAAATATGAAATTCAGACGGATACGACAAGCCAAGGCTCCGCTGAAAAAATCACTAAAGAAATACCACATCTAGAAGAACATTTACTCCGCAATTTGGACAGAAATGTTGTGAAGTTGGGATCCTGGGTAGAAACTGGCGATATTTTAGTGGGTAAATTAACGCCTCAAATAGCGAGCGAATCGTCATATATCGCAGAAGCTGGATTATTACGGGCTATTTTTGGTCTTGAGGTATCCACTTCAAAAGAAACTTCTCTCAAACTACCTATAGGTGGAAGAGGGCGCGTTATCGATGTGAAATGGATCCAGAGGGACCCCCTTGACATAATGGTTCGTGTATATATTTTACAGAAACGTGAAATCAAAGTTGGGGATAAAGTAGCCGGAAGACACGGGAATAAGGGGATCATTTCCAAAATTTTGCCTAGGTAAGATATGCCCTATTTGCAAGATGGAACATCTGTTGATATGGTCTTCAATCCATTAGGAATACCCTCACGAATGAATGTGGGACAGATATTTGAAAGCTCGCTCGGATTAGCAGGGGATCTGCTAAAGAAACATTATAGAATAGCACCCTTTGATGAGAGATATGAGCAAGAGGCTTCAAAAAAACTTGTGTTTTCGGAATTATATGAAGCCAGTAAACAAACAAAAAATCCATGGGTATTTGAACCCGAGTACCCGGGAAAAAGCAGAATATTTGATGGAAGAACAGGAGATCCCTTTGAACAGCCTGTTCTAATAGGGAAGTCCTATATCTTAAAATTAATTCATCAAGTTGATGAGTAAATTCATGGACGTTCTACTGGGCCCTACTCACTTGTTACCCAACAACCCGTTAGAGGAAGAGCCAAGCAAGGGGGACAACGAGTAGGAGAAATGGAAGTTTGGGCTTTAGAAGGATTTGGTGTTGCTCATATTTTACAAGAGATACTTACTTATAAATCTGATCATCTTATAGCTCGCCAAGAAATACTTAATGCTACGATCTGGGAAAAAGAGTGCCTAATCACGAGGATCCTCCAGAATCTTTTCGAGTCCTCGTTAGAGAACTACGATCTTTGGCTCTAGAACTGAACCATTTCCTTGTATCTGAGAAGAACTTCCAGGTTAATAGGGAGGATGTTTGATCAGAATCAATATAAATTCTTTTCTTATTTCTATTTTATGATTGACCAATATAAACATAAACAACTTCAAATTGGACTCGTTTCCCCTCAACAAATAAAGGCTTGGGCTAAAAAAATCCTACCTAATGGGGAAGTCGTTGGCGAAGTCACAAGGCCCTCCACTTTTCATTATAAAACCGATAAACCAGAAAAAGATGGATTGTTTTGCGAAAGAATCTTTGAACCCATAAAAAGCGGAATTTGTGCTTGTGGAAATTCTCGAGTGAGCATAGCTGAAAACGAAGACGAAAGATTTTGCCAAAAATGCGGGGTAGAATTTGTTGATTCTCGGGTACGAAGATATCAAATGGGCTACATAAAACTGGCATGTCCAGTGACTCATGTGTGGTATTTGAAAGGTCTTCCTAGTTATATCGCGAATCTTTTAGATAAACCCCTTAAGAAATTGGAGGGCCTAGTATGTGGCGATTTCTCTTTTGCTAGGCCCAGCGCTAAAAAACCTACTTTCTTACGATTACGGGGTTTATTCGAAGATGAAATTTTATCCTGTAACCACAGTATTTCTCCCTTTTTTTCTACCCCAGGCTTTGCAACATTTCGAAATCGGGAAATTGCGACAGGAGCAGGTGCTATTAGAGAACAATTAGCGGATTTGGATTTGCGAATTATTATAGAGAATTCCTTGGTTGAATGGAAGGAATTAGAAGACGAGGGGTATAGTGGAGATGAATGGGAAGATAGAAAAAGACGAATAAGAAAAGTTTTTTTGATTAGACGCATGCAATTGGCGAAACATTTTATTCAAACAAATGTAGAACCAGAATGCATGGTTTTGTGCTTATTACCGGTTCTTCCTCCCGAATTGAGACCCATTGTTTATAGGTCTGGGGATAAAGTAGTGACTTCGGATATTAATGAACTTTATAAGAGAGTTATTCATCGGAACAACAACCTTGCCTATCTATTAAAAAGAAGTGAATTAGCACCAGCAGATTTAGTAATGTGCCAGGAAAAATTAGTACAAGAAGCCGTGGATACACTTCTTGATAGTGGGTCCCGCGGGC
The DNA here is from genome assembly GCA_033239725.1 of Echinochloa phyllopogon. NCBI lineage: Eukaryota > Viridiplantae > Streptophyta > Magnoliopsida > Poales > Poaceae > Echinochloa > Echinochloa phyllopogon. The sequence continues at coordinate 38,725,808 of BTCW01000007.1, forward strand.
AACCCACAAGGGATGGTCACAATAAAGTATACAAATCACTTTCAGATGTAATTGAGGGTAAAGAGGGGAGGTTTCGTGAGACTTTGCTTGGAAAACGGGTCGATTACTCGGGGCGTTCTGTCATTGTTGTGGGTCCTTCGCTTTCATTACATCAATGTGGATTACCTCTAGAGATAGCAATAAAGCTTTTTCAGCTATTTGTAATCCTACGAAACGCGCTACTTCTAATGTCAGGATTGCTGAAAGGAAAATTTGGGAAAAAGAACCCATTGTATGGGAAATACTTCAAGAAGTTATGCGGGGACATCCTGTACTGTTGAACAGAGCACCTACCCTGCATAGATTAGGCATACAGGCCTTCCAACCCACTTTAGTAGAGGGGCGTACTATTTGTTTACATCCATTAGTGTGTAAGGGTTTCAATGCGGACTTTGATGGGGATCAAATGGCTGTTCATCTACCTTTATCCTTGGAAGCTCAGGCGGAAGCCCGTTTACTTATGTTTTCTCATATGAATCTCCTGTCTCCCGCTATTGGAGATCCTATTTGCGTGCCAACTCAAGACATGCTTATCGGACTTTATGTATTAACAATTGGAAGTCGTCGAGGTATTTGTGCAAATAGATATAATAGTTGCGGAAACTCTCCAAATAAAAAAGTAAATTACAATAATAACAATTATTATAAGTATACGAAAGATAAAGAACCCCTTTTTTCTAGTTCCTATGATGCACTGGGAGCTTATAGACAGAAACGGATCGGTTTAAACAGTCCCTTGTGGCTCCGATGGAAACTAGATCAACGCATCGTTGGGTCAAGAGAAGTTCCGATTGAAGTTCAATATGAATCTTTTGGGACTTATCATGAGATTTATGCCCATTATCTAGTAGTGGGAAATAGAAAAAAAGAAATCCGTTCTATATACATTCGAACCACTCTTGGTCATATTTCTTTTTATAGAGAAATAGAGGAAGCCATACAAGGATTTAGTCGGGCCTATTCATACACTATCTAAACAAGGAAGTTAGATTCGGCTTCATAGACAATAATTTACAAGTAAAATTGGTTGCAGATATATATATTAGAACGAAAAGGGCGTTACCTTTCCCATTTCAAGATAAACAGCAGCGCGATTGGTGATGTAGGAGATGTCCTCGTTGTCAAGCTCCATGGCCTTTGTATAGTGCTGGATCGCGGTATCGAAATCTTTCTTCTTGTAAGCGGCGTTGCCCGCTTCCTTCTCCTTCTGCGCCGCCGCCTTCCTCTCCTTCCGCTCCTTCTCCTCCTCTGTCACCTCCATGGGCTCGGGCTCAGGTTCCGGCTCCCTTGCCTTCGCCTCCGGCTGCTGCTTTGGCGGCGGCGGGGTCGATTGCGCCGCCGCCGCCGGCTCAGACGCCCCATTGCTCTGGTGCTGGAGGTTGATGTTCAGCATGAGGGTGAGCACCTGAACCATGCGCTGGTCCGAGAGGTAGAGGTTCAGGCTGCTGGGATTCCGCTGCACCTCGCGCAGCATCTGCACGAAGTCCGGCTGGTCGAGGTAGCGGCGCGTGGTGGGGTCGGCGGCGATCTTGCTCCACAGCTCGGGGCCCTGGAACACCTTGCCGAGCCCGTCCGCGCCGGAGCCCCCGGGGCGCCGCGGCGCCGACGACGCGGCCTGGCGCGCCTGGGCGAGGCCGGACTTCAGGGCCTCGTTGGATGGGTCCAGCGCGAGCCCCTTCTCGTACGCCTCGACGGCCCTGGGCGCGTCGCCGAGCCCCAGGTGCGCGGCGCCGAGGCGGGAGTAGCCCTTAGCCCAGTCGGGCCTCAGCGCGACGGTCCGCTCCGCGTCGGCGAGCGCCTCGGCGTAGCGCCCGAGCGACGCGTGCGCCGCCGAGCGGTTGGAGTAGAGGACGTGGTTGTCGGGCGCGAGCGCGATGGCGGCGCCGAAGTGCTGGGCCGCCTCCTCGAAGCGGCCGGCCGCGAACGCCGCGTTGCCCTTCGCCTTCGCCTCGTCGGCCATCGCGGCGGCGGCGGCGGCGGCGGCGGCGGAGGGTGATGATTGGCGAGCGATCGGGGAGGTGGAACGATCGAGACCGTCGGTTTCGGATCGGTTGGCGTGCGCTTTTTCGGGCCTTTTGATGGGATCGCCGAGGAGGTGGGGCGAGTATAAAAGACAGGAGAGGAGAGGAGGCGCGGCGGCCGGCGGGTTCGAGTCCCGTCCGGTCTCAGTGATTCTGGAAGGTTCCTGAGGGCGGGAGAAAACGGGAAGTCGCGAGACCGATTCACCGATACAGTTGTACCCTTGCGTGCCTCCTGGCTAGCTGAGGACAGGCTGCAGGGGATGACCTGTGGGGGCCATCTAGTCGAGGCCCACACGTCGGTGGAGTGAGTGGGCTAGGTCCCGTTCCAACTCCTGGTGACAGCGACTTTTGACTTTTGATGAGCGGTGACTTGCCCTGTCAGGTGTAACAACCCTAAAATTTCTATAGGTTTTGTTGAGTGCGAAAATTCGAATTTAAAAATTTTTGGTGAAATTGTGTGCATGCAAACAAACATATAAGAGTGTCTTCTATTTGCTCCCTAAATTCTTAGGCAATTTAAATTCAAATTTAAAATCAATTTGAAGTGCTAAGGATGAAATAGTGTGATTTGGATTTATTTGGATTTTTGGTTGGTTTGAATTCAAATTCTAGATTTGAATTCAAACTCTAATTGGCCAAACTAATTGTCAACCCTCTAACTGTTCGTGGGCCGAATTCCCGAAGCTAAAGTCCATCTTTCACCCTTGAACTTTTTCCCCGAGCCAGCAACCCGAGCAGCCCAGCCGGCCTTTCGGCCCAACCGTTCGCCGCGTCCCCGCCGCGTCGCCTTCTCTCCCACTGACAGGCGAGCCCCGCCTGTCAGCTTTACCTTCCTCCCCGCGTCATCCCCTTCCTCGCGACGCCGCGCTCTCTCTCCCGTGGCCGAGCGCCCGTGACCCAACCACCCGAGCTGTGCGGCCCGACGCGATTGCGCCGCGTGTCCGCGTGCGCTCGAGTCACCCAATCTCGCCGTCCGTGCCCAGGAAACCCTAGCGCCTTCGCCTATTTAACCCGCCGCCGGCCGTCTTCTTCCCCAAGCCGCGCCGCCCCTCGGGGGTACTCCTGATCCAATTCGCGAGGGGTGTGAGGTGCAAGGAGAGGTGGGGAAGGGGTTGAGCGGGAGCAGGAGCAAGGAGAAGAGCCGGAGCGCCTTCCCCGCATCGCCGCCGCCGAAGCCATCGCCGTCGCTCATGGAGCTGTCGAAGGGGAGCCGGACCAGGGACGAGAGGGAGCGCACGAGCATCGCCGAGCCACGACGAGTCTACCCCGAGCTGCAGCGTACCTCGACGAGACCCTAGGTGAGCTAACCGCGAAGCCCCTCTTCTTCCCAAACTCCGGCCGAATTCCGCCGCCGTCGTCGTGCAAGCCCTCTGTGAGCCAGCCTTCGTGCTGTGCAGTATCTTGTGCAGGATCCCGAGCCGCTAACCGTGCGCAACCCGCCGTCGCCTCTAACCCGCAGCCGAGGCCCGCCCCGGCCGAGCTCTGCTCGCCGCGCGCGCGAATGCCGAGGCCACGCGCGGCCGTGGGCGACCACGAGCCCGCGCGTGTGCACCTAGCCGTGCCCCAGCAGTCGCTGGAGGCCACGAGCGCGCAGCCGAACCCGAATCATGCACCGTTGCGTGCGTAACCCGAGCCGCCGTCGTGCTCGCCGGCGTTCATGGCCGTATCGCCGTCGTTCGCGTCGGTAAACCCAAGCCGAAGCCCAAGCCATCCCTGTTTCACCCTGATCCGCTCCGCCTAACCCTAGCGAAGCTGTTCCAGCCATCTCAGACCCGAGCCGAGCCTTCTCCGGCGAGAACCGCCGCCGACCATCGCCGCCGGTCGCGCTCCGGTGCGCGCCGCGCGTGCGCTGCGTCGCGCCGTGGCAGGCCACACGCAAGACCACACCAGCATCACACACGCGCACCCACAGAAGATCCTGAGTCGGCCACAGATCGATCCCGTGCACCCGGCTCACGTGGACCCCTCTCACGGTGCACCGTGGACTCAGTCCACCAGGCCAGATCCAGCAGCCACCCCTTCGTGGGCCGAATGTTCGCGTTTAAGTCCGTTTAACCACCCTAAACTCTTACGGCCCAACCGCTTTCGGCCCAATTCCAGCCCAGCCATCGTTTATTCTTTTTCTTTTTCTTTTAACAGCGCTGACGTATGGGGCCCACCTGTCATACTCTGCGAGTCACTGACACATGGGACCCACTGACCAGAGTTGACCCGCTGACCGTTGACCCCGTTGACCGTTGACCGTTGACCAGTCAACGCTGACGTCAGCAGGGCCCACTGCTGACGTCATCCTAGGCGGACCCCACTGCTGACGTCAGCAGGCTAATTTTTGTCTGTTTTCTTTTTCGGAAATTATTTAATATTTTCAGAAAATGATTTAAACTTCGAAAATTAATAATAAATCAACCGTAGCTCAGAAAAATATGAAACCAGTTTCTATATTTTTCTAAAATCATGATCTACGCGTTAGTGTAGAGTTTGGTGTTATTCGGGTCTTCTTTCGTCGCTGTCTTAATGTTTCTTTGCTAGTAGCCGCGTCTTATTTTTATTTTCCGCGACCCTAGGAGCTCCGGAGAGTCAGGAGGAGCCGGACCACTACAACAACTGCTTCGACGAGGATGAAGACCTTTGCCCAGGTTCACGCCCGACCATCTCTGAAATACCTATTAGACATGCAACTAGTATGCTAGCGCTTTACTTTACTCGCATGGTAAACCTGCACTGCCTTTGTTATTATCCTGTTACCTTGCTACCTACTACTCACTTTATAAATAGGCTATGCTATGCATGTGTTGGGATGGTTGTGATTGATCCTCTTGGCGTGAGTTGTGGGTGGTATGGGAGGAGTAGTGCAGCTAGGCGGTGTAAGCGAGTAATAACAACTCGATCGTAGATCGAGGTGCTGAGGGGCTGCACTCGGGCAGTCCCTATGGGGTACCTGTTGCGGGTACATGGTTACTGGTTACTTGGGGATTGGTACTCGGTGAGTACCTGAGGAGTTTGGGCGGCAATACCTGTTATGGGTGCCGATTGCGGACCGTTGCGGCGGATCGCTTGTGATGCAGATACTCGCTTTACCGATAATTAAGGACCGAGTCGTGCCCCCACTTTGGACTTGGGAAATACCGTGCTCACCATCTACCTAGTATGGGGAGGGTTCCAGCAAGCCTACTCTAGTGCGGCGCCGAGACTGTAGGAGAATCGAGCTTGATATGTGTAGGGGGGATTCGTTGCGGCGTAATCTCCCTGATTTACCACGGCCCCCGACTGGCCCCGGTGGGAAGGTTTCACGACCCTGGGGCAGATGTTAGATCGGATGTTTCCCGAGCCCAGGGAGACAGGATTGGCGCCGCTACTGCTTAGGGTCTTTGCTGTGGGCTGCGTCTCAGGTTGGTTGCGGACTAGCCTTGCAGCCTGGATGGATTCCTGGAGTGCCACCTCTGCAGAGTGTAAACTATACGTATAGCCGTGTCCACGGTTACGGATGACCCATTTCTGAGAAGCCCCGGCTAGCATGGGAATCTGCTTTCTTACCTCTTCCTTTGATTTGGGTTATGAGAGATTGGTCCAGCTGAGGCTGTTGAGACGAGGTGGGGAGGGAGCTCACCGAGTCGACTAGTGAGTGAAAGGTGATTGAAAGATGATGTTTCGCGGGAACCTGCTGTGGCAGGACGAGCCTGATGGGAAAATGTGAGGCTGACGGTTGGTTTTGGGGTGTGGATGTGTGAGTGTGAGCAGGAGTTGGTGATGAGATGAAATTGGGTTATTGCTGCTGCTTGCATAAGAAAACCCTGGCTCAAACCTTGATATTTCTATACCATAGAATAGGCCACTTAAAGCTTGCATCATATTATGGTTGGTGACGTGGACCTGTCCCATTTCCTTGGGGACAGACTTTGGGTTCTCAGGTGAAGACCCCGACCACGAGTTCAACCATGACGGGTGGTACGACTGAAGGGTGTGCGCTACGCTCAAGGATGCCTGTGGAGGAGTGGACCCTGTTGTTCTAGCTACCGCTGCGCAGATGTTTCTTATTGTCGATTTAGCCCAGAGGGCTTGTACCAGACGCTTTGTCTTTATATATGTCATGTAATGAATCTTTTATCGTTGTATGGATGTGATATTCGACTGAGATGAGTTCTGTACGAGATAGCTGCTATTCCTGGGACTATCTCAAGGGTACAGGGAGTCGGGTTCTCGTCGGTGAGAATCCGGTTCGTCACAGTTGGTATCAGAGCCATACTTGACCGTAGCGCGTAACCCTTAGAACGGAAGCTTAGGACAGAAGCTCTAACTGAGTCCTCTATTTTATATGAAACCCCTTGGACTATTTGAAAACTATATATAAGTACATCTCAACTATTTACGAAACTTTTACCCGTACCTTACCTTACTAACTTGCTAACTTACTAACAACCCACTAACTGTCTGGCAGATGGAAGGAAGAGGATCAGCAGATGAACGACGGGAGGTCAGGACCACAGGAGCAGACTGTGGAGGTTTGGCAGTACTACTGAGGGAGGTGCTGCGTACAGTGGGGATAGATGTGGACAACGTCTTCTACGAGGGATGGACTTACGGACCTGGTGAGGGAGTACACACCCGGTTGCAGATGGTAGTACCCAATATTCCTGGACGACCAAGGTCACTGATGCTACGAGCAGCTACCAGCGAGAGCACTTTCAGTCGGGCAGTGCAGACTATAGCTATGAGGATACTCCGACTTGCCACACTTGTGTACCAGAGTCAGCTCAGCCACACTCGTTTCCGGTACCTACCGCGAGCTCTTGAAGATCCGACTAACAGAGACGCAGTCAGCTTGCAGGCTCACGCAGCAGACCGAGAGCGGAACGTGACTCTGCGGACCTCAGTTCAGTGCATGATTGAGCAGGAGTACTTGAACATTGGCCTAGAAGAGAAAGTTGCCAAGCTGAAAGAGAGGGTATGGAAGCAAGACCTCCAGCTGATGGAGAAGGACAACAGGATCACCTTACTTGAGGAGCAACTCAGAGCTAAAACAAGAGAAGTCAGAATCTTGAACTACGAAGCTCGAAACAACAGGCAGTTGGCAGGACTGATCCGAGCAACTCACCATGCTCGAGATGTCCGCCTGGAAGATCAGCTCACAGAAAAAGACAAGGAACTAGCAGCCAAGGAAGAAGAGATAGAAGGTCTGAAGGAAGAAGTATACTGGTTGGACAGTCACAACTCAGAACTCCAAGAAGAGGTGGATAGCTACAAAGAGAAGAGTGGACGGAACTACCAGCTGATGAAGTACCTGAGTCTTCAACAGATTATGGCAAAGGATGAAGCCCGAAGGACCCTTAGTAGTTGGGTAAGATCGGACATGAAAAGGGTAGCAGAAATGATCGCAGTGAACCAAGGACTTCCAGAAGAACGCAGAGTTGAACCCAGAACAGAGAACTACAGAGTTTCACCAAGCCGAGTTGAGCCGATACCACCACCTGAGGCTCGAACCCTTACTCCCGAGATGACAAGACTGAGACAAGAACTGGCACACTTAGAGAAGCAGTTGACAGAACCTGAGATGGACACAGTGAGGTTGGCAGCGCGCCTCACGAACACTCTCCACGACAACAGGCAGTGATCAAGCAGCAGACAGAGACTGAGGCTGTGAGGTTGGCAGCGCGCCTCACAAGCACTTTCAGCAGTATGAGACAGATGCAGTAGGCAGTATCAGCAGATGTCAGCAGTTGATGAGAGTTGTATCTATCTTCTTGAGTAGATGTTTAGACTTAGTAGATCATGACCACCTTTTGGCTCAGCCACGTTGTAGCATTCGCTTAGATGTACTAATCCTCAAGGTTCCAGGAGCTGGCCTCGGGATAGTACTCATGTCTAGGGTGTAATGCTGTAATGAATGATCGATCTTATTAGCTGTTCTTGCAGTTTTATTGATGCTCATCTTGAGTGTACTTTAGTATTGAGTCTATTTCATGTGTGCAGCTCCTACTCTAGTTACGCTAACCTAACCCTTACCGACCGCCACTAAATCTGCTTTATGAAAAATACAGCAAGATGTCGATCCGAAGATCCAACCGACTGCTTGCACGTTTTGAGGAAGCTGAGCAAGAAGAGGCAGCAATGGCAGCTAGAGGCAGAGGGCGTGTCAGAGGTCGTGGTCGCGGAAGAGCAGCAGTTGCAGTTGGAGGCAGGGGTCGTGGACGCGCAGCAGGCGTGCTCCAGCCCGAGAACAACGCAACAGGAGGAGAACAAGAAGTGGAAATGGAAGAACCAGCAGTGGAACCCCAGCAGAATCAGCAGAACAACCAGCAGCCACCGCCACCGCCTAACTTGGCAGAAGTGATGACTACTCAGACACAGCTGATGCAACAGATGGCACAGCCCAATACTCAGATGATGCAAGCTATGCAACAGATGCAGGGAAACCAGAACCAGAACCGTCAGGGACACCGTGAGGAAGACCTACAAAGGAAGATTGAAAGGTTCATCAGGCTGAAAGCACCCACCTTCGACTACTCGGACGAACCACTCGATGCACACGACTGGTTGCGTACCATCGAGACGAAGCTGGACCTGACAGACTACATTGAAGAGGAATGTGTGGCCCTTGCGGCGCACCAGCTTGAAGGAGCAGCAAAAGCGTGGTGGGAGAGCTACTGTGACTCTCACGCAAACCCAGCTCAGATCACCTGGCAAGAGTTTTGTGAAGCTTTCAAGGAGTACCACATCCCAGAACAAGTCATGGTGCATAAAGCAATGGAATTCAGGACAATGACCCAAGGAAGTTTGTCTGTAGCTGAGTACGCTCGACACTTTGCTAAGATGTCAAGGTACGCTCCTGAAGACGTCAACACTGAGAAGAAGAAGCAGTTTTGGTTCCAGCGTGGTTTGCACAGAGGTCTGAGGACAGCACTCGCAGCGAGTTCACACAAGTCACTCAGAGAGCTGATTGACAGGGCTATCGCAGTTGAGAAGGAAAGAGTGGGTCTTGAAGATACTTGGCGAGAGAAGAAAAGGAAGGCTGAACAGTTGCACAACCACAGACTAAGTCAGAGGCCGAGGAGTGGCCAGAGCAACATGCTCAGGAGAAGCTTTCAGCAGAACAACAGCCAAGGAAGCTCAGGGTTCAACAGAAACAGCTACCAGGGTAACCGAGGCAGTAACAGCAACAGTTTTGGCAGCAGAGGTAACGGTAACAGAAACAACAGCTACTCAAGTCAGGGAAACCCCAACTGGAAGCCGAACAACACACCGAGAATTGGTGGAGGGACCACAATGGTCTGTTTTACTTGTGGGAAGCCCGGTCACAAGTCCTTTGACTATCCAGAGAAGAAGAACAAACAAACCCCAGCCAAGGCACCGGCACCTGGAGGACAAGACAGGCAGCCAACTTCAGTGCAGAGGGGACGCCTCAACCACTTGACAGAGGAAGAAGCCGAGGACGCTCCCGACGTTGTGCTCGGTGAGTTTTTAGTAAATGGCATTCCAGCTTTGATATTGTTTGACTCTGGAGCAACTGGATCTTATATCTCGACAAAGTTTGTAAGAGAGCAGTCAACCCCGACAATACCTAAAGCTAGACCTATAGTCACTACTTCTCCCTTAGGAGAGCTTAGGTGCACTTTAGAGTGCCCCGCAGTTAGACTGATGATAGGAGGCCAGGAGTTCGAAGGAAACTTGACAGTCCTGGAATCGGATGGAATTGACGTGATACTAGGAATGGATTGGCTTACAGAGCATAAAGGAATAATCAGTTGCTCACCCAGAACAGTTGAGTTGACACACCCTAGCGGAGTCAAAGTAACAGCAGAGCCACAAAGAAGAACAGGGAAGAGATCCAGAACATGTATTCTGAGGCAGTTGGTATACTCCATTGAGAAACAGACGATCGAAGAAGTACCTGTAGTATGTGAGTACCCGGACGTGTTTCCCGAGGAACTACCAGGACTACCACCTGACCGAGACGTAGAGTTCATAATCGAACTACAACCAGGCACAGGACCCATTGCCAAGAGACCGTACAGAATGTCAGTGGAGGAACTGGAGGAACTCAAGAAGCAGCTGAAAGAGATGCTTGAAAGCGGTGTGATTCGACCAAGTGCATCCCCATGGGGATCGCCAGTGTTGTTTGTGAAGAAGAAAGATGGGTCAATGCGCATGTGCGTAGACTATCGATCCTTGAACGCAGTGACGATCAAGAACAAGTACCCATTACCTCGAATTGATGACTTGCTAGATCAGTTGAAGAAAGCCAAATACTTCAGTAAGATTGATCTGAGATCGGGATACCACCAAATGAAGATTAGAGAAGGTGACATTCCCAAGACAGCTTTTGTGACTCGGTACGGGCAGTACGAGTTCACCGTTGTGTCTTTTGGATTGACCAACGCACCTGCTTATTTTATGAACATGATGAACAAGGTATTCATGGAGGAACTAGACAAGTTTGTAGTGGTGTTCATTGATGACATACTGGTCTACTCAGAAACAGCCGAAGAACATGAGAAGCATCTAAGGATTGTACTAGAGAGGCTGAGGCGGCATCAACTCTACGGAAAGTTCAGCAAGTGTGAATTTTGGTTAGAGAAAGTAGCCTTTTTGGGTCACGTGTTGACAGCCGAGGGCGTAGCAGTCGACCCAGAAAAGATTGAGGCAGTAGCAGAATGGAAGCAGCCGAAGAGTGTTACGGAGATCCGGAGCTTTCTGGGATTGGCAGGATACTATAGAAGATTCATTGAGAACTTCTCCAAGATTGCCAAGCCAATGACCGAACTACTCAAGAACAATGTCCCATTCGAGTGGACGGACAAATGTGAAAGAAGTTTCCAAGAACTCAAGCACAAACTCACTACAACTCCAGTATTGACCCTGCCAGATATTCGCAAAGATTTCGTAGTCTACTGCGATGCTTCAAGACAAGGTTTGGGATGTGTTCTGATGCAAGAGGGCAAGGTTGTTGCCTATGCATCGAGGCAGCTAAGGAAACATGAGGAAAACTACGCCCACGCACGACTTGGAACTGGCAGCAGTGGTACATGCATTGAAGATCTGGAGGCACTATCTGATTGGCAACAAGTGCGATATCTACACAGATCACAAAAGTTTGAAGTATTTCTTCACCCAATCTGAACTGAACATGAGGCAAAGAAGATGGTTAGAACTGATCAAAGATTATGATTTGGAGATACACTACCATCCTGGCAAAGCTAATGTCGTGGCAGATGCCTTAAGTCGAAAGAGTTATTGCAACAACTTGATGATAGAAGAAAGTCAGCCAGAACTAGCGAAAGAGTTGTACATGCTGAAACTTGAGCTAGTAGAAGAAGGAAAACCCCAGGAAATGAGAGTGAAGTACAACCTAGGAGACCATATCAAAGAAGCACAAGGAAAGTGTTCAGAAATCCAAGAAGTAAGAGAGGATATTCAACGTGGAGTAGCACCTGACTTCCGGATTGATGAAGCAGGGACAGTATGGCTGAAAGACCGTATCTGTGTACCATAGGACGAGGAAATCAGGAGAACAATTCTCTCAGAAGCTCACGAGTCCAAGTACTCGATACACCCAGGATGCACTAAGATGTATCAGGATCTGAAGGATAAGTTCTGGTGGAAGAAAATGAGAGAGGACATAGCAGAGTATGTAGCCAAGTGCGACTCTTGTTGAAGAATCAAAGCAGAACATCAAAGACCAGCAGGATTACTGAAACCACTGGAAATTCCAATGTGGAAGTGGGAAGATATCAGCATGGACTTCGTAGTTGGCCTACCCCGCACTCAGAAAGGGAATGATGCCATTTGGGTCGTAGTTGATCGTCTGACAAAAGTAGCTCACTTTATACCAGTCAAAAGCACCCACTCAGTAAGCAAACTAGCAGAGTTATACATAGATAACATTCTCAAGCTGCATGGGGCACCAAAAAGTATTGTGTCAGACAGAGGACCCCAATTCACAGCTCAATTCTGGCAAAGCCTACATCAAGCCATCGGGACAACCTTGGAGTATAGCACAGCTTACCACCCTCAGACAGATGGGCAGACTGAAAGAGTGAACCAAGTTCTCGAAGATTTGTTAAGGGCTTGTGTTCTAGCATACAGCACAGACTGGGAGAAGAGTCTATCTTACGCAGAATTCTCCTACAACAACAGTTACCAGGCCAGCCTACAGATGTCACCCTTTGAGGCACTTTATGGCAGAAAATGCAGAACACCTCTAATGTGGTCAGAGGTGGGAGAACGAACATTCTTTGGGCCTGACATGATTGTAGAGGCAGAAGAAAATGTGGCCAAGATCCGAGAGCACCTGAAGGCAGCTCAGAGCCGACAAAAGAGCTATGCAGATAAAAGGAGACGAGATCTGGAGTTCGAAGTAGGAGACTTCGTCTATCTAAAAGTGTCACCCCTCAGACGGCATAAGAGATTCCAAGTGAAAGGAAAGCTAGCACCCCATTTTGTTGGACCATACCAGATACTGGAGAGAGTAGGAAAGCTAGCCTACAAGCTAGACCTACCAGAGGAACTAGCGGGAGTACACCCAGTGTTCCATGTATCTCAGCTGAGAAAGTGTCTGAGAGTACCAGAACATGAGATCAAGACAGAGGCATTAGACCAACAAGACACCTTGGAGTACCTGGAGTACCCAGAAGGGATACTAGACAGAGCAGTCAAAGAAACCAGAAGCACAGCTATCCCGTTTTGCAAAGTACAGTGGAGCAATCACTCGGAAAGGGAAGCCACATGGGAGAAGGAGTCAGTACTGAAAGAGAAATACCCCCACTTGTTTAAACCATAGGTAATCACAAATCTCGAGGACGAGATTCTTGTGAGGGGGGAGACTGTAACAACCCTAAAATTCCTATAGGTTTTGTTGAGTGCAAAAATTTGAATTTAAAAATTTTTGGTGAAATTGTGTGCATGCAAACAAACATATAAGAGTGTCTTCTATTTGCTCCCTAAATTCTTAGGCAATTTAAATTCAAATTTAAAATCAATTTGAAGTGCTAAGGATGAAATAGTGTGATTTGGATTTATTTGGATTTATTTGGATTTTTGGTTGGTTTGAATTCAAATTCTAGATTTGAATTCAAACTCTAATTGGCCAAACTAATTGTCAACCCTCTAACTGTTCGTGGGCCGAATTCCCGAAGCTAAAGTCCATCTTTCACCCTTGAACTTTTTCCCCGAGCCAGCAACCCGAGCAGCCCAGCCGGCCTTTCGGCCCAGCTCGGCCCAACCGTTCGCCGCGTCCCCGCCGCGTCGCCTTCTCTCCCACTGACAGGTGGGCCCCGCCTGTCAGCTTTACCTTCCTCCCCGCGTCATCCCCTTCCTCGCGACACCGCGCTCTCTCTCCCGTGGCCGAGCGCCCGTGACCCAACCACCCGAGCTGTGCGGCCCGACGCGATTGCGCCGCGTGTCCGCGTGCGCTCGAGTCACCCAATCTCGCCGTCCGTGCCCAGGAAACCCTAGCGCCTTCGCCTATTTAACCCGCCGCCGGCCGTCTTCTTCCCCAAGCCGCGCCGCCCCTCGGGGGTACTCCTGATCCAATTCGCGAGGGGTGTGAGGTGCAAGGAGAGGTGGGGAAGGGGTTGAGCGGGAGCAGGAGCAAGGAGAAGAGCCGGAGCGCCTTCCCCGCATCGCCGCCGCCGAAGCCATCGCCGCCGCTCGTGGAGCTGTCGAAGGGGAGCCGGACCAGGGATGAGAGGGAGCGCACGAGCATCGCCGAGCCACGACGAGTCTACCCCGAGCTGCAGCGTACCTCGACGAGACCCTAGGTGAGCTAACCGCGGAGCCCCTCTTCTTCCCCAACTCCGGCCAAATTCCGCCGCCGTCGTCGTGCAAGCCCTCTGCGAGCCAGCCTTCGTGTTGTGCAGTATCTTGTGCAGGATCCCGAGCCGCTAACCGTGCGCAACCCGCCGTCGCCTCTAACCCGTAGCCGAGGCCCGCCCCGGCCGAGCTCTGCTCGCCGCGCGCGCGAACGCCGAGGCCACGCGCGGCAGTGGGCGACCACGAGCCCGCGCGTGTGCACCTAGCCGTGCCCCAGCAGTCGCTGGAGGCCACGAGCGCGCAGCCGAACCCGAATCATGCACCGTTGCGTGCGTAACCCGAGCCGCTGTCGTGCTCGCCGGCGTTCATGGCCTTGTCGCCGTTGTTCGCGTCGGTAAACCCAAGCCGAAGCCCAAGCCATCCCTGTTTCACCCTGATCCGCTCCGCCTAACCCTAGCGAAGCTGTTCCAGCCATCCTAGACCCGAGCCGAGCCTTCTCCGGCGAGAACCGCCGCCGACCATCGCCGCCGGTCGCGCTCCGGTGCGCGCCGCGCGTGCGCTGCGTCGCGCCGTGGTAGGCCACACGCAAGACCACACCAGCATCACACATGCGCACCCACAGAAGATCCTGAGTCGGCCACAGATCGATCCCGTGCACCGGCTCACGTGGACCCCTCTCACGGTGCACCGTGGACTCAGTCCACCAGGCCAGATCCAGCAGCCACCCCTTCGTGGGCCGAATGTTCGCGTTTAAGTCCGTTTAACCACCCTAAACTCTTCCGGCCCAACCGCTTTCGGCCCAATTCCAGCCCAGCCATCGTTTATTCTTTTTCTTTTTCTTTTAACAGCGCTGACGTATGGGGCCCACCTGTCATACTCTGCGAGTCACTGACACATGGGACCCACTGACCAGAGTTGACCCGCTGACCGTTGACCCCGTTGACCGTTGACCGTTGACCAGTCAACGCTGACGTCAGCAGGGCCCACTGCTGACGTCATCCTAGGCGGACCCCACTGCTGACGTCAGCAGGCTAATTTTTGTCTGTTTTCTTTTTCGGAAATTATTTAATATTTTCAGAAAATGATTTAAACTTCGAAAATTAATAATAAATCAACCGTAGCTCAGAAAAATATGAAACCAGTTTCTATATTTTTCTAAAATCATGATCTACGCGTTAGTGTAGAGTTTGGTGTTATTCGGGTCTTCTTTCATCGCTGTCTTAGTGTTTCTTTGCTAGTAGCCGCGTCTTATTTTTATTTTCCGCGACCCTAGGAGCTCCGGAGAGTCAGGAGGAGCCGGACCACTACAACAACTGCTTCGACGAGGACGAAGACCTTTGCCCAGGTTCACGCCCGACCATCTCTGAAATACCTATTAGACATGCAACTAATATGCTAGCGCTTTACTTTACTCGCATGGTAAACCTGCACTGCCTTTGTTATTATCCTGTTACCTTGCTACCTACTACTCACTTTATAAATAGGCTATGCTATGCATGTGTTGGGATGGTTGTGATTGATCCTCTTGGCGTGAGTTGTGGGTGGTATGGGAGGAGTAGTGCAGTTAGGCGGTGTAAGCGAGTAATAACAACTCGATCGTAGATCGAGGTGCTGAGGGGCTGCACTCGGGCAGTCCCTATGGGGTACCTGTTGCGGGTACATGGTTACTGGTTACTTGAGGATTGGTACTCGGTGAGTACCTGAGGAGTTTGGGCGGCAATACCTGTTATGGGTGCCGATTGCGGACCGTTGCGGCGGATCGCTTGTGATGCAGATACTCGCTTTACCGATAATTAAGGACCGAGTCGTGCCCCCACTTTGGACTTGGGAAATACCGTGCTCACCATCTACCCAGTATGGGGAGGGTTCCAGCAAGCCTACTCTAGTGCGGCGCCGAGACTGTAGGAGAATCGAGCTTGATATGTGTAGGGGGGATTCGTTGCGGCGTAATCTCCCTGATTTACCACGGCCCCCGACTGGCCCCGGTGGGAAGGTTTCACGACCCTGGGGCAGATGTTAGATCGGATGTTTCCCGAGCCTAGGGAGACAGGATTGGCGCCGCTACTGCTTAGGGTCTTTGCTGTGGGCTGCGTCTCAGGTTGGTTGCGGACTAGCCTTGCAGCCCGGATGGATTCCTGGAGTGCCACCTCTGCAGAGTGTAAACTATACGTATAGCCGTGTCCACGGTTACGGACGACCCATTTCTGAGAAGCCCCGGCTAGCATGGGAATCTGCTTTCTTACCTCTTCCTTTGATTTGGGTTATGAGAGATTGGTCCAGCTGAGGCTGTTGAGACGAGGTGGGGAGGGAGCTCACCGAGTCGACTAGTGAGTGAAAGGTGATTGGAAGATGATGTTTCGCGGGAACCTGCTGTGGCAGGACGAGCCCGATGGGAAAATGTGAGGCTGACGGTTGGTTTTGGGGTGTGGATGTGTGAGTGTGAGCAGGAGTTGGTGATGAGATGAAATTGGGTTATTGCTGCTGCTTGCATAAGAAAACCCTGGCTCAAACCTTGATATTTCTATACCATAGAATAGGCCACTTAAAGCTTGCATCATATTGTGGTTGGTGACGTGGACCTGTCCCATTTCCTTGGGGACAGACTTTGGGTTCTCAGGTGAAGACCCCGACCACGAGTTCAACCATGACGGGTGGTACGACTGAAGGGTGTGCGCTACGCTCAAGGATGCCTGTGGAGGAGTGGACCCTGTTGTTCTAGCTACCGCTGCGCAGATGTTTCTTATTGTCGATTTAGCCCAGAGGGCTTGTACCAGACGCTTTGTCTTTATATATGTCATGTAATGAATCTTTTATCGTTGTATGGATGTGATATTCGACTGAGATGAGTTCTGTACGAGATAGCTGCTATTCCTGGGACTATCTCAAGGGTACAGGGAGTCGGGTTCTCGTCGGTGAGAATCCGGTTCGTCACAGTTGGTATCAGAGCCATACTTGACCGTAGCGCGTAACCCTTAGAACGGAAGCTTAGGACAGAAGCTCTAACTGAGTCCTCTATTTTATATGAAACCCCTTGGACTATTTGAAAACTATATATAAGTACATCTCAACTATTTACGAAACTTTTACCCGTACCTTACCTTACTAACTTGCTAACTTACTAACAACCCACTAACTGTCTGGCAGATGGAAGGAAGAGGATCAGCAGATGAACGACGGGAGGTCAGGACCACAGGAGCAGACTGTGGAGGTTTGGCAGTACTACTGAGGGAGGTGCTGCGTACAGTGGGGATAGATGTGGACAACGTCTTCTACGAGGGATGGACTTACGGACCTGGTGAGGGAGTACACACCCGGTTGCAGATGGTAGTACCCAATATTCCTGGACGACCAAGGTCACTGATGCTACGAGCAGCTACCAGCGAGAGCACTTTCAGTCGGGCAGTGCAGACTATAGCTATGAGGATACTCCGACTTGCCACACTTGTGTACCAGAGTCAGCTCAGCCACACTCGTTTCCGGTACCTACCGCGAGCTCTTGAAGATCCGACTGACAGAGACGCAGTCAGCTTGCAGGCTCACACAGCAGACCGAGAGCGGAACGTGACTCTGCGGACCTCAGTTCAGTGCATGATTGAGCAGGAGTACTTGAACATTGGCCTAGAAGAGAAAGTTGCCAAGCTGAAAGAGAGGGTATGGAAGCAAGACCTCCAGCTGATGGAGAAGGACAACAGGATCACCTTACTTGAGGAGCAACTCAGAGCTAAAACAAGAGAAGTCAGAATCTTGAACTACGAAGCTCGAAACAACAGGCAGTTGGCAGGACTGATCCGAGCAACTCACCATGCTCGAGATGTCCGCCTGGAAGATCAGCTCACAGAAAAAAGACAAGGAACTAGCAGCCAAGGAAGAAGAGATAGAAGGTCTGAAGGAAGAAGTATACTGGTTGGACAGTCACAACTCAGAACTCCAAGAAGAGGTGGATAGCTACAAAGAGAAGAGTGGACGGAACTACCAGCTGATGAAGTACCTGAGTCTTCAACAGATTATGGCAAAGGATGAAGCCCGAAGGACCCTTAGTAGTTGGGTAAGATCGGACAGGAAAAGGGTAGCAGAAATGATCGCAGTGAACCAAGGACTTCCAGAAGAACGCAGAGTTGAACCCAGAACAGAGAACTACAGAGTTTCACCAAGCCGAGTTGAGCCGATACCACCACCTGAGGCTCGAACCCTTACTCCCGAGATGACAAGACTGAGACAAGAACTGGCACACTTAGAGAAGCAGTTGACAGAACCTGAGATGGACACAGTGAGGTTGGCAGCGCGCCTCACGAACACTCTCCACGACAACAGGCAGTGATCAAGCAGCAGACAGAGACTGAGGCTGTGAGGTTGGCAGCGCGCCTCACAAGCACTTTCAGCAGTATGAGACAGATGCAGTAGGCAGTATCAGCAGATGTCAGCAGTTGATGAGAGTTGTATCTATCTTCTTGAGTAGATGTTTAGACTTAGTAGATCATGACCACCTTTTGGCTCAGCCACGTTGTAGCATTCGCTTAGATGTACTAATCCTCAAGGTTCCAGGAGCTGGCCTCGGGATAGTACTCATGTCTAGGGTGTAATGCTGTAATGAATGATCGATCTTATTAGCTGTTCTTGCAGTTTTATTGATGCTCATCTTGAGTGTACTTTAGTGTTGAGTCTATTTCATGTGTGCAGCTCCTACTCTAGTTACGCTAACCTAACCCTTACCGACCGCCACTAAATCTGCTTTATGAAAAATACAGCAAGATGTCGATCCGAAGATCCAACCGACTGCTTGCACGTTTTGAGGAAGCTGAGCAAGAAGAGGCAGCAATGGCAGCTAGAGGCAGAGGGCGTGTCAGAGGTCGTGGTCGCGGAAGAGCAGCAGTTGCAGTTGGAGGCAGGGGTCGTGGACGCGCAGCAGGCGTGCTCCAGCCCGAGAACAACGCAACAGGAGGAGAACAAGAAGTGGAAATGGAAGAACCAGCAGTGGAACCCCAGCAGAATCAGCAGAACAACCAGCAACCACCGCCACCGCCTAACTTGGCAGAAGTGATGACTACTCAGACACAGCTGATGCAACAGATGGCACAACCCAATACTCAGATGATGCAAGCTATGCAACAGAGCCCATGTCTGGCGTGTTTTTCTCGATTACAAGTCAAAACGACGTTCATCGTACTAAGGAACCAGGAAAATCCAGTTTTGACACACTATCATTAACAAAATTATTCAAATGTAACTTTATTGCTAAAACGCCAGCCGAATCTAGCGAAGATCTCCATAGCAGTCGTCTCAATTCGTCTGCAGGCCTCCTTCATCGTCGGGTGATTCTCCACCTTCTGAAGCAGGAACCAAAATCTGATCCATCGTATTCCTTTGAAGATAACCTGTAAATACGAAGGTGATGGGCCCTGTCAAAAATCATGTCATCACGACAACACATTGCATTTGCCCTCAACCAATCGATACAAAATATATGGACATAGCATATTTGGAAAAGGTAAGCCATTTCAATTTGAGATTAACAAATTCACCATAGCATCTTGCTGGTCAAGCGGATGTCAATTTCCATACAGAAGGTCTCGTTGGTTCCTAAAATAAATTAAAAAACAAATGCTTGTGCTAAATTCTAGTAGGAACTGCTTCGCCAGGATTGGGTGTCACCCGCTATCATCCCCTTATTTTCATCCAAAGGCTTAAGCCAGCTTTATATATAAAGCAGAAGGATACAATTGTTCAGGTTTTAAATGGGCCTCACCCCAAATTACACCCCACCCTTGGATGTACAAAAACGGATTTACAGAAGGCACAACCATCCTACCGCAACAAGCCGCACAGCACAAGAGGCTTACAAACCAAAAAACAAGGAAACACCACACCAGGGCGGACCCTAGGACAAAAGAAGACACAGACACGCCAGCTGAAGGGCTGTGAGATGCAGCCAAAGAAGCTGGCAACCTGTAGAAGGAAAGCAGCCGGTGTCCAGGTGGACTCAGCCAATCCCCGCCGGCCTGCCTATTGTCCCACCTGGAGCGCTCTTGTGCGAAGTCCCTGTGCCAGCTTGATAGTATCTTCCTTGTCCGCCTCCCTACCCAGAGGGCACCATCGCTGCAAAAGATATGATGATTTGAAGATTAGAGCATTAGAGGAGGGGATTATTTTGTTTTGGAACGTTCTCTCATTTCTTGTGGTCCAGAGAGACCAGCAAATTGCTCCCAGGAGCCGAATCAGTGCCTTCTTTGATCTCTGGTCAAATTGGTTAATTAGTTCATAGACCTCATCAAGGGATTCAGGGGCCCTAGCCCAGCCGCAAACGTCTCTGACCACGCACCAGAGGAATGCAGCTTGTGGGCACCCGAACATAATGTGTTCAGCATCCTCCCGTTCCCTGCACAAGCCACGGTGCTCATCTCCCTCCCAGCCTTTGTGTCGTAACTGGACAACGGATTGTATTCTTCCCCGATTCAACAGCCAAAGGAAATTTTTTACTTTGAGTGGGATCTTTGCACTCCAGACTTGCTCCAATCTTGAATTTGTGATGCCTGTGGATGACATGTGCTTGTACAAGGAGGCCGTGGTGAATGTACCTGATTTATCCAGTTCCCATCTTGCCGAGTCTGGCAGGTCAGAAAGCCTTATTTTCTTCACGTTTCCCCATTCATCTTATCTAAAAACTTAAAAAAATGGAGCGCGTCCAATAGAAGAGCAAGTTGTCAGGTCTACAACGAACTCAAGCTGATTTGAAATCACGCCTTAAGCCAAAAACGGTGGTATGCCGTTCAATCCGCGTTGAGATCTATAATGTGTCACTCGATGCATCGCTGACATATAACCCTTAGAAGACTGCTATTGATACTCCAATTAGATCTCATTAACTTCAATACTTATTAGCCAACTGTAAACTATCGACTTCATCATGTATATGATCATGAAAATCTCATCGTTTACAATGGAAGTCTTTTCTTTAAAAGGACGAGAGGTTTCAAAATTATGTTATTTGGGCCTCCAATGTTGTTGCTATAGACACATGGGCCTATCACGCTTTTATCTCCTTGATCTGGGCCCGTAGGCTTTGCGTCCGTCCGGGAGGAGTTTGGCAGCAGTTTCTGCGTACAAAGGCCCGGTAACTAGAGAGGAAGCTGTTGGGCTTTTGTTTATAGGAACAAACTCCCAAAAATATTTAGGGCCCAAATAATTTTTGGTATAAAAATATCTAGAATGGGAAAGGAAAAAAAGTATCCAAAGAAATACCAAAACCTGCATGCCTTCTCATACAAGTCAAGAGAGGGCTGCAGGATCACAGCAAGCTTTGCTCGTTTTAAGCTCCTGCGTGGCAGTTTGGCACATACTGAATCCGTGGCCGATTCCATCACGCGTGAAGCAATCGTGTTACCCTTTCCAGGTCTTTCTGCATCTCCAGAGCCAAACATGGAGCAACCAACCTCTCGCAAAAGCAGCACAAAATCATGCTTTCGTTCCCTCGAGAAGAGACGGAAACGTTCCAAGATGACCCGTAGGCCGCTGCGCTTCTCTGAGTCGAGTCGAGGACCCCCACTCCACTGCCACTTTCGCCATCAGGAAGCGTCGGTTTCACGGCTTTCCCACCGGCCACCTCCCTTTCGTGGCGATAGGGGGAAAAAAAAAAGCTACGCAGATCGCGCGGTCACCGTCAGTTCTTCGCTTGATTAGCCCAGAGACCTCAAATCTCGTCGGAATCCGGCAGTTGACGACGACCCCATTCGCGCAATTTTTTTTAAGCCGAACCGTCGAATCTTATCCTGTGCCCCCGCAAACGGCCTCGGTTCCAGTTCTAGCAATCCAGCTTGCTTCCAGGTGCTGCTGCTCCGCCCAGACAGTGCTCCAGCTGCTGCTGCTGCAGCGGCGCGTGGATCGCGTCATCGCGTGAACGGCCGCGCGGCGCGGCCCCCGCCGCCCGATCCGGCGTCGCGCCGCGGCTGCCCTGGCCTGGGCCCCTGGCGGAGCATGCTGCGCTGCCGCCGCACGGCACGTCAGCCCGGGTGGCCTTTTTAAAAGCCGCGCCCCAGCCTCGCCGTCAGTCAGACTCACAGCTCTCTCGCACCTACCCGCCTCGCTCTCTTGTTTTGTCTCTCTCGCGCCGCCCACTCGCCGATAGGTGATGGCAGCCGCTGCGTGGCTGTGTGGGCTCTTCTCGCTCCTGGCGGTGGCCGCGGCGGCGGTGGCGGCGGATGGGGAGTGGGAGCCGACGATACGGATGCCGACGGAGAGGTGGGGTGACGACGACGCTGCTGCTGCTCCGGCGCCGGGGGAGGATGATGTGGGGACCAAGTGGGCCGTGCTCGTCGCGGGCTCCTCCGGCTACGGGAACTACCGGCACCAGGTGAGCGCGCGGCGGCCTCATCGGTATTCAGTAGCGTTGTGATCTGTGGGCGAAGTTGGGACTTGGGAAGCTGAGGGTCTGAAAGGGCGGAGACTAGAGAGTGGGTTACATTTGGGGACCGGGGACTAAATTTTGAAACATTTCTAGGCGGTTAGAGTTTCGCTGCTTCGAATTCGCTGGATATTCTAACTTGATCTGCACTTCCTGTCGCTATCTGAGTTTGAAATTGACTGTGTAGACACGGTTTGCCCGTGGGATTTAGGTGTGAGGGACCGGGCTATCCGATCATTAGTTGCTTTGCTTTGATTGAAATGTCCATACATGATTGGGCTCAACTGCTTCAGGTGGTTTCTCTGTATGTGGATAATTTAAGGTCACAGACATGCTTTGTTGGTGACAGAAATTTTGTTTGACTGAATCACTGCATACCAATTATTACTCTGCTAATGATTGAAAGCCACACATACGGAATTGTCCTATTCTGCTTTCTATACAATTATATTTGTTTATTGTGTGCTTGCTAACAAATGGATAGTATGAAATCATTTCGAGTGCTTACTTATAGCATGGTGGCACACTTGATGCTTGGCAGGCCGATGTGTGCCATGCATACCAGATACTGCGGGAGGGAGGAGTGAAGGAGGAGAACATTGTGGTCTTCATGTATGATGATATTGCCCATAACATTCTGAACCCAAGGCCCGGGGTTATCATTAACCATCCGAAAGGTGAAAATGTATACACCGGTGTTCCAAAGGTAACAATTGGCTGTTTCCCCTTTTCTATTTTTAGTTCACACAAGAGCTTGAGTAATTTACTTTCGAAATCAAAAGATAATTATGCTTTGGTACCATATATGGATTGGCAGCTCTTATTGCTCATATTTTGTGCTGAGTTGATTAACTTCACATACATTGCAGGACTACATACATGATCAGGTCACTACCGAAAATTTCTTTGCTGTCCTCCTGGGAAATAAAAGTGCAGTTACTGGAGGAAGTAAGAAGGTTATAGACAGCAAACCGAATGACCATATATTTATCTATTACTCAGATCATGGGGGTCCTGGAGTTCTTGGTGCGTATTTGGACTTAATGAATAAGAGACGTTGCTCACTTGATTTTCTATGTGGTGTTTATTTAACTACTAAACTGATCAAATTTTTAGGTATGCCAAACTTGCCATATCTCTATGCTGGCGACTTCATCAATGTTTTAAAACAGAAGTATGCTTCCAATAGCTACTCGAAAATGGTACATATTGTTCCTTCAAGAAAACTTGACTTATGAACTGATACGCCTAGATTGAAATGAAAATATCATGTTTTGTTCAGGTTATATATGTTGAAGCATGTGAAAGTGGCAGTATCTTCGAGGGATTAATGCCAGAAGACCTAAATATTTATGTCACAACTGCCTCAAATCCAGTTGAAAACAGTTGGGGAACATACTGCCCTGGGATGGAACCATCACCCCCTCCTGAGTACATTACCTGTTTAGGTGATTTGTACAGTGTTTCCTGGATGGAAGATAGGTAAGACCATAAGACTCATTTGAAATCCATTGATGTATGGCACTTATATTGTGTTAAAATAAGTTCCATCTTTTTACACTTGTGGGAGGTATATCTTATGGAGCCTACATTTTTGATATATTGTTTTGCTCTTTTCAATATGTAGTGTGATACTGTGATACAACAGCAATTCAATTAGGTATATTTATGCTTGCACTGTTGCGAACAACTGCCCATACTTAAACTGCCTTTTGTCATGATCGGTTCATTCTATGCAGCTGAACTTTGTATCAGCACTGTTATTTGGAACCATTCATTAACTCTTTTCTACATTTGTACTTGAAAAAAACATGTCTTGCCTTCGTATTGTGATAAAGAAATTTGCTAGTACATAAGAAGGTATACACAGGTGTTATTTAGTATAATAATCATACACTTTACTAGTATATAAGGTATTTATACAAAACAGTGTTCAGAGGTAAGCGGTAATAGAAAATACATGAAAGAAAAGCCAGCAGATAATTGAAAAGGACTGGGAAGTATCCATTGTCGAGCAGCCAGCGGATGAGAGGGCTGTTGACAAGTAAAGGCATATTGCTTTTGTGCTTTACTTTTATTTGGGTCAATAGGGCCTGAATATAAAAGCTTAGTAGCAATTATTTATGACTGTTATACCTACTATGCCTGCTGTTGAACTGATCTGAATCTAATTGGCAGTCAAACCCACAATCTGAAGAAGGAAACCATTGAGGATCAGTACGAAGTGGTAAGTATTGAGCACACCTCCTACATGTTGGTTAATAGCAGCTAGGAAGGTAGAAGCAAGAACTTCAAAAAAATATATAATTTTCTGGACAGGTGAAAACAAGAACCTCAAACTCAAAAAAGTACAAAGAGGGTTCTCATGTCATGGAGTATGGCGACAAGACCTTCAAGGACGAGAAGCTTTTCCATTATCAAGGTTTTGATCCTGCTAATGCCAACATTGCAAACATGCTGCTTTGGCCTGGCCCAAAGGGTGCTGTCAATCAGAGAGATGCTGATCTTCTCTTCATGTGGAAGAGGGTAAGTTCTAGCTATTCTTTCAGCCTCCCCATAATCCTTTAACTGTTCCCTTAAAGAAGAACTGAAATGATGTATACTTGCTGATTATAGAAAAAAAAAGGTGTTGTTCTGAGTGATATCACGAAATATGTCATGACAAGTAGAACTATTCGTGGTTCATATCTTTGATTCTTGCCCTCTACTCTGTTGGAAACATGATCTGTTGTTGCGCCAGGCAACAAACATATATAAAATTCTCAGATGAAATATTTCATTCTAAATGATTAGTTATTTGTTGTTGAAAAGTATTCTACATTGTTTGACGTAGATGGCGTCATGACATTGTGTTGTTATAGTAATCCTCTTCTAGTTTTATAACTGTCCTTATGCATATTTCTATGGATAGAGTTGTTTATTTTCTGTTTAGTCGGTTGTCTTCCAGACATTCTTATCACAAAAGATCTGATTTTCTGTGTTGTTGGCAATATGAACCATAGATATGCTTTAGCTTTTACAACCATTTTAAATTGTTTTATTCGCATGCTTATTTGAAAAACCAGCAGCTAATAGACACATTTTATACCTTTCTTTTAGAGAATTTTAGAGAATAATTGGCAAAACAGTTCAGGGAGGGGGGTTTTGCTTCTTCTATCACTGACTAAAAGCTGTTGTGCTTTTTCCTCCAAGTTCACACTATTATTACCAACAGAAGTTCAAATTATTTGGCTTGTTTGGTGTGGCTTAACCAAGTCTGATAGATGGGCTTCTTACTACTTATAGAAGTGAGGAGGAAGAGCTAACTTCTTTAATATAAATATCTCTTGTTTAGAAGTTGTTGCAGTACTACTTTACGATAGGCCAATAGGCAATGGCACCACACGTGAGAGGATTAGAGCGTGTACACTCATTACAAAGTCAAGCTTGCTGCTCTAATGTCAAGCCAAGTTTTGCCAATCATTTGTGGTATCCTCATATTGTTCTTGTTTGCTAATATTCACTTATTGCTTTCAGTACGAGCAATTAAATGGGGGATCTGAAGAGAAGCTGAAGGCTCTCAGAGAGATTAAAGAAACTGTTCAGCACAGGAAGCATCTCGACAGCAGCATCGATTTCATTGGGAGACTTGTCTTTGGATTTGAGAATGGGCCTAAGATGCTCGAGGCTGTTAGAACCTCTGGTCAGCCATTAGTCGATGACTGGGATTGTTTGAAGAGGATGGTGAGTATACTAATCTTTCGTATTCAACTCTGACATAATAAGGCGTGCATGAAGTACCCGTTCTCACACTACTATTACATTTGCATTCAGTCTGCCGGTTGAACTTATTCTTCATTGCTATTTCTAGGTGCGGATCTTCGAATCCCATTGCGGCTCGCTCACTCAGTACGGCATGAAGTACATGAGGGCGTTTGCAAACATCTGCAACAGTGGTATATCCGAGACAAAGATGAGGGAGTCCAGCATCAGCGCTTGCGGCGGTTACAACTCTGCGAGGTGGAGCCCATTGGCTCAGGGACATAGCGCCTGATCAGCTGCATCCTATATATAGCAAAATGTCCCCGAGGTCTATCCTGACAATCCTTTGCGCGAACTCGGAAATCTGGGGACCGTAAAGTGTAAACCGCTGAGAATGCGCGGTGGTCAATCAGCTGTATATATCATGTACCGTGTGTTCGTACCAGTGTGGAGTAAAGTATGCTTTGCAACCAGCTGCCGAAATGATTAAGATCAGATGGGAATGTTGTTGCGAGGAATGATCACCAAGTAGGCCATTGTGGACAAAAAATGATGACCCAAATCGTCGTAGTGCTTCTCCGATTGCCCATATCTATCGCTAACAAAATGAAATTACATATGCTTTACGAAGCTTTTCGCAGGCCATGCTGCTAGTGGCTCGATCTCTTTTCTGAGCCCTTGGTTCTCATGCTATCGTCTGAGAATGGGAACTCGTTCCCGTGGCCCAGATAGCCTGCATCGAGACACCAATTTACATGAGGCTAGTGTAAGGCAATGGCCTCCGATCCTTGTACAGACTCGGGCACACAGACTGTATAAGACGCTTCTGAGTTGTGAGCATGGAAGATGCTTAGTGATTACACCATTTTCTAAGGTACGAGATGGAGATCACGAAGAGCGCTATTCCCGCCAGGATGCCGATGACGATGGCCAGGGTCCTCCCGACGTCGTCCTGCGAATAATCTGCGACCATAGGAGATCAGAATCATCAGAGATCATCGGATGCGTGCAGGATTAGAACGGCATATTCAAAGCCGCGCACTCGCCTAGTGCATTCGGCCTTTGTTTATCAATCGCCTATCGGGAATATATTCGTCGGCATGGGGAGTGGTTGGTTGGCTTTGGCTGCCGCCGTCAAGCCCCAATCCCACAATGTGCGTGCCTATCGCCGCCGCGCAGCTTGGACAATGGACATAGTAGGTGTTGTTATCTTTAGTGGCCGTCAATGGATCAGGACAAACCTTTCGATTGGTATATACGGCAAATGAAAACAACTCGACGGCTAGCTTACGGTTAAAATTAAAGTTCTTTTGCATTTGCAGGGGACGCGATGCAGGAAATAGGAACCGCATCATGCATAATCTATTGGACGAGCTTGCATTTCTACAGCACCTGATTATACAGAGTCCAATTATAATGTGACTAGCATGCGGTCCACCAGAAAGTTCAGGATGATTAGCGTAGCAGAATGCATAGTCTATTGGACGAGCTTAGCGAATAGCCTAGTCATGACCGAGTAGGCTCAAGAGAGAGAGAAGGTATCTGCTGATGGGTTTGTTATGCTGCTCGCGGCGCGGTTGTCTGCAGACTGCAGTCAAGTGATTGCCTATCTTGTCTCTTTCTCTTTTGTTAATGTAGACACGCCTGTTCGATCTATTGGGTGGACGGCTGAAGTTTTCAAGTTACAGCCTTACAGGCACGTCTGATCCAAGGCAATTGAAAATTTCGGGTAACTCAGAGTGGGCTTTGCCGCGAAATTTAACATTGGCTGTGTCTAGTTTCCCATCAAATCACCAAACTTTCCAAAATTCTCTCTCCAAACATCATTATTCACCTATCACATCAAATCTCTCTCCTCGTACATGGAACACTAAACATGAATAAATAAAAAACTAATTACACGGTTTTGATGTACACGACGAGACGAATCTTTTGAGCCTAGTTAGGTCATGGTAGGACAATATTTACTACAAACAAACGAAAAGTGCTACAGTGCGCTACAGTGTCGGATGTGACATTTTCACCAAACTTTTCGTACCACTTTTTGGAACTAAACACACCCATTGGAAGGCAGACATTCTCTGCCCTGATGTTCCTCCACTGACATACCCATAGGGGGGGAAGGACTGTCAGAGGACATATTCTGCCTCATCTCTTCAGTAACTTCTGGGAAGTTTACCCTTCGCCAACTGGAATCAAATTCCTACTGCAACTCGTGCTAAGAACCCGCAAATCGGCAACTTGTAAATTGCGCGCAACCGCAGTAGTTACTAGTTAGCACCGAATCCGGATTTTCGATCGTCTGAAAAGAAAAGGCTGAAACAAACGCAAGGGCGAAACTGCAACATGCTGCCGTCGCGTACCTTGTGTTGGGCGGAAGTAGTAGCCGTTGGCCCAGTACCTGACGTAGCACTGCGCCAGGTACACGTCGGCGGCCAGCGCGGTGCCGCAGGTGCCCTTGAGCTGCCCGACCGCCTGCGCCAGGCACGCCGCGCAGTCCGCCGCCGCGAGGTCCCCGAGGCACTGCGCCACGCCCTGCACGCTGCCGGAGCCGCTCACCTTGTACCCGTTCGCCACCCCCTGCTGCAGGTCCCCGAGCACGGCGTCCCGGCTGGCCAGGAACCCGGCGTCGCCGCTGGTGCTCGTGCTGCACTTGCGGTACACCATGGCGGCGTCGGGGGTCCCCACGAAGTCGCTGCCGTCGTACCGCACGTAGCACCCTTCCAGCTGCAGCGACGCCGCGTACGCCGCCGGGCACACCTGCCCGAGCTGCCCGACCGCGGCCCGCACGCACGCCGCGCAGTCGGAGCCGCCCAGGTCGCCGCGGCACTGGTAGAGGCCGTACACGGGCGGCGCGCCGCCCGTGCCGTTGGCCCCCGCCGTGAAGGTGTTGTACCCGCCGTCGGGCGCCGCGTTGGCGAGGGAGGTGAGGAGGGACTCGAGGTTGGCCTCGAACGGGGTGCCCGGCTGGTACTTGGACGGCGAGCACCCCGCGTAGATGAACGTGCCGGTGCCGGCGGCCTCGGCGACGCCCGCCGCGCACGTCAGCGCGACGACGGCGGCGGCGGCGACGACGGCGACGTCGGCGGCAGCGGCGCGGCGGAGTTGGTTGCGCGGCCGATGCATGGCTGGATGAGACTGAAGTACCGAACCGTGCGCGTTGGGTTGTTGCCGTGCGTTGAGGGCTCGTGTGAAGAAGAGTGCGTGGTGTGGTTTCGATGGCTGGCTGGCTGGCCCTGGCGCTGGGGGCAGTGGCGATCGGGGATCGCCCGGTGCTTTTCCGAGTCCTTGTCTGGGCAGTGAGGAGAAGGGTGGTGGGGAGCTTACGGAATAAATGCGCGCTTCCGTTAGGATTTGTGGTGCGCGCGGGCTCTCTAGAATCTGGCGGCCCGTGGCTCGGGTCGGGTTCCCGTCCATGACCATGGAGCATCAGGCGAGACTACGCGAGGTGCAAGCACAGGGGAGGCAGCTGGTGATAGGACAGACAGCATGGGTCCTGGCGTGGCGCGGCTGTTTTTGCGCGGTACAGTACGATTTGGAGATAAACCCGGTGGCGCCATCTTGACGGAGACGAGTGCAGTGGCCTCGGAATGGCCGGTTCGCTCATCGGTTCACAGTGATCGCGACTGCGTAGTGCGTAGTACTGCCTTTTTATTTCGCGTGATTTCGTGACTCGTGTCCGGGTAACCCGACGACCGGGTCTGCCCGGCGACGCCGGGATTGGGTCCGTCGGTCATTGTTACTTTGGCAGCGTTTACTTCAAAAACTCCCCCAAACTTTCTCTCTCCAAACTTCACTATTCACTGTCACATCAAATCTCTCTCCTCATGCATGGAACACTAAACGTAGGTAAATAAAAAAACTTATTGCATATTTTTGATGTACACGACGAGACGAATCTTTTGAGCCTAGTTAGGTCATGGTAGGATAGTGTTTACCACAAACAAACGAAAAGTGCTACAATGCGCTACAGTGTCCGATGTGACATTTTCACCAAACTTTCACCCCTTCAGGAAGTGAACACCCCCTTTGTCCGGGTGTGAACGCCTCATGACTGAGAACAGTAGTAACAGTAGCACGTACTGGTGTGCGACAGTAAGTCGATGGAGCGATTACCTCGGCTGTTTCAGCAGCACGTTGCACTCGATCCCCGGCTGGATTGCCCGCAAGCTCGCATCGGATGATCGGATTGAATGGAACGATGGGTCGATGCAGCAGCCGCGTGCGAAGCTGGCGGTGTACGTAGAACGAAGGCTCGAGAGCACGGGGCGATTTATTTTTGCACTTGTTGATGATACCTTGCGGCCACTAACTACTAAGCGCATGGCTCCGGACTCGTGAGTCAGCGGAATTGGGGTTGATTTGCTAGATTCCTCGCGATAAGGGGATGATGATCGAGCACGTAAAAGCTAGCGGGACGACGTTAACGCGCGGAGGATGATTCTTCAGGCGCGCAACACAGGCCGGGCACGGAGTAAGTAAGCTGTAGCCGGTAGGACGGACGAGTCGAGACCGGACTGGACTCTCGCGAGTCGCGACAGACGTGCAGTCGTGCAGACAGCGACGGCGCTCAGCTCGTCCCCCGCCTTTTCAGCGCGTTTGATTGTTCCCGAACGTTCCGACGCCGCGCCCCGGGTCGCCGGCCGGGCTCCACCGGCGGGCAACATGCGCCACGGGCCGCGGCATTGGCGTGCGCCAGAGAACACGCGAGTCCTGCCTGGCCCCGTCCCGGCTCGGACGCGTCGCGTCGATCGATTTCGTATTTTCGTTGGTGGCACGGCACGGGGGTCTCCGGCGGCGGCGGGTGCAACCGCAACGCACGGGCACTGGTTGCGTTGCTGCTGTTTGGGCTTGGACACGGGACACATGACCCGGGACGAGCGTCCGGCGGCGCACCACCGCCGTCCAGCGGCGTCACGGTGCGGTGGTGGATAAAAAAAAACTTTTGCAGTTTGTTTTCGCGCACACGGGCCACGGGCCATGGCATTAGGCTACTCGCACTGGTATAGGCAACGCGAAACTGCAGTACGCTTTTGGCGTTTTTTTTGCTGCAGCAGGCTAGTGCACCCGCGCGGAACGGAAGCCGAGGGGAGCGTATACGCGATATAGAGCGCACGTACGGAGGCGCGGTACCCAGCCAGCGTGGCGCGGGGCCCACGCGGCCAACCGCTCCGCGCGCGCGGAGGCCTGCCTGCCCCGCCGCCGTGGGCCGCGCGATGGCCGTCCGTCCGCTCTCCTCCGCCGGCGATGGCTGCCGCCGCCCGCTCCGCTCCGCCTGCGACCGCTGGCTGGCCCGCCGCGGGAAGCCACACCGCGAGCCGTCGCTGCCGCTGCCCGGCTCCATCCGCCACCGCGCTACGCCATGCCGCGAGCCGCCGCTGCCGTTGACCGGCCCCCAGCTGGAGCGAATCCACCGGCAGATGAAAAATCCCCCCAAGATTTGCTCGCCCTCGCCCTGCTCCGCTGCCGCTGAGCCGCCGGAGCCGGAGCGGCGGCTGGAGGAGGGCAGGCAGGGAGAGGAAGGCGGGGCCAGCCACCGTGCGGGCCCGCTCTGGTCTGCGCCTCCGCCTCCCCACGCCGCCGACCCCCGGCCGCCGCAGCCCGCCGCCGCGCTCGCCACCCGCCGCAGCCACGAGCTCGAGCCGCCGCCGCACCAACAGCAGCGGGAGGCGACGGCGTGGTGCGGGGCGGCGGCGGCGGCGCGAAGGATGGCCACCACCGCGAGGAGACGAAGACGCCGCCGCTCCGGTCCGGGCCGTCGTCGTCGCGCGAGACGCTGCCGTCGCCGCGCGGTCACCCGCCGTCGAATAGCCTTACGATGACGGTAATCAGAGGATGTGAGTGCGAATAGCCTTACGATGACGGTAATCAATTTGCATCAAGAAAAAAACAAAGGAACGTGACCCTAAGCTTGCGTTCCGTTGGCCAGGCTCAAAGTTGTCGATAATCCGATCTGACCGCCTATGCCAGGTTCAGAAATGCTCCACCCATCCGTTAAAAAAATACTATTGATTTGTTTTTCATTTTATTTTAAGTTGAATTTCTCCAACTTCAGGCAAGCTTACTATATTTCTTTTATATTATAGATGTTAAATATATTTTTTAGAAAACTAAAATAACCTTACATTTACAACAGTGAGAGTATAGTTTTTCAATCGACTGGCTCGCTCAGGTACATGCATGTGCTTAGCTTGTCTTTCTGCATGGATAGATATCTGGTTTTTTACAATTTGTAGTATACCACAGTGCTTTATATCCATCTTTTCAAGTTTCAACTTCTCACATTATGACTGAAAGGACTAGTAAGAGGACCAATGGGTCATGCGCCCCCCTGCTGAGGGCTCAGGTACTAGACCGGTTGGTAAAACCGCCCGATAATTTTTCATTAAGAAGAAAAAACCCTTCTCCCGATCATTATGTTAAATCAATATGTATGTTACTATTTATTTATACATTGCAATAATTATTACTTATTGCCCTGGTCCCTAATAATCTTTTATTTTGTTAGTGCTCCCGAGGGGAACAAATCCAAGCAATATAATCTATAGAGATTTCCTCCTCATCAATCTATATTGTGTTGGTTGCTAAGTTTACACCTCCATGAACATCCCAAAGATTATGCTGTCTGTATGTTGTGTAAAATGGTAAATTCTAAATTGTTACTCTAGGACTCTGGCGTTGAACTTTGCCCCAGATATACACAAGAGGATTGCTTACGAGGTTGTTTTAAGGGTGTGTCAGCACTCAGCAAGATAGTGAGGTCAACCTTTTGGCCTTCTGGGCGGCATTTTCTTTGTATATGCACAAGCAATAGGTTCTCTTATGCCGCGCTCCAAAGAGGCCCCATTTGACCGGCTCACATTGTTTGCACAATATATAAACGAGAACAAATCGACCTGCCCTTCAGCCCTTGTGCATTTCTACCGGCGATTCATGACGTGGCCAAAGGCTGAGCCAGATTGCTTCCTAGATGTACACCTGCTAATGACGAAACGAATCATTGAACGCTACTTAATTTCTTTTGCACCAACAAGCCATATGTTAGCTTTCAGGGAGAGCAAAGCGTCCGGACCCCTGCGTTGATACCTCATTGAGGCGGTAGTATAACTAAGCAGCAGCTGCATCCTCTCTGACGCGCGCTGCTATTAGCTTGCGGCTAGGGCTAAGCCGTCAGCCATGAAGAACGACCGAAACAAGCCCTTGGCCTTGCCTCATTTAGGCAGGATACTCCTCTACGTGCTGCCGCTACCGGTAGCGCTTCTCTTCTTCTCCTTGGGATTTGTCCTGGGCTTGACCTCCAGCACAGCAAGCATTCAAAATCTCTACTTCCCTTTCGTGACACTGACACCAACACAATCGCCCTCTGCTAAGCCGCCGTCGCCGCCCACATCATTGCCACCGCTAGCACGCGTCCTCGCTCCGAGCAACGCCATGCACAACATGACCGACGAGGAGCTTTTCCGGTGGGCGTCCATGGCGCCGAAGGTCGACGGGACGCCGTACCACCGGGGGGTGCCCAAGGTTGCCTTCATGTTCCTGGTGCGCGGGGACATGCCCCTGCGGCCTCTGTGGGAGAAGTTCTTCGAGGGGCACGAGGGCCTCTACTCCATCTACGTGCACGCGAGCCCCTCCTACACCGGCTCGCCGCCGCCGAGGGGCTCTGTGTTCCACGGCCGCATGGTGCCGAGCCAGCGCACGGCGTGGGGGGGCGTCACCCTCGTGGAGGCGGAGCGCCGCCTCCTAGCGAACGCGCTGCTGGACCTCGGCAACGAGCGCTTCGCGCTGCTGTCGGAGTCGTGCGTCCCGCTCTACGGCCTCCCCGCCGTGCACGCCGTCCTCGCCGGCTCCGCCGCCGGCACCAGCTTCGTGGAGAGCGTCGCGACGCCGGCGCGCTACAGGCCCCTGTTCGCGCTCCGGAGCAACGTCACCGAGGCGCGGTGGCGCAAGGGGTCGCAGTGGTTCGAGGTGGACCGCGCCGCCGCCGCCGAGGTCGTCGGCGACGGCGCCTACTTCCCGGCGTTCCGGGAGAACTGCGCCGCCGAGAAGTTCTGCGTCGCGGACGAGCACTACGTGCCGACGCTGCTGAGCGCGCTGGGGTGGGGGCGCAACGCCAACCGGACGCTGACGTTCGCGGACTGGGACCGGAAGCGGCGGACGGGGTCCCACCCGCGCACCCACCAGGCGGAGGAGGTGACGGAGGAGCTCATCAGGAGGATCAGGGGAGGGGCGGGCAGGAGCAACTGCACCTACAATGACGGGGCGAGCGGTGTCTGCTTCCTGTTCGCGAGGAAGTTCGGGCCGGACACGCTCGAGCCGCTGCTTCGCTTGGCTCCAAAGGCCATGGGGTTTGGGTGAGATGAATGGAGGGTCATCGGCAGGATGTTGAAATTATAAAAGTTCATAAATGGTCGTAACGACCTGATCACAAATGTTTATGGACCATGTACACATGAAGGGAAGCTAGCTTTTACTTCTTGGATAAAAGAGATTCAAATGCCCGAAAATTTGGATTGGATTGGATTGTGATGGGGGACTTCAATTTAATTAGAGGCCCAGAGAATAGAAACAAACAAGGTGGGCAAGTGCAAGAAATGCTATGGTTCAATGAAGCTATTAATGCTCAAGCTTGGACAGAGGTACCCTTGCAGCAAAGGAAATACACTTGGTCCAACAAACAGGAGTCACCCTTGCTAGAGAAGTTAGACCGGATTTTCACTTCCAATTCTTGGTCATTAAGTTATCCAAATACTACTGCCTGGCCATTGGTAATGGAACCTTCTGATCACATCCCTCTAGTCATCCATATAGGAACTGATATTCCAAAAGGAAGAAACTTCAGATTTGAAAACTTTTGGATGGAGCATGAACACTTTTTTCAGGTTGTCCAGCATGGTTGGTCCTTGCCCATACAGATCAATGATTGTGCTAAAATAATCACAGCCAAGTTTAAAAACCTCAGAAGGGTGCTTAAGGCATGGAGATCAAACATTTCTAATCTGGAATGTAATATTGAGCATGTCAAGATAATCTTGTTCTTCCTGGAATTCCTACAAGAATTCAGAGACCTATCAATTGAAGAGTGGAATTTTAAAGCTATCTTGTCTGAAAAGTTAGAGTCTCTCCTGAGACAACAGCAAATATATTGGAAGCAAAGAGGGGATATAAAATGGGTCACATTGGGAGATGAGGGCACAAAATTCTTTTATGCCAATGCAACAAGCAAGCTCAGAAGAAACACAATTGCAAGTCTGGTTGATGCCCAAGGTCATACTCACACAAGACACCAGGACAAAGCAAATATACTTTGGGAAACCTTCAAGGAAAGGCTAGGACAGTCTGAGGAGCCACAACAAATTTTTCTCCTAAGTGAAATTCTACAAAGAAATGAGAATCTCGAATTTCTAGTAGAGCCTTTCACAACTACAGAAATAGATCAGGTTGTACAATCATTGCCATCAGAAAAGTCACCAGGGCCAGATGGTTTTAATACAGATTTTGTAAAGAAATGCTGGCCTATCATTAAACAAGATTTTTACAATCTATGCTGGGCATTTCAACAAGGAGATGTGTGTCTGAGAAGTATAAATGGTTCCTTCATCTCTTTAATCCCAAAAGTGGATGCTCCTCTCTCCCCATCTGATTTCAGGTCTATTTCACTTCTCAATATTTCAATGAAGATCATTACCAAGCTTCTGTCCAACAGGTTGCAGGTTGTCATTACACAAATGATTCATAGTAATCAGTATGGATTTATAAAAAACAGATCCATTCAAGATTGTCTGGCTTGGTCTTTTGAGTACCTACACCTATGTCAACAAATAAGAAAAGAGATCATCATTTTAAAATTGGATTTTGAGAAGGCATTTGATAAAGTTGAACACAGTGCAATTATGGATATTCTTAGACACAAAGGCCTCCCCAACACTTGGCTAGAGTGGATTGATAACATCTTGGGCTCAGGAACTTCATCAGTCCTATTGAATGGTGTACCAGGGAAAACATTTCATTGTAAGAGAGGAGTAAGGCAAGGTGACCCACTATCACCATTACTGTTTGTCATGGCAGCAGATCTGTTATAGAGTCTCTTGAACAAAGCTAAGCACATGAATCTCTTACAGCTGCCAGTTGAATTGCCTCATAACCAGGAGTTTCCCATCCTACAATATGCAGATGACACGTTAATTGTTATGGAAGGTTGCACACAACAACTGTTCTTTCTCAAGAGTTTATTGGAAGCATTTGCTGCAGCTACTGGCTTGAGAGTAAACTACTCTAAATCCATGATGGTGCCACTGAACATGGCTGAGGAGAGGCATACATTACTAGCCAGCACCTTTGGTTGTGCAAAGGGATCTTTCCCATTTACATATCTGGGACTACCTTTGGGCACAACAAAGCCAAAGATTCAAGAATTTTTACCACTCATCTCAAGATGTGAGAAAAGATTGTTGAACACATCAGCTTACTTATCTCAGGCAGGCAAGTTGCAGTTGGCAAACTCTGTGTTCAGTGCACTGCCAACTTTCTATCTTTGTACTTTCAAAATGCACAAGACGGTGATTAAGCAAGTAGACAAATATAGAAAGCACTGTCTCTGGAGGGGATCAGACATAAATGCAAGAAAACCACCGAAGGCAGCTTGGGAGATGGTTTGTTTGCCAAAGTCAGAAGGTGGCTTGGGGGTGATTAGACTTCAAACTCAGAATGAGGCACTGCTCCTAAAAAATCTGCATAAATTCTTTAATAAAGCTGATTTGCCATGGGTACACTTGGTATGGAACTGTTATTACAGTAATGGTACTCTCCCAAGCGACAGGAAAGTGGGATCTTTTTGGTGGAGAGACATTTTAAAGCTTCTCACAACATTCAAAGGTCTTGCTGCACCTACTGTCATGGATGGATCTTCATGTCTGTTTTGGCATGACCAGTGGAATGGTGTGGTTCCCAGCCAAGCTTATCCTGAGTTATTCTCATTTGCAAAAACAAGGGAAATTACTGTTCAGTATGCACGGAATGCGGCAGAGATAAATCAATTGTTTCACCTACCTCTGTCAGAGATTGCATTTGATCAACTGTTACAAGTTGCTGAAACACTGGAAAATCTACCTGTTACAGAGGACAATGATCTTTGGAGCTACATCTGGGGTAATCCTCTCTTCACATCTACAAGAGTGTATAGGTGTCTCATTGGCCATAGAGAAGTGCATCAGGGTTTTAAATGGATTTGGAAAGCTTCTGTGCAGCATAAACACAAAGTGTTTTTTTGGTTGCTCTTAAAAGACAGGCTCAGCACAAGAAATCTGTTACGCAGAAGAACAATGGAATTGCAATCATATTATTGTGCTCTCTGTCAGGGCACCAATGAAGAAACAATTGAACATCTGATACTCCATTGTCCATTTGCACAGGATTGTTGGGACCTCATCTCTCTTCATGCAGCAAACATGGATCCATTTGATGCTCTCCTAGCCTTCATAATGCAGTTGAACGTGCCCTTCTTCATGGATATTATAATCCTGATGTCCTGGTGTATCTGGATGGCAAGAAATGATCTCATCTTTAGAAATGAGCCTCCAACTCTGATGGCAGTAAGAACTCGGTTCAAGAAAGAATTTGCTCTGGTTCTTCTAAGAGCAAAGGAAGGAATGCGACCGGCAATGTCTATATGGATAGATTCGATTTTCTAATCTTGCTAATCTTTTTCTTATCTTTCTTTGTTCCTTAGCCCTTCCTTTGTACCTATGTAACCCTTTTATTTTATTAATATAATCAGTAGGGAGGCAACTCCCTCCTGTTTCCTCAAAAAAAAACTATGATTGTAAAACCGTAGTTTAGTTCGTTAGCTCTACGGTTAAACTTGACCATCTCGAGTAGACAGCACATGCGCTCATATTTACGACTAACTGCGCGCTATTTTCATTGTCCTCAGTTGCTCATATCCTAGATGTGTGAGTGTACGTGTTTATAGTAGTGAGTAAATGTGCGTATATGTATACAAGAGTTTGTGTCCATACCGGATTCCCCAAGCGGAAAATTTTAATACTACCGACTACAGGAGGCAGAGGAGCCAATAACGCAGACCCAGACCAAAAACTGAGCGAGAGCACATCTAAAAAAACTTCAAATTTACAGAGCCTATACATGGTGAAATTTTGATAGTTGCCTTTGCTTGAAAATCTTGAGTGAGGGCATGTGCCCTCACTGGAGCATACATGGGTAGATCCTAATCAGTCTAATTACATGAACACCCAATTAAGAATTAATAATTACACTACCTATAAATATGGAGATGCCTCTTATGAGCCCACTGATAACCCCGTGCCTGCTTGATACGGCAGGCATACGTCAGCGGTGGTGTAGATCAAAGCTTGCATTAACATACCTTTGATGATTGTTGCGTTGTCGATAGAGGATGGTGAAAGTCTGCAGTAGGTGACACCGATCAAGACACATTGCTCAATCCATCAAGACCCTATTCTTTAGGGTGAAATTTAAGGCCCTAAGATCACTTCCAAAATGTGGCTAAAATAGAGACATGCCGGTGACACAATTTTATAAATGACATTAATCGAATCCCTTCGTCTAATGGCATAGCATGGCATCCGATGAAGAATGATGGGACAATTGGTTTTGACAAGCCTGCTGCTGGAGCCAGTTGTTTACCTAAATATTGTGGAGAGATGAAACTATTGGGGAAACTAGCTTTGTTGTTGGGAACACAAAAGAAGAGGCAGTTGAGCTAGAGTGATTGGACCAAGTCGGACCGAGTCGTGTATAGAAAGCTGAGCGTGAGAGGTGTCATATGGACACCAGGACATTAGATCTGGAGTTGCCACGCATCAACAATCGAAGGGTTGTGTATGAGATTGACTTTGCAGTTTTTTCTGCTTGCCCCATAGTCTCTCTATCTCTTTAGATAGGCGTGGACCTGCTTTGATTTGATTACTGATCTTTAGAAATTTATAGTTGGAAGGAGGGGGGCCTTGGCCCCTTTGGGCCTCAGTCTTCACCCATGATTGGTTTATATGGTTGTGAATGCTATACCTTGCATACGCTATTGTAAATTATTTTGTTGCATGTGACTAAGCTATGGATCCATATTCTCTTCTCTATTGTTCCTAATTAGAGCAAGATCAATAAGTTTGTCTAATAGACAAGCCATGTAATCAAGAGACAAGGTTAAGAGATCAGCAATACAACAACAAATATGTAAGCGCCTAAGCGGCCATTCACACACTCCAATGCATTTTTCTTATTTATGTTGGGCTCACTTATCAGATTTTTTTCCTCAGCACCCATAACTCCTCTGCTCTGCTCGGACCCGAGAGAGAAAGGAAAGTACTGAGGTGATTAAATGTGTGGGACCCAGGCGTGCCGCGGAGAATGCGTTGCGATCGGCGTCTCGGCCAGTGCCAAGTTCAATCTCTCACATCTTTTCTCTATTTGCCACATAGGAAATCGCTGACGTGGCTTAGCTACAAGTCAAGGTCAGTTTAGTTATTGTACCTGCTCTTAGGGGCTGGGTTGGGGTTCTCGAGGAATCCCATAGAAAAGGTCATCAGGGAGGTCATTGGACCAACTGTGGAGGGTACGACGTTGACGGTGAGGTGGTGAAAGTGCATCTAGGCATTTAATCTATTTTGGTGATTATTGGCAATAGAAATTTGGATATGATGTTGTGCATGAGTTGTGCAGGAATAAAATGAAATTAAAGAAAGGTAGCACTCAAGGAAGGATCCCAATTCATATTCATGTGGTGGAAGACTCAATTGGCGAATTTAAATTCTATTTTCCGTTTGAAATTGAGTATAGGACCACCGTACTATCAAGGGGGACGTAGTTGATGAATTCTAGTTGCTCAAAGTGCTTTGCTTAAGATGACAAACCTTTTAGAGCCACAAAAAAAACACTTCACAAATCCCTTTCCTGCTTGGCCGGATCTTAGGCCGGAAGATCCGACCGGATGTTCCGGGTCGCTCTTTCTTGAGATTTCTCGGGCCGGAAGATCCGGCCAGTGTATCGGATGTTACATAACTTAGCCGTTTTTCAAGTCCAAGAGTGTCCTGAGTGCATGTTCCGACCCGAGGCCGGAAGATCCGACCGGAAGTTCCGGATGGCTCTGTCTTGGTTCCTCTCTGGGTCGGAAGTTCCGGGGTCCGTCGGAAGATCCGACAACTGGTCGGAAGATCCGGCCCCCGGAACTTCACTGGAGTTTTTCTTACTCGGTTCTGTTGCTTATCGGAAGATCCGACCACATGTCGGAAGATCCGGTACCCCTTCGCAGTGAACTTAACGGTCACATTTTGGGGGGTTGGTATTTATACCCCTCACCCCCTTTCATTCACTGCTGCTGTTCACTCTGACCTAACACGAGACAAACTCTCTCTTGAGCATTCACTCCACCTCTCTACTCCCTTCCAAGGCTTGATTCTTCCAAGATTCACCTAGGGTTTGAGTGAGAGAGAAGATTTGAGGTGTGAGACTTGTGCAACCTTGAGCCCTTCACTAGTTCATCTCTCAAGCACTTGAAGCACTTGGATTCATCGATTTGCGTTTGTTACTCTTGGAGCTTGCTCCTAGACGGTTAGAGGTGCCGGTGAACTCCCATTCTCTTGTGGTTTGAGTCCCGGAAGTTTGTATTACCCTCTCTCTTCGTGGGAGCACATAGTAAGTAACTCAATCCTCCTTTGTGGTTGATTGGGAGAGACTTGGGGTTAGTGTGACAGCCCGACTCTTTGTGAGCATCTCAACGGAGACGTAGCTCCTTTGTGGAGTGAACTTCGGTAGAAAATCCTTTGTCTCCACTTTTGTTCTTGCTCTTATTATTTCTATAACTTGTTTTGTCCCGATCTACTTATTTGTGGGAATACTCTGATATTGATCATATATAGAAGGTTCCTTACATCATTTGTGAGCTTTGTATTCAAGTGGAATTGTCAAAAGGTCATTAGTTTTCAAATCTCGAAGTTCTCTTGAATTGCCTGTCGGAAGATCCGGCTTTGCATCGGATCTTCTGGTATTCTGTCCCAGTCGGAAGATCCTGTACAGTGTCGGATCTTCCTGGCCGGAAGATCCGAGACTGTGTCGGATCATCCGACTTTCTGACAGTTTTCGGAGGATTTTTGCAGGAATTTTTAAACAGGCCTATTCACCCCCCCTCTAGGCCTAGTGTTGGTCCTTTCAATTGGTATCAGAGCCTAATCCCTTGTTTAGGCTTAACCGCTAAGGGAAAACACTATGGCCGGTATGGGAGACGTATCCGAGATGGCTTCCGCCCACAAAGACAAACATCCGACGCCCGTTGAGTCAAGCTCGAGCGATGATGAATTCAACATTAGCGATGTTGATGAGAGCTTGGATGAACAAGAAAAGAAAAAGCAAAGAAGGGAGAAGATAAGGAAGAAGATTAAGGAGAAGGCCGAAAGAGAGGCGCAAAAGCTTTTCAAGAAGAAGATACGAGAAAGAGACGCTCTCGACGGACAACACTCGGTGTCTTTTCGATATGAGACATCTTCTTCTAACAAATCTTTTGACCCTTCTAGTCTTAATTTTTCATCCGTTCCAATGGGCAAAGTCCCCAAATTCAATGGGATTGACTATGCCCGGTGGAGCGATGATATGAAAGTTTACTTGCATGGTCTTCATCCATCCCTTTGGACTATTGTGAATATAGGTG
Source organism: Echinochloa phyllopogon (assembly GCA_033239725.1). NCBI lineage: Eukaryota > Viridiplantae > Streptophyta > Magnoliopsida > Poales > Poaceae > Echinochloa > Echinochloa phyllopogon. The sequence goes on from BTCW01000007.1 coordinate 38,767,425, forward strand.
TCGACAAGAGTGGAACGCCAAGTCGAGAACAAGAGTACGACATCTTCCGCAACTCTCAAGCCGTGACCGTGCTTAGGAGTGCTCTAAGCTCCTATGAGTACAACAAGATTAGAGGAATCGATAGTGCCAAGGAGCTATGGGACACTCTTCAAATGGCACATGAAGGATCGGATGAAGTCAAGGAAGGCAAGGTAGATCTCTTACAAGGAGAACTAGAAGCTTTTGTCATGAAGAAGGATGAGTCCTTGCAAGAGATGTATGATCGATTGAAGCTCCTCGTCACCGAAATTAGAATGCTTGGAAGCAATGATTGGGGCGAGAGCAAGGTCACGAAGAAATTGCTTAGAGCATACGCACCCAAGAACCCAATGCTAGCCACAATGATTAGAGAAAGTGACAAGTTCAAGACAATGGTGCCTATGGAGCTATTCAACAAGTTGCAATATCATGAGATGAATAGTTTGGATGTGACAAGGTCTATCCAACAAACCGAAGTCAAGACCATAGCTCTCAAGGCCGAACCTAGCAAGAAGGTTGAGTCAAATGAGAAGACCTCAACTTCCAAGAAAAGTGAAGATTCAAATGATCATGAGAGCACCGATGAAGAAACCGCTATGATGGTTAGAAACTTCAAGAGATTCATGAAGGCAAGAGGTGAAAAGAAGAGCTTCTCTCAACGAAGATGCTATGAGTGTGGGGAGAAAGGTCACTTCATTGCCGATTGTCCCCACAAGAAGAATGACAAGGATAACAAGAAGCTCAAGGACAAGACCGATGACAAAGACAAGAAATACAAGGAGAAGAGTCGAGATTACAAGAAAAAATTTGGAAGCGCTCACGTTGGTGAAGGTTGGGACTCATCAAGTGATGACTCCGGTGATGAAGGAATGACCACTTGTGCTATTCAAGCTCCTACATCAACTCCACAACTCTTCAACAACATCAATGAGAGTGATGACGAAGCTCCTATGTGCCTCATGGGCCAAGGGACGAAGGTATTAGACACCACACCATCTCACTCGTCCACTCTCTTGTCATCTAGTAACATGGAAAATGATCTAGATAATGAAGAAGCCGAACATGAGAAAAACATGATAAAGAAGTTCGGAAAAGATGGCTACAAATTTATTAAAAAACTACTAGAGAAAATTGAGAAAAGAGAGGAGTCTCTTGATAGGCAAGAAGAATTGCTCATCCTTGAAAAGGAGAGAAACCTTGTCCTAGAAGAGGCTCTAGTTGAGGAGAAACTCAAGGTTGAGAAATTGGCTTGTGAGCTATCTCAAGTTAATGACTCACGAGAGAAGATGTCAAAAGACTTGTTTTTGACAAATGACTCTCTAACTAACCTAAAGAATGCTAAAAGTGAGCTTCAAGAAAGGCATTCAAGCCTAGAGATCAAATATAAAGATCTAGAAGCCAATTTTAGCACACTTTGGGAAAGTACCAAGAACAACTCTAAAACAACTCTTGACTCAAGTGTCTCTACTAGTGAAGGTTGCTCAAAAGGTTATAAAATTGATATACATGCTTGTGCTACTAACATCTCTAAGTTAGAGGAGCAAGTCAAGGCTAAAGATGCTCAAATTCAAAAGTTGACCAATGCCATTGGCCAAGACCAAGGTAAGGGCAAGAGTGTATTCGAGACCCACCCGGCTTATAAAGCCGGTAGATATGGTACTATCAAGGATGGGCTTGGATACACTCGAGGTGGAAAGGCAAATGGCACAAAAAGGGTAAAAGATCGTGATGTGACATTGTTCACCAAGGGAACCTATTTAGGTGAATTAATGGATGTGGATCATGGGACGGTAAGCCCCACGGAATCCTTATCAAAGGGAAAAACCTCCACACAAAACATCAAGATCAAGACCAAGAAAGAAGAGAAGGTCATTGAGCACAAGCCATCACCAAACTACTCCATTGATTATATGGTCACTTGGGACCAAAATGGGAAGATGGTGGTAAAGTATATAGGTGCTCACACTAGGAAAATGATGAGAAGTGTGTGGGTGCCCAAAATGTCAAAAGCTAACTCTCAAGGACCCAATCAATTTTGGGTACCTAAGTCCAAGGCTTAAAACTTGTTTTGTAGGCATATTCCTCCGGTGGACCTTCGTGGTTGTTGGATAGTGGATGTTCAAATCATATGACCGGAGAAAGGAATATGTTTGCGAAGCTACAAGAGTATGACTCACCCGTTGAAAAGATCACATTTGGTGACAACAATCATGGCGATGTCATAGGTCAAGGTGAAATAGCTATCTCACAAGACTTATCTATTTCCAATGTTTTATCTTGTTGATTCTTTGGGATACAACTTGTTGTCGGTCTCACAACTTTGTGAGAAGGGCTACAATTGTCTCTTTATTAATGAGGGTGTGAGCATCCTAAGAAGGGAGGATTCCTCTATTGCCTTTACGGGTCGACTTAAGGGAAAGCTTTACTTAGTTGATTTCACAACTAATAAAGTGGAACCGAAGACTTGTTTAGTGGCAAAATCTAGCTTGGGTTGGCTTTGGCATCGCCGGCTAGCTCATGTTGGGATGAGGAACTTGGCCAAACTTCAAAAGGATGAACACATCCTAGGACTAACAAATGTTGTCTTTGAGAAAGATAGATTGTGTAGTGCTTGTCAAGCCAGGAAGCAAGTTGGTGCTCCACATCCACCCAAGAATATTTTGACTAGCTCAAGACCACTCAAGTTGCTTCACATGGATCTATTTGGACCGGTTGCATATGTTAGCATTGGCGGGAACAAGTATGGACTCGTTATTGTAGATGATTTTTCCCGTTTCACATGGGTCTTCTTTTTACAAGACAAGAGTGAAGCTCAAACAATCATCAAGAGATTCATTAGAAGAGCTCAAAATGAGTTTGAGTTGAAGATCAAGCATATAAGAAGTGACAATGGGACGGAGTTCAAGAACACAAATGTTGAAGAGTTTCTTGATGAAGAAGGAATCAAACATGAGCTCTCCGCGCCATACACACCTCAACAAAATGGCATTGTTGAGAGGAAGAATAGGACTTTGATTGAGATGGAACGGACCATGCTTGATGAGTACAAGACTCCGGATAACTTTTGGGCCGAGGCGGTTAGCACGGCTGGCCATGCCACTAACCGTCTCTATCTTCAAAAGTATTTGAACAAGACTCCATACGAGATTCTAACCGGTAACAAACCAAAGGTGCACTACTTTCGAGTCTTTGGTTGCAAATGTTACATTCTTAACAAGAAAGCCAAAAGCTCAAAGTTTGCACCTAAGGTTGATGAAGGTTTTCTACTTGGTTATGGCACTAACGAACACGCCTACCGTGTTTTCAACAAAACCATCGGTTGCGTTGAGATCACGGTAGATGTGAAATTTGATGAATCTAACGGCTCTCAAGAAGAGCAAGTTGTGAATGACCTTGTAGGTGAAATCCCTCCATGTCAAGCTATCAAGAACTTGAGTTTAGGAGAAGTAAAGCCTCAAGAGTTTCCAAATGAAGATGAAGAACAAGATCAAGATTCGGAAGTCATGTTTAACATTGATCCATCACCATCAACAAGAGTTGAACCACCAAGCTCATCACAAGATCAAGTCCAAGATCATGGTGACGATCATGACCAAGGCATTGATCAAGGGGAAGCTCAAGGTGAAGATGCTCAAGATGTCGAGATACATCATGAAGAAGATGGTGATAGACCCATCCAACGTCAATCAACATTCCCACATCCAAGAGTTCATCAAAGTGTTCAACGGGATCATCCCGTTGACAACATTCTAGGGAGCATCCAAAGAGGGGTAACCACTCGTTCACGTTTAGCAAATTTTTGTGGATTTTACTCGTTTGTCTCCTCTTTGGAACCTCTCAAGGTAGAAGAAGCTCTTGGAGATGCGGATTGGGTCATTGCAATGCAAGAAGAGCTAAACAACTTCACAAGAAATGAAGTATGGGAATTAGTCCCAAGACCCAAGCAAAATGTGATTGGCACCAAGTGGGTTTTCCGGAACAAGCAAGATGAGAATGGTGTTGTCACAAGAAACAAGGCTAGATTGGTTGCTCAAGGCTTTACTCAAATTGAAGGGCTTGATTTTGGTGAGACATATGCCCCGGTGGCAAGGCTTGAGTCAATTCATATCCTTTTGGCCTATGCATCTCATCACAACTTCAAGTTGTATCAAATGGATTTGAAGAGTGCATTTTTGAATGGGCCTCTCGGGGAGCTAGTATATGTGGAGCAACCACCGGGATTTGAAGACCCCAAGCGCCCCGACCATGTCTACAAACTCCATAAGGCGCTCTATGGGCTTAAGCAAGCACCTAGAGCATGGTATGAATGCCTTAAGGATTTTCTTCTCAAGAATGGCTTTGTAATGGGCAAAGCCGATTCTACTCTCTTCACTAGGAAAATAGACAAAGATTTGTTTGTTTGTCAAATTTATGTTGATGATATAATCTTTGGTTCTACTAATGAAAATTTTTGTGAAGAGTATAGTAGGATAATGACCAAGAGATTTGAGATGTCAATGATGGGGGAATTGAAGTTCTTTCTCGGATTTCAAATCAAGCAATTGAAGCATGGCACATTCATATGTCAAACCAAATACACAAGTGATATGCTCAAAAAGTTTGACATGGCCAACGCTAAGCCCATCAAGACCCCTATGCCGGTAAATGGCCATCTTGATCTAAATGAGGAAGGCAAATCGGTCGATCAAAAGGTATTTCGCTCCATGATTGGTTCCTTGCTTTACCTTTGTGCATCTAGGCCGGATATTATGCTTAGTGTGTGCAAGATTTCAAGCCAATCCTAAGGAATGTCATCTAATGGCTGTTAAGAGAATTTTTAGATATTTAGTGCATACTCCAAACCTTGGCTTGTGGTATCCCAAGGGCTCCACTTTTGATCTACTTGGCTACTCCGATTCGGATTATGCCGGTTGCAAAGTAGATCGGAAGAGTACAACGGGGACTTGCCAATTTCTTGGTAGGTCTTTGGTGTCATGGAGCTCTAAGAAACAAAATTCCGTTGCGCTTTCCACCGCCGAGGCCGAGTATGTTGCAGCCGGTGCTTGTTGTGCTCAACTACTTTGGATGAGGCAAACCTTGAGTAACTTTGGTTGTGAATTCAAAAATATCCCACTCTTGTGTGACAATGAGAGTGCCATAAAACTAGCAAACAACCCCGTTCAACACTCAAGAACCAAGCACATAGACATTAGACATCACTTCCTTAGAGATCATGAAGCCAAAGGAGATATCGCCCTATGCCATGTTGGAACCGAAAAACAATTAGCCGATATCTTCACCAAGCCTCTTGATGAGCAAAGGTTTTGTTCCTTGAGGAGTGAGCTAAATATCTTGGATTCTCGTAACTTGGCTTGACTTATTGCATACACAATTGATTGATGCCTAGACTAGAAGAAAAATGATTTTATTTCTTCTTGGTGTGAGTTCTTCAAAATTTTGATCTTGTGATCGTTGGATCATGTCTTGTCTCAAGTTGATCATGGTTAATTTGTTGATTGTTTGTTGCTGATCAACCTTGGGACAAGTTTCTTACTAGTTCTTATGCAAGCTCTCTCATTTCCGTCAATCAAATCTCATCGTGCAAAATCATCTCTATGACACTTTTCTTCTGGACCGGATCTTCCGACTTACCCCCGGAACTTACCCCTGGAAGTTCCGGGTGACTCTGTTTCAAATCTTTCTCTCCGGAGAATTTTCGGATCTTCCGACCCTGTCGGATCTTCCGGCATCTTGTCGGATCTTCCGGACCTGGGAGCTCTCGGAACTTCCGGTGCTGACCTTACTGGATCTGTCTCTATCGGATCTTCCGACACCCCTGTTGGATCATCCGGCCCGTGCACGATATATACAATCTGAGACTTAACAGTTACCTCTCCCTCCCTCATTCTTTCTCCACCAACACCTCCCTGCTCTATCTCTCCACCCCCTACGGCGATTTGAAGATTGGACCGTGTTTCTCTTCGTCAAGTGACTTCGTTTGATTCCCAAACACTTCAAGACTTCATCCCCCTCGGATTCTTCGAAGTTCTCGTGACCTCTCTCCAAGGCATTTGCCCCAAATCTTCCCATCGCCCGATCTCTCAATGTAGGAGATTCTAGTTGTTTTCTCTCGGTGAATCATCTCATATACATGTCTAGAATACTTCCCTATGATTTCACGAAATTTTGTGGGCTCAATCTACTGTTCCTGAGTCGCTAGGGTTTGGCCCGACTCTGTCGGATCATCCGACTATGGGCCGGAAGATCCGAACCCCCGGATCTTCCGACCCATTGCCGGAAGATCCGACCAAGTCGTGCCCTGTCCTATCAACTTAGTTGCAAATCCTTGTTCCAATCTCTAAACATGCTCTCTCATATCTTATCAGATGGTTAAAGAGAAGGTTACGCAGAAAAAGACCACATCTTTGACAGTGCGTCCAAGTACCGTTCGTACTAAGAGCTCGTTCCATCCTCCCAGCGGTTCATCCTCTGAACCAGACACTAATTCAGATGGGGAGATTAGAGAAGTTGGCAAGGACAAGAGGTCAATGAAGGAAACAACTTCTCGTTCCGTTCGCGGAAGAGCCCAGTCTAATGTGCAGGGGCGCAAGATTCCGCCTCGTCCAAGGATAAAGAGGGCTAATCAAGGAGAAGGACCTGGGACTTTGTACAATGATGACATTGACATATCCTTTCTGACTCAAAACTTCATTAGCACTGCCATCCCTTTCCGGCACCCTCGAGATAGTTCAATGGTCAACTTTAAATTAGCACAGAATAGCATGAAGCCGCTCAGATTCAGTGCAAATGAGGATCCTAGGAGCATTCAGTACAAGCCTTTCAAGGGTGATCCTCGTTTTTGGTTTTCACATCAAGCCGACTGGTATGAATCAGTAATTCTGAAGATGACCCGAATTTGCACTCCTATGTATTGGGTCGATTGGAAGTACTTGAAGAGCTTCCCACTACCACTCAAGCCAGTTGTTGATGATGTTTACAGGCGGTGTGTGGAGATGGATGTAGACAAGCTGATGGCTTTTGAGTGCTCATACAACGAGGAGGTCATCGCCCAGTTTTATGCAACTCTATGGGTAGATGAGGACAGATATGAGATGCATTGGACCTTGTGTGGAAAACGCCTCTCCATATCTCTGCATGACTTTGCTGGCTTGTTTGGGCTTGCTGAGGAGACTGCTTATGCCCATACAAGCAATGATCGCAGCAAAGTTGATCTTCATATTGGAAGGATTTTAGATGACACAAAGCTGGCGTTCATGTATGATCATGCATATGGTGAAGTTGTGTTTGGGAAATACAAGGGTCTTTCTCCTTTCTACAAGTTGCTGAATCAGCTTTTTAGAGGGACCTTGTATCCGAGAGCAGGAGATGCGGATAACATTTCAAAGAGGGCCAAGAACTTGTTATTTCAAATGGCCCCTGGAAAGCCTAAGTTCAAAGTGTTCAATTTCATTTGGAATGAAATCATTTACTGCTCCTATGATGCTTCCAGCGGCTGTCACTATGCCCCATACATCTTCCATATGATCCAACATGTGACTGGGATGAGCATCTTGTCTGACAAGCCTCATTTTGCATACAAATCCCCTCCAGGCAAGATTTCCCAACTCCTGAAGATTAAGTCTAAAGCATATCAGGGTGCTCCTACTTCATCCTCTCGAAGTGGTTCATCTTCCCAAGCTCCTCCATCTACCGCTCCGGCTTCCTCTAGTGGTCCTTCCTATGCACCAAAAGGCAAGACGAGCAAGTTGGATTTTCTGCTTCAAGGCGTATTTTCTTGCTTCAACATGTGCAAGCATGAAGTTAAGAGGTCCCATGAGCGTGAGAAGCGTGCTGAGCATGACAGATACATGGCGGATAAGCGCCACAAGGAACTTCTTGACAAATTAAACATGCCACATTCTCCCATTCATCCACTCCGGGAAGTTACTCCTCCACCCTCTTTTGCAAATCCTTGGGAGGATTACTCACAGGAGTATGTCTTTGGTGCCTCTCAACACCAAGGACAAGGAGAAGAGGAGATAGTAGAAGAGGAAGAAGAAGTTGAAGAAGAAATAGCAGAAGAAGAAACTGAGGAAGAAGAAGAGGAATATGTCAGTGAGCCCGAGACGGATGAGGATCGTCGCAAGGGCAAGACCGTTGTAGCCGATGATGATGAGAGCGACGATGATGAGGGTGACGACGATGGCGACGACGGCGATGAGTAACTTCCTTTTTGGTCTTTGATAACAAAGGGGGAGTGAATTTGGGCCACATCGTTTCTTATCTATCTTTCATTCTTGTTGAGCTTGTGAACTTGTAGGAACTTGAATTTGTGTTATGCTTTGTGTGCCAAGTGAAACTCTTATTTGTAAGACTTAATTTGGTTATTGCTAGTGTGATGTTCATTTCGTTATCTATTTCATTGTGAGATGCTTATGTTTGATGTAATGTTATTTCTCTCTTTATTGTTGTGAATATCTTGTCATATGCATCACGATGATTTGATCACATCAAGCACTCTTATGCACAAATTTAGGGGGAGCCTCTACATGAATTTTATTCCTATTATGAACCCAAATTTGTATTGTCATCAATCACCAAAAAGGGGGAGATTGAAAGTGCATCTAGGCATTTAATCTATTTTGGTGATTATTGGCAATAGAAATTTGGATATGATGTTGTGCATGAGTTGTGCAGGAATAAAATGAAATTAAAGAAAGGTAGCACTCAAGGAAGGATCCCAATTCATATTCATGTGGTGGAAGACTCAATTGGCGAATTTAAATTCTATTTTCCGTTTGAAATTGAGTATAGGACCACCGTACTATCAAGGGGGACGTAGTTGATGAATTCTAGTTGCTCAAAGTGCTTTGCTTAAGATGACAAACCTTTTAGAGCCACAAAAAAAAACACTTCACAAACCCCTTTCCTGCTTGGCCGGATCTTAGGCCGGAAGATCCGACCGGATGTTCCGGGTCGCTCTGTCTTGAGATTTCTCGGGCCGGAAGATCCGGCCAGTGTATCGGATGTTACATAACTTAGCCGTTTTTCAAGTCCAAGAGTGTCCTGAGTGCATGTTCCGACCCGAGGCCGGAAGATCCGACCGGAAGTTCCGGATGGCTCTGTCTTGGTTCCTCTCTGGGCCTGAAGTTCCGGGCTCCGTCGGAAGATCCGACAACTGGTCGGAAGATCCGCCCCCCGGAACTTCACTGGAGTTTTTCTTACTCGGTTCTGTTGCTTATCGGAAGATCCGACCACATGTCGGAAGATCCGGTACCCCTTCGCAGTGAACTTAACGGTCACATTTTGGGGGGTTGGTATTTATACCCCTCACCCCCTTTCATTCACTGCTGCTGTTCACTCTGACCTAACACGAGACAAACTCTCTCTTGAGCATTCACTCCACCTCTCTACTCCCTTCCAAGGCTTGATTCTTCCAAGATTCACCTAGGGTTTGAGTGAGAGAGAAGATTTGAGGTGTGAGACTTGTGCAACCTTGAGCCCTTCACTAGTTCATCTCTCAAGCACTTGAAGCACTTGGATTCATCGATTTGCGTTTGTTACTCTTGGAGCTTGCTCCTAGACGGTTAGAGGTGCCGGTGAACTCCCATTCTCTTGTGGTTTGAGTCCCGGAAGTTTGTATTACCCTCTCTCTTCGTGGGAGCACATAGTAAGTAACTCAATCCTCCTTTGTGGTTGATTGGGAGAGACTTGGGGTTAGTGTGACAGCCCGGCTCTTTGTGAGCATCTCAACGGAGACGTAGCTCCTTTGTGGAGTGAACTTCGGTAGAAAATCCTTTGTCTCCACTTTTGTTCTTGCTCTTATTATTTCTATAACTTGTTTTGTCCCGATCTACTTATTTGTGGGAATACTCTGATATTGATCATATATAGAAGGTTCCTTACATCATTTGTGAGCTTTGTATTCAAGTGGAATTGTCAAAAGGTCATTAGTTTTCAAATCTCGAAGTTCTCTTGAATTGCCTGTCGGAAGATCCGGCTTTGCATCGGATCTTCCGGTATTCTGTCCCAGTCGGAAGATCCTGTACAGTGTCGGATCTTCCTGGCCGGAAGATCCGAGACTGTGTCGGATCATCCGACTTTCTGACAGTTTTCGGAGGATTTTTGCAGGAATTTTTAAACAGGCCTATTCACCCCCCCTCTAGGCCTAGTGTTGGTCCTTTCAGGTGGCGGTATGGGATGATGGTTAGACGAGAATTGTTGAAGTTAACTCGGGTTCGAGTGGTTAGTGACAACCACGGTTAGACTACGAAGGTAGCCCAATGCCAAACCCAGGTTCCTATAGAGTTGCCTCCCCACACTTGTGTACGGTGAGTCCCAAGCGTGCGGCCAAGGAGGAGGCATGCACCCGATAGAGGGAGGAAAGGACAGTCAATGATGCCATGCAAGTAGCGTTTTTCACAACAAGGTCTTTGAAATAATACACACCTGATTATATTTAGATAAAATTATTCTAAAACATTTTTGTGAAGGTAATATAATTTTCCATTCTTGTTTTGAAGATTTTATTAGAAAATACAATGGTCATTTGCACACATTCATATAATTTGTGCCAAATACTTGTATTTCCTTTTTATAATAGTAAGTTAGATCCAAGGCTCAGTACTTTCTTGGAAGAAAAAAGTCCTTTTAAGGTCCCTCATGTATCTCTCTAGTTTTGTTTTCATCCCTCAAATAGAAAATTAGGTATTACTCATCCCTCAACTTCATACACCGGTTATTTTTTGTCCTCCACCTGTTTTTACCAGTTGTTCTGGCTGACGTGGTGACACATCAACCATTCTATGTGGCGCCATGTCAACTTAGAGGGACCTAAATTGAACTATCCTAGTAGTGCAGGGACCAAATACACTTAACAAAAAAAACTATATAAATAATTTATCAAAATATTATCCAAATATTTTATAAGAAAAAATTAGGCAATTAAAAATATTAAAAATCTAATATAATCTTAGAAAAAACCATAGAAATTTTGTTTAATCAATGAAAAACAAATGCCTTGTTCTATTTTTCTCCTAAAATCATACCCTATTTTTTACTCTATCTTATAGCAAATATAAAAAATTATTTAATTTTGTATGATCTTTTGTGGGTTTATTTGCTAGAAGTTTCTCCATCTATCCATTATAATTAGTCAAAATTGATTGCCTAGACTACGTAGAAAGATAAATGATGTTGTACCTTTTGATGACAACATAACTTTCACTTGATCGTATCTATGAATATATTAGTGTAGATAACTATAGAAAATAATAACTCTAAGCTAGGCACCAGGAGATAGAGTATGATTTTAGAAAAAAAAATCAAACTCAGTTTCATTTTTTTAGGTAAAATAATTTTTATATGAAATTTCTAAAAAGCAACTAGATTTCTGGATATTGGATAGTTTTTTGAGAAATTATTTGTTAATTTTTTTGGTAAAGTATATTTGACCCCTGAACTATCAGCATAGTTCAATTTAGGTCCATTAAAGCTGGCGGTGTGCCACGTAGGGCGACTGATGTGTTGTCATGTCAGCAAAACCATCAAAACAGCCTACTAAAAAAAAACTGTTTTTCGAAGTTGAGGGATGAGTAATACTCACCCGGTTTTGCACATGAGGGATGAAAATCGGACTACAGCGAAACATGACAGACCTCAAATGGACTTTTTCCTTCTTGGAATGAGGGCCATAAGCCCATAACTCACGGTGAGACAAGGCCCAGTATTTGATTTGGCCCTGAAGCTGCCGTGCCGGTTGGCCCACGTCTTCAGTCTTCCCCGGCTCATCGAGTTGAATGAATGCTTCCATAATCTCAAAAAAAAAAAGAATGAATGAATGCTTCCAAAGGAGAACATCGGCATCTCCTGGATCTGGAAATCCAAGTGTGTGCCCAGAATCAAATTTTTCTCTTGGCTGATGCTTAATGACAGGTTGAACACCAGAAACATTCTAAGAAGAAGGAAAAAAAATTTGGAAGAAGGATACAATTGCACACTATGTCACAATGGGGTTGAGGAAACTGCTGAACATCTATTCTTTGATTGCTCCTCGGCTATTAGTAGATGGTTCTCCTTGGGTCTGCTCTGGGATGCTGAGGCTAACATCCCCCACAAGATCTACATAGCCAGGCAGCATTATGCTCAACCTTTCTTCATGGAAATATTTATGATTGGAGCCTGGTGCATATGGAATGAGCGAAATAACTATATTTTCAACAATAAAGCTCCAAGTCTGGCTACTTGGAAGCTATCCTTCAAAGCTACTGTTCTAGATCATTTTGTGAGAATCAAGCAGAACCTGCATCAGTCTATTCTTAGGTGGTTGGAGTCTTTGTAATCTTTTTCGTTTTTTCTTTGATTGTTTAGTCTTGTCTGCTCTTTGCCTAACTCCTTGTTAGGCCTGTTTTAGTTTCTGTAAGCTCTTTATTCTGTTCCTTCCTTTTAATATATTTGTTGCCGGGGGGGCTTTGCCCCACGGTTTCTGCTCAAAAAAAAAAAAGGAGAGCATTGGCAGCAAGTTGTTTCCAGGTGACAGTATATAGGAGTAGATAGAAAAGCTTGTCGCCGTACGTTAGGAGTGCAGACTAAAATATTGAAACCCTTTCGGAAGTAGCGAGTTCTCAGATTGTCTTTTAATCTGGTACTCAAAGTCGCGTGGAAGACTGAAATTCTGAAGGCGTACGTCAGGCAGCTCTGCAGCTGTGAATTTTGCCACTCCATCTGTTCCGAACTTCCGATGGTGCATGAGATGGCACGAAGCTGTGCAACCCCCCCTGGTCACCTCGAGGAATCAGCAGTGCCATATGTTCTTTTCATCTGTCCAACTCCAACTTGTGCGCTAGTATCTAGTAGTAGCATACTAGTCTGTTTCCCCTAGTTGCGTAATCTTGTCATTTTCCAGAAATATCGTGTGGTACAGTACTGCTGGACTGGATATCCCCTCTCTGTATTGCCGCTAAAGAGTTTAGTTTGCGCTTCGTTGGACCATCCTTGCACATCACATCAGACCCATAATGTAACCACGCAATCACGCCCTGAATATGGTATGTTCATCCGGTTCTACCTATGCTTGTTGCTTAGTCTCACATTCCCTTTTGACATTTCTCTGAGCTAGCTAGTATGTCCAATTATAAAGGGTCAAAACATACATTAGACGCTCCCATTACCATCTGAAAACGGCGTGTTTTGACCCCATCCACAGCGAAGACAGAGCAAGAACAAGAGCTGCGCCTACCCACACCGTGTCCTCCTCTTGTTGTCGACCTGTTTCCCCAATGCCATCATGGAGATAGATGGCGGGGTGTATCTGGCTCGAGCTCGACCCGGCCTCCCGCGCGTCCGAGGAGGCAGGCAGGGGAGATCGGAGGGCCGCGTTTGCCCCGTGAGCGGACAGCGGCGTCCTGGTACGACACCATGATTGGTGCTGTGGGAATTCGGGTGGGGGAAGCAGCGAAGGTTAGCGGCGCGTCGCTGTCGGTTCAGGCGCCTGGAAACCTCGGCCAGGGGCGGGGCGGTGCTCTGTACTTGCTGGGCACACGACGGCCGCGTGCGGGCCGCTCACGAGTCACGACGCGAGGGCGCTGGTGCGCTTCCTTCCGGGGCAGGGGAGGACATGATTGATGGTCATGGTCCGGGTCCGGGAGGCCGGCGGAGGCGAGGTGCCGTTGCGTGGCGTGGTCATTTCGTTCATGCCTACCGAGCCGGCGCGCGCGGGGCAGTGGCGTGCGGCGCGGGCGCTACGGCGTGCTCCAACCGCCGAGTCCATCCATCTTGCGCGGGGTGGGGCACGTACGGTACGGATGGATCATGGAGGCGTACGGTTCGTACAGTGGTTGCGGTGCCGTTTGCACCGTCCGAGGACACTGAATAGCACGCATTCCGAGCATCCGATTCAGGAGTACTCCTAGGCATGAGACGAATTGAAAGAAGGGGTGGGTGCTCTCGACTTGATGACAATTTTGCAGACTGAAGTCAAACGAGGCGCACAAAATGACAGAGCATGCAATCTGCAAATCCATTATCCATCGCATGCATACTCCTGGCCTCGCTCGCTCCTGGGGGGAGATTTGGATATGCTCGTGTCTGCAAACTGCCGGTTACTGCTTATTACTACGGGAATCGGCAAACGTGGAAGGTTTATCCGTCGCACTCGGTCAGCCAAAGTTGGATTCGCGAAGGACAAGCAAAATTCTAAGGGAGTGCCTAGATATCTGTTGACAGATTTATGACACAAAATCTGTCAGATTTTGAACCAATACAAAACTGCCATGTCAAAAAAAATATGACAGATTTATAAGACAAAAACTGTCATATTCTCAACTAATAGAAAGTTGCCACATCACAAAGAAAAAATATGACAGATCTATAAGATAAAATCATCAAATTATCAACTAAAGAAAAATTGTGACATCATAAATAAAAAATGCAACAGATAAAGCAACAAAAGATCTGTCAAATTATTAGAAATTAAGGGGGAATGAAAGGGGATGAGAAGAAAATCATCGGAGAAGAACCCACTTTTGTTAGTTTTGCATGCATCCTGAAGCATATCTAATGGACATAAATCTGACAGATTTTTTCAAAGAAATCTGTTGACAGATAAATAGTATTTCTCAAATTCTAATGATTTGATCTCAAGAGTAGACGAACCAGCATGTTCGTGTTCTTGACAAGAATAGCCTCTGTTGTAGTACTACTAGTAACAGCATCGAGGAACCAAGAACAGCAGTGCATCAGTCAACACGGGACCAAGAATCCAACGAACAAAAATCAGCTAAGCTAGCCCCCTTTCCGATGGAACCACACATATGTACACCACCATCCGCCTCCGCCGCCGGCCGGCCGGCCGGCCGGCCAGCCGGCGACGGCCAGGGGCCGTTCTCTCCACTCTCCCTCTAAATCTAACGACTGCTGAACGAAGTGACGCGCTGCTATCTAGGAGCTACCACCTGCCGAACCCCTTCTTCCCGGCGGCCGCGAGGGCGGCGGCCCGCTCGAAGCGCGCGGCGGGGCAGGGGATGGTGATGCCGCCGGGGTGGTGGAACCCGAACTCCTCCTCGGCCTCCCTGAGCAGCTCCCCGAACATGGGGTGGTTGAAGTACACCACCGGCACCACGTACCGCAGCGACGCCTCCCCGCCGCCCACGTACACGGCCACCTGCCCCTTGGGCGTCGTCGCCGCCGGCTCGCCGCCGTCGTCCAGCGCGCGGTGCCCGCCGCCGGCCCTCCACCCGAGGCTCAGCCGCCGCGCCAGCGACCGGCCCCACTTCGCGACCTTCCTGGCAGCGCGCTCCCCGCAGCCGACGCCGCCGGCGGCGGACTGCCGCAGGCGGAGGTAGCCTCCCCGGCGCCGGCGCCGGCCGCAGAGCGCCCACCGCCACAGGCCCAGCAGCTTCCGCCCGAGCCGGACCCCTCCATGGGACCTCCTTAGCATGGCGAGGATTGCAAGAAACCGCGGAAAGGAATCAAAGCTCTCTCCTTTCTTCGTCCCCCTTGTCCTGAGCAGGGTGCGGGGTGGGAACGGAAGCGCGCAGGACAGGAGACGAGACGTCGTCGTGAGGCGGAGAGGGAGGAGTGTGACGAGAGGGGGGCCCGGGCCGATTTATAGGCGACTGGGGTGGGCGCTGGGCGAGCCGTGGTGTTTTGCTGTGTGTGCTCGTCCGTTGAGTTGAAAATTCGACGGTCTTTTTTTTTGCTGCCTTCTTGGGCTCGGGCGCTCGGCTCTGCCTGGCCACTGGCTTGATTCTTTCGAGCATTTGGCTTGGATTTGCAGGGGTTTCGTCGTGGCCAGGCGGCCTTTGTTCGGCAATGGCTGGTGTGCCTCGGACGAGCGCGTGGTCCATGGTTCCTTCGGCTCGACAGAGAGGTTGCACGACCATTTCGATTTTGCTGTTGTTTTTTTCTTCTACAACTCTTTGTTCCGTGAGCACACGTGGTTGGGCTAGGAATCTAGGACAGCGCTAGTTTGCTAGGCTCCATCTAGCTAAAAAGGTGTTGTTTGAGTGGAAACTAAAATAAGTTTGCTACAAAGAATGCATTTCTACCATTCATTAAAAGTGTTATTTTGGATAAGCTTTTGAATGTTTTGTCTTTTATTCTATCATTCAAAATCTATTTAATAAAAAAATAACTATACCTTTGGATTAGCTTGATTTAATTGTTTAATATCTTTTTTTCTTTTCAAGATGCATGGGCATTGGCATTGTCTGTTTTTTTTTCTTTGCAAGATGCGTGCCCATTTAAGTATCTCATTTTCCTTTTACAAGGTGCATGCAATACACTTAATTGATTATATATCATTGGGCACTTAGGTTATTTTTTTATTACTCCCTCCATTTTCTTTGCAAGGCATGTATGGATATCAAAATTCAAGCTGTGTAACATTTAACCAATAATTTTTTTTGGGGGGACAAGTGAGTACTTGCTAAATATGCTGGAGTAGTTTTCTATGTTGCCTGATAGCTTCGCAGTTAGTCACTTATGTTAACCCTTTGATTTTAGATGGTACGGTGATGGCATTGTCGAAGTTACCTAAGCTTCTCTATCGGCCTTGTCGATCGCTGATTGGATAGAGTTCTCCATTTTTTTTTCCGGCAAATCTCGCTTTGTTAGTTGTTACTTACTCACAAATTCAGTAGTCACGTCATCGAATTTAACCCCAAGCCCAGGTCCAAATCCACCTCATTTTCGTACGGCTCGCCAAAACAGTTGTCCCCAGCCTGCACTGTCATTTTTCGTCCGGGTGACTTTTTCTTGCTGAACTGGAAACATCGGGGGTGACTAAACGTGCACTTTCTGCTGTAGCAAAAACTAATCTCTTCAAATACTTATACCACCGAGCGACAGTGAACTGTTCCTTCTTCGATGAGCTCGCCTCTGAACAAAAACCATGCGTTTGCTGGGACGTGGGACGCACAGACCTCATCTGGCACACGTGTAGCCGCCGAATCTACGATGAAGCCACAGCCTGACAGCGCGGCCCACAGTGGCAGAGGGTACTCCGTAGGCACAGGAGACACAGGAGTACTACTGATCAAATCCGCCTATTCGTACGGTCACAGGCCAGGCGACAGATTGAACTTTCGCCAGGGATTAATACCCAACACCAGCTGAATTTTTTGTGATTTGATGTGGCTACTGCCCTGCCGTCCGATCTGTCCTTCACAGACCCAGAGTGGTGTCAGGTATCCGTGGAGCAAAGTCTGAACTTTCGCCACGGATTTACCCAACACCAGCTGAATTTTGGGAATTTCCAAACCGGAACCATGTTGGCCACATCCGGGGCAGGGAGCCAGGGGCACGCCGCACGACGTGTGGATCTCCCTGTCCGAGTGCACTCTCCCAGGCCAGTACCAAGCTGCGCCGGTTGCCACTCCAGGCCGAACGTTCCTGGAAGACCGCACGTACGGGTTCAGTTGACTAAGAACGGCTTCATTTTCTGATTTGTCAATGGGTTAGCAGCACCTGGCACCATGTTTAGGCATGTGCCAAGATGGATTAGTATATGCAGTGCGTCAGCGTCACTCTCGGTGCCTGCAGGGAGCAGGCTGCTTGGTGAGTCATCCCGCCAGCTGTGCTCGTTGAATATCCCGGGCGCGGCAGATTCATTCACCGCACCTACCCCGGTAACAAGGTTTTGAGACGACGACACGGCGTCTTCTTCTCCGCAAGGTGAAAACACGCCTCGTTAATTTACTGGCATGTGGCATGAGTGGCGGCAGTAGTTTCGTCTTCTTGGGTGGGAATCCGAGAACAACAATTCGTGAGGTAACTGATGCTGCCGAGACGGATTAGATTAGATGCTATCCGGCCACGCCGATGACTGATAAGTGGCTGTCACTACTCTCCCTTTCCACTGTGCGTTACGTTTGCGGGAACTGATAGATCGGCGAGGCGACACGGACATCTCGACGTGCCAGTGCCAGTCGAAAAAAAAAGGAATGCCGTGTCCAAAAGCACCGGAGGCCGGCCTAACTGGAACGTCGCGGTTAACTGCTGGACGGGTGGACGCTGATGCGTCGCCGATCGTCTCGTACGCAGGCGACTTCCCGGCACGCCCCGTACCTTGTTCTGATGTGGTCTCGTCATCCTCCGGTGCTTCGTCATCAGTACCACCGGTACAGGGGTAGTGCGTTCCGAGCTCTCTCTTGCTCCGGTACGGAAATATCTGCTCATGCGCGCGTGTCCGCATCACCCCCATCATCTGTCACGACGTTTACGCGTGGGCCGCCTTGCCGGAGGACGCTTGCGCCGCGGGGAATCTCGCTCGCCGGAAGAAAAACGCACGACTCCCGGCGCTATCTACCAGAGAAAAGCTCCGGTTTTCCTCGGCACCCGCCGCGCGTGCGCGGACGTCGTGCTCGGCCCGGAGCGCAGGTTGCGCCACGGCTACGGGTTCGCAGGAAAAAGATTTTACGGATTGGATCGGACGGAGGGCCATCCACGCGCGAGCGCGAACCCACCCGGACTCCGCTTTGTTCGGTGCCGGGGAAGGTCGGTAGAAAGTGACAAAAGGCTAGCAACGCCCCGAGGGCCGAGGCAACAACCGAGGGAGGTACGTAGGCGGGGTGATGGCGACGAGCGGCCGCGCGAGGCGGCGCAAGCAGCGCCCGCAGCCGCCGTGGCGCCGGGAGTGCGTGCGGGACAGGCGGACAAGGCGCGGGCTGGGCTGCCGGGGAGGGGGGCGGTTCGTACGGAGCGCTTGGCAAGCGGACACGGGAGCTGGATGCCGCCGTGTCGAGCCGCCCGTCCTCCTGCGTACGGGGACTGGCATGTCGGCGAAGGCTTTCTTGAGCATTGTTATTTTATTTCCGGCTTGTTGTTTTGTTGCTGCTAGATCTTGCTTGCGTTCTTGCCTGCCTGCCTGATGGGCGTGCGGCTGGATCATGTGCGTATTACATGGACGGATCCTCAGAAAAAATTCCCTATGATGTCACGTGTCACGGCTGGCAGGGGAGACAAGTCAGGTGGTGTGGACGAAGAGGAGACACCAACTCAATTATGCGGTATACTTTATGTCGTTGGGGCCGGGAGTACACACCAAAGTACCAAACATGGCGAAGGTTCGCGGCATCAGGGAGCCCCAAGTGCAGCCCGGACACCACTAACAGGGCAGATCTTGTCCGGTTCCTGTCTTCTCCGGCGAGGTCACGCCGTCGTTTTTTATTTGAACCAACGAGGATTAGCGCAAGTACGTATTGATCAAGCTTCAGGTTTGAAAGAGCGTATCAGCATCGCCCGACGCCTGGCCCGGGTGCCCTGGTAGTTTGGTACCGGCGCTGTCAGCTCTGCACCTCTCCTGCCTGGTGTCTGATTTCGAAATTCAATGAACCGTGTCTTGCCATGGAGGTAGTAAACCAACCAAATCTATTGCGATCATATGGATATGGAACATAAAACATTTCCCGGTTCCGATATGTGCTTTGTCTGATCCAGTAGCTCCAGAATGCATGCATATGCAGCGGTCCCAAATGGCAGGTCAACTTTGTGGCCACTGGGAGCTGAAGAATTGCACCACAAAACCCTACCCGCCTACTACTACAGGATAAGCCAGGCCCTTTTTATGAGGTTCGAGCTAGCTGTAGAAGAAGAATCCAAAACGTATCCAATCCAAGCGTATCCGGCCTGATCAGATACGCATCGAGCCGCCAGGGACTAGTCGCAGTCACCACTGACCACTCACCAGTAGTCCAGTACCCTACTGCACCGCAAGATCCAAAGCACCAGCACCACTTGGGGTCCAGACTCCAGAAGTTGTTTGACTGACGCAGCAGCAACAGGGCACAGACTATTCTCCGTGCAACGGAACCGTACGGCCGGTTCTTCGCCTCCGTACGCGCACGGAATAAAAGTCCAAAAGATTGGCAGGATTAGCCCGCTGCTTGCCAGCCTAATGTCCTTGGGATTAGATAGAAGCGCATGCACTAGTCACACCCAAAGTCTTCTCTTGGCAAGGTCAGCTCCTGTAGTCTGTTTTCCTTTTCCTTGAACAAAAGTCAGCTCATGTATAAGTGTATAACCAACACAAAACGCATCAAAAGAGCACAGGCTGCACGCTACGTAGAGCGCGGAGCCACCCCAATGGCAGGTTGACAACCCACGGACATCGGGATCGGGACGTAAACCCCTCGAGAGTCAGAACTGTGTGCAAGGCACGTACTGTCATACTCGTAAGAAAATGTGGGCTCGTACTGGTCTATACCGTGGGATGCAGTGCCAATGCTCACAAGATCAAGTTTTCAGCCGGTACTGAACCGTACATCGGTAGCAATGGGCCAAGGGCATCCGTTTGCTTGTCAAGATGGAGAGACAGATACGGATGGAAAAGCAAGAGGCATGCGCCACGCATTGCCACACTGGACCACCGCCTACTCCTACTGTATCTAGCAGACGGGTTACCATCGGATTCGGCAGAGGCGTATGCTGACCGTACTCCACCTCCACGCACGCACGCCGGATCGATCGATGCGAACCCTGCTGACTTTGAAGGGTTCAGTTTGTTTGTTTGTTTTTGGGGGAAAAAAAATGGAAAGGGTCCAGTTGAATTGGTGCCACTGCCACAACAGCTTGTCTTATCAGGTCTGGACGACGGACGCCAGGTTGCTTAAGCTTCAGAGTTCAGAGGCACGAACGTGGAAAGCACAACTGATTATGATGCTCTTTGATGTTTGCGGTTCTCTGTTCTAGCTAGTTAGTGCCCTAGTTGTTGATGGAAATTCGAAGAAAGCTAAGTGAAGAGCGTCCTTTATCTTTTGGGAACGGACGTATCGAAATCTTCTCTGTTTATCTGTAGGCAGGATGGACAGTCGCACACATTTTCGGTGGTGCTGGGAACTTTGGGAGTTTCAGAAGAGAAAATACAGGCATACGTTTCCTTGGTCCCCCAATGGCCTACACTACATGCTCCTCTGGAAATGACGTTGTTGAGAATAACAGGTGGCCATCTCGGGGTACTTCGCATTAGTTCGTTCCTGCCTCACCTTTGCTTCAAATTTGAGCTCCAGTTATCTAGGAAGGTGCCCGCTAATCAGACCTGTCGTGGACTTTTTCCATCGTGCTCTGAAAGTGTAAGTGTGCATAGTACACGATACAAGAATGGACAGGATGAACGTCAAAGATGGAAATGGTACATACTGCAACTCTCAAATAATGCACAGCGTTAGGAAACTGCATTTGAATGGTAGAACCGGTTTAAGGCATCTTGGATTGTGATAATGTCTTATCCTATAGGTATAGGGGTGTAAACTTAAGAGGCGGCGCTGGTTTTACTCGCATAGGGTTACACTCTATTCTGTACCAAAAAGAAAGAAAGAAACCAAAAAATATGTTCAGCCGAGCACCTACAGCTCTATTGGTAAGGGGGAGCGCAAGACAACAGAGAAACACATCGTCAGGGCATTGTTTTGCCACACTTCATCAATTATCTACACTAGACCTGTAGACCATCCGATCATGCTCTGTTATTGTACTTCTTCCCGAAAATCATTCTTCTTCCTACGGCCAAAGCCGCATCTACAGATGAATTCAGGAACTGGCCCCTTGTCCCCAGCAACCCAAGGATGCTCAGCAGCAGCCTGCAGGGTGATGCGATCCTCTGGATCTGCAAATCAAGCACGTGGAAACACAAACGGGCATAAGTTAACAGAGCACACCTGGCGCGGAAACTCAATTTATCAAAAAACCATAGCATGTGGAAAAGCAACAAAAAAGGCACCTTTGCAGAGAAGCCTTAGGAGCAAATCAGCAAGTTGGGGGTTCATGTCGCCAGGTATTTGCACAGGATCATTGGCAATCTATTTTGTAGCAACAACTCAGCTGAGTTTCATGCATTTCAATTAAAAGCAAAAGGAAAGGAAAGGGACTTTTTTTTTGCACCTTATCATAAGTTTCCTGCAATGTATCTCCAAGAAATGGATAATGCCCAGAAATCATACAGTATAAAGTTACACCAACTGCCCATGTATCAGATGCCCGACCATGGTAGGCTGAACCTGCAGTAAGGTAAAGAGATTACTTCACCATATTTAGCAAGTCTACACCTGGTAGCCAAAGAATATTTAGCAGCGTTGAATTAATGACAGAAACATCCTGGCTGTTGAATTTTCGCTTATTTGTTTTTTTTAAAAAACTCTCTGAAGAAGCTGCTTCAAATATTAAAAAAACAGAGCAAAGTTAAAGTTTTGTACAGGAAGACTACAAAAATCATGTAGCTATGAAAAATGAACATCCAGATTATCTTGCTATCCAAAAGAACATTATTGTATTCATAGATAATCTGATGATTGACTAATTTCACATGCAACATTTAGAATTTAAATATCAAAGTAGATAGCTGTACCTTGACAGCACTCTGGTGCAGTGAAAACAGGAGTGCCGGGAGATCTCCAAAGCATATCGTCATCATCCTACGTTGCAAACACGTAACTATCACTCACCATTTATCAATAGAACAACAAAATATGAAATTCAATAATCTAGAAGAATTCGCCACAAAAGCATACACATACTTTGAAAAAATCAAATAGATTTACTTGAATTAAAGAATCAAACAAGTTTTATCTGATTTGTGGGCCTACTGGACAATGAGCATACTTCCAAAAGAAGACAACAGAAGCATCTTAGTTTGTTTTCAAGTCAAGGTATCTTAAAAATCCCCATGAAGACAGGGAGTGAAGATTATCTTTTAAACGTTTTTACATCAATATGCAAACCTTGTTTCAGAAAGTCTGAATCTACATGCCATCTTTTTATCAGAGCAAAAGCAACTAACAATATAAAGAAGGAATTATACATCTCTCTTTCGAGGCTGGGTTCATTCGACTGAAAAGACATTATTTCCTGGCAAGAATAAGAAAGATATACTAAAATACACAAAGTTGCAGGACTAAGGAAACCACCTCAAAAACCTGGCTGACACTGAAATCTCCTATCTTCACATTGCCGGTACTGGTAACCAAGAGATTGTCTGGTTTGATATCACCATGAATAACATTCTGTGTATTAGGGAAAAAATAACAAGATTCAGAGTCTCAATCAAGTTCATAGCAAAGGAAAACATGCAATCAGAAGCACAAGTATATAACATGTAGATATGTCAAAAAAAAGGTACAAAACATCAGCTGTTGTTGCCCAGATGCAAAACATGAATCAACAGGTGATGACCACATGACATTAATGGAATTATGGTATATCACAAGATTGACATGAGAGACTTGAAGGGTTGAGAGAGCCAGCAAACAGTGTAGAGACTGGAGCGATAGTTTCTTTCTTGAACTAAACTCATGCACGGCCAGGATTTGGTCTCAGACACACTAGCTCCATCTCTAACTCTATCTTTAAGAACTTAATGGACTCGGTTACTAAATAGACTTGGCCCTCCTAAATTCTTGCTGCAGTGCATGGCTAACACACCTACCGCCAAGCCCTCTACTCTAAATCTAACCTGATAATGTTGAAAGAACCGCATTGTAAAGCAGGTAACTATCTAGAAGCATGCTGTTGCTCCTACCAGTGCCCTCCACCACAGCTGTTGCTTCCGCTGCATCCTGCTGATAGGTCTCAAGCACACAACAGGCAGATAAATAATATGCATGACAGATAGTCTGATATACTATCCGGAGCTTTATACAACAGAAATCAACGTCTGGTGCATGTCACCATCCTAAATGTTGGTTGTGCTTTGCCTAGTAATCGAGCTGGACGACCAAATTTTTTACTGAGTTCAATCATTCACTAAAAACGAAACAAATATCACTTCACTGAGAGCTTATGGAAGCAGAAAGATCAGGTCGAACCCTCCATATCCAGGAGTCATGATTATGTGAACTTATTTGTGTGCAGTGGGAAGTAGCTTGCAGAAATTTATTGATCCTTTACAATCAAGCGATGAGCATGCATTATGATTCCAGACAAATATTTGCTCATGCAATTGGGTAACTGAAATACTGATTGAGGAGTTGAACAAGATGGGCAATTGCAATTTGCAAATAAAAAGGGAGAAAACAAGGCTGATTGCTGAGAATCTGCAGGGGACATGAGTTTGCGGTTCAACTTTGACATGAGTTCAGTATTCACCATGATAAACCATAGTTATCAGAAACGAAAAACTGACATCTTACATGAGAGTGAAGATATATAAGACCAGATATTATGTCGCGCAAATAATTTCTTGCAGTAGCTTCTTCTAAACCATTATCACAAACCATTTTCCCTTCAACATACTCAAGAACTGGCAATGCAAATGGAAAAAGAATGTAAATGGCAATTGTGCAGAACATAGATAGAATGCAAAATGTTATATTTAAGTAATAGAATAAAACAATATAACAGTGGAAACATAGTTACATACCCATGTAGAATTTATCTATGTTTGGGTCGTCAATCACTTCAACAAGATTTACAATATTGGGGTGATTCAGCATTTTCATTATGGATACCTGTCTCAAATAAACATAAAAGAACAAAGGGGGTAAAGGAATTAGATACTGTACAAATAAACAATGCAGCAAATCAACATGTAAAATCAGGAAGTATAAACTGCACAGTGACCAATACAGTATGCTTCTACATTTTTGACAGGAAAATTTCCATTGATTTTAACAATATCTCAATCCCTAATTGACCTATATCAGTGATGGCTATGATGCTATCTATTTATATTATGGCAGCTCAATACTAAGAGCGAATTTCACGACTTGGGAAAATAAATGAAGCAACAACCAGCCTATTCATGGTAGTTATTGAGTTGGGATTCGTTCAGCAAAAATCATATGGCCAAATGAAACTGGAAAGGAACTAACAATGGCACTGAACAGAGAGTTCTGAAATAAAGAAAGATATATGAACTCTGTATCACACTCCCCCAAATGGGTTTCTATTGCACAAAGAGTGCGGAGTTAACTGCTTATCTACAGCTGGGAAACATGGACTCATCGGGTGATCATAAGAAAACTATACTACAAATATATGCTGTTGGCCACCTTTATATCTGATAAATGCATCCCCGATATGTAAGGTAAGCATTCTCATATGCTAAGGGGTAGGGTGCCTCATACTTGGTTTTTTCTTATAGTAAACATAAGTCCATAAATAGTGAGACCCACAAAAACTTGATTTTCTGGTAAAATAGATAAGTTCTTCCAGTCACTAACCAGATACTTGAAAATGTTTATTATTTTCCATGCTCAAGTATAGGACACAACAACAACAATTAGCATTTCAACTGGTTAGCTTATGTATGATAGATCCTAGAGAGATAGCATCTTCAAGTCATGCGCAACATCTCTAAAAGAGAACTAAGTTATACAGGCATGACAAAAGCACAAGTATTACATGGACAGATAAGCTAACAAAGGTACTGACCTCCCGAAGAACATCTGTCATGGCAGTTTCTGTTCGTACAACACGTACTTTCATCATGTAAGGCTTATTCAGAACCTGAAATAGAAGGGTGAAGGCTAAAATTCCATAAGTGAGACATCAGCGCATGCACCTGGCACACATATAAGTGTTAACAATAACAGTGTTGAGAAAAGTCAAGGAAATGCAAGGCAGAACAGTTGGTTAGAAAGTCTTGAAGCAGGCAAATTAGCTAGCACCCAAAGCATAGCTTTCAAAAAACAAAAAACATGGCCAAGCCATAACATATTAGAAAGAAACAAAGTATACCTAATAGCTACCAGAAAGAAACAGCGTATTCAACAAGCACATGCAATCATGATAGGGGTTCATAAAAAGATATTTATGTTAATAACACAAGAGAGTAGCAGAAAGCAATACCTTCACTGCATACAGCTTCCCATCTTTAATGTTTCTGTATAGAACCTTTTTCAGCAGAAAAATAAAAATAATTTAGGCATATATTTGGAAAATTTACTTATTAGCGTATCCAAGGCATCTTACCACTTTGCCATAGCTTCCAGAACCAATCTTTCCCAAGTGGACATATTGATTGACCATCTTATTACCATTTTCATCCTTGACATGCCAAAAAGGACAAGGTTATTGTAGTGTGTAAAAGGTAAAATTCTCTCATACAACTTGCTATCCTCCATTTCATATGCAAAAGCCAATTATTAGAACTAAACAGGCAGTAAACCTCATCAGGCTCTTGGATATCTAGTCAGACCAATGAAGCCAATCCTAAATTATGTTTTGGAATTACTTTTTGTGTTTCGTGTGTATCTTTAAACAGGTCATATGTAGTTAGATCTTGCTGGGCAAGTAAAATGTTTTTCCTATAATGGAATAAGATGTTCAGATTAGTTGTTTGAAATTCAATAAAAGATGCATTAATTCTGTATCATTCTGAAACAATGGATTATTTATTCAAAATGGAAAGAAGGTGCACTGGTTATAGTGCTAGTGCATCACCAGTGTTCAGTTCAAGTGAGGCAAAATTGTAGGAATGATCCATTGTACAGTTCGCAGTTTTTGCAGGAAAAAATAGGCCAAGTCTACTTCTTTTTCAAAAAGGTAACTTAAGCAAGGCCAAATGGTAAAAACATCAAAGTTAATGGGATATGCCAGTGGCCTGATATGATAGAAACCAGGTTTTTATGAAAAGATCATGCATACAGTGGGCAAGGTTAGGCAGGATCCCAATAGACAGTTTCAAATACGGAATGCACTACACAAGTAGCTGGACAAAAGAAAAATGAAGCCTTAAAACATGTTACCTCTGAGCGAAACACTTTTTTAGTTTCTTTAACAGGGATCTCTCTACATGCAAAGCCATTTTGAGTTCTTGACTGTATAATATCTTCAGAACTCTTCTTTGGTGGTCCATCATCACTTTCCTCAAAATAGTCAGTATCATCTCTATCGTAGAAGCTTCTATCAGGACCATCTCCATTGAAGAAGCTTCTATCAGGACCATCTCCATTGAAGAAGCTTCTATCTAGATCATCCCCATTGTAAAAGCTTACTTCAGGATCATCTCCGGTGTAGAAACTTCCATCAAGATCTTCAGCTGATTTGCGCTTCAGCAAATCTTCAGATAACATGCCATCAGCATCCCGTGGTTGACGTGCAGGCACACTGGGTTTCCTCAAAAAGCTAAAGCAACTGCAGCAGCCTATGTCGGTAAGGTCTGCCATTCAGAACGAGTATGTACGAGCAACCCTAGAATTATAACAAAATAAGGTTAAAAGACACCATCGAAATACTTTTCCTGGCTACTGCATCACCACTGCTGATGATACAAACTACAATAACAGCATAATACAGGAACCAAATTGCCACAACCTCAAACCGTCAGGGTTAAACTCGATGCTGGTAAAAATGTACCTCAGATATTCCCCTCCATCATAGATTAACACCAAATGGAAGAACCTAACAACAAGTAGCATTAGCACACAGTCAACCTCAAATCGATGGGGTTAAACTCAATCCCGGTAAATGCAGAGTCCGGGGATTCCACCTCCCACACAGATTATAGCGCCAAATGGAGGTACCCAACGACAATCACACCACACCTCGAAGTGGCGGACCCAACAATAGGGGGAAGGTAGGCAGCCGCTCTATTCCGGCAGCGAAGACCCAGTGGCGGAACCAAGGATTGTAGGCTCACCGTTTGTGCAGAAGGTCTCCGTCTCGGACTCTCGGCGGCTCGCTGTCCGGCCGGCCGACGGCGGTCCTACGGTCTGGCCGTCTGGGCGTCGCCCCTGGGGCCGTGGGCTGGCGGCGGTCTTGTGCGGGGCCGCGGGCGCCGGGCGCACTCCAGTGCCCCGCGACGCAGCGCGCAGCAGCGGGCGGCGCTACCCCGCTTCCCGCTGGAACCGGTGGCCGGAGTGCCGGCGACCCGGCGTGAGCCTGTTATTGCTCCGACGCTCCGGCTGATCTCTGAATTAGGGTTCCGGGGCTTTGATTTCGGGGAAGGAATGGGAGAGAGAGAGGAATCGCTGAATGAGAGAGAGGGAGAGAGGAATCGCTTCTACTTGATGTATACTTGATTTTCTATGCGAAGACCTCCTACCCCCTCTTCCTCCTCCGAGATCTCGGCGCCGGCATCAGAGGGCTGCTGCACCCTGCAGATCGAGGAATCGAGCGCAGGGCATCGGCGTCACAAGGAAGACGATGGCGTGAACGAGTACGCGTTGGTGTGGGCCGGCCCATTTGAAGCAGAGTGACGGCAGCTGAGGATAAAATGCTAACAGCCCGGTGGCCCAATAACCCAGCGCTATTGATGGGCTATTGGGCTACAGAACAGAAGGATTCGCTGCGGGCGAGCGAATCAACAGTCTTTTTCCGGCTCAAAGACAGTCTACTCAAAAGGAAAATACAAGGCGTTATCATCCTCTGATTGTGTCCTTTGCCTTGATTCGCTGGAGGAGACCTTCGAACATGTATTCCTTCTAATTTTTCCAAAAAAAACATGTATTCCTTCTCTACTCTTTTGCCCAAGATTGCTGGATGACTCTGAATCTCCAAATTAATTAATCAAGTTGATGACCTGGATGGCCTCAGAATTCAGTTAAATGTGCTTTTCTCCATGGACATTATCATTTTTATGAGCTGGTGTGTCTGCATGGCTAGAAACGACCTTGTTCCCGTGGACTACAACTAGATGTGGCCAACTGATGATTTGACTTCAAGAAAAGAGTTTGCTCTAGTTATCCTATGAGCAAAGGAGCAATTCAAAACTCAGT
Organism: Echinochloa phyllopogon; assembly: GCA_033239725.1. Lineage (NCBI taxonomy): Eukaryota > Viridiplantae > Streptophyta > Magnoliopsida > Poales > Poaceae > Echinochloa > Echinochloa phyllopogon. Next base: position 38,796,071 of record BTCW01000007.1, read on the forward strand.
GGCCAGACACTCTTTGTCTAATCCTTTTAATCATTTTGCATTTTTTTTCTTAAAAGATTGCGGAGTTGATTGTGAGATCAGGAGAATTACCCCGCTATAATCACTCTCTCCATGCCAAACTACATTTCGTTTTAGCTTTTCTTGATATATAACCCGTGCTATACATCTAGCTGAATATAACATATATCAAAGTGCATAACAAAAGGTATACATATCTCTGGAAATCAAAATAAATTGTAATTTAGGGCGAAGAACGCATGTAGTAATTTTTGTGCTACATCCTTCTGCACGAGCGTGAGAATACAATTCCACACGAAGTAAACACCTCTAAACCCACATGAGTACGTTGGTCACCAAAGCACCTCTCTCGGCGAGAATTTGCAAAGTTACCCTTGTGCTGCGACCCATTTCGACCGATCGTCATAGCGATCGCGCATTGGTGGAGCTGGAGTAAGACGAGAAAAACAAGCTGCAAAAGTTACGGCCGCCCACCGGAAAATATACATACATCTCCTCCAAATCGCTGCAGCACTCTGCGCGTTTTGCCAGTTCCGGCCTGGACCTTGCGCGTTGCGCCCCGTATGGGTATGGCGGTGGCCGCCGGTCGATCCGGCTGGTGGTGGTGGCGGGCAGCCGCTACGCTACCAGCTCGTGGCCTCGTGCGCGCGCGGGGGGCAGCCATGATGGCGGTCCGGCAGGTGCGCGGCGGGGCCCCAGGAGTATTGCCGCGCCCGCAACGTTCCCCCCATTGGCTGCCCGGCCGCGCGCACGTACGCTCTGACGGGCGGCGGCGTCAATGATTCGATTCGTGCGGCGGGCCGACATGGGCCGGCCTGCGGAACTGGCCGGATACGTCGTTCGGGCTCATTACCTGCGCCGGCGACGACGAGCGCGGCGGCCGGCGGGCGGCCGTGTGGCGGCTCCGGCCGCTCGTCTTACAGTTGGCTGGCTGGCCGGTTGTGTTGTGGCCGTTGCAGCGGTGCCTCCAGCGAGACGACGCCCGCCATTGCTAGCAAACTTTTGAGCTCCGATCAGCAGCTTGGAAAAAGCAAGGCGCAGCACGCAGCTCCATGGCATGATTCTGCATGCAAGTGGACAAGGAGGGCCAGCAACCAGCATGCAACTGCCTAGTAGGCACGCCGCAGCGCCGCATGGCCTTTTGCTGGTGCTGGCCCGGCCTGGGGTTACAACCGCGCGCGTACTGATGATATGCCGCGTGTCTTGTCGATGCATTCCATCGATCGATCGCAGCATGTGAGCGACGAAGATGCCGCCGCATGTACGTCGACCACTCGACCCACACCCCGGGCCCGGGACCGTGTTGGACTCTGATAAGACTAGCATGTTATTAGCTTGGGTTCGTAGCTACAATTATCATGGAACGCTTTCGTTTGCTGTATGTTGTACTGCAAACGGTTTATCGCTTGACACATTTTTTATCTGGCGGCGTGCCTAGCTAGCTTGAGCCTTGGCATCATCCTCACTGCCGACTTGCAGACTGTTCTCTCTACGGGAATAGTAGTATAGTATACTCGAGTGTGTGTGTGCAGGAGAAGCACAGAAATGAGCATGCGCCTGAAACTTTTTGACCAATTCCTCACGCTTGCTTGCCGCCTTTTAAGAGCTAAGTATTATAGAAGGCTGCAAAAAGGCTAAATGATGAGGTGGAGGAGAGAGAAGAGGAGAAAGAGGAGGTGGGCTGTAAGTTTACAGCTAGCTTTGGCACAAGAACCAATAAACGTTGTAAGAGAGACAAGTGGACCATGTATTGATGATGAAGAGCTAAACCACTATACTAGTAGACTGAGAGATGGGCTGTAAAGATTCTTACAGCCTGCTACTGGCTAAATTATTAGCCTTGCTCTAACAGAGACCGACAGTCACTGTATGGTGTATTGGTGTATGCATGATCAGTCATCGCACCTTTGTTCCATCTGCTTACATCTCCAAAAACTTGAGAGAAAGTGTCAATTAGCCAATTACAGATGAACCTGCAGGATTATATATGTAGCTAGATCGACCGAAACAATGAACGCACATTATAATGCCACTGCTGGGGATGAGATTCATAAAAATATGTCGAAAGCAAATAAAGGGCCGGGGTCAGTGTGACGTCGGCAGCTGGCCAAGATGATGCGCCGCGCCGCCGTGTGTCGCACAGTCCTTTTGCTTCACTTCTCCCCCAGATCAAGATGCAGCGCACCACACCACTCCCAAGCAAGGCCGCTGTCCACCCAAATAAAACATCGGAGAATGCATCGCCATCCAGGCAGGAGAAAAGGGCATCGGCATCTCCAATTCTATCCACTTGTTCCGTCCTTTGTGTGCTCCCAAAGGATGCGAGAGCCAGCTAGCTCTTCTTCCCCGGCCGGCTGCTCCGCGCATCGCCATCTGTCTCGCGGCAACGCATTAGTTTAAGCACGCACCAAGTGGCACGTGTCGCCTGTCAAGAGCCCCTAGTAGCCTTTAACCAAGGTGCCATGGCCAGGAGAGCAGGAAACTCAAGCAGCTGTAGTAGCTGGGGGCGGCTCTAACCTCTAAGGATTTATCATCTCGATCTGATCCTCTGGTCCTGATGGTTGTTGATCGATAAGAAGCACGTGAAATATGTGTGGTGGCAAGCCGTTCGTTGGATCGGGTGAAATGAGCATGTGTAGATCGATCCTGCAACGAGGTTTGAAATGACAAAAGCTATAAGCTTTCATTCTTGCGTGCGAGGAAAGGGCGTGCATGACACACTGAGGACCACAACACTATATAGAGAATGATCAGTTGCTTCATATAGCCACGGGCTTGCAGAAAATCTTGCGCTTATTACTATACCCGTGTTGGCTTTGTTTGGATGCTTGCCTTGCTACACTTTCAACTAGCAAGGAGACCCACGCAAATTTCCGCGGTTAGCTAGTTTTATACTAATATTTTGATTTTTTAAACTAAATATAATTTTATCTAAATATCTATTGTTTCATTGCCAATAAAGTTTTTTCAAGTGTGCCTAAACTAACGTATCAATTTTTATCATCATGTATGTGGCAGGTATGAATTAATGATGCAAATTTATATTTACTAATTGTATTTGATATTGATTCTTTGATCAACTTATAGTTTTCTTATTTATTTAATTTAGAATTTAACTACTTATTCATTCTAATCAATGAACTTTAAGGGTTAATATAGATTGTTAGATCTTAAAAAATCAATAGTGTGTATTATTTTTATTTTAATTAATATGCTAATAACATTATATTATTAAGTTAACTCCACGAATCCCTCTCAAACCAGATTCTCCAAATACTAAATGGAGGCTATGTCTATTTTTTAAGGGCAAAAAAATGCTACAACTCTAGCAATAGCAATCATAAATATAGGGCTTTCTATAGACCCCTCAAGAATGGAGGGTGGATTTAGAAGTCTCCCAAATAGGGGGTCAAGTAGAGGGCCTACTGGAGTGCAACTTTTTTCTGAACCCTCTAAACTTGGAACAGGCGTTTGTTGGGTTTGCTGGAGTGTAACTTTTTTCTGAACCCTTAAACTTGGGATATGGGCTTATTGGGTTTGCTGGAGTTGCTTTAAGATAATAGATTGTGTGACCTAATATTGAGGTAGTGATCATGGGTAAGTGAAAAAAGTATTTCATATAACTTTACATATATAAAATGACTCTTGTCTAACATGATATACTCCCTCAACGGACATCCAAACTACATCGACAAACTTGCAATAGAGTAACACGGAATGATTGGATTAAAGTAGAAACCTTCCACAGAACATAATGGTGTTTGGGTCAACTCCCTTCACAAATCAGTGGTATGATTGGTAGCCTAGCCTGCTGCACAAATCAGTGATCAGAATGGCGTAGCATGAAGGAGCTTAGGAGGAGATCAAATATAGAGGGTAATGAATCACACCAGAAAAATGTTATCAAAAAAATATTATGAGAAAATAATGCCATTTTGCTAGTTATGCAATGAGAACTTAGACTGCAGCAACTAATGGGTGCCTATCACGGTTATGGATCAATCTTTTGCCCTTTTTTCTCCTCCAATAAAAGATGGAGTAATATATAGACATGGTTGATGCCCGATCTAGTGAAAGATCGATAATAGTTTACAGTTGCATGATTATATCGGACATTAAGAGAAGCATTTTTTTGCCCAGCTTGTTGTTCCTCAACTTTCATGTCAACACATGCACGGTAAGCACGTCCATCATCAAAGTTGTATGACACCTGAGCTTCTTTGCTTTGTTTTACCTAAATCTGATCAATCCCGTAGCGATTCACTCCCTTCGGATATCGAGATTTTTTCTCTCTTGTTATTGAAAGGACCTTGATGTCACCTAGAGGGGGGTGAATAGGTGAATCTGCACTTAACAAAACTTTTCACACAATTAGTACTGAAACCGGTCAGACCAGTTTCCCAAACCGGTCAGACCGGTTGCTGGCAGAAACACACAACTATGCAATTGACCTCCTCTACGAGTTCTAGCACAAACCAAACTTGATGTGTAGCTCTTGTAGATGATATCTAGCAGGTTCACTTAGTCCCTGCACACAATTAGAGCACAACCAAGTAGATTGAAGCGGAAGTAAATGTAAATGCTAGAATTGAGCTTGTGAAGTAAACCAATGGAGAGACACGATGATTTGTTTCCCGAAGTTCGGATTCACCAATGCCACCAAGGACGTCACAAAGACAAGGTGAATCCTACTCTCCGTTGAGGGCCTACGAAAGGCGGGCTTATCCACTCCAAGCCACTTTCCTCGGTTCCACTAGCTTGTGGCCCTTTTCCACGAAGGAGGCAAGGCCGGCCTATACAAACAATCCGCGGCTTACCACAAACACGGTAGCTCACCGGCGACGCCTAGCCGTCTAGGAGGCTTCACCTCCAAGAGTAACAAATGCTTCAAATAGATGCTAGACTTCACCGGAAGTGCTCAAGCTAAGGATATGCTCTTTGCTGCTGCAATTTGCTCTCTCAAGCTTTCTATAGCTCACACACATACATCCCTCAACCCAAATCCAAAGATACGATCAAAATCAATCAACTCTCACAAAGAGAGGTTTGGGGAGAGCTTGCTGGTGCTTGGAAAGGCTCTAGGCGTGCAAGAATGGCAGGGGAACCAGCAGCCCTCAAAGGAGAGGGCCAAGGGGTATAAATACCCCAATCCCAAAAACTAGCCGTTATGAACAGAGGGAAACCGGTCAGACCGGTTTCCCAAACCGGTCAGACCGGTTTTTCAAACCAACTAGCCGTTACACCTGTCAGAGCCCCAAACCGGTCAGACCGGTTTCCCAAACCGGTCAGACCGGTTTCCCAAACCGGTCAGACCGGTTTGGGTCGACTCAGCACAATTGAGTCCCAAAAGACTCCACTCTCAAGGCTATCTCACATGGGTTGATCTATGAGCACTTTTGGTGTTGCAAAACAACTAATGTTGCATCCCTCTTTATAGTACGGCATTCCTAAACTCAAGATAAAAACAATAAATGAATTCTTCCACTTGAGCTTCAATGCCTTGATTGTTGCCATACTTGGTCATTCTTAACTTTGAGGGCTTCAACATCTTTATATTGCTGAGCAAATCCAACTTGAGCCAATGGCTTAGAATTTCCGAGTATATCCAATTCATAAGCCATTTCAATATATGATCAATAAAGAATTAGATGCATTGCATAGCTTCACTCGGTAAGGCTTGATTAGTGCATAAAGATCAAACTATGATGCTAGTCTTCACCCTAGCAAAGTCCCTCGGCTACAAGACCAACTTGCCCTTCTCTTGCTTGGTACCTGGACACGGCCATCTAGCTTAATCCCTTTTACCATATCTAGCCACATTGAGATCCACTTTGTATTGCATCATCATGAATACCACATTGAAATCCATGTCTTCTATTAACTTGAAATATCTTCAATATTGTTTTGTATGTTGTCTTGTATGTTTTCTTTGGTAGATAACTTGTCCATAAGCTTCCATGCACTTGAGACCATATAATATCCATATAATCATGTCCCAATTTGAATATACCCATAGCTATGGACCAAGCCCAAAGAAATCCTAATTTCTTCAAATAATTTATCCCAAAAACCTTTGACAAGTATCTTATCGATGAGACCAACCAATTTGCATAAGACCATGTCTCATTTATCATTTCCGATCACTTGTCATTGTATTGCTTAGTTGCATGGGATCACACTCACTTGTTTGCTCTCATGTCATTTATACCAATAATGAGCTTATATTCTTCAACAACCATATTACATGAATATTCATAAGAATAAAACCCTGCTCATATGCTTAAGCAAACAAGTTAAATACAAATCATGTTGTCATCCACAATCATCAAAACATATAAGTGCCTAGATGCACTTTCAATCTCCCCCTTTTTGGTGATTGATGACAACATGATTAAAGCTTACAAAAGATATGAAATTTAAGCTCTAGATGACTGAGATATATGGTGAGCTCCCCCTCAATATGTGCTTTGAATGGAATTTCAAAAATTCGGCCTCAAATGCCAAATGCACATTTAATCAATAAAAATGAGAGCTCCCCCTATATCTCAGCATCCATCATGTGCAACAAGTGTGTGTGACAAAATAAAACAATGTGTGATGCATATGACATGTATAGCACTCAATAAAACAAAGAGAAGCACATGCTTGTTGTCTCGGGCCAAACCGGTCAGACCGGTTTGGGAAACCGGTCAGACCGGTTTCACCCCGACAGCAAGCATGTGTGAAACAACATTGCATCAACCAATACATGTAACACACTAGCAAATTGTCACTTAGAATACATAAATAGGTTCAACACACAGAGTAGCACACATTACAAATTCCCAAGTCCACAAATAGATAAAGTACGAATTTATTACATCCAAAGTGACATGACTACAAGATCAACTAGAAATAGGCTTTAATCCATTCTTCTCCCCCTTTGTCATCAATCATCCATAAAGGGCCTGGAGAAGCTTGTAGTCACGCTCCCATCATGCATCCAATCTCCTCCGCCGCTAGAAGGTCGGGCTATGATCATCTGACGAAGAAGATGTAGTCCAATGAAAACCTTCACTCAAGTGAATGTGTATGTGTGATAATATGGAGTAACTCGGATGTGCTAGTCATGGAAGAAGATATGGATGAGCGAAACATACCATGACCGGTACCGGAAGTGGTACCAAAGATAGAAGCCGCTGCCTGTGAAGCAAAGTCTCCGGGAGATGGAGATGGTACACTAGAGAACTGAACTCCCGCCATAGAAGATGACGCACCACCATATGTATATGACGAGGACGGGAGTGTGGCAGCTGCATAGGTAGGTCCTGGAGGTGCAAATCCAAACGAGGAACCTAACAAGTCACCCTCTGAAGTAGGCATGTATGGCATGGTCCCCGGAGCACCAAAAGACTGAGGAGGAGGTGGTGGAGGCTGTGAGCTCGACCCAACATGTCCATAACCAAAGATGTCACCATACTCCTCAAAGTAGCCCGCATTCATGTGATCTGTCATGATGTCTCTAAGCGGGGGTATCTCAGGTATCTCAAGTGGTGGAGAGATAGGTGATGGAGGATCATTTGGACTCAACACAGTGTGTAATCTCTTGATCGCATCTCGAGTCTTTTTGCTCTCAATCCTCTGCTGCCTAATGTTCACTTCAACACTCCTATGACCTTTGCATATGCCCGTGAACATGGAGATGAACTTCCTAATAGGAGAAGTCCTGCGCTCAGGGTAGGAGCTGCTGCTAGGTCCAAACCGGTCTGACCGGTTTGGGGAACCGGTCAGACCGGTTTGCCCTGGCTGCAGCTGATCATGCTGCTGCTGCTGAGTCTGCTCTTCTCCCCGCTGTTGTGTAGGCTCATATTATTCTCCCTGTCCAATATCAGGCTGCTGTGGTATATCATCCAGTGGAGGAGAGGGCATTCTTTACTTGTGAGGCACGAGAGGCTTCAATGGCTTGTGTTGGGTGTCCTTTTTGATCTTCAAATTTGTCACCCTCTCTATGACAAGCACGATGAAGGGGCTGTAGGCACAAATCTTTTGAGGACTCTCAGAAATGGTCTTGATCTCCTGCCAAATGAAATCAGCAACACTAAAGGGAGGGGTCTCCTCTCCAATCCTCATATAATACATCAATTTTCTCATATAGAGTGAGATATCTGAGGTGTTGCCATCTCTAGGAGTGAGTGTCTTGTGAAGCATCCTATAAAGAGTCCCATAGTAGGTGTAGAGACCACTCACTTTCCTCCAGTTGCCATTCTGATTTCTAGGATACATGAACTTCAACTCAGATGCTTCTAGAACACCGTTGTCATGTATCTTCACAGTGTTATCATCCTCATGTGCAACTCTAAAGAGAGAAGCAAAATCAAAATAAGTGATGTGATAGCGCTGTCCTTCTGTCATCCAATGCATAGCTCTCTCCTGCCTACCACCCTGCTCGTAGTATCCGAAGTACACAGTGGCATAGAACTGCGCAATGACTTCCTTGTTCCAGCTGTGCCTGAAGCCCATGAGATGTTTGACCCTCTTTTCAGAACAAACTCTGATAATCTCATTGAACACAGGGTTGTCTTGCTTGCTCATGTACTCCCAATCTATGTACTGTGCATCTGACGTGATCTTGGTCTTCTTTATAATAGATGTGGCATAGAAATCCTGCTGAAAAAGAGTCCAAAATCTGTAGTCGGTGGCTGTCCTATCCACATCAAGTGGACTAGTCCTCCTCAGCCTCCTGACAACATCAGTCATCCCACTAGCAAGGTAATCTGTCACTCTCCTACTAGCTGGGCCAGTGGGTCGGACTATCTCAAGAACGAGATGGGCATTCGCCTCAACTGACTCATCATCACCTGCCTCCTCTTCCTCATCATCACCAGCAGCCATCTCCTCCTCCTCCTCATCATCATCTCCCTACTGACCATGACGGTACTCAACCCTGTAGTTCTCATCCTCAACTTCATCCTCACCACTAGACGTGGTGTCCTCTACTACATCCACTTCTTCTATTTGCTGCTCTGCTGCCCTCTTGCCCCTTCTAGGCCTCAAATTTCTCCCCCCGGACGCTTGCGAGCTACTGCCAATAGAAGGGTCATGACGCCCCTTTTTAATCCGATCGGCATGGGGTCCCCTTGGCATCTTCCACTATCTTTCCTGGGTTCATAAGAGATGAAACATATACCATAAATACCTAGAAAAAGATTGATAAAGATTTGATCAACTTTTGAGCATCCAACAAGTTTTGGGTCAGCTCAGAGCCAAACCGGTCAGATCGGTTTCCCGAACCGGTTAGACCGCTTTTGCCTGAGCTGAGTCAAAACGAGTTGGGGATCAATCTGGACAGAGTCTGATCTGGATATTGACAAGATATTGATATACAAGCCATCCCTAGGCCATATGTGAGCTAGCATGGTGCAAAACAGGGACTTGAGCCTTCACTGCCCAAACCGGTCAGACCTGTTTGCCAAACCAAAACAGGGACTTGAGCCTTCAATACCCAGAAAAAGATTGATAAAGATTTGATCAACTTTTGAGCATCCAACAAGTTTTGGGTCAGCTCAGAGCCAAACTGGTCAGACCGGTTTCCCGAACCGGTCAGACCGCTTTTGCCTGAGCTGAGTCAAAACGAGTTGGGGATCAATCTGGACAGAGTCTGATCTGGATATTGACAAGATATTGATATACAAGCCATCCCTAGGCCATATGTGAGCTAGCATGGTGCAAAACAGGGACTTGAGCCTTCACTGCCCAAACCGGTCAGACCTGTTTGCCAAACCGGTCAGACCGCTTTCGGCAGTCAAGGTGCAAATCGTCGATCTGCAAAATGTAGCCCACGAAATCGAATGATCTCTTAGGGATAGGTTCCTAGACATGCCAGAAGATGTTCTACCAAAGGGTTTTGCAAGATATTCAACGATTGAGTAGATCGGGCGATGGAAAGATTTGAATACCTTGAGAGCCAAAAATTTCGAGGAAGATGAAGTTTTGAATCCAACACTCGATGGGAACCCAATCGCCAGCCTTGGGGCACTCCAATCCCAAAGAGAAAACTCCTTTTCCTTGGTTGAATCAAGAAATCGCCATGGGGGGTCCTCCTTGCGGTGAAGAACAGGAGAGAGAGAGAGGGAGGCATGGTGAATGGATGGAAATGAGAGAGAGAATCACGGGATAGCAGTAAAAACCGCGTGGGCCCGCTGACTGGCCAAACCGGTCAGACCGGTTTGGGAAACCGGTCAGACCGGTTTCACCCAGGCAGCAGGAAAGAGTCTGATTCAAGTTGGTTTTGATCTCCAACCTTGCTTACTTGTCTTGAGAGTGTAAATGATGGTCCAGGTATCCAAACTCTCAAGATTGTCCATAGAATAGATAAGATTTCCAATAAATCCATTTTCTTTCGTTTCTTCCGAAAGATGTGAGAGAGGATGGATAGATAAAGGATTTATGGACTTGAGAGAATCTCACCATTTGTGACTAGCCATCAATCAAGCAAAGTTAACTATAGTCACAAATAGATCGACAATGATCAAAAGACCAAAACACAAAAATTTTCAAAAACGCACACAACCTATCATGCTAGTTGGAGTTTTCAAAAATCTATCCTATGTCACATAAGCAACATGCACATACTAGCATGATATTAAGCCTAGATGCACAAGGTAAATACTAGTTCAAGAAAACATACCTTTGCCTCTAGCCAAGCGTGTTGTGCAATATAATCGATTTATATCCTTATGCCCTCTTTCATGATATATGCCAATTTTTGGACAAAAGAGAGAAAACATATCAAATTGCACAACAACTAGTCTCATAATCAATGACCCTAGTGGGTGGATGGCAAATAGGTCATGAATTATGAAACCTCATAATATAGACTAAATTTCTTTTCTCTAGTGCACAAGTGATGAATTGTGTATGAGAACCTCACATGCACACGAGTTGAATCACAAAGATCAAAATAAGAAATTTTGACTATATTATGGTGATTTGTCAAAACACAAATTAAGAGCATGATCCAAGATACATAGTGACACAATTTTACCGCTTTGGATCATAGATTGAATTGACAACTCCGATTTGAGAGACAAGATCTCTCTCATTGAGACTACAAGTTCACTAATAGAAATGTTAGTCTCAAGGACACAAATGTTGAAGTAACCTCCCCCTAAATATGTGCATCATGCATGGACCGCATGTGATGTGCACATTGTCTTGTTAATGACTTGGGAGGATTAAGTCAACATTTGGTCAATGGCACAAAATAAATTACTCATATTGAAAAGTGCCAAGAAAACTTACTACCACATAGGTGCAAGCTGATGTATATATGCTAAAAATGATATCCCACAGAAATATCTCAAATATATTTCCATTTCTCACTCAAAGGCTCAAGTTGCAACATTCTGGGCCAAACCGGTCAGACCGGTTTGGCAAACCAGTTAGACCAGTTTTGCCAGAAGTTGCCTCTCGTCAGAAATTTCCGGTCTTGAGCACAATTTACGGCAAATGCGACGGAGATTTCCGGTAGTTTGACAAAAATTTCCGGTGGAGCACAGCTTTATGGTCATATTTGAGTTCCGAGACTCCAGGGATTGATTCTCTGCAAATTTTACACAATATTGCTCTACTAGAGAGCCATTAAAAGCATCTCATGGCATATGTTGATTAATATTCAAGAAAGTAATCCATGTCACTATCAAGTGTCACATGAGCTAAATACTTAGAAGCACTTGATCCTACAAAAGGCACTAGTGACAAGGACTTGGTCAATTTAAGCACAAAGTTACCGAGATGACATTGGGCATAGAGTATAGAGCGGAAGCAACTTTTTCTTGACTTGCTACTTGATCATGAGAAGTTTCTTTCAAGCCAAGCCTCCAATGCATCTCTTGGTTCCTATTAGCTCATCAAGCATGTTTTGGTACCCAACTTGTGTCGGGTCCGACAATGTTAGCCATAATTTGCTTAGGAACCCAAATGGCTCGTGTGCCAATCTTTGGTGTTGCCACCTTAGATGCACAAGAACCATTTGGTATGTTCCCAAGCTTCACATGAATAGAATGGACATGGTTGGGCTTAGGGATCTTACCATTAGGACAATCATTACCAAGATGTCCTTTTTCCCGACATGTGTAGCATGTCTTGTGCTTTATGTTTGTTGCCTTCTTCTTGTGTTGCTCGGTAGCCATTTCTCCCTTGTATTTTGCTTGGGCCTTGAGAAATCCTTTATTGACCTTGATGTGGGAGTTCACTATGGGAATCAGAGTATCCGGCTTAGGAAAGCTAGAGCTTCCGGATTTCCCTAGGTGACACCCCATCTTGCTTGGACATGATGCAATCTCGTGTCCTTTCTCAAGGCAACCGAAGCATCTTCTTTTCTCAATGTTTCTTTGCCATTTTGGGAGTTTTGGCTTGCCTTCTTTCTTGATGGAGCACTTGATGTGAGCTTTCTTGTTCTTTTCGGCTTGATCTTGGCTTGTGTTGGACTTGATTTTTGCAAGAGCTTTGCACGGTTGATCCCTTCTCAAGCTTCTTCACCATGTTCTCACGGTTATCTTGAGAAGGTTGTGCATTGCTCTTACACTTGAGTGTTCTCAAGTTCTTTGTGAGCCTTTCCACCTCTTGCTTCAGTTCTTCATTTTCTTTAGCAACGAGATCATCACAAGACTCTACACACACTTCATCATACCAAGATCGTTTTGCTTGAGAGCAACATGGGTTAGCACATGATAGATTATATTGAATTTGAGAGCATGTGCATATGTGAGGTTGTGGTTCAAAACATTTTACCGATGTTACCAAAACCTCATGAGCTATTTCTAGCATAGCATGTGATTCTACAAGCTTTTCATGTGAACACAAGAGTTCTTTATGCTTCACTTGTAGCTTCTCATGCTTACTAGATAGCAAGCCTAGTTGTTGCTTACGCATTTGATTTTCTTTTTCAAGAGAAGCAACACATGTGAGTGAATCTATAGCATGAGCATAATCATCGACCACGGCATCATACTTACAAACCAAGGAGAGGTTGATGAGTTTGACTTTCTCAAGCTCTTCGGTGAGAGCTTGGATAGTCGCATCTTTTGCATCCTCGTCCTTCTTGTCGCCTATGGCCATGAAGCACTGAGACACCTCATCAAGAGAGGATGCCACTGCTCTTGAGCTTGAGACTTTGCTTGCGCGGCGTCGACCACCCTTCTTGCTGCCAGCTGCACCTCTTCTGCCCAAACCGGTCAGACCGGTTTCAGAAACCGGTTGGACCGGTTTTGGCAGTGAGGTGGCAGCTGAGCCGTCTTGACCTTGTGGCTTCTTGGTGGTGGTCTCATGAGGCTCGGTGCAAGTATTTGCTGATGTAGAGCCCTCCTCGGTTCCACTAGCTTGTGGCCCTTTTCCACGAAGGAGGCAAGGCCGGCCTATACAAACAATCCGCGGCTTACCACAAACACGGTAGCTCACCGGCGACGCCTAGCCGTCTAGGAAGCTTCACCTCCAAGAGTAACAAATGCTTCAAATAGATGCTAGACTTCACCGGAAGTTCTCAAGCTAAGGATATGCTCTTTGCTGCTGCAATTTGCTCTCTCAAGCTTTCTATAGCTCACACACATACATCTCTCAACCCAAATCCAAAGATACGATCAAAATCAATCAACTCTCACAAAGAGAGGTTTGGGGAGAGCTTGCTGGTGCTTGGAAAGGCTCTAGGCGTGCAAGAATGGCAGGGGAACCAGCAGCCCTCAAAGGAGAGGGCCAAGGGGTATAAATACCCCAATCCCAAAAACTAGCCGTTATGAACAGAGGCAAACCGGTCAGACCGGTTTCCCAAACCGGTCAGACCGGTTTCCCAAACCGGTCAGACCGGTTTTTCAAACCAACTAGCCGTTACACCTGTCAGAGCCCCAAACCGGTCAGACCGGTTTCCCAAACCGGTCAGACCGGTTTGGGTCGACTCAGCACAATTGAGTCCCAAAAGACTCCACTCTCAAGGCTATCTCACATGGGTTGATCTATGAGCACTTTTGGTGTTGCAAAACAACTAATGTTGCATCCCTCTTTATAGTACGGCATTCCTAAACTCAAGATAAAAACAATAAATGAATTCTTCCACTTGAGCTTCAATGCCTTGATTGTTGCCATACTTGGTCATTCTTAACTTTGAGGGCTTCAACATCTTTATATTGCTGAGCAAATCCAACTTGAGCCAATGGCTTAGAATTTCCGAGTATATCCAATTCATAAGCCATTTCAATATATGATCAATAAAGAATTAGATGCATTGCATAGCTTCACTCGGTAAGGCTTGATTAGTGCATAGAGATCAAACTATGATGCTAGTCTTCACCCTAGCAAAGTCCCTCGGCTACAAGACCAACTTGCCCTTCTCTTGCTTGGTACCTGGACACGGCCATCTAGCTTAATCCCTTTTACCATATCTAGCCACATTGAGATCCACTTTGTATTGCATCATCATGAATACCACATTGAAATCCATGTCTTCTATTAACTTGAAATATCTTCAATATTGTTTTGTATGTTGTCTTGTATGTTTTCTTTGGTAGATAACTTGTCCATAAGCTTCCATGCACTTGAGACCATATAATATCCATATAATCATGTCCCAATTTGAATATACCCATAGCTATGGACCAAGCCCAAAGAAATCCTAATTTCTTCAAATAATTTATCCCAAAAACCTTTGACAAGTATCTTATCGATGAGACCAACCAATTTGCATAAGACCATGTCTCATTTATCATTTCCGATCACTTGTCATTGTATTGCTTAGTTGCATGGGATCACACTCACTTTTTTGCTCTCATGTCATTTATACCAATAATGAGCTTATATTCTTCAACAACCATATTACATGAATATCCATAAGAATAAAACCCTGCTCATATGCTTAAGCAAACAAGTTAAATACAAATCATGTTGTCATCCACAATCATCAAAACATATAAGTGCCTAGATGCACTTTCAATCTCCCCCTTTTTGGTGATTGATGACAACATGATTAAAGCTTACAAAAGATATGAAATTTAAGCTCTAGATGACTGAGATATATGGTGAGCTCCCCCTCAATATGTGCTTTGAATGGAATTTCAAAAATTCGGCCTCAAATGCCAAATGCATATTTAATCAATAAAAATGAGAGCTCCCCCTATATCTCAGCATCCATCATGTGCAACAAGTGTGTGTGACAAAATAAAACAATGTGTGATGCATATGACATGTATAGCACTCAATAAAACAAAGAGAAGCACATGCTTGTTGTCTCGGGCCAAACCGGTCAGACCGGTTTGGGAAACCGGTCAGACCGGTTTCACCCCGACAGCAAGCATGTGTGAAACAACATTGCATCAACCAATACATGTAACACACTAGCAAATTGTCACTTAGAATACATAAATAGGTTCAACACACAGAGTAGCACACATTACAAATTCCCAAGTCCACAAATAGATAAAGTACGAATTTATTACATCCAAAGTGACATGACTACAAGATCAACTAGAAATAGGCTTTAATCCATTCTTCTCCCCCTTTGTCATCAATCATCCATAAAGGGCCTGGAGAAGCTTGTAGTCACGCTCCCATCATGCATCCAATCTCCTCCGCCGCTAGAAGGTCGGGCTATGATCATCTGACGAAGAAGATGTAGTCCAATGAAAACCTTCACTCAAGTGAATGTGTATGTGTGATAATATGGAGTGACTCGGATGTGCTAGTCATGGAAGAAGATATGGATGAGCGAAACATACCATGACCAGTACCGGAAGTGGTACCAAAGATAGAAGCCGCTGCCTGTGAAGCAAAGTCTCCGGGAGATGGAGATGGTACACTAGAGAACTGAACTCCCGCCATAGAAGATGACGCACCACCATATGCATATGACGAGGACGGGAGTGTGGCAGCTGCATAGGTAGGTCCTGGAGGTGCAAATCCAAACGAGGAACCTAACAAGTCACCCTCTGAAGTAGGCATGTATGGCATGGTCCCCGGAGCACCAAAAGACTGAGGAGGAGGTGGTGGAGGCTGTGAGCTCGACCCAACATGTCCATAACCAAAGATGTCACCATACTCCTCAAAGTAGCCCGCATTCATGTGATCTGTCATGATGTCTCTAAGCGGGGGTATCTCAGGTATCTCAAGTGGTGGAGAGATAGGTGATGGAGGATCATTTGGACTCAACACAGTGTGTAATCTCTTGATCGCATCTCGAGTCGTTTTGCTCTCAATCCTCTGCTACCTAATGTTCACTTCAACACTCCTATGACCTTTGCATATGCCCGTGAACATGGAGATGAACTTCCTAATAGGAGAAGTCCTGCGCTCAGGGTAGGAGCAGCTGCCAGGTCCAAACCGGTTAGACCAGTTTGGGGAACCGGTCAGATCGGTTTGCCCTGGCTGCAGCAGATCATGCTGCTGCTGCTGAGTCTGCTCTTCTCCCCACTGTTGTGTAGGCTCATATTGTTCTCCCTGTCCAATATCAGGCTGCTGTGGTATATCATCCAGTGGAGGAGAGGGCATTCAATACTTGTGAGTCACGGGAGGCTTCAATGGCTTGTGTTGGGTGTCCTTTTTGATCTTTAAATTTGTCACCCTCTCTATGACAAGTGGCGGACTCCCGTGCGGCCATGGACGGCCGCGCATCGACGATGGAGGGCTCCCGCGGTGGCCGCGAATGGCCGCGTGTCGACTGCGGAGTGGTGGCGGCGGATGGAATAATATGGAGTTGTTGACACCCAAAATCTGCAGGCTGTGCAAACCGGTCTGACCGGTGTGCACAAACCGGTCAGACCGGTTTGGATAATATGGTTAAAATGCAGATTGGACTTCATCATTGCGTAGCTCTCGTCGAGACGATCAAGATGCATATGTAGAAAACCTAATTTGGACTCCGTATGAGAGAGTTATGACTTCGGCAAGATCTGCACTCGGGAAAAGAGGTCAAACCGGTTTGGAATCTGGTCAGACCGGTTTTGAAGCTGTAATTCGAGTTGGTTTAGGTTTTCTGATGTAATCCCATATTGTAACCGACTCATGAGGGGTAAGACTTCCCCGGCCTATAAATATAAAGGCTAGAAGGCCGATTGAGATATATCCAATCGAATCAAACATTACCTTTACCTTTTACCTCAAACCCTAATCTCTTCCAATCTCCATGTTGTTCGTCCGCTGATCTCCACGACCAGAGATGACGTCCTAAGGCTCGCTGGTCGACCTAGGGCACGCTGGCGACGTTCACACCCTAACGGGGTCCCTCCCGGGTGAGAGCTTCGACGGTCTTTGCTAGTTTGCTCGTAAACTAGTCGTTCTTCGCCACGTAAGTGCGTTGATTATCTCTTTGCCGGTTTGCTCGTAAACCTTGCCGTCTTCCAACACGTAAGCTTGGTAGTTACCCTCACGAACAGTCGATTCCAGCGAAACCCTAGAAATCGGTCAGACCGGTTAAGTAAACCGGTCAGACCGGTTCGTGCGAACTTGCGGCTCTTCAGTTCGTTTTAAGTACTCTCGTGTGTTGACCGATATTTGCGTCAACAGGAGCGTTAGATCTTCATTAAATCCGATGACATATATTTTTATCTTTTTTGGATTAACGGAATAATATAGACCGTTAGATCTTCATAAAATCCGATGGTTTGTATTCTTCTCTTTTTTAGATTAATGTGGTAAATATACACCGTTAGATCTTCATAAAATCCGACGGCCTATATCCTTCTCTTTTTTAGATTAACGTGGGAATTTCTTGACCCTCTCGGTAAATGTGGTGGCTCCTTTTAACTCTGTTGTATTAATATAATAGATAATACACACGTAATGATTGTCCATTGGTGTCACTTGTCAGCACTCAGCAATCCATACGTAAGTTTTAGCTCAGCTTGTTTTTCGGATTAGCTACTGCCGAGCAACCTAGGAGCTTGGGCTGTTCAGAGTCTGACAGTGTATGGTGCGATACAATATCTCAAGCCGATTGCACTCTACTTTGCTTGTTGTCGCATATCAAAGATCAAAAGTAGAGGCAAAGTGTTGGTTATTGATTGCTTGGATTATCAAGTATATCTGGATTTATTGATTATAAGATCAGAAGCATCAAGACCTATTATGGCGGGTTATTCATATGCACCACAACAATATTACTACGCCACGCCTGAGGTACAGCATGCAAGTACATCATATGTTTCTAATGATTATTTTGCTAGTACCACAAATTCTCATGTTAATGTTGATAGATATGATACTAGTAGGCATATTGCATCGGCTAGTAATTATTCAGATGGAGTTACTTATGCAAATTATAATTCTGAATTTTTTATGCAAAAGCCATTGCCAAATAATATGTATGCTTTAAATTTTAATGCTACTAGCAACATACAACATTATTCTAACACATCGGCTGTAGAACAAGTTCGCATGCTGATGAACAATTATCAAGGCCAAACTAACATAGTGGGTTCGGCCAATCTTTATGAGACATCATGTGCTAATGATTTTAATACTGTTCGGCAAGGTGTTTCATATACTTATTCATCGGCAGCAAATTCAGAATGTTTCACTCAAAGCATGCCGATGAATGAGAAAATTGGCCATACTAATTTTATATATCCGACCAGTTATTCTCAACCGTCATATAATGTACAACATGTCCCTCAAGTGAATGGTATATCTACTTTTTCAGCACAACATGTAAGTGCTAATAATCATGATTTGGCTCAAAATACATCTGATAACTTTAGCCAAATTAAATTTTCAGCAAAGACACATGAACTTATTGAGAAGTATATCAACTTATTTCATGACAATAAGAAAAAGAACGATTCAGATTTGACTAAAAGTTCGGTAATTACAACAACCGAACGATCTGGATCTGTTCAAACAAAAGAAACAAACTTGGCTGTACAAAACCTTATCACTAGTAAGAAAACAATTGTGCTTGAATTCCCACATGAAGTTGTGTATTTGTCTAGCGATTATTCTGTTATCAATAAATGTCAACTCATGGCTGGGAAAAGTTCATCCAACCAAAATGACGAAGATCATGGCGTTGGAGGCAAAGAGGAGGCATTGACATGTCATGACTTGGTGATTCCCAGTAAACTTGGGAAAACCGGACTAACCGGTCCTACCATCCGGTCTGACCGGTTTCTACAGAAAGCAACTGCTGTGGGCTGCCATCAAGAAAAATACGACACCATCTACATCAAGGTTCCACACCTCTCCAAAATTTTCAGCAAGGTATGCTTTGCAAGTAACTCCCAATCAGATCATGTATTATTAATTAATTCATCTACTAGTGATGCTATTATGAATATTTCTAAAAGATCGATTGAGGATGGTAATTTACTTGCTAGTAATGTCATACCTTTAGATTATGTCGGCCGTTGTAATGTAAAAGTTAGAAAGGCCGATAACAGCAAGATTTTGACATTTAAAATTTCTCCATCATCATTGCCAAAATTTTTCTCTACATGGTTTACTTATGGTCATTCTGGGATTAAAAATACGAAACCAAAACCGAAAAGCGTTGTGAAATCCGATGATGATGTAGTGATGAACTCTAAAGCATCGGATGTGAGAAGGACACAAAAAAGTATAGCCGAATGGATTAATGAAAAATTTGAACCATTCGTTTGCTTGGCTTTAAAACCTTCTCCACAAAAGCATCGATTAGAGAGAATAAAATATACCTTTGATTTAACTTTGTGTGATGATTTATTTGATATTTTGCTAGAGAACAATCTTATTAAGCTATCTGATCACAAAGTTATTCCACCACATCTTGAATTAGAACAGCGGAAGTATTGCAAGTGGCATAATTCTTTTGATCATAATACAAGTGATTGCAATATGTTTCGCCAATTTATCCAATCGGCCATTAATATCGAACGATTGAGATTTTCTCAAACACAAGAGGATAACCAATTGCCTACAATTGGTTTTGATGCCAAAGGATCATTAAATCGGTTAGCATTGACCGATTTGTCTAAAGATCCAAATTTAATTGCCAAAGAGGAAGATTGTAAGCCCTCAAGTGGTATAGAAGGCATCGTCCAAATTGAAGATGTTTCGGAGGACGATGAGCTTAATAAAAATCTGAAAAATACTGGGGGACAAACAGGTTCTTCAGAATCGGAACAAGAACCGATTACTCCTGCTGCGCTGACAACATCGGTCAGACCGGTTTGCTCAATCGGCCAGACCGGTACAAAAGCGGTAAGACCGGTTGTTCAAACCGGTCATACCGGTTCTGATCAAGGACGCCCAAAAATATTAAAATCAGAGCGTCCTAAGATGAATGGAGGTAAAGACCATGTTAAGCACAATGGTAAAAGGCCGAAGCTCACTTTTAATGAACTTCTGGCTAAGTATCAAAAAGAAAATGAGGCCAAGCGTGCTAATCGGTCGAATGGTGCTAAATTATCAAGATCGCCTCCTAAACATGATTCTGAGAATTGGAATTGGCAAAGAAAGGGTTTTAGTTCAGCAGCACCATATTCGCCTTTTGATCCATCAATGCCAGTTCCATATGTTCCATGTCCCGATAATTTTTATCCTTACTCATCATGGGGGTGGAATGATTTTTGGGCACATACTCCATCATATTTTAGGCCATATCATATAGAGTATGCAGCTCCAAGAGAATCATCATGTGCAAGACGACCTTATGTTAAAAATGACCGTTTTGAGTATAAAGATCGGTCTAGAATTCAAAATAAGAAAAATATTGTCAAGCAGATTTATGTAGTGAAGAAGGATGGTCGCAAAGCTACAAGTTCAGATCTGAATACAATTGATGAAAAGCCAATTAATGTGTTAAAGACTTCGGCTATTAATGGCAACGAAGAGAAAAATTTAGCTATTGATATTTCAAATACTAAATCTGGGCAAAAGAGGTTAAAGGAGCCAAAAATCAAGAAAGAGTTGTCGCTGTCCAAAGCTCAAGCATAGCCGAAGTATTTACTCGGTTCGTCAGATTGGCAAAAGAAGAAGCTCCAGAGACTTAGTGCCCAAGAGCTAAAAGAAAAAGGCATGGCGTGGGTTCCTAAAGGAAGCATTCAAGCTCAAGACGAAGATGATGTTTGCACGGAAGTTGTGATACAATTAAAGAAGAATAGTAGGTCCAAGAGACGATCTTCAAATATAAGGTTTGCACCAAATCATCAAAATTATTGGCCAATGCATCATCCATTTGGTTCACAAATGCCATATACGCCTATGTATTGGAATTCATCCATGAATATGTTTGGTTATCCCTCATGCTCTTATTTTGATCCTTGGACGCCATGTGGGTCTTTATATCAAGGAGGATTATCACCAAATTGTTATGCCTATTGATTAAATTCAAAAGCCAAAATATTTAGTTTTTGGAGATGGTTTTTATTCTGGATTTTATTATCTCTCTACACTATTTCGGCTATACATATTCGTACGGATGAATTTACTGTAGATGATAATTTGTGTCATCCTTGGCAATATATACGGCCGATGAATGTCTTTGATCATCGTCCTAAAGTGTTAAACTTCCCGATAAGATATCATCAGATTATTTTAATGCCCGGGGGGCAAGAAAGTTCATCAAAAGAAAGTTGGCCAACCAATCAGGCGAAACCGGTCAGACCGGTTTCCCAAACCAGTCAGACCGGTTTATCCCAGGTATTAGTAAATGAGCATTTTTTCCTTAATGGATCTGGTATTCTTCTTGGATCGGCTTGAAAGGGTTCTTAAGGCATTGGTGCTGTTTTTGTTTCATCAAATGATGCTATAGCCGGTTTAAACATTTTATATCAATATTTAGGCCGAATATAAAGTTTTGTATTCGAGCTAGAAATCTTGTGATCCATTGGTGTGAAATAGGCAAAAGTGTTTGGAAATTCAAGTGCTTACGCTGAATTGATGTTTATTTGGTTCACAAAAGGAGTATCATAAAGATGCCTAGATGTTCAACCAACCGGTTTGTGAGATCAGTCTGACTGGTGTATGTCTACTACTCTGGCTGTTAAAACTCTAGAATTTGTTGAGGCCGAGGCTAGTAGTTAGAGAAGGCTTATTGTTGAATATTTGCATGATCCAAGATGCATTGCAAGATCAAGAGAAAGACAAACAAGAGGAGTTCAAGAGTAATCCGGCTATTATCAGCTTCAAGATGACAACATGTACTTAGACTTGTTCACTCACACAAGGCATCCGGATAGTAGCAGCATGCTGAATTCTTCATATTGGATAGAATCAAGCAATATGGCAGATAGATACTTTCGTCTTTAAAAGAAAGATTTAGTTGGCTTATTACTTCTAGGAATGATCTGGTCAAGAGTAAGCTTGATAGCAGCAGAGAGGATAAGAAGAATATAAAGCAAGAATCAAGATATTTACAGCCGAAGTGGTGTTCTTCAGGTTTCTACCATATTCAAAAGAGGAATGCGTAAAAAAGAATTAATGGAGCAGCTTGCAGATGAAGTATCAGCAAGGTCAGCAATAATCAAGCACAAAGATTATTTCTTGATACACAAGCTTTACCAAGAAACAGGGGGGCATATGTTGACACCCAAAATTGGCAGGCTATGCAAACCGGTCTGACCGGTGTGCACAAACCGGTCAGACCGGTTTGGATAATATGGTTAAAATGCAGATTGGACTTCACCATTGCGTAGCTCTCGTCGAGACGATCAAGATGCATATGTAGAACACCTAATTTGGACTCTGTATGAGAGAGTTATGACTTCGACAAGATCTGCACTCGGGAAAAGAGGTCAGACCGGTTTGGAATCCGGTCAGACCGGTTTTGAAGCTGTAATTCGAGTTGGTTTAGGTTTTCTGATGTAATCCCATATTGTAACCGACTCATGAGGGGTAAGACTTCCCCGGCCTATAAATATAAAGGCTAGAAGGCCGATTGAGATATATCCAATCGAATCAAACATTACCTTTACCTTTTACCTCAAACCCTAATCTCTTCCAATCTCCATGTTGTTCGTCCGCTGATCTCCACGACCAGAGATGACGTCCTAAGGCTCGCTGGTCGACCTAGGGCACGCTGGCGACGTTCACACCCTAACGGGGTCCCTCCCGGGTGAGAGCTTCGACGGTCTTTGCTAGTTTGCTCGTAAACTAGTCGTTCTTCGCCACGTAAGTGCGTTGATTATCTCTTTGCCGGTTTGCTCGTAAACCTTGCCGTCTTCCAACACGTAAGCTTGGTAGTTACCCTCACGAACAGTCGATTCCAGCGAAACCCTAGAAACCGGTCAGACCGGTTAAGTAAACCGGTCAGACCGGTTCGTGCGAACTTGCTGCTCTTCAGATCGTTTTAAGTACTCTCGTGTGTTGACCGATATTTGCGTCAACAGGAGCGTTAGATCTTCATTAAATCCGATGACATATATTTTTATCTTTTTTGGATTAACGGAATAATATAGACCGTTAGATCTTCATAAAATCCGATGGTTTGTATTCTTCTCTTTTTTAGATTAATGTGGTAAATATACACCGTTAGATCTTCATAAAATCCGACGGCCTATATCCTTCTCTTTTTTAGATTAACGTGGGAATTTTTTGACCCTCTCGGTAAATATGGTGGCTCCTTTTAACTCTGTTGTATTAATATAATAGATAATACACACTTAATAATTGTCCATTGGTGTCACTTGTCAGAACTCAGCAATCCATACGTAAGTTTTAGCTCAGCTTGTTTTTCGGATTAGCTACTGCCGAGCAACCTAGGAGCTTGGGCTGTTCAGAGTCTTGACAGTGTATGGTGCGATACAGTATCTCTGCAAGAGACTGCCTCCATGGGCCCTGATCAGAGCTGCCGGAAAGCATGGGTGGGTAATGATGAGGTCGAGCCCACGCCGGACCGCCCGCCGCCGCCTCTGCAACTCTGAACCACGCCGGCCGGCCCCATATATGGCTAACTGTCATGATCTTATCTGGAACTGCTTATTTCGAAGACTGAAGTTGTAATCATGTTATCATTAAGACATTAACTAGTTAAGCACACAAACAAAGCTTACAGTTACAGTTAAGAACCTATATTCCTACTTTCTGCCGTACAGCAGCATGGTCTAATACAAAGAATTGACCCATGACGCATTCAGAGTACGTGTAGTAGTATATGCAGGGGCAAGAGTACATTGTATCAGATGTCCGGTAAACATTAGTTACAGTTTCTTTTCTGTTTGAAAAGCTACATTAGTTACAGTTACGACAGTGCCCATCAGCAGGTTCCATCAACCTTGCCAGGGATAACAAAATTAATCAGCTAGTGACACATAGCTAGTAGCCAGAGCAGCACTGCTGGTCCAGTCCTGTTCAAACGCGACGTATCTTGAAAGGCTTGCTTGAGCTCATCCTTTTGGCCTCTTTTTCAGGAAGGATACAAGCAGGAGTAGTGCGCGAGGCGCTTGCCTTGTGTGGCAGTGGGTTTCCATTTGGAGGAAGGTCGCCATCAGAAATATACTTAGGTCGATCGAGATCGAGAAACGGGCCAAGCTGCGGCTAGCCCACCTGAGAGCGACCATCGAGGCTGGGAATGAACTGGGAAGAGACAGCAAAAGCTACCTCTCTAGAGACCAGAGCTTATATGAGTTGCTGTGGTACTGACAGCTAGCTAGCAGACACGACCCACCGTGGACAGGTGCAGGTCGATCGCGTGGGGCTCAAGTACGTGTCCACGGCATGAATTTCCCAGCAGCAGTAAAATCGCATAGATCAACCGTGTCTCTGCTAGCAGTCTAGCAGACACGACCAGCCGTGGAGGCGTACGTGGACTACAGGTGCAGCTAGCAGTAACTGACGAAGAGAGCTTAGCCTAGGACGATGATCGCACTGAAAGATCAGAAGGCATGCACATATACATCTCGGTTTGGAGAGTGCCTACCATACCAGGAGCTAGCTATGATCGATCCGACGTATAATAATCGCACAGATCGATCGATTAGTCCTGGACCACAGTCACTAGCAGTAGAGTAACAGTAGAGTGAGGTGTGGATGAACATGCAGCGTCACTTGTCCAACGTCTGGTTCAGAGAGCCTGGTGATGGCGTAGTGCAATCGATTGATCGATCGATTATACAGGTTACAATCATGATAGTACGCATCCCATTGCCGTTGATGAGCATGATAACTTGGCTTTCAGGGCCACACACGCCGGTGCACGTTTCGGTTAAGCCTCGCTCGATCGATCGAATTCGACAACTGCCCATCACCGACAAGCGAAAGGAGTAGCAGCAGCACCTTTTACAACATCGTTGCATTGCACTTGCACTCCCTCCGGCCGGCTACGGGGTCCGGGCTTGTCTCTGAATTTCACAAGCAAAATTGTGGCAGCAGCTGCTCCGGTCCGGCCTTTTCTGCTCGCTTGCAGCTCTCACCTTGCCTCTGGCACCGGCCATCATTGCCGCCTGCAGCACTCAGCTCCCTCTCTGCATGTTGCACCGAAAGGCAACGCCAGGGCCAGGACTCGATCGATCGCGTGTAGCTAGCATAGGGCATAGCACCACTACATAAGCCTCGCACACGGCAGCGGAGCCTCTCGCACGTTTTACCCGGATCGGATCGGACGAGTGAGAGAGGCAGGCAGGCCGGCCGGCCGGCACAGACCGCGGCCTGGCCGGGGGCAGTCGTTGTCGTGGGCGGGTGGGGCGAGGTGGCGGTTACGGCGAAGAAGGCCAATAGAAAAACGCGGGGGGAGCGAGAGATCGGGGGAGATCTCCGCGTCGCTGTCCGGCCGCGTTGCTCCGATCCTGGATTGCGCCCCAGCCTTGGCCCGCAATCCATCCGCGCTTTCCGGCGCCACCCACCACCGCCGGCCAGGCCACCGCGCGCCATATATACCCGCGCCGCGGCCTTATCCCGCCTCTCGATCTATCCATCCATCATCGGCTGACGAAAGCGAGGGGCGCTTCCGATCGAGCAAGGTAGATATCGAAGCCGGCCTCCATTATTATCATCTCCTCTCTCTCGCTCGCTCTGTCGCCTCATTTGCTGAACTGACGATGCATGATCCGCGTGCGCGCACAGCTGTTTCGGCTGCGTCTTCGTGGGCACAAGGGGATCGCCGGCCGGTTGAGAAGACGGCCGGCGAGGAAAGCGAGCGGCGAAACGTCGGCCCCGTGCTGGAGTACACTCTCAGTCGCCGGCGTGCTATACGGAGTGTAAGGCCGGCCTAGCTTTGGCTCCAAGCACAAACAAGCTAGCAGCTCAGGTACAATCAGTTCACCTCTTTAGGTTTCTGCTGTAGTCCATCAACTCTAGTGTGTTGATCGTCAGATAGGATATATTTGGAAGTCTTTAATTTTATATGCTCTTTGAGAAAACGAAAGGCAAATTGTTTCCAGGGTTTACAATCTTTATTATATCTCCTTTGGGTTAATGGAAACAAAAGCATGTAAGTTAAGGGCTTGAGGCTCTTCAATCAATCTTTTACCCCTCAGGTTTTGAATTAACTTGACTCCAGTACTGAATTGTTTAAATTTATATTTGCAGTTGTTTCCCGTTAGCAGGCTGATGCATGAGTCTTTGTTTACCTCGCTGTCATTTGATAGGGTTTAAAGTGATTGTAAATGCTTCACTGACTACTTGATCTGTAACTTTTCACATTTATGTATTCAAAAAAGGTCCATATGGGCAGAAAACTAGCTTCAGTGACACAAAAGATAATAAACAAAGCAAGATACTATTGGATTTCGTCGGGGTAATCGTATGATGAAAGTATAAGCCTGCTTCTGCCTATAGTGCTAGTGCCACGTACAATGATTCCCACCTTTCCCGATAAACACTTAAAGTTTGTTCATAGCTAAATACTCACTTTGTCCCAAAATAAATGATCTTTGGTCGATGTTTATAATCAGGTTTAACCGCTAGAGCACACAAAATTATCTAGATTGGTCTTCCTCTGGTCACACGTACATATACTTGATGTTCTTGACAAGATCTGGTTACAATTTTTAAACTTTGACTATCTAGTATAAAGACCATAATTTAAGTATAGTTTCAAAATATAAAAACTATATATGTAGATTTGTTTTCAAGTATTTTTATAGTCCCATACATTTATTAGATGCAAAGTTTTTTTTATTTTTGTAAGTGGTGGTCAAGTTTTGCTAATCGGAAAAT
Organism: Echinochloa phyllopogon; assembly: GCA_033239725.1. NCBI lineage: Eukaryota > Viridiplantae > Streptophyta > Magnoliopsida > Poales > Poaceae > Echinochloa > Echinochloa phyllopogon. The sequence continues at coordinate 38,823,176 of BTCW01000007.1, forward strand.
TGTTTGTTGTCCAAAAACCTTCATATATTCTCGAACATGATAGAGTCATGCATTCTTATACTAAAAACTTACTGATGTCTGATTTAGTATAAACTATAAGTAGATACACCCACACATCACAAGATATTTGACTGGTAACCAAAATTATAAATAGACGATATAACTTTATAAACCATGGTGCAGTGAGGTTTGCTCGACATCTAGCTGCACAGTAACTTGGATCAGCAGAAGAAAATGGACGCTTTCACTCATGTTCCTCCCGGCTTTCGTTTCCACCCTACCGATGAGGAACTCGTTGATTACTACCTTAGGAAAAAGGTAGCACTGAAGAAGATAGACTTGGATGTCATAAAAGATGTGGATCTGTACAAAATTGAACCTTGGGATCTACAAGGTAATCTCAACTCTATATATTCATATGTACTTTCAATCTTGCATGTGACATATGGAACTTAATACATCTAGTAACATAATGAAAGCGCGCAAGAGCAGAAAGATATGTGCTTCTTGTAAACTCTCACTCATGCATGAAACTCAAAGGTGTTGTATATAAGCTATAACAAAACTTTTCTACTGTTGAAACAGAAAAATGCAAGATTGGAAACGAGGAGGAGAACGAGTGGTACTTCTTCAGTCACAAGGACAAGAAGTACCCTACGGGCACTCGCACCAACAGAGCAACAACGGCTGGATTCTGGAAGGCCACCGGAAGGGACAAGCCGATCTATGTGAAGAACTGCCTCGTGGGAATGAGGAAGACACTTGTTTTCTACAAAGGCCGGGCACCCAATGGACAGAAGTCAGACTGGATCATGCACGAGTATCGCTTGGAGACCAACGACACTGGAATCCCACACGTAAGATTTACAGTCCCAGGAACTGTTCGTCTCGTCATGTATACATGACGCGTTCCATCAGCGTACTGCGTTCTTCAGCACGTGCCTAATAAAAGGTTATATATGCATGCATGAAAATCAGGAGGAAGGATGGGTGGTCTGCAGGGTGTTCAGGAAGCGACTCGCCACTGTCCAGAGAATGGCAGGTGACTCGCCTTACTGGTTCAACGACCACGCCGGGTTCATGGCGCCGGACCTTGGCTCGCCACCGGCCTCGGCGGCGCATCACCAGCACAGCGCCATGATGTACCACAGGCACCAGAGCAGCTACCCTTGCAAGGTGGAGTTGGAGTACCATCACCTCCTCCCCCAAGAGCACTTCCTGCAGCAGCTCCCTCAGCTGGAGAGCCCGAAGCTCCCTGACCTCATTATTGGCCAAGTAGCCACTACTCTCCAACCATGCAGCCTTACACAGGAGCATGGCGCCCCTCGCTACACCGTGCAGGATGAGCTCCAGGCCGATCCGATCTATCTGACGGGTGGGGATGCATCAGGCGCTGATTGGAGGGCTCTCGACAGGTTCGTGGCGTCTCAGCTCAGCCACAGTGACACCACCCCCAAGGAGTCGGAAGAAGAGGCCTTGGACTACGTGTCAACGTCAGCCTCCTGTGGAGGAGATAATGACTTGTGGAAATAACATGGTAAATGGTATATGCACTAAATCACTAATGCATTATATTGCATTGCATTGTACAAGCCAATAACGTCATTGTGGTGTGATTGATGTAACATAGTGTACAAGTAGCTAGCCAATTCATGTGTCACGGAAAAAAAAGGTACTGTACAGAATAAAGTGTAACCGAAGAGGTTACACTTCCATGCATAAGTCAGCATAAGGTCTGATAAGATTAGCAACTGACCTGGAAATTCATGAAGATTTATAGTTAATTAAGGTGCGAAAGACAATGCCTGTTTGTATTGTCCATATGTATACAAGTGTAGCTATTGTTATTCTTTAGTCTATCATCCATTGTATGTCTTGTGTTCAAGGAAATAAAAAAGTATATCTCAATCTATATTCTAAATCTCTGATTCTGGAGGCTGTAACTTGGGCGACCATAGAACTTAATTAAGTAGTTAAATTAGAAAACACGCTTCCTATAGTTCAACACCTGCTAGAGTGATGTGGTGCGTCACAGCCTATGAAGAACTGATGGCAATATAATGTTAAGGACGTATGGTTTTAGGACCGATGATGGTGTTAGGACTGGGAGGTTTTGCGTGCTGAGCTTAGAGCCTTAGAGGGAGGTCTTTTGAGGACGGGTCTTTTGAGTACCAAAATAGATTAGTTAGTGCAGCTGCAGATTGTCATATAGATGGGTGGGACGGGGATCATTGATTTGTATTAACTCCGTTTCAAAACGCTATAGTCGTGGAAGGAGTAGGGAGAGAGAATAAATTATATGACACAGTGAGTAACACGGAGTTAAAGAATTGGGATAGAAGATATTATGTCCACCACTGAGTGTAACTTACTTATGACCTAAAATTGTTCATTTTAAGATAGGTGAGAAATAACATAACTTAATTTAGAAAAAAAGTACGTTAATCAAGTTTCGACATGGATGGATGGATCGGAATAAAGCTTGCACGGTTGTGCAAGATCATGAATGAATACGACATGTTGAAGCAAATCACTTCCTAGTTAGTAGGAGAAATAAACAACTCACCGGAGGAGGACAAGGCGCTCACGCAGAGAGATCTCTGATCCATGAGGTCCACGCGCGCCGGACGGCAGCTACCCTCAGCCTTAGCTGCCTAGGCCAGAAATGACGCGGTGCTCGCATTGCGCCGCCCGGCGCCAGCCTCGACTCAACGCCGCAGCGTCGGGACGACTGAGGAGCGGCCGGGCGGCGGGCGGCATGGTTCGTCAGTCCCGCCGCCGGCGAGACCGGGGTGGTGGAGAGAAAAAGGTCATAGTATGATTTGGGCCAGGCTTCGGTCTGTGTTGGGCCGATTTTATTCCAGACGTCCAGCTTGTATCGGCCCACTGAGTCAGCATGGGTTTATTTCTCTCCTAGCCAGCCACTGCTAGTAAAGTGGTCTTCTTTCTCGACCTCTCTCGACTTCAACAGTAGAGAGCGGCGGCCGGAGGGCGATTTCCCGATTCCTCCGTCGATTCACCGTCGTCCTCGCCTCTGGCGCCCTTGTCGGCGTCGGAGGAGGAGGGCGACCGGCTGAATCGGCGGCGGATTGAGTCCCCTAGTATATAGCTACATATATAGTAGGGTTAGGGTTTCGGTGGCGCCTTCAATGGCTGATATTGCTTTTGTGCTCCTGGGTGTCGTTGCCTGTTCCTGGGGTGGTAGATTTGGTGGCGGCGTCGATGAATCTGCTGCTTCCTCCCCAGGCAAAGCTCCATGGAGAATAATGGAAGAGCTCGGCGGATCTGGACTTCGGGTTCCAGTTTCTATCGGTCTTTTCTTCTGTTCCCTCTTCGTCTTCGTCGGCGCCGGCGATGGTGTTTATGGCGAAGGTCGCTGGAGGTATGTTTACCAACTTGGTAGACCGGGCTGGTGTTTAGATCCCACCTTATCTGGTGGTTTACATCCCTTTCTGTGTGTTCTCTTCTCCGGCGTGGTGGGATGGATGCAGTCGGTGGCGTCTGTCCCCTTCTTCACCGGCGAGGTGATGGCCGATGGCCATCTTGCTTGGCCTGCGCGTTCATCGTCTATACGGCATGTTGGTTTTCCCGATATGCTTCTCTTGGTGCCATTTCCAAACTTTGCAGCTTCTTCGTCGGGAGGGTGGTCGGCTCCAAGGCATCTTCCCCGGCCGCCGGCGACGAGAGCAACCGGGTGCTCCTTACAAGGACTTGTTTGTATTTTTCTTTTCTTTGAAGGGTGTCTTTGTAAGCTAAATGATGTAAACTGACTTTTCTTTAAATATATAACCCGGTTTTCTCAAAAAAAAACTTTTTGTGGTCACCTCATTTGATGCGATAACATTTTCATGATACCGTTGAGGGTGCACCTTGCTCGCGGCTACACAAACACCAAGCAGCTTTTCCCCACTCTTTCTGCCTCAAATGGTCTGGCCTTGCTTCTGCCAAAAGTACTAGCTAGCTAGTCTAAGCTATAATATAGCCCGCGTTAATTCTCCTAACGGTTTTTCTGTGTCTAGCTGTACGTGTGCTCTTCGTGGCTTTGGTTAGTCTGTGTTCTAGCTGCAATCTCCTCTAAAATGCCATTAATTTACTGTTACGGCTACCTTAGTACCTGCAATCCTTTATTTGTGCATAGTATATACATTAGCACCATGATTCGAACGCGTAGAGTACGGACTATGGAGCCGTCGTACCTTCGCGGGCTTATTTGACTAGCATTAGCTCAATTTGACGGTGAAACTAGCGAATACCTTATTTCTATTTTGTGACTACACATTACAGTGTTTTTTTTAAATAACTATATTATTATTATAGCTCCACGAAGTTAGCAATTGCGCAGATGCAAGCTTCTTTCCTCAGGAAAAGCATTAAAGAAGCAGCTAGCTAAGTTGACCTTGGTGCTGCCGAGAAGTAGCGCACAGAACCTAGACGAGGCAAAGATGCGGTTAGCCTGCTGCTACGATGAACTGTCTAAACTGTCAAACACGCAGCTACCCGGGCGCTGCCAATCCAATCGAGGTCCGTAGGCGGCCGGCAGGCCTCGATGGATGCGGCTACGTACTCGTACGGTTCTAGTGAAACGTGAAAATAGTAGGGCGTACCCGTAGCAACGCGGCAGAATGTACACGCTTTTACACGACAGAGATCGAATTCCTGCCTCCGCTCCCGGCAGGCTCGCTCGCCTCCGGAAGCCTAGCTGGTAGTCTGCTACCATCCTGTCCTCTGTGCATGGTGGATCTAGCTAGCTAGCTAGCAGCAACTTGGCATGCAGTGTCTCGATCGGCAGATTGCAGGATTCTCCCGGAAAAACGTCTCGAGCAAACCAAACGCGGAAAGGAAAATGTGACGAGCTCCTGCGACCTGTGGAACGTTTTGATTCTCTCTCTTTTTTTTTTGAAAAATTGGCAGGAGCACTGCCCGGTCATATAAGAAGAAGCATGCGAGTTCTTACATAGTCGTTATTACATAAATAAGATGAAACTCGAACACTAAAGACAGCACTCATTGGTGCACACCTTGCAATTCACTTGACTGTCGGACTGTCCTTTGGCATGCTTGGTCTCTAGTGACCATTTCTTCCTCGATGAGCTGCAGGACACGATGAGGCGATGCTGAAGTGCCCTTGAAGATTCTTCTGTTGCGCTCATTCCACATGTTCCAAGTTGTGTAGATCATGATCGAGGCCTTTCTTCGCTTATCTTTCTTGGCTAAGTTGATCATTTCTGCATTCCACCAGTCCTCGAGCCCGACGTTCAGAGCCGGCACTTGCACTGCACCCCTTGTCCACTGCGCCACTAGCCACCAGACTTCTTGAGCGAAAACACAATGCAGAATTCTCTCTCTCTCTCTCTCTCCCAGAAAAGAAGTGCACTCCACTCACTACTGGAATCCAAAGGTTTCCCTACCGTTTTTTTCTTTCCCTAGGAAAAATAGAGATGGCCTAGGGAAAATTTGTATCCCTAGAGCGAGATTTCCAAACCGTAGGGAAACTCTTCTTTCCCTAGGAAATTATCACTTTGGTCAGGATGAATCAAGATAAGATCCTACGCACTGTGTTGTTGGCACTCACGTGGCATGTATCCCTAGGAATCAAATGCAAATCCTAGGGAACCACCTGCCCCACCAAAAAAAATGCCGCTCCTAAATTTTCCCGGCCTCCATTTCAAATGCCCGTGAGTCCTCCTCCTCCTCCAGGTCTTATCCATTCGTTCACGCACGTCAGGAGCAAGCTTGACCACTCAGGTCTCCCAGCAGCGAAGTCGTTCGGTGGGGCGTGCTTGAGCTTTGATCTGCGGCTGTGTCAAGAGGTGAGCAGGAGCAATGGTGCGTGCCGGGGTGCGGCTCAGCAGGATCGAGGTGCTCCGGCGGGGCGCGCCTGTCAGTGACGCCGCAAAGAGGAGACACCTTGTTAGCAACCGGGTAACTGGAGTAGAATTTGGGGAAGGAAGAAGAGAGCAAGGGAAGGCTAGCAAGGGATTCGCGAGATCAAGATTGGATTGATTTCTCAATATTGTTCATACATGGTTATGTCCCTCTCTCCTCCCCTTGCCTTATACAAGAAGAACACGTACGCCAGCTCGCTTCGCACACGCAACCGCTTACATGGGCCTGTGCCACTCTGGGCCCGACACACGCACACTTGCAGACCTGGGCCGAGACGAGCGACGAGGCCCAACTGCTTCCACCGGAGACCTGGGCTCAACAACTGTTCCCTGATGATGCACAGTACTAACATCCCTCCCCTCTAAAGAGCCTGCTTGTCCCCAAGCAGGTGCAGCAGGAAAACGTTGAAGCAGGGCATCTTGATCTTCCCAAGTAGCTAAGACCGGAGGCCAACCAGACCATTGCACCAGCACTTGCTGAACTGATGCAGAACCGCGAGACACAATACGCCTGGAGAGGATGCGCTCTGGGAATTGAAACCCACTATCCAAATCAGGCAAAGATGATGAAACCTGATGGGTAGAAGGAGGAGCTTTCTTGAGTTGCGAAACATGAAAGACCGGGTGAACAGTAGAGGAGGCTGGCAACTGCAGGCGGTAAGCCACTGAACCAATCTTGTTGACAATTGTGAATGGTCCAAAAAACTTGAAGGCAAGTTTCTGATTAGAGCGGGGAGTAATAGAAGACTGCACATACGGTTGTAGCTTCAAAACGACAGCATCACCAACTTGGAAAGACCTTTCAACACGGTTTTTGTCAGCTTGTTTCTTCATACGTTGTTGTGCCCGAATGAGATGTTGTTGAAGCAAATGTGACATCAATTTCTTGTCTTGCATCCAGGAAAACAAGTCCTGATTTGAGCAAGCATCGGGTACAGATAACCCAACACTCCGAGGTGCATATCCATACAAGGCCTCAAACGGAGAGCAACCAATAGCAAAATGGGGAGAAGAGTTGTACCAGAACTCAGCAAGACTAAGCCACTCCATCCATTTGACTGGGCAGGCATGAACAAAGCACCTGAGAAATGTTTCCAAGCATTGGTTAACCCTTTCGGTTTGGCCATCGGTTTGAGGGTGATAGGTTGAGCTCATAGAAAGGGACACTTGCGAAAGCTTGAACAATTCTTGCCAAAAAGAGCTTGTGAATATTCTGTCTCGATCGGAGACAATAGTCTCAGGGAGTCCATGGAGCTTGTATATATTATCAAAGAAAACCCGGGCAACCACAGCAGCAGAGAATGGATGGGACAAAGGCAAGAAATGGCTGTATTTAGTGAACCTGTCAACGATTACCAGGATACAATTCTTGCCTTGGGATTTGGGGAGACCCTCAATGAAATCCATGGATATCATTTGCCAAGCAGCAGTAGGACCGACAGAGGTTGAAGTAACCCTGCATACCGAGTCCTGTCGGGTTTAGCCTGGAGGCATGTTGTACAATTGGCCACATATTGCTGAATAATGGACTTCATTCCCTTCCAGGCAAACAGTTGCTTGACACGTCGATAGGTAACCGGGAACCCATAATGCCCACCAGTAGGAGAGTTATGAAGGGCAGCCAGCACCTGGGACTGCAAGGACTCGTTGGAACCCAGCCAAATTCTCTTCTTGTACCTTAAAATACCATCAAATAGGGTAAAATTGGGGACTGCATCAGACTACACAGCCAACTTGGACAGCAATTCCTGAGCATGAGGGTCAGCAGAATATCCAATGATAATGGCAGAAGTCCAAGAGGGAACAGCTGAAGAAAGAGCCATGAGGAAGACAGGCTCATGTGGTCGTCTAGAGAGAGCATCAGCCACACGATTGTCAGCACCCTGCTTGTAGACAATTTTGTACTGGAGACCCAAAAGTTTAGTGAAAACCTTCTGCTACCAAGGTGTGTTGAGCCTTTGATCAAACAAATGTACCAAACTTCTCTGGTCTGTGAAAATGGTGAATTCTGCATGCATGAGATAAGTTCTCCATTGTTCAACAGCAAGCAAAATAGCAAGATATTCTTTCTCATAAGTGGATAAGCCCATGGATTTGGGACCAAGAGGCTTGCTTATGAAAGCTAAGGGATGGCCATTCTGTAAGAGTACAGCTCCAACACCAGAAGCACAAGCATCTGTCTCTATGGCAAAAGGTTTGGCAAAATCAGGAAGAGCCAACACAGGGGCAGAACTCAATGCTGTCTTGAGAGCATCAAAAGAAGCTTGATGGTCAGCTGTCCAAACAAACAGAGAATGTTTCTTAAGAAGATTGGACAGGGGTCGAGCAATGACAGCAAAATGGCGCACAAACTTTCGGTAGTAACCAGCAAGCCCCAGGAAACTACGAAGTTCTTTGACATTAACTGGAGTAGGCCAAGATGATATAGAAGCAACCTTACTGTCATCAATAGAAATCCCCTCAGCACTGATAATGTGACCCAAATAAGAGATCTGACGTTGAGCAAAGGTGCACTTAGATAGCTTGACTTGCCACTGATCTATCTTCAACAGTTCCAGCACAGCCCCAAGGTGGAGAATATGCTCAGCCCAAGTCTTGCTATAAATCAATATGTCGTCAAAAAATACCAACACACATTTCCTCAACAAGGGCTTCAAAGTTGTGTTCATTGCACCTTGGAAAGTACCCGGAGCACCACAAAGACCAAATGACATAACCTTAAACTCAAAGTGCCCAAAATGAGTTTGAAATGTTGTTTTGAATTCTTCTCCAGCTTTCATACGGATTTGGTGGAAACCCGAGTTAAGGTCCAAGGAGGAGAACCAACTAGCCCCAGCCAATTCATCAAATATAGGTATTGGAAATTTGCCACGGATGGTCAATGCATTAAGGTACCTATAGTCCACACAAGGGCGCCATGTCCCATCTTTCTTCTTCACCAATAACATGGGGGATGAGAAAGGGCTAGTACTTGGTTGAATAATACCCTTGGACAGCATATCTTGAACTTGCTGCTCAATCTCATCTTTGAGAGCCGGAGGATAGCGGTATGGGCGCACACTCACAGGCTTGGCACCAGGGACCAGAGGAATTTCGTGGTCACAAGACCTGGAAGGAGGCATACCCTCAACAGGCCTAAAGACAGGAGCAAACTCTTGTAATACAGCTGCAATATCAGGATGCACTTGCTTGCGAACATCAGACAAGGGAGATGGAGACTCCACATTGCACACATGAAGAACGACTTCAGCAATACTATCAGGTATTATCCCTTGAAGCAGCACAGTATCACCATGATAGGGAATAGCCATCCATTTAGATTTCCAATGGACTTTCATAGGGCTAAAAGATTCCAACCAGTCCATACCAACAATCACATCGTAATGCTGAAGTGGAATCACCCTCAGATCAGACACAAAACTGTATTGATCAACAAACCATTCACCATGTGGAATGTGTGAGACACGATGTAATGAACTGCCATTAGCTACTTGAACAGAGACTGCCTTGGCCAAAGGAACCACTCCAGACAATTTAGCTGCTAATTCTTGACTAATGAAGGTGTGGGAGCTACCTGAGTCCACCAAGATAAGGATAGAGTGGTGCTGAATAGACCCAACAAGCTTCATAGTACGAGGACCAGCAGAGCCCACCATGGCATCAACAGACAAAGCACAGAAAAGCTGCCCTTCAGGAGAAAATTCATGTTCTTCCCCCACATCAAATTGGTCAGTACTGAAAAGCTCCAACACTTCTTGCAAGGCGTGAAGTTGTACAGAAGCAGAGCAAGTATGGCCAGGACTCCACTTTTCGGCACAACGATCACACAAGCCACGCGCGCGACGATAAGCCTTAAGAGCCGAGAATTTGTCACCTGAAGACCTGAGATCAGGAGGCTTCTTCTCTTGAATATTGGTTGAGGCTTTAGGACGATCATTCCGTGGAGGAGGAGGTAACGACAACGGGCTTCGATGGCCGATCTTATCACCAGAAAACCGGCCAGAAAACCCAACATCCTATCGTCTGAAGTCCCGACGAGCAGGGACCCCCGCTTCTTCCTGCAACAGGGCAACAGAGCAAGCAGTATCCAGGGAAGAAGGCTTGTGCAGGACAACAGCAGCTCTAACATCAGGTCGCAAACCATCCACAAAACGGACAACATAATATCGAGGATCAGAGGTGTGGTCATAAGCAGTGAGTTGGTCCACCAATTCAGAGAATTGCTGAACATATTCCGCAACAGTACACGACTGCCTGATGTGGTAAAGCTGCCTAATCAACAATTCTAACTGATCACGCTCAAAACTTTCAAGCAAATATGCAGAAAATTTAGGCCAACTAGCATGCTTAAGCGACCGCTGCACAGACTGCCACCACAAGCCCGCAGGTCCCTTGAACAGCATAGTCGCGATCATGATCCAACGAGACGGATGCACCTGGTACATTTCGAAGAAATCCTCCGCTCGAGACAACCAGAGCTTAGGATTATCGCCTTCGAAAACCGGGAAATCCAACCGAGGCGGTTTTCCCATGAAATCCGAACCACCGCCCAGAGAACGCGAATGAATCTGACGGGGAGGGGAAGGCGGAGAGGAGTGTGCACACGTACCCTTGGCCGGGAGATGGGTTTGGGTGAAAACCGTCCCAAATCCATCGTCCTGGGTTGTCAAATCGACGCGGTGCCCAGCGGGGCCGTCGGCGAGGGAATCCGAAGCAGATGGGCGCTCGGTCGCCGACTTGGGGACGGGGATGAGGCCGGAGTCGGAGGAGGCCGCACCGCGCACGGAGCGATCCCAGTGGCGCGAAAGCTTGCCGACCTCCAGGCGAACGTCCTCGACTGATGCTTCAACTTGGGGGCGCCAATCGTCGAGCACCTTGGCGGCAGCCTCCAGGCGATCGACGCGGTCGCCGAGAGTGTGGTCGAGGTCATGGATACTGCGCTCGAGATCCTGGAAGCGCTTCTCCCACTTGTTGTCGCTCTCGGTGTAGCGCTTGGACAACTCTTCGATGATGAGCTTCGCGTTCGGATCCATGGCGCCGGCGCGACGCTGGAGCTGGGTGTAGTGGGGATGAGGCGGATCGTGCTCCAGAATCGAGTCTCTGATACCAGAATGTTATCAACCGGGTAACTGGAGTAGAATTTGGGGAAGGAAGAAGAGAGGAAGGGAAGGCTAGCAAGGGATTCGCGAGATCAAGATTGGATTGATTTCTCAATATTGTTCATACATGGTTCTGTCCCTCTCTCCTCTCCTTGCCTTATACAAGAAGAACACGTACGCCAACTCGCTTCGCACACGCAACCGCTTACATGGGCCTGTGCCACTCTGGGCCCGACACACGCACACTTGCATACCTGGGCCGAGACGAGCGACGAGGCCCAGCTGCTTCCACCGGAGACCTGGGCTCAACAACTGTTCCCTAATGATGCACAGTACTAACACACCCCTGCCGCGGTTCATGGTGGGCTCGACCACCGAGCTGAAGGCCTGGACATGGAAGACCCTGAGCAGTAAGCTCGATTTGCTGCTCCCCACTTCCTTCTCGTATTAGAGTTCAGTAGTATCTGTGTCTGTGATCTGATCTGGGTTTGATTCCTTCATTATTTCCGAATTGAAGAGAAGCTTTTGGAAGTTCAGTAGATCTGGGTTTGATTCCTCCATTATTTCCGAATTGAAGAGAAGATTTTGGAGCCCGTCGAGGAGCAGAAAATGTACCAAACTACTGATGCATGTGTCTCCCTTTTGTGTTATATTTATGTTTCTTTGCATTCATCTGATTCTGTCGATTTGTTTCTTCTGTAGGTGTGCTTGGAGTTGCGTGCAGACTGAACCTGGAACTCGCGTCTGCGGCAAGGTGCGGTCGCCGGCGAACCGTGGCTCCAACGAGCCCGGTACATGCAGGCGGAGAGGAGCAGCCATCTCGGTGGCAGCGTGCGGACGCGAGCAGCGGCGGATTCCGACGGCGTAGCAGCAGCTCTTTTCGTTTTTTTTTTCTTTGTCCCATTTCATCAGGCATCTGTGTAGCTTCTTGTTGTGTAAATTCAATCAATTGTTCAAACATGAATAAAAATTGATTGCAATAATTGCAATCAGGTGGATCAATTCTTTTTATCAAGAGCATTGCAATTCTTTTTAAACGAAACTGAAATAAGATTCTATTTTATATGTAAAAGAGACTATTTAATAGAGTATATTTTCTTCCCTAGGATGCAAAACGGTAGGGGAATAATCTTTCCACGTAGGATTGTATGCCACGTGAGCAAGTTTCCCTAGAACTCAACAATCCTAGGGAAAGCTTATTTCCCTAGGGTTTTCATCGGGAAATCGTAGGGCACTATCTCTTTCCCGTCGAAAATTTCCCTAGAAAGCTTTCCCCACCAAAATCTATTGGGAAACATTTTTCCTACCGTTTTTCGGCTTTTCCCTAGGAATTCAAACTCTAGGGAAACCGGAGGACTCTAGTAGTGACTGCAACTTCTGCAAGAGCGAACAACGACGCTGAACGCGCTGCAAACAAGGCCAAGAAAAACAAGACCCGTGCATGACGCGGCCTGCGGCTCGCGGCGTCACCGGCCGGGCCGAGCGTACTACGTTGCCGCGGGCCACCACGCACCTCCTCGATCGTGGCGTGGACACATCAGCGCTGCATGCAGAGCTCTCTTTCACAGATTCTCTAGCAGGTGTTCCTTCAAAAATTCTCTAGCAGGCAACACGGCCGGCCGGCTCGTCTCGGCTCTGGCCATCCAGTGCACTCAAGCAAACCAATTAGAGCTTATTAAGCTAGCCTATAACACACGAGGCCGGCCGGGGGGCATATACGCAACGCGCTGCGCACTTGGCTGCCGCGCCCGGCGTCCCGCAGAGCGCAGAGCAAGCTCTGCCGAGAGTGTACCGGCCGGTCCCGGCGGCGACTGATCCCATCAGCTACCCTCTGCATGGTCTGCCGCAGTGCCGCGCGCCTAATAATAACCTGCTTTATTCTCCATTTCAAGCCGTTTTTCCGGGGCACCAATTACGGCACTACGTACGGTTCCTAGCAACGACGCGACGGGGACCATCTCGTCCGTCCCGTCCCGGTAGGCCTAGCGCTGATCGCGGCCACAGGCCACGCCTTGTCATCGACGCAGCAGGCTACGCTACTACAAGCTAGTAGGCGCGGCGTATGTACGTGCATGCAGCTTATTGCTGCGTACCTGCGTCTGCGTGCGTCCTGGCAAAGGAATCGCTCGCGCGCGTTGGGGCAATCAATCCGGGCGCAGGCAGGCGCGCAGGCCGCCGTCTAGCCCTGCCGATCCTGCTTTGGCATGCCGTAATCGCCTGCCCGGCCGGTGGCCTCGGTCAGGGAAACACGGAAGCCGCGAAGACCTCAGGCAGCCGTGGCAGGCGGCCGCGCGAATACCAACAAACCTGAGGTGGAGCTGGGGTGGAACGTAGTGGTAGTACTAGCTCACCTAGCGCGGCACCGAAACACGGACACGACCTGGCGTGGTGTCAACAGTGTCGAACGATCGACCCTGTTCCGATAGGACAGCCCTTTTTTTGTTATGGCACATGGAACAGTGTCCGGCTTTAACTTGCATCACGGCCACAACTGGATTCGAACTAACATGCCCGAGCTAGATTGTCCATGGCCGCTCGGCGACGGTGACCGCATAAGCGCCTGAAGAAAAGTTTCACGCAACGACGCGACACGGTGGTGATGTTTTCTCTCTATTAAAAAAAGACACGGTGGTGATGTGGGCAGTTAGTTAATCGGTGGCCGGAAATAATAGGGAGCGGCATACTAGTAGTACCGTGTGGCACTGTGACCCCCCGCGCTGAACGAACGTGTCGACCACACCGGATAGGACCAGACCACATCGCGCGCTCGTCAGGCCGATCGCGCTAGTTGGGCGGGGCGGGGCGGGGCGGGCCGGCCCACTGACTCTCCCGGTGCCCACCACCGATCCCCACCACTCATTCCGGCCCTGCCTGCTTTTCAGACAAACAGTCGCTAGCGGCTACTGCTGCCGCCACTGTTCCCACAGGCCCACAGCCTTGCAGAGAGAGAGCGAGAGCGAGAGAGAGAGAGAGAGAATGGACGCCACGCGCCCCTCGGCTTTGCTGCCCTCGACGCCTTTCCCAATTTGCCCCTGGGCTGGCCTCCTGCGCCCAGGCCCATTCACCCGACGCCCCTTCCACCCCGCCCGAAGCAAAGCAACCTCGCGTCGCGCCCTTTGTCTCTCTCTGGCTCGGTGCGCAAAGAGAGCATCATTCAATTCCAATCGAGCCGGCCGGCCGGAGGCAACAGGCAACAACAGATCCGAGGCTTTCTCGAATCGGGCAGGCCGGTCCGTCAATCACATCCGCCAGGGGATCAACGACCCACCCAGACCCAGCCGCGCTCACGTACCACCCGTCAAATCCACCGCCGATCCCGCGATCCATCAGCTCGTCACATCGAGATGAGATGAGATGAGATGCCACACCGCTTCCGCGTCCCGCGCCAGGGGGGACCGAGCCGCCCGCCGCCGCTCCCCCTATATAAAGCCTCCCTCGCCCCCTCCCATCTCTCCCGTGCTCATCCATCCCTCACTTCACTTCCATACACTCTCGCGAACGTCTCCGGCCTAGAACACTTGCTTCCCTCTCCACCGCCGCCCGCCGGAGTTGTCGATCTCAAGTACCCGAAGGCATAGAGCTTGGCGCGATATGATGATGTCCTCGGTGCCGGAGACGTTCGCCCAGTTGGACCAGCACCTCGCCGCGCCGCCGCCGCAGCAGCAGCCCGCGGAGCAGGAGCAGCTCTGCTACGTGCACTGCAAGTGCTGCGACACAATCCTCGCGGTACGTATATATACACACGCTCGTGCACACGGATCAAAGCTTCCGAAGTTCCGATCGTGACGAGATAACTTACATCTATCTCTTGTCCGACCCCGTCCGCGTGCACCGTGCAGGTGGGCGTGCCGTGCAGCAGCATGTTCAAGACGGTCACCGTGCGGTGCGGCCACTGCGCCAACCTGCTCTCCGTCAACCTCCGGGGCCTCCTCCTGCCGGCGGCCAACAACCAGCTCCCCTTCGGCGGCCAGGCTCCTATCCTCTCCCCCACCTCCCCGCACGGCCTACTTGTGTGTGACCTGCTTCTATATGTTGGAACGAAGTTGATATGTTTGCAAATGTTTATTCTTCACCGTATTATTGTTGATACATATATGGACTGTGCCTGCCTACATATAACCATTAACAATCTCCATGCATGCAGGATGAGATGGCGTTCCAAGCGCCGAGCGCTGAGCCGGCGAGCGCCTGCGTGAGCACCATCACCAGCATCAACAACAGCTGCGGCGGCGGCAACAACAACGCGTCGGCCATGTCCGTGGCGCCGCCGCCGGTGAAACCTGCGCCGCTGGAGCCGCAGCTGCCCAAGAGCGCCGCGTCAGGGAACAAACGTGAGTGCCTCGCTCATCGGTTCTTCTCTCTAGCTGGTTTCACTCTCTTCGCCGTTTAAGTGCACTAGCGAGCTATAGTACTCAAGAGAGCCACTCCAGAGGCTGTGCGCTCCACTGTTGTTTGGGTTCACGCTTGCAGGCTTGCATCAGCTTGATCCTCTTGTCTGTTGTGTCCATTTTCCCTGTCTATTTTTCTTTAGAAAGGATAATTTCTTTTGAATGGTCATGACTCATGAGCGAGAGGGTAAATAGTTTGCACGTCAGCTAAATAGTGCCGCCTGTCAATGTGATTCTTTTTACAGTACGTTCGCCACACTCTTCCAAAACCCCAACGTTGTTAAAACTAAATACGCACAGCGCAAAAAAGATGGGCAGAAATCAAGCGTTGAAACATGCAAAGTGCGAAACACACAGGAGATCCAACAGTGATCCTTAGGGACCGATAACAATGCACGCACACGTACCTAACGTAGGTTGCCCATGTTGCCTGACACTATTTGATGATGTAGTTTTCTCAGTGTTTGCGAATATGCTGTTCATCAGTTCTGTTTTAATAATTGCCTTTTCTTTCTGCAGCTGCGGAGAAGCGGCAGAGAGTCCCTTCCGCATACAATCGATTCATCAAGTGAGTAGTTGGTTTCACACACAAGCTTTTCCCCTAATTTATTTTTAGCATCATATGCGGCATCTATATACATATATATGGACGACTTATATATATGTTGGCCATGTGTATAGAGATGAGATCCAGCGCATCAAGGCCAGCAATCCGGACATCACTCACAGGGAGGCTTTCAGCGCGGCTGCCAAGAATGTAATAACTCGATCCGAGATCCTCGATCTCTTTCTCAAGTGCATCATCTGAACTTCTCATAATCCGGATTTTCAGTATAGACTATTTATTGACGATTCAATGTTTTTTTAATCTCTGTCGATGCATCAGTGGGCCCATTTCCCACACATCCATTTCGGTCTCATGCCAGATCAGGGCCTGAAGAAAACCTCTATCCAGAATCAGGTAGGATCCTACGGAGTACGTACCAAGACCAAACCCCTATATATCGTTTACTACTATTGTGTAACCGAAACTAAAAGCCAACACGGCAACACACACACATATATGCTGCCTGATGTGCAATACTAATTTTAATTTCTTGCTGCCGCTTTGCAGGAGGGAGGTGATTGCATGCTTTTCAAGGATGGTCTATACGCAGCAGCCGCTGCTGCGGCAGCAGCGGCATCTGGCATGGGCATTGCTCCCTTTTGACCTTCACCGCTGGAGTGATCGACGACGACGGTGTTCTGCCTTTTGTGCTTCGCTTAGTATCCTAGGTTCTACATACCACGGTCCCTCAATATCCCGTTTCTAGTTAGCTTTAATATAATGTCGTTTCCCTCCGGAGGATCTCGAAATGTATCTCAGTAACCGTATCTATGTGTACTCTCAGCTCTCTTCTTCGATCTCCTTCCAATTCTGCATGCTTAGCTTCCGGTCCTTTTTATTATTTTTGTAACGTACTAAGAGGTTGCCATGCTTATATGATGCCTCTTATATTATATGGACATAAGAATTCTAGCTGGATATATTTGTCTGAACATCTTCGACCATAGCTTTTCCTAATCTTCAACCTTTACTCGCTCCTTCGGTCACAAAAATTCAAGCAGGCAAGCTCGATCTGAAAGACAATATAATAATGGCTCTCAATAACTTTATGAAATATTAAAATAAAAGGATGAAAAATCATATATGTGTATTTGTCGACGAAAATATTTTTTATAATATTATAATTTAATTGGACCTGATAAACATGCTACTAAAGATATCGGTGATAAAATCGTGTTCCAAGATTTTTTTCCACTGTTTTCGTAGTGCCATTTCTATCACACACACGCATGCACCAATGGCAGCTGGCTTGTTATCTACACTAACGTGTTCTAAAAGTTGTTTGCTGCCCTGGATGCCTAGAGAGATACTCACTTGATGAATCGGCTGTATTTGAAGTGTAAATTTTATAACGGGATAGAGAACATGATGTCTCATGTTAAAAAAATAATTAAATATTTTTCACAGTTCCTTTATAGATTAGAACATTTGATATGAATTGATCGTAGAAATACAAAACTACATGAAAGGTATTTTGAAAAATTCATCATGTATTTTTTTCTTACATAGGACATCACGTTAAAAGTTACCTCGCAAAAGTTTAAATTGAACCACAGAAATATTTTTTAGAAGTAAATTGAGCCTTAGATGTTAGACAAAGTGGAATGCTGATGTAAGATAGACTTATAATTTTCTAAACAAAATATGAAAAATCACGACGAACACAATTGCGGCTTAAACCAAGTATATGACAAAGATATTATTGTAGCTAGCGTCAATAAGCATTGTGCGATAAGCAACCAAAGGAGCCGCTAAATTAGCATGCATATCCAGCGCCCCCAAAGCCGGTAGAGCCATAGCCATCCAACTCCTGGCGAGCCGCCGTGACGAGTCCCTATCCCCAAAAAAGTACGTGCAATATACATGTACCCCACGACGACAAGGAGACAGCGCTCTACACAAGCCTACAACGGCGCCACGCGGGTGCAGTGCGGGCGCGGTGTAGGAGCAGCGCACAAAGCATCTCGTTGCGCGTGCATGGCAGGCGCGCGGCCGGGGGGGCAGCCTCTCGCTCTCGCCCTCTCTACAGCACCACAGCGTGCCGGCGCTAGCTGACGATCAGAACTGCGGCCACGCTGGCTGGCAGGCTGCGCTGCGGCTGCCAAAGCCTGGTGCGCGCGGCGCAGGTAGCAGGCAGGAGGTGGCCGGAGCCAGTCAAGGGCGCCGGCCGGCCGCGTGAGGTGACAGTTTGGGGAGCCGAGCCCGAGCACAACCAGCACCAGGCAAGCAGCAAATGCATCAGTAGCTGATGGGTGGCATGTCCCGGCCGGAAGCGAGCGGCGAGCGGCACAGCGGCAGCATGGCTAGCGGCATCAGCTGCTGCGACTGGCGCAATTATGAGAGGGGGAAGGGGAGGCGATGTGATGGATCCCTTTGCGCGCGCACCAGCATCTACAGGGATATGTATAACGGTGCGACAATCTCCGGCCATGGTTCCAGAATTTCCACTCTCAAATTCATTATGCAAAAAAAAGATTCTCATCACATCAAAATGTTATGCATGGAGTATAAAATCAAAAACTAATTATACAGTTTTAGTGTACTCTGCGAGACGAACATTTTGAGCCTAATGAATAATTTTTTTGGATAATTTTTCACACATACAAACGAAATGCTACAGTACGCATTTATTACGACGCAGACCGGCGCAGGCCCGATTCGGGCCTCCCGAATCGGGAACTAAACGCGGCCCATATGTCTAGATCGAGCTATAGGCTGCCGTAGCTGCACTGCTGCGACCTAACCCTAGCCTCTCACCTCGACCTCCCCTGGGCCTGCACTCTGTCGCGTGCTGTTCCTCTCATCTGTCCACTCGCCACCGGCCGGCGCGGCCCGTCCCCGTCCCAGGGGAGCGAGGGGGCCGGGTGCTCCTCTGGTTACATGCATTGAACGGAGCTCGTTGCTGCAACGAGCCAACGATCGGGTTGGCATGATCATGTGGTTTTCCTCCTCATGGGTCAATGATTGCTGTTTCCCGGCTGCCATGTTGCAAGCACAGTTCGCGTGCAGCATCGGATCGGAACTGTCATGTCGATCGTCAGGCCGTGTGGACAACACGACGCCCGTCCGCCGCCGGCCGGGCCGGCCACTATTTCGGTCGACCCCCCGGCCGGTGCTTTGGGCGCTTTCCGCGCGATGCCGGCCCGTGATGGGCAGTGTCAAGAAAATAAGCGCTGTGTGCCATCTGCAGCTGATATTATCCTCTTGCTCTTATCCAAGGATGCTACTGTGCACGCGGCGGATAATGGAAACGATTTGCATCCTGAATCAATATAACAGTTACATTCGTCTGTCAAGTGCGAGCTCGCTGACTCTGGAATGGCAACTCTGAACTGTTTACAGTTCTCTAGAGTCTAGACACAGTTAACAGTTCTTTTAGAGACGGATTTTTTCATAGTTCTTTTTGTGACGAACATTTTCACAGTTTCTTTTGAGAGAGGGAGAAAGAATGGTTTCCAACCGTGACGACCACGTCATCATTTTTTTAGGATCACCACCATTTATTAATTCAGAATATAAATGCCTTCTGGCTGTGCTAAAAATCAAGCATGTCTGGCTACAACAAAATAAATCGAACTCCTAGCTAATGCCTGGGTGTCGCCGTGTCGGCATTGGGGGCCCTTTCCTTTATGAACAAACTCGAATGACTGAGTAGCTTTCACCTTTTTTTTTTTTGAGATTAGAGAAGCTTTCACCTTGCCTGGATGTCCTGGACAATCTGCCTGCTATAGGCCCGTTTTGCTAGCTTCCTTGATACTTCTCACCACACTATGGTCCTGTTTGGTTTGGAAGGGTTTATTATAAGCCTCATAAGCCTTTCATATGAAGAGGCTTATAATAAGCCTCAAAAGGTGTTTGGTTCTTTATGTTTATATAAGCTTATATAGTAGAAAGTAGGGTCATTCTTGTGTAGCTCATGCATAATAAGCCTCAAAAGCACCTCTCTAGAGGCTTATGAGCTTATAAAAATGAGCTCCTATAAGCCCCTCCTATTTAGTTAAAAATAGGTTTATTTAGAGGTATTTATTATAAGCCCCTTTAAACCAAACAGGCCATACAGTGGCACCATCGCAAGCTAATCGAACCCGTTGGAGCGTCAGGTCGGTAGCTAGAGCAACTAATAGTTTTTTTATGGGCTGAGTTAGTATTTGCATTTTGGGCCTTTTCTAGCTGGACTTGGCAGCCTAAGAAAAAAAAAGTGACCAGCTAAGCCCACCACTTAGAATGAAAATCTCAATTTTACATCTGGGCCTAAAAGTTTTTGTTTCGTGGAGATCCTTTTTTCCTCACTTGTGTGAAGATATTATATTAGTTGATGCAATCGTAAAAAAGAAGAAAAGGAATGTTACACAACTTGATACGCATTATTCATTCAACAAATTAAATATTGTAGTCCCAAAAATTACACTCCGTCGTCTCTTCCTTCTCCAATCTGTTGGCTGTGTGATAGTTCCAGAGAGGAAGAGCATCAAGAATATAATGTAGCCGAACAAATACACAGCCACGTACTGCTCTACAAACAAGTTCATACAGGCACTGCCTGTCACTCTACTCATAGAGAACTCGCTGAGTATGGCCGGATGTAGGCGGAGTTCAGCTGCCAGATCTTGACCGATTTCGCGGTGACGTGAACGTTGGTGGCGTTGTTGAAGAGGAACACGCGGGCGGAGTCGTAGATGGCTCTTGTAGGGTACACGCGCGACGTGATGCACGTCCTTCCGCCTTGCGCGAAGCTCTCCACGATGGAGTGATCAACCTGTACGTACAAACAGAAGCGACGATACGCAATGTGTTGACACAGAAACGCGCCAACAAACTTGAGATCGATCAAATGCGCAGCACGACCGTCACAACGGCCAACACCCGGCTCCCCTCAGGAAAACCGGTCTGACCGGTTAACAGAACCGGTCTGACCGCTTTGAAGCCTCGAAACCGGTCTGACCGCTTTGATGAGTCGGTCTGACCGCTTTTCGTCGGGAAGTCGTGAAGACCTAGAAACTCAAGCTCGGGAGGGACCCCGTCGGAGCTCAAGCTGATCTAGGGTTGTTCTAAGGTCGGCAGGCCACCTAGAACGCCTTTGAACGCCGTGGAGACGAGCAAAGAACAGAATATGGGGGTTGGAAAAGATTAGGGTTTGAGAGATACACAAATAGAAGATAAAAGTGTTTGATTCGATTGGGAATGTCTCAATCGGCCGTCTAGCCTTTATATTTATAGGCCGGGGAAGTCTTACCCCTTTCGAATAGGTTACAATATGGAACTAAACTCGGAATCCTAATCCTACTCGAATTACAGAACAAAACCGGTCTGACCGGTTTGGCAAACCGGTCAGACCGGTTTGGCCTTTGGCCCAATTTGAGTGTCAACACATGCCCCCCTGCGTTTTTAGTGAACTTGAGAACTAAAAAGCAAGTAAATACAACTCAGGAGCTAAAAATTTATACTAAGGGCGATTTTTACCAATATATCGGCCATTGATCTTCACGCATCTTGCCACACACTTGGATAGAATTTCTTCAGATATCTCCCGTTGATAGCTTTAGGCAAAGGATCTCCCTTCAGTGTCTCCAACATGTAAGAATTCCCAAAGATGATTTTGTCAACTCTATAAGGCCCTTCCCAACTCGGTGACCATTTACCAAACTTGTTGCTTTTTGATCCAATAGGCAAGATCGTCTTCCAAACAAGCTCATCAACTTGAAAATATTTTCCTCGCACTTTCTTGTTGTAAGCTCTAGCAACCCGAAGCTTATCTTTTTCAATCTCCTTTAAAGCTTTCAATCTTTTGTCGGTTACCTCATCAATATTGTCCAACATCAAATTGTGGTAATCAACAGCATCAAGGTCATTTTGTTTAGCCAATCTATAAGCATCCAGATTCACCTCAACAGGTAAAACGGCCTCTTGACCATAAACAAGCTCAAAAGGAGTAACCTTAGTAGCTCCATGTCTAGATATACGATGAGCCCATAATACTTCAGATAAAACTTCGTGCCATCTCTTAGGATTTTCAGCTATTTTTTTCTTGATTAATTTAATCAAAGTTTTATTACTTGACTCGGCTTGTCCATTAGCCTGAGCGTAATATGGAGATGAATTGAGCAACTTAATTCTATAGGATTCGGCGAATTCACGTACCTCCTTAGACATAAAAGAAGTACCTTGATCTGTTGTCAATGTTTGAGGAATACCGAATCTATGAATAATATTCTGAGTAACAAACTCAATCACCTCTCGATGCGTCATATTCTTCAAAGGAATCGCTTCAGTCCATTTAGTAAAATAATCCGTAGCAACCAATATGAAACGATGCCCTTTTGATGATGGAGGATTAATTTGTCCAATAAAATCCAATCCCCAACCTCGGAATGGCCATGGCTTAATAATAGGATGCATCAATGCAGCAGGAACAAGTTGCAAATTTCCAAACTTCTGACATTCTTCACATCCTTTGTAATATTTAAAACAATCTGCTGTCATAGTAGGCCAATAGAAACCGGCTCGCCTAAGTAACCACTTCATCTTCGGAGCCGATTGATGCGTACCACAAATTCCTTCATGGACTTCAGCCATGGCAACCTTGGCTTGATCCGAGTCAAGACATTTTAACAACAAATCTTCGGCGTTTCGACGATAGAGTTCATCGCTAAGTAAAATATACTTAAATGATACTCGCCGAATATTTTTCTCTGCACCACGACCAGGATCTTTCAAATAAGTAATAATAGGCATTCTCCAATCCTGATCTTTAACTTTGGATTGATTAGCATTATCCAAAGTATTTTCGTTTCTGCCAGGGGACAAAGCGGTCTGACCGCTTTCAGAACCGGTCAGACCGGTTCTGGCAGTACAACCGGTCTGACCGGTTTCTGAAACCGGTGTGACCGGTTCGTCCAGAACCAGAATCTCAGCTTTTGTTCGCATCGGTTTTTGGAGATAGAAATATTTCTTTGCAACCATATAACCAGATGCTTTCTGAGCCAGAGTATTTGCTTTATCATTATCTTCTCTCGGAATATGTCTTATAGTAAATTCATCAAAAGAAGCAATGATATCGAGACATCTATCAAGATATGCATTTAATGGACCATTATAACATTGGCATACCTTTGATACTTGATGTACCACCAGGAGCGAATCACCAAAAGCTTCAACATGTTTTACTCCCATGTCTTGCAAAAATTCCAAGCCAAATAGAAGAGCTTCATATTCAACTTGATTATTGGTTCGCTTTTCTTCCAATCGGTTTGAGAACTCAAAAATGGCGCCACTTGGAGAAATCAAAACAGCACCAATTCCTTGCCCATCATTGCAAACCGATCCATCAAAGTATAGCTTCCATGGTATACAATTAACATAGCCGACATCGAACTCACAAGTATCATTTATCCGATGTTCAACAATAAAATCAGCTACAATTTGACCTCTCATTGATTTCAAAGGTTCACAAGTCAAATCATACTCAACCAAAGCATAAGCCCACTTGCCGACTCTTCCACTAGATATCGGCTTTTGCAACATATGTTTAATCACATCGGTTTGGCACAACACAATGCAAGTACTAGATAGTAGATAATGCCGCAATTGAGTACAAGCATGATACAAGGATAAACATAGCTTCTCAATGAAAGTATACCTTGTTTCTGCATCAATGAGCCGTCGGCTTACATAAGCGATCACATACTCCTTATCGCCGATTTCTTGAGTCAAAACAGCTCCAATAGTTTTATCTTCAGCCGCCACATAAAGTCTGAATGGAACTCCTCGCTTAGGCGCCCGAAGCACCGGTGGTGAAGACAAGTACTCTTTGATCTTATCAAAAGCTTCTTGCTGTTTTGCCCCCCAGGTAAAATCGGCTTCGTTCTTTAACCGAAGTAAAGGAGTAAAAGCATCAACCTTTCCAGACAAGTTAATTATAAACCTTCTCAAGAAATTTACCTTGCCTAGAAATTTTTGCAAGTCCTTCTTGCAAGTAGGAGCTTCGACTTTCTTCATAGCTTCGATTCTCTTGGGATCAACTTCTATGCCGTTCTCATGAATAACAAACCCAAGAAACTTTCCAGCCGAAACACCAAAAGCACATTTGAGTGGATTCATCTTTAAACCATACCGTCGCATCCTTTCAAGAGCAAGTCTTAAATCGGCTAAATGAGAATTCAAACCATCCGATTTAACTACAATATCATCAATATATACTTCCACAATAACACCAAGTAAATCATGAAAGATTAAATTCATAGCTCTTTGATAAGTTGCACCGGCATTTTTTAATCCAAAAGTCATAACTACCCACTCAAATAAACCAATAAATCCCGGACATTGAAAGGCTGTTTTGTGCATATCCTCTTCGGCCATGAAGATTTGATTATATCCGGCATTACCATCAAGAAAACTAACAACACGATGTCCAGAAGCTTCATTAATTAAGACATCGGCTATAGGCATAGGATATGAATCTTTGGGAGTGGCTTTATTAAGATCTCTAAAGTCAATGCAAACTCTAAGTTTTCCCGAATCTTTCTTTTCAACGGGAACAATGTTAGAAATCCACTCCGCATAACGACAAGTCCGAATAAAACCAGCATCTAATAAACGATTAATCTCTTCTTTTATTCGGTCATAAATAGCGGGATTAAAACGTCTAGCCGATTGTTTAAAAGGTCTAAAACCGGCTTTTATTGGTAAACGATGCTCAACTAAGTCACGACTTAAACCAGGCATCTCACGGTACTTCCAAGCAAAACAATCGACATACTCTTTCAACAAATTTATTAATTCGGCTTTAAACTCAGCCGATAAATTTTTGTTTACAAAAGTAGGTCTAGGAATAGTACCATCACCAATATCTATTTTTTCTAAAGGATCAGCTGATGTAAAACCCTGACCCAATTTGTCTATATCACCAAGATCTTCAATAGCTTCGAACGTGCCGGCCGAATGAACTCGATGATGATCAATTCGGTCTTGAAGCCACTGTCCAGACGCAAACCGGTCTGACCGGTTCCCAGAAGCGGTCTGACCGGTTTGACTCGATCGGCGCTGTTCAGACCCAAACCGGTCTGACCGGTTTCCAGAAGCGGTCTGACCGGTTTGTCTCTGTTGATTTTGTTGCTCCATTAATTACAATAAGTAATTCAACCGATTTTCCATCGGCTTTAATGTAGCAGGAACAAAACCATCCTTGGTGCAACTGATCAACTCATAGTCAGTCAAATCCATGCCCGACAAACATTGGACCTTCTCATTTGCACTAAGAGAATCGGAATCGGCCGTTGCAACAAAGGAAGAATTGTCACCATGGACAACTTCAACTTCATCGCCGATCCACTGAATAAGATATTGATGCAAGGTAGATGGAATACATTTATTTGCATGAATCCAATCTCGACCAAGGATTAAACTAAAGTTACCTTGCACCTCGGAGACGAAGAAAGCCGTAGCAATAGTCTTGCTCCCGATGGTCAACTCCATAGAAGCCACCCCCTTGGCACCAATGGGATCACCTCCACCAACTCCACTGACCGTCATGTTCGTCTTGATCAATTCTTCGTCTTCCCCGCCAATCTTCTTATAGAGAGAATATGGCATGAGATTCACAATGGCTCCACCATCAACCAACATACGAGAAATTGGCTTCCCGTTGATGTGCCCTCTCATATACAAAGCTTTGAGATGATTTTCTGATTCACTAGGTTTCTGAAACACAGCATCTCGAGGCCCAAGTTGAAGATGAGAAATTTCCTCCTCTGGCACGACATAATAATCAGAAGATAAATAGACAACATTAATTTCCATGTTGTCATGTTCTGGAGAAGGCTCAAAATCAACTAATTCTTCATCTTCAACCACCGGAGAAATTGGTGGAGTAGCATTGATGGTTGAAGTAGTTTTGGCCCCTGCCTCTGTCGACAAACCGGTCTGACCGGTTCCAGAAACCGGTCTGACCGCTTCTGCAACGGTGGGCTGATCAGAACCGGTCTGACCGGTCTCTGAAACCGGTCTGACCGGTTGTGCTGCTGGCTGCACAACTTGCCAGGTCTTGGTCTGAGGAATCATGGGTCTATACTTGTTGAAATGTTCATCCCTCAACTTCTCGGCTTCCTGTTCCCTCTTCTCTTTGTTCCGTAGACGCTGTAGCTTCCGCTTTTGTGTGTGAGTCAAGCCGGAAGGACACCACCTTGGCTGAAAGATCTTCTTTACGCCTTTGCTACTGCTAGCCTCATGATCATTAACCATGATTGGTTTTTTGACTGGAACAGGAGCCGAATCTCCAATGACCATCGGCTTTGTATCCAAGTCTTGTATAGCCACTGGAATCTCGCCAATTTTTATAAATTTACTGGCTTGGGCTTGTATATCCTCCTTTTTCTCCTTGACACGGTATTCTTGCTTAGGAGGAACATGAATGTGTGGCTCAGACCGAAACCGGTCTGACCGGTTCACAAAACCGGTCTGACCGCTTTGAAAAGCGGTGAAGCAACCTGGTTCGTACGAGCTTAATCGGTTATGCACCGAATTTCCAATAGCACCGCCACGACGTTTATAATCTGTAGGACTGTTCCATCGCTGTGGTGACCTCTGTCTCTTTTTTGTCGGCCGATCAACTTGAACGGCCTTTGTGTACTTGTTCATGAGCTGCGAAAAAGTAGGTCCTTGCTTCAGAACCTTCCCTTGAATCTTTGGCTCATTGAATTTCCAAGTACCCACTTCCGGGCGCTTAGGCTTGAAAGTTCTTGGACGGTCTGGAGATAAACCGGTCTGACCGGTTTGGGAAACCGGTCTGACCGGTTTCGCCTGACTAGCGGACCGATTCTCTTCCAAAGAACTTCCTTGCCCCCCGGGCCTTGATGTATTAATTGTAATTTTCAGAGACTCTTTTCCATCAAGAGTTCTTCCAATCATCACTGTTCTGACCGGAACTTTATCATCAACTTTTTCCGGTCTTGGATCTCCAATCACCACGTTCTTCCCTTTAGCTCCATCGGCTTGTTCCGGCCGAATCAGCATCTTGGTATTTACATCCAAGGTATGAACAGGGAAAGGAGCTTTGTCAACTTGCATTTCAGCGAGCACCAATCGACCTTCATTAAGGGCCGATTGTACCTGTCGTCGAAAAACATTGCAATCATTTGTTGCGTGAGAAAAAGAATTATGCCACTTACAATATGCACGATTTTTCAATTGATCGGCTGGTGGAATTGCATGAGAAAGTTTAACAAATCCATTCTTAAGCAATTCATCAAAAACACGATCACACTTGGCTACATCAAAAGTAAATTTTTCTTCTTGCCGATTTTTCTGGATCGGCTTTAATGAAGGACAAGAACCAGGTTTACTTTTTGATGACCAAACAAATTCAGCAGCATAAATTTCTTTATCATCGTCCGAACTATCAGAATCATTATCAACAATATGCACATTCGAACGATGGGGTTTAGCAGATTCTTTTGCATTTTTAAATTTCAACTCTAGACTCATGGCCTTCATTTGCAAATGATTAATAGTGAGAAAATCAGAACCTTCTAACTTTTCCTTGTAATGAGACCGTAAGCCTACAAAAGCCAAATCTGCTAAATCTTTTTCAGAAACAGTTATGTTAAAGCATCGGTTCTTAACATCTTTAAATCTTTTAAAATAATCAAGAACCGATTCCTCTCGGCTTTGCTTAACCGATGTTAAATCAGATAACTTAGCCTCATTTTCTCCGCTAAAGAAATGATCATGAAATTTACGCTCCAATTGAGTCCAATTTTGAATAGAATTAGGAGCAAGCGAAGAAAACCATGAAAAGGCAGTTCCAGTTAAAGATAATGAGAACAACCGTATACGCAATGCCTCATAAAATGATGCCTCTCCTAATTGCAAAACATATTGACTAATGTGTTCCCAAGGAGTTCTATTATCTTCACCACTGAATTTAATAAAATCAGGAACACGCCAACCATTAGGATAAGGAACCAAATCAAATTCAGGCAAATACGGTTTTTGATATAAACGTGAACTACCCAATTCAAGCCCGAGCCTTGTTCTAAGGGTATTTGCTATGTCTTCTTTGAACTTAGCTAACTCGGCTTGATAGTTCCCATCACCTCTGTTTTGTGGAATGCGGGGGACACCATACGTTGTGTTATAGGAAGTATTCGGAATCGGCGCATGAAACGAGCCAGATCCGTGGGGTATACCTCCTGGAACCGTAGTGCGTGGAACAGTAAAAACAGGACCAGAACTAGTAGTATTTGATAAAACCATCGCACTAGTTGCCCCCGAACTCATGGAACCGGCCTGACCGCCATTGGGCGGCAAACCGGTCTGACCGGTTATACAAACCGGTCTGACCGGTTCGGGGACCGAACCAGGGTAAGGTGTTTGTCCCGCATAAAAATTCAACGGCATGCCCAAATTAGGATCTAAAACATGCTCTGGCATGCCTGATGAGCTAGGAGTTGAGTTAGGCAATTCATTAAATTCTATATTATTTTTACCCTTATTAGAATTACCCGACATATTAGCAATCAACTCACTAGTAACGGTTTGTGCAGCAAGTAATTTATCATCCATCATGCGAGTAATTTGCTGCATCAAGTCAGAGGATTCGCCAGTTACCTTAGGAAGTTCTTCAACTTGGTCGTTTGCCAGTTTGAAAGCTGGCATGACGAATTCCTC
Source organism: Echinochloa phyllopogon (assembly GCA_033239725.1). Classification (NCBI taxonomy): domain Eukaryota; kingdom Viridiplantae; phylum Streptophyta; class Magnoliopsida; order Poales; family Poaceae; genus Echinochloa; species Echinochloa phyllopogon. The sequence continues at coordinate 38,851,818 of BTCW01000007.1, forward strand.
CACCCTCTTGACAAGGCCACCGCGATCTTTCTTGAAACCCTTCAGGAATTGCGTCCTGAAGTGCTCCTCAGCGATCAGGTACCGCTTCCGCTCCTCGTCCGTGAGCTCTTCCATCGTCGCGGCGATGATGTTGTCCTTGTCAAGGTCGCACGTCGATCCAGACATGATTGGAGTAGATGTAATCGGTTGTGGCACCAGATTAATCTTCCCCAGCGGAGTCGCCAAAAAGTATGTTGACACAGAAACGCGCCAACAAACTTGAGATCGATCAAATGCGCAGCACGACCGTCACAACGGCCAACACCCGGCTCCCCTCAGGAAAACCGGTCTGACCGGTTAACAGAACCGGTCTGACCGCTTTGAAGCCTCGAAACCGGTCTGACCGCTTTGATGAGTCGGTCTGACCGCTTTTCGTCGGGAAGTCGTGAAGACCTAGAAACTCAAGCTCGGGAGGGACCCCGTCGGAGCTCAAGCTGATCTAGGGTTGTTCTAAGGTCGGCAGGCCACCTAGAACGCCTTTGAACGCCGTGGAGACGAGCAAAGAACAGAATATGGGGGTTGGAAAAGATTAGGGTTTGAGAGATACACAAATAGAAGATAAAAGTGTTTGATTCGATTGGGAATGTCTCAATCGGCCGTCTAGCCTTTATATTTATAGGCCGGGGAAGTCTTACCCCTTTCGAATAGGTTACAATATGGAACTAAACTCGGAATCCTAATCCTACTCGAATTACAGAACAAAACCGGTCTGACCGGTTTGGCAAACCGGTCAGGCCTTTGGCCCAATTTGAGTGTCAACACAATGTGTGAACAAATGATGTTCGTAATAATGGCCAAGATATAGTACTCTATACCGGCACATGAATACGGCTAGCTGCTGGTTATGGTCTTAGCACTGCAGACACCTACCAGTATCCTTACTGACAGATTCTCCCCGTCGAGCACAGGGACTAAGCTTCCGTAGACTCTCTTAACCAGATCGTTCGCCCTTGATCCCCTAGAAAATTAAACAAATATGAAGATTTTGCGAAGATTATTATAACATAACTATCGATTCGTCAACGTACTACTTGCTCATCTAGAAGGTTCAAATTAGGGCGCAGATCGGAGTGCATGCATGCCTAGCTAGCTCACAAGTGCGCATCGTAGATAGCATACCTGAGCTCGTCTTGGCAGAAGAAAGTCTTGAGGCTGCCGTCCGTGCCCTTGACCAGGTAGAAGTAGACGGCGGTCTGCTCCGACAGGTCCTCGTCCGCCAGCACGAGCAGGCCGAACGGGCCGAGCAGGCCGGGCCCCGCCGCGCCGGCGCTGGTGCTGCAGTTGAAACCCACGTCGGCCTCCGTCACGGCCTCCACGGCCGCCGCGTCCACCTCGAACTCGGCCTCGATGTCCAACTGCGACAATAATAGTGCACGCACGCACAGCACACGATCAGCTAGCTAGAGAAAACGATCGAGATGGCAATGCCGCGATCGAGAACTCAGCTCGCTGCTGCGCCATGGGGGGATTCGTGGCCTCACCTGTGTTGCTCTGCCGACGTCGAGGGGCACGACGGATCCGCGGTGCAGAGCGACGCCGTGGAAGCTCTTGCCGCTCATCCGGAGGTTCTCCACCTCCACCACGGGCCACTGGAGCAGGTTGCTGCCGGTCTTCGTGTCCAGGAGGACCGTCCTCGGGATTGACTGCACGTGCAAGACGTGGTTAAAAAAAGGGAACGTGGTAATTAGCAAGAAGCCGAGTCATCCTTTTTGTGTGCTTGCATACATAATCTATATGATCATCGCTCGAGAAAAGTACGAGCCGCAATAAAAAAAAAGGGGCTCAAGAAAAGTACAGCCTAGAAATGAGTTGGTGAACTGCAAACGAGAGCACTGACCAACGCCGAAGATAGGTGGGTTTAAAGGAAACATAAATAAAATCAGTTAGATCTATTGACTCCATTTTTACAGACACATTTTTCCAGATCGAATTCTTCTATTATTTTAGTTCAATTATATTCGTGTTGCAGCTGGTGGGCAAGCTGCTAGACAGTGCCTCTTGAACGACTTAAACCAGTTCTGGAGGCAGCACCAAAATAATTTAAGCTTGGCGTGCAGAGGCTAATATGCCATCCACGTCTTCAATTGTGTGCCAAGCCACTCAAAACAAATATATGTACAAACAGCATGACGATTTATGTTAAAAAAATGCTTCAAATGACGACTGCTCTGCGATCTCCATGGATGAGTCGTATCACTATCCACACATGCCAATTTAATTGGAGGGTAAAGTCCGTTTTTCAACCTTCAACTACGACGGTTGTCCGATTTACAACATTCAACTACGAAACCAGACATCCTCAGCCATTCAACTAACGAAACCGGACAATTTACCCCCTCGACCTAAATCCACCCTGGTTTTCGTCCATATCAGCGGTCTGACGTGGCACACGACGCCGAGTCAGCAGCGCGGGCCCACCCATTCTTAAAGAACACCGGCTCGGCCGCCTCTATCTCTCGAACAGACCTCTCCCCCCCTCCCCTCGTCTCCTCGTTCTTCCAACCCGCCGGTGGTGGCGGTAGCGCTAGGTGCCTCGCGCTGCGGTGCCCCGACGCGTCGTGCTCGCGTGCGGTGCTCCGCGGCATGGTGGAGCGGTTGGCCACGGGCGCCGGCAGGGACGCGTACGCGCGGGCGCTGAAGCGGCATGGCCTTCTGCTGGGTGTGCCTCGCCCCGGCGGCGGCCGGCGGAGGCGATGGCTGCGGCAGCCACGGTTGCACCGACCGGAGCAGGTGGAGGCGTCGTCGGCGGAGCATGGCAGACGCAGCGGCGAAGCCTGACACCAAAGCCGATGGCTCCACCACGCACGTGGCGGAAGATTTCGAGTTGTGCATCTTGTCGTCCGGCGGAATCGTTCCGGCCGGCAAGGCCACGGAGATGGACATGTGCGTGGCCGACGAGGTGTTCTGCCAAGGCAAGCTGCTCCCGCCGTCGGAGATGTCCATGCCGGCGGCGATGAGGCGGTGCACGGTACGGTCGACCTGGCGCATGGTGCATCCACCGTCGCTGTCCCGCGCCCGGTTCTCCATTGCGCCATTGGCGCCGCCGCTGACCCCTCAGCCGTGGGCAGCCCCCTCCGCACCACCCCAGCCCAAACCGAGGCCACCTACACCTTCCTCGTGTTCCCCCGCAGCTCCCCGACCCCCGCCAAGCTCTCCCCCACCGCTCCCCGAGCCTCACTGCCGCTCACCGGCGCCGCCGTCCGCCATCTCCACGTGTGCAGCCATGCTCGCTTCACTCCAACACCAACCGACCGCACAGCTGCACTCCCCATGACTCCGTGAAGCTCCCGAGCTACTTCACCAAGCTTCCCCGGCCCTCGGCGTCGCCAGCGCATGCACACGATAGCCGCCGAAGCTGCTCAACGTTGGCAGCCCTCCTCCGGCCACCTCCGACCCCAAGAACTACATCAATGGACTTATCGTGGGTCACTGTTACTTCCTAGATAGACCAAGTCGTCGTCCATGGCGTCCCCTCGCCGGATTTCACGTCACCTGAGCCGCCGCCGGCGAAGGACCGCTCAGCTCAGCAATTCCTCGTCGTACATGTTGACTGGTCGCCGATTGACACGTAGGCGTGGTGACATGGCCTAAAACCGGGGTGGATTTTGGTCAGGGGGGTAATTTGTCCGGTTTGAACAGTTGAGTGACTGAGGATGTCTGGTTTTGTAGTTGAAGGTTGTAAATCGGACGACCGTTGTAGTTAAAGGTTGAAAAATGGACTTTACCCTTAATTGGAAGAAGTTGTCCTTTGGAAATTCAGTTTGAAGAGAGCGCTCCCAAGAACTCAATTATCAACTCCATTTTGCGTCAAAGTAAAGCACAACAACATTGAAGTACGCGTGCATCATGGACAAGTAGTCTTTTACTCATGTATCCCCTCATTGTAGGCTTTGACTCCAACACAGCTGATACACAGCAGATAAAGACGTGGCAGCAAGCTAATCCTACCATGCCTGCCTCTCTCGGCCAATCAGGAAGCAGGTCGCGGCCGGTCACCGAGTATTTTTTTTATTACTCCGATATGATTCGCTTACGGCATCGCGCTCGTGTTGTTCTCGCGTGTCCGTCCATGCATCTGATTGGACTCCAGGAAATCTTCGTTGGGCCCTGATTTGTCTGGGCGGTTGCTTGCGAGACGACGACGACGGTTGGAGCTTGGAGGGACTAAACAAGTCGGATCGTGCAACTCGTTTTGGATAAAATGGCCCCGGGCCCGGGCCCACGCAAAGTGTTGTGCTTGGACCGTGCGCGGCTCGCGTTTTCCGTCTCTAGAACAAGTTAGTTGTTGGATGGGAAATTAACCCGCTGTAGATGCCTCACGTGGTGGAGACAATTGTGACAATGTGGTGCGACGGAGAGGGAAGGGCAGTACAGGTGTGTGATCGACACATGTGCGCCTATGTGTAATTTTCAGGGCCATTTAATTTTGACGGTGACACTGTGTACACCAATACGACAACTACAGAGGGCACAGTGCTAGACTGATAGCAGGCTATCATGGATCAAGCGAGACTTTTTCTGAGATGTTCTCTCAGCAAGCCTTTATGATATTTCCAAATTTATGTTTCGATGATTCAAACACAGAAAGATATACTCCAGCAAGCTTAGCAGTGCATTAAACCAAACTATCAAGGGTTTTCAAAATTCAAATTTTACTGATTCAAGTTATATTTAACGTTTCCAGGACGGGGGGAAACGAAAAGTCCACGATACTACCGATGTCTCGTTCAATCCGCTGTCAGAATTAATTAATAGATAGAGCTGTCATTATAGTACGTTAATAACCTATACTGCTTCCAATCACAAACCGACCTTACCAGAGTTACGTTACGTGACACCATCTATCACCCATCATAAGCCAGCCCAAACCATCAAGCCATGCATCTGACTAGCTAATCGCCAGAACAAAAGGAACAAAAAAAAAGAAAAGATTTATCCTATCATCAAGCAATGTTGTTGCTACGTACCTGCACGGAGGCCCAGCCCTTGAGGATGTCAGCGCGCTCGCTGTCGGTCTCTCCGACCCACCCCCACAGCACCCGCCTCCGGAGCACGGGGTCGTAGAACGTCTTGGACGCGTAGAACTTGCCGTAGTCGTAGCGGAGCCCGATCCCGACGTCGTTCTCCGCGTCGTCGGGCGTCCACGTATCCGCCGCGGCGTCGTAGGTGCCCACGGCGTAGTAGTCGTGCTTGTCGTCGTCGAGGCTGGCCTTCACCACGTGCTTCACCCCGGGCCCCGGCGGCGCGGAGGTGTCGAGCCCGCGCCCGGCGGCGGCGCCGTCGCTGGCCGCCGGGTCCGCCGCCGCCACCGGGTAGAAGTCCACGCACTCCCACATCCCGGTGCCCGGCACGGCGTGCATCAGCGCCGGCGCCGGGTCGTAGAGCACGAAGTCCTCGGTGCGGTACACGAGCGCGAGCCCCGCGTGGTCGCGGTCCTTGGAGCCGATGGCGAGCCGCCACGCCGTGTCGTTGGGGAGCCGCCACGCCGTCGTCGGGTCGCGGAAGTCATTGAGCCCGATGCCCGGCGGCGGCACCAGCACCGGGTTCGCGTCCGACTTGACCCACTCGAGGAGCAGCGGGTCCGACGGGTCGGCGGGCTCGGCCAGGTTCTGCACCTGCACCGACTCCGCCGTGGAGCCCGTGTAGAGCATCACGATCCGGCCGTCCGGGAGCTTGGTCGCCGACCCGGACCAGACGCCGTTGGTGTCGTACCAGTGGTCGGGAACCATGGCGAGCGGGAGGTGGAGCCAGTGGATGAGGTCGCGGGACACGGCGTGGCCCCAGGTGATGTTGCCCCACACCGCCGAGTCCGGGTTCCATTGGTAGAAGAGGTGGTACCAGCCCTTGTGGTACAGCGGACCTGTATGTGCGAAAAAAAATGTCACGGCTCACGACATCAATACGCTAACCAATAAGGCAATAATGCCGTACGATTAGCTCAATCGATCGCTCATTAATGCGACCCATGGAATGCTAGGACGGAGCACGAAGAAAAGCGTCGCGAGTTCACATGTGAGTGATCGATCGATCGATCGATCGATCAGGGCCAACAACTTACCGTTCGGATCTGGAGAAGCCGGCCGGTCGAGGAAGATCGAGATGAGCAGCGCCATGTGCACGAGGCGTCCGTGACAGGAACGCGAAACGGAGTTAGCTACAGATCGAGAAAAAAAAGGAAACGATCGCGTCGATCAGCGATGATGGGGACGGGCCTAACCGTTCATCCAGTTCTTGGGGGGCTGGAAATGGAACGCCGTGCGCTGCCACGCCAGCATCGCGTTGGTCCAGGCGTAGTCCCGGAGCGCGCCCAGGAGCGGGGCCGTGGACTTCTCCGACACGCCCTCCGCCGCGCCGCGGGAGGCCGCCACCTCCACGACGCGGCCCGCGGCCGCGGCGGCGGCGACGTCGCCGCCAGCCGGCACGACGGCGTGCTGCGACGCGAGGATCGCGACCACGGCGAGGACGAGCAGGAGCACGGCGGAGACGACGGCGGGGAGAACGGTCGACGCCGGCCGGCTCTGCGCGCCGGGGACGGCACAACGAGGGTCGGTCTCCGGGAGCAACGACGTACGCACGCCCCCGTCCATCATCGTCGGATCAGCAACAGCCGTGATCATGGCGATGCCTCTCCTGATCGAAGCACCAGGCTTAATTTTCTTGCTATCTAGGGTTCAACTAATGGTACAGGATCGAGATCGAGGCATGCATTCGATGGCACAGCGCGCTTTATGTCGTGGCTGTCATGGGCATGTTCATACACAGGAGGGAAGGTGAAGGTTGGAGCAAGGCTAGCAGTATTTATAGCCAACCAGCCTTATTTGGAAGAAGGACAGGTGTAGTCTGGCAGATGATCTTTTGCCTATTGTTTGGAAGCCAAGCGCGGCTACCGGACGAATCGGGCAAGAAAAAAAAAAGAAACCGCGCGCGCTCCTCTCGTGTTGGGGACGCAGCGTAAACGGGTTCTGTGGGGGTGTCCTTGGCCAGCCGAGCTGATAGGAGGCTGAGTCAGCAAGTCCGCGGCCCGATTCTTGCGGGTCATAAAATCAACAGAACATTATTGCATAGAAAATTGATATAACACTGTAGCGAATTCAAAACTCGGTGGACAAAATCTACATCAAGATTCAAGAGAGCCTTTCAGCAAGGGCTGTAGTTATGGTCGCTAGGAGGTACCGCAAAATTATGCTTAGAGAGAGAGAGAGAGCTGGCACCGAAGTTTTAGTTTTAGCACGAAAGATTGGGTGGCTCCACGTTGGCGTAAAATATGGGAAAACAATTATCTGAACGAAGTGCTAAGCTTAATGTTGGTGGCACTTTTGTAAGACCTTATGAAAAATAGTTGGATTTAGGAACCTATATATTCAGGAATGAAGGCGTGTTGGACGTCGCTTTGAAAATCACGTTGACCTGCTCCACCTATGGAGGAACGGTGAGGCGAGCGTTTGAAGATTTGAAGCATGGATGGAGAAGAAGATTGAAACTTAGTCTTCTTTTTTTTCTTTTGTCTTGTGGCTCTTTTTTCTGTTTCTTAGTTTTCCTCGGTGTGAGGTTTAGAGTCGAAGAACTCTATTTTTGTAACACCCTAAAATTCATCACAATTAAATTGTAGCAACCCTTTGAATTTTTCTAGGATTTATTAAGGCATAAATAAATTTTCTATGATTTAATTAGAATTTCTAGCCTTTTATCAATTTAAATATCACAGTAAATAATTATTTTAGTCAAAATAAGTTTTTGTTGCATTCATGCTGTTGCATATATTTTTGGATTGCTAGTAAATCAAGTTGGAATTTAAATTCTGTTTAAATTCGAATTTGATTTGCTTTTGTTTGAGTGTTAGAAAAGTTAAATAGCCGAGTTCGTTTTCGCCCCTTTAACTCTTGGCCCGGTCCAAGTTTGCCCCCTCTACTCTTTCCTTTTTCTCCCCGGCCGATTCCTTTTCTTTTCCCTCGGCCCGTTCCTCTTTCGGCCCATTCCCGGCCCGTCCCGATTCTCCCCGTCTCTCTCTCTTGCGTCACCGACAAGTGGGGCCCGGCTGTCGGACCCGTCGTCCCCGCGCGGGACTCTTCCCCGACGCCGAGTCCGAGCGCCGCCCGACCCGCCGTCTCCGACTGTGTCCCCGTCTCGCACGCCAAGGCCGGTTCCCCGGGCCTATTTAACTCGGCCGCTGCCTCCGCTTTCCCTCCCATCAAGTTGAGCTTCGCAACCCTAGCGAGCGCCGCCGCCTTTGCCGAGCTCGAGCCGCCACCGTCGTCCGTCGCCGTCGTGAGCCGAACTTCGCTGAGTTTGCCTGGGGTGAGTTCGCCGTCACCCTCTCAATCCTCCTGTGTCGCTCACACGTCGTTTCCCCGCTTCGTCCGCGCTGACATTGCTCGCCGTCGACCATCAGTGCCGCCAGCCGCCGTTCATCGCTGCCTGACGCCGTCGTTGCTCTTCCCTCGTCGAGATCCAGCCCTGTGAGTTCGCCATCTTCTCCTCTCTCTCCTCAACCAAGTCCCGTCGCTTTTCGTGCTCCGTAGCCGTAGATCGAGTGTACGCCGGCGAAGCTCCGCCGCGTCTGCGTCTCTGCCGGCGAGCCATCCGCCCGATTAGTCTGCGGCCGTCCGATCGCGATCCAACGGCCCGGATCAGATCCAACCCGAGTCAAACCCGAGTCGATAACGGGCTATTTTTCTAAAGAGCCCTTGAAGTTTCTGGAAATCAACCCGCGGTCCAGTTTAGTTCAAAAATAATTCCAAATAGGTCCTTTTTCTTCTGTTTTAGCCCCTGCAAGATTTAAAATTATGCCCGAGGTCCAAGTTTGGTTATTTTATGGTTTAGCCCTCGAGTTTCTATATAAAATTATGTTTTAGCCCTCGGATTTTCGCAGTTTAGCCCCTGGAACTTTTAAAACTTTGCCAGCAAGTCCCTGAACCTTAGAAAAGCCATATCTTTTGCGTTTTAACTCCGATTTTAGTGATTCTCGCGCTCACATGTTCGTTGTAACGTGTAGATTAGTTTTGTGCTGTTGTTTTCTTCTGTTGGAATTGTTTGGTGTACTATTTCTTATTTGTTGTGTTGTTTCCTTGCATGTGAATGTGTGATGCGATTAGGAAACGACCAGTTCGAGGATTTCTCTGAAGAGCCAACTGTTGGAGAAGGATTTGAGCAGCAACCGAGTTGGGAAGAAGGCAAGTGTATTATATCATACAAATGTCCTAATAATTATTAATTTCACCACCCATGCATGTGTCTTAATTTGATGGGTTCCTATTTAGGGATTTGCCTAGCCACTATATTTTCCTTGTCCCTGAAACTGGGTTACCTAATTAATTTTGATGGTAGATGATGCTTAGTTTGCTCAACTGGGATTGGTTAAATGAACCCCTACTCTATGTTCCATGTACTCTTTTAAATGATTAATTGGCAAGATCATATCCTTTTTAATTGGAACATGGAGAACCACACAGGAAAACAGTACAACCATGAGTGCCATGTGGCTCTGGCTTTGACTGACTAATTAGATGCTCTGGTTTATGGTAGCTTTACCCGAAAGGGGCATGGGGGGTGGCGGTTGACGGGGTATAGCTCGGTCCTCTTGAGCTGTGGGCTTTGGTAAGAGACAGACCTCATTAGGGAGGGTTATGCTTTGCTTCTGAACCGGAAACCTTAGTGGGCTATCATTTATTAGAGTGCTTTTGTAAAGGTCTCATAGTGAAACTCAGTATTCGGTCCACGTGGTGTGGGAAGGGTACAATGCTTCGGCAATGGAAATCACGGCTTATAGTGAAAGTGTACAACCTCTGCAGAGTGTAAAACTGTTATAACAGCCGTGCTCACGGTCAAGAGCGGCCTGGACCCTTACATGATAATCATACTTGAACATGATCTAAATCGTGGTTATATGAATATGTTGGGAATATGACATTCATTAATTTGTGGGTGGTATATACTTTCATTTGCTAGTAAATAGTTGCTTAATAAAACTTGACCAACTAAAAATGCTTACTGCAGTATGGTCAGCCAACCTTTTTGCCTCAGCCTTGTGTGTCATATTACATTTGCTGAGTACGTCATGTGCTCATACTTGTTGTTTTTCTTTCCTGTATTGCATCAACTACACCCGGAATGCTGCTCAGATTGGGAGAATTTTGAGGATTTCACTACTGATTTTGAGGAGTTCTAGGCGAGTCTCCCCCAGTCAATGCCTGTGGAGTTGGAGTCACTTTTGCTTCATTAGATAAACGTTTATTTAAGTCTTCCGCTATGACATTTGAGTCAACTCTGATATTATAATAATTGCACTATAATACTCTTTCGTTATGCATGGTTATGGCTATTCACTTGTGACGTCTACCATATGTGTGTAAACTGATCCTGGCGCACATATGAGATGCACCTGGTTTTGCCTTGAAAACCGGGTGTGACAGTTTTCATATAACCTTTAGCCATATATATCCACTTGTGGATATAGAGGCTGGATTTAATCCTTAATCTAAAAAAGGAATGAAGGCATGCTGGGTCTAGAGCTATAATATATAGTAACTTATATATATTAGAATTATATCCCACAACATCATCTGTCATATTAATTACTTCCCCACCACAACATATGTAAAATGTAAACTGTCCTAAAAAATTAAGTAAACTTTCAACAAGGGATCTGAAGTATTTAAATTTAGTGATTATACAATCTAAAATCAAGTCTTCAGCTAGATTGCAAAAACTTGAAAAAAATCTTAAATTTCAACTAGGTAATTAAATATTTTTCAACATATTAACTGATCGTAGATCAGTTGACGATGTGCACCATCCATAACATTATTTTGGAGGACAAAGGACAAACTTAATTATAGAAGATATGCAACGATACAACTAGATCATACAAGAGAAAACTACGAGGTATATCTATCTATCTGGCTACATAGTAGGCGCTGGTGGCCAAAAAACACCCACGATAATTTTGACTATAAGGATTTTGCTCAAAGACATTCAAATACTCAATACTTGCCGCTAGACGTTACAAAATTGTATCCATTTGATAGAGGGCATAGTCACCCCGTACTTCAACTAAGATCCATTTTTCTCAACATTTAAAGACACGAAATCATGTCCTCCAACAAATATCTCCATATTAGGTGATTAGGTCCTATGAGTTTCTGTGGCAAAAAAATTGAGAGATGTCCATCAACACTGTCAATTTATTTCTAGCCATGCATGTGGGTAAAACTCATTTTTGATAGCTACAGCTTACCGTGTAATCATAGTTTTCATTTATTGATTTTTCGCACCTTTATAATTCCACACATGTTACGCACGATGAGATGGGTGCAATTAAGTAGGAAGCACAAGCCATCGAAAACGACCGATCGCTGCATTATTTGACTAAAAGAACAGCCCATTATTCTTATTTTTTTGTAGACGATTGGAGTGGCTTCTGAAGGTTTTTTTGGACTATTATATTCTTTTATACAATGTTCAGGCCTGAAAATATTATCCATGTCTATTATTTGGCTCAATAAATATTACTACTTGTGTCCTTCAGCTGGCCAATAGACATGTTGCACATATCGTGCTTCCTACCATCGAGTTCGTGCTTCACTCCAAAGCAAAACGTCTGACGTTTGGATAATAGGTTGAGATCAAGCAACTCGAGAAGTTGCTGTACGTACGTATACGGCTGTGCCGGTGCTTGACTACTAATTAATTAGCTTGCTGATCGATAAGATAATTTAAATGGGCACTTGTGTGTGTAAGAGCTGGCGTATAAACCTGCACACATTCAGTCGTGCGGTCATGGGGAACGGAGCATAAATTCCGCGAGTGTTTGTTTATTGGAAATTTTATTTGCATCTGGGGTAGAGAATTCAGCGCTGAAGAAATGAAATGAAATCAAATCAATTAATCAAACGCCGGGAAGGAGGTGAGTAACTGAAACAAGCAACTGCCAAATCAGCCGGTGCCCTGGATATACACGAGATCCGGACCATCGCGCGCGTGGTCGAGGTCGATCGTCGATCAAGCCGCGCGCGCGCGATCGGATCCATCTTGCTGGACAGCCAAAATAATTGGTATCGGGCCATCGGGGTCGCCGGGTCGGAGCCAGGTGTATTTCGTGCGACGTGGAGCGCGTCCCGTCCAAGCGCTCGAGACGAACGAACAGGGAATTTAATACGTCGACAGGGACATGTTTGCAGCACGTGATTGAAGGAGGATCGGATATGAGTATGGGCAGTTGGGCACTGTGCAGCCGAGTACTACGGCACAGATCGACCGACCGACGTGTGGGCGCCGGTCTCCTCCTATCCGGCGACGACGACCCTGCCGGCCGGTGGTCGATGGATACGCTCCTACTGTCGTTTGCTTGTTGTGCCCAACGCCTGCGATTTGGCGTGACGACGTAGACATCAACTGATCAAGAAGGTTCGTGCGACGAGACGATGTTATCAGGTAAGGCGAGTTAATTTGCATGTGCCCGAGAGAAGCTTTCGTCTACTATCAAACGATACGTGCGTGTGGCGGCAAGGCCATCTGAACTGTCTGCGCAGATGTATTTTAATTTACCGTAGCAAGAATACAAACATTATGGTGGCCCCAACGGCCCAACCATGCAGCGTGTCTATAATATTCCAACATAACGCAATGCAGGAATAAGCTTGGAACCTTGGCTAGTCTAGCTAGGTCTCATCGTCCGCCGACGTGTGGACGGCGGCAACACGGTCAAGTCTGCAGGTTATGCGTCGCACGAGGCAAAAAGGCAGCAATAGGTCGTGATTCGTGAACATGTCCAGAAGTCCACGGATAGGAACCGTGCAATTGAAAAATTAGGCAAAAACCCTTGATCCTGCGTGGGCAGCCGTGACACGAAAAGTTCCGAGCCAAGCAATGAGGTAATCCGTTTCTGTCGTGACACGCTATGAGGCGACAAGTAGCCGTGTACGGACCCAACACATCCCACCCGATGAGTACGTTGTTCAAACCTGCCGGTCTCGTCAAGTTATTTGATAATTCGTGGCTGACGGTCGCTGAAACTCCCGCGGCATGGAACCGTACCTTGTTACGGCTAAGTTCCTTTGCGTGTCAAGCGTCATTAATTACGAGCGAGGTAATCTTGTGATCTTGTACAATCCTCACGAATACAAGTAGGAATTAAATTTGACACCTGCATTTCTCTACGCACCAGAATTCGACCGCTATGTTTTTTACACGGTTGGCCAATACATTACACTACCACGGATCACAGTGTAAACAACATGCTTTTAAAAAAGAGAATAAACACCGTTCCTCTAAAAAAGAAAAAAATGAAAACCGTTGTCAGAGATGCAGAGGGCCTAGACAACCCTGTTCAGTGAGCCCAACCCAGTAGTAAGTGGGCCTAAGCCCATCTAACTGCCGGGACAACCCCTTCTCAGTGAGCCCAGCCCAGTACCAAGTGGGGCTAAGACCATATAACTGCCGGGACAAGCCTGCTCAGTGAACCCAACCCTAAGTGGGCCTAAACACATCTAACTGCCGGGACAGCTACACGTCCTGGGCCCATGGTCCATGGACTTCACACTGCGAAATATGCCAAAACCAGCAAGGAATCCTTCAGCTCCGACGACCGACTCGTCGCCGGCATCCCGGACCCCTGAGCCGGCCGCCACGTCCTGGAATCCCAATCCGTCAAGTCCACCCCGCGTCGGGGCGTCGGACGGCGTCCAACTCCCACCGAACCCCGAACCAACCCGCGGGCGGCGCCATGAGGAAGACTTTCTGCTTCGGGGGCAGACGCGTCGCGAAGAGGATGTCGGAGCGGGCGCCGATGGCCGACGGGTGCGTGTTCTGCGACATCGCCCGACGCGCCCCCACCTCCACCACCGCCCTCATCTACTCCGTTCCGTACCGCTGCCCCCCATCACCACCGCCGATCTAGTGCTGCTTTGGCTGCTGAAAATGTAAAGCCCCCTTTTTGTTTTTTCTTTCTGTGCGCAGGATGACAAGGTCGTGGCGTTCCGGGACATCAACCCGTCGGCGTTCAGGTACATGATGAAAACTTGTTTCCTTCATACAGCTTACTGTTGCTAGGATTGGTCTAGATGTCTCTGTTACGTGTCGTCGGACGAACTACGGCTTGGGTTCATTTTGTCGAACGCCTGGCGAGCATCACAAGCAATGCGTTTTAGGTTGAATTGGCCATCTTTAACAAAGTAGGGAAATGTGGAAGTGTTCGATTGGAGCTTATTTTTCTGTATGAGAGGCTTCTATGTTCTCTGTGTGTGTCCACCTAAATTGATTGCCTTGTAGCTTGCTCTCTTGTTGTCTAATATTAACTGTGCATCCTGAACATATTCGGGGGTTGGCATTCTAACTTCTAAGCACCGTACCTTTGTTATGAATCACGTCCTCAATGTTTTCATTCACTTTCACAGACATGCATAAAAAATGATGTTCCTTATTGCTTACCAGCCACCATCTTCACCAATCTCATCTCAATTGCTTATACTCTCGAACAATAAGTGTTCCTTTGCAGAGCCTACAACCTAGTAGTGTGGGGGTGCCTATACACAAGTTCTTGTTCAGGTATATGAACTTCTGTGTCTACATGAGCAGAAGCATCGCACTTCCTTGCAAGAAATTGTCAGGAAAGGAATATGGGCACGAGACATCATCATTTTACTATCTTATTGAGATGAACATATTGTATATCGTTATAATTAGGCATTTTAGTTTGCATGTACCAAGGGCATAGTTGGTTTACAGTTGAAGAGCTATAATCTGTCAGAAGAAACATTGATGTTTGGTTAACCACGACATTTTGCGCATGAGCAAAGCTAACACAAAGAATTGACCTCTTCCTGGCGTTCATGCTCTCTGTCTTTGATAAGTGTTAGATATGCTAGAGTCGAACGTGAATTCAGGTCTCTACTCACAGCCAGAAATTTTTTATTCATTATTACTATCAGTGGTACCTTATTTTGCTTTCTTGTATCTTTTTTTTGTTCTTATTGAGTTGCATCTCTAACTTCCCCTGAGTTGCTTCTGACTACAAGGAATTTTTTGTTGTTGTTGCTATATTATTTTTCTGTGAGCTTGTACTTGCACATGCTCAATCTATTTGCTTTAAGGTTTGTTTGATAATGTATTATGCTGTGCCATGTTTGCAGGCACTATCTTGTCATACCCATTGATCATATACCAACTGTAAATAGCCTCCGCAGAACCAAAGATGATCACCAGTTAGGTGGGTATTCTCTGTCTTCTTTCATCATATGACTGGCTTGCCTGCATTTCATTATGCATTATAGTGCAACTCGAACTTGGTGAGGTGTGAGCCGCAGTATTTTTTTTCAGTAAGCCACATGGTGAAGGTGGGGAAAGACTTGCTCAATCAAGATGCTCCAAATTCTGAGGAACACAGGTATTGCTGATAGGAACATATATTATATGTTCTGCCGTATATCTTCTCCAAAGCTATTTTATACACAGACAGCTCTTTTAATATCGCTTATATCTCAAGATACGTATTATACATTATTCCTGTCAGATCTCTTACTTATGTGGCCTGCATTGCAGGTTTGGATTTCATCAGCCACCATTTAATAGTGTTGACCACCTTCATCTTCATTGCCTGGCACTGCCATTTATGCCCAGGTAATTGAGTTCAGAGTTTGATGCTCTCCTTTTACAAAATAGTGAGCCTGATACTTTGAACCAGACCTTTAAGTCCCATCTAAATTATCTGCACCACTTCATATTACAGTTGGAGGCAAGTAAAATATACCCCTCTGGGACCTTTAGGGGGGTTTATTGAAGCTGAAAAGCTATTGGAAAGAATAAAACCAGAAGCGGAAGTGTACAGTTAACACCCATACTATGACTTCCTGCCATTCCTTCCTTTTTTTTGAAGCGGCTATTCCTGCTTATTTTGACTCCCTTTCCTTTAGGTTCATACACTACCAGTATGTGCCGTGTTTATTTACACTATTTTGTTTTTTATCGTGTCAATCTTGTATCGTCATCTGTATATGTTGTGTATTATGGCCACTGTTTGGACTTCTGGAAACTCATAACCATTCTAGAGGTTGACTGTCCTTTCATTTTGTGGTTATGTAATTAGATTTGAATAAGTTGCCCATCAACACGATATGCACATAAAGTTACTTGGCAATTTAATAGGTAAGAAATTCATAACATTGTGCTTTGATAGCTGTATCAGTCAAACAGATACTAACGAGTAACGAGCAAGCCGTATAAATATGTGAAAACAGTTCCTTGGTAGAACTTCCTTGTTGAATCAGGAAGCTAAGTATTGGGATGAACAACGTGATAAAGTAAATAACTCAAAACTGACCTGCTTTGAGCCCACGATCAGGAAGCAGTATACTTGTATTGCAGCAAGCCTGCTGTATATGGGTTTCCTTTTAGGTCTGCAGCCTCTAGTAGCATATAAGAAAAAGGAAGATGATCTTCCTTTGGATATGGTTCATGGCATGTTGCAGCGTCATCACGGTTAGGCAGTTCGCTATTATCATATGATTGTTCCCAGTTAGCAATCACTGTTGACATATGATTGTTCCCAGTTAGATGTCACTGCTTCATTTAATCTTGGATTTCATTGTAAAGAAATCAGCTTGTGGACTTGGTCCCCCAGCTGATTGCATTATTGGAAGTACCACAGCACAGAGACCTTGTGGTAATGGCGATGGGCACGTAAACCTGCACTTCTGCAGCAGTACTTGGGGAGGGCCAATAGTTGGTTGCCTCCTTTTAACATCTCTTTTACTGCATAATTGACATCTTCCCTCTGTTGGTGTTGCTGTTGCAGTGTCTGTGGGCTGTGGCTACCTGCTACAGGTCTGTTGCTCGGCTGCCAGATTGTGTATTATTGTGGCATGATACCCTATGATTACCGCTTAATATAAATGTCTACTACTACAGTAACCAATCATCATTTAAGAAAATTGTAGAATTTGCTATGTGTCAATCCTGGCCGTCTGCACCAGCTTTCATCACCAACAGGCAAATCAAGAAACCAGATAATGATGATGCTTTGTATCCTAAAGTTGTCGATGGACCAAATTGGTTTATCGCTATATGATTGCAAGCAAACAAAATGCACTAATGATGGAGTGATTTAGCAGATTTTGCTTTCGTCGCAATTCTGATTGATCAGCGGCAGCCCATAGTGCTCCGGCAAAATACTCATGATTGATTTATCAGACACCGCTACTTTGCAGAGTGCGTCTTCAGGTTTCTCTAGTCGTTCTCATGCCCACGAGGCAAAACCTGATGATACAATTAATCGCACAATGGTAACATGTGTTCTGAACTTCTGCTCCGCTTCTGTGCCCACCTGCCGTTGCATTGGCGTTCGCTCGTTTCCGTGCACGCAAAGTCGGACAGTCTTTGAAGTGACTGCCACGTCTCTTTTCTTTTGCCTTTGCCGTTTCCTTTGCTCGTCATGATCAAAGGACCATCCCCAATGTGTTGCTGCTGGTTGAATTTATGTACAATTCAAGTCGTCCGCACCAGTAATGTCTGAGTTCGCAGCAAAGCACGTTAAAACTTGTACTACCTCCCACGTGTTTACTTTGTAAATTGGGACAACGTCGGTCGAAGACGCTTGCGTTATTTTTTTTTTGAAAAATTAGACGCTCGCGAACAAGCTGTAAAAATTATAGTGCTCCCAGCTGTTTTAAGGATGGCAATTTTCCCGCGCGGGGGCGAATCCGACCCGAACGGGACAGGGACGGGGATAAAATTTTCCCCGTGGGGACACCGGGGCGGGGCCCCGAAACCTGTACGGGGCGGGGGCGGGGATGAATTTGCCCCCGCGGGGCACCACGGAGACCCGAAAAGTCGATGCTAAATGGACGCGGCCCAAGCCCAATATCGCAATTCCATATATAAACTGAGCCATCCGAGCAACCCTAGCTTCCCAGGTTCCTTTCTTCCCTGCACCGCCGCCGCCGCCATCTCCAGTCCAGCAACTGCTCCGCGCCTCGACGCATCGGCAACCTTCCTCCCCCCTCTTCCCTCCTGGCTACGTTGCGTCGTTGGCCGTGCTCATTTCTGGCCACTAGCTCACCATCCGCCGTCCATGCGACCATGTCTCTGCAAGCCATCGTGGACTCGCCGCTCAGATTCAGGGCAAGCAAGTGAGCGTATTTTATTCTCTGTCTAGATTAACTCAGTATCCCTGAATCCTTGTGCCTGGCAAGCAAGGGATCGTGAATATGCTCTGCCATGTATCGATGAGGGCAGGCCCGTAGACAGCCGTCGGCATGCAATGCTTTTTTGCAGAAACGCCCCCGAGCGAATGGATCGAGGCGAGGCCGTCGTCTCGTTCGTCTACGAGCCGAGCGCGTGCTCCCAGGCCAAGCGACAAAGAGAAACGGCGTTGTACGGCTGGTTGCGGGAGACGACGGCAGCGCAGGATCAGCTGCGCACGACGGGATTCATTTGGCGCCAAGGCTCTCGCGCCAAGGGCAGCAAGGCGCTCGACGGCGGACTTCCACTTTGACGGAGGAGAGCTCGGACGCCGGACGCCGCTCGCCGCGGGGCCTCGCCGGCCGCCGCACGCCGCATCCCTGCCGCGGTGGCCTCGCCAACCGCGCGCGGGGCCCGGATGCCGGCCGCGCGCTCGCCGCGGGGCCTCGCCAGCCGCCGCTCGCCGCAGCCCCGCCGCGGCCGCCGCATGGAGCTGCAGCTCCTCCCGCTGCAACTTCTCTAGCTCGGTTGGTGTAGATGAGTGGAGCTCGAGCTGCAGGTCCTCTCGGTTGGGCGGTCACCAGGAAGAGGGAATGGATGGAGCTGGATGGATAAGGTTGATGTTTTTGTAAAACGAACCCCAAAGAAAAGTGTAATATTTATAAGATTTTATGTGTCTTGTGTATTTTACATTTAATCCCTTGAAATGATTAGATAATTATTATATACATGTTTATTTTACGAATCATGCGGAATATTTGAATGTATCGTGGATTGTCTTATGTATGCAACAAAATGACTACAAAGATCAAGTGTGCACTCCCATTGTACAAGCTGGCTGTCTGTTTATGTAAAAAGACAACAAGCTGTCTATATGGTTGTACTTGCCCTGAATGACTTGTTGGCTTGCTTCTGTAATCTTGCTGCAGCTTTGGTTAATTGGAAGTTTGGAGATTTGGAGTGCGTTTCCTTTAATGTGGTCTTTAATTCATTTGCTTTCTGTACAAATGCTTACTGCTGGCATGGTTTTTGGAATATGATTCGATCTTGTTGCCATTTATTTGTGCGTTAAAGGTGTAATCTGACGACCCGACGGGGCTCGGGGATCCGACGGATTCAGGGACGGGGACAATTTTTACCCCATTTTAGCATTCGGGGCGGGGCGGGGATGAAACGTGGGGGATCCCGTTGCCATCCATAGCTGTTTTTGCGTTCGCGAGGTGGACAGGGACCATGAGTACCGGACCCCTCGCTCCCTTGCTCGTGCATACGGCGGAACCCAGCTGTCCACAGCTGTTCTCCTCCGGGGAGCGTACAATCCTACGGCCCCGTACGTATCCAGCACCAGCCACCAGGGCAGCCGGGCCGGGCAGCAGAGAGCAGATGCTCTGCTCTCGCCTCGCGCTCGCTCTCCGCTTCCTGTGTCCTTTGGCTGCCTTTGCGTTTCCCTGCTGCCATGACCTGGAAGCGGGAAGCCCCACCAGCCGCCGTATGCGAGTCCGTGTCGTGGTGGCATGGGAATCCGAGTCGAGACAGGGGGCGCCGCGACGGAGGACGCGAGCGGACAGCGTCCTCGGCTCCTCGCTGTCTCTGCGTTCGCTTTGGCCGCTGCCGTCACCTGCTTCTTTGGAATATTGGGTGCCGTGGCGCCCCCATGGAAACGTGTTCCTATTCGGGTAGAGCATGGGCGCATGGCCCTGGCCCCCCACCCCTACGAGCCTCACGCGTCGTACGTTGTGGCGTTCGGCGTTTCGCAGGATCAACTATTGAAATTTCGAATTCCTACGGAGAGATTTCGAGTCGGTAATATGAACCAACAGAAGACGTTGCGAGGTGATATTAGCCTCTCATCCCGTATCGTTTACGAGGATGCCCGTATTCGTGCTACGTTTCTGAGACATGCTGCACGTACGCCAGCTAGCCTTTCACGGCATTGAAAACTCAAAACCTGGAGCTACATTTGGTTGGAGCAATATAGTTCTGGATCACCGTGTTCATGAAAGCGCTGCCATGATGGCGCCTAACCACTGGAACTGGAAACACTGTTCGGCGAAAGATCAATCGACCTAATCCACTTTGGTGGGGGCTTGGGGTCCCCCTTGAGATCCTTTCGGCTCTTGTATATCTTATTCCATCCTCCTGCATGGTTTATAATATAGGCAGTACTACGATGGCGAGGAGACGGGCCGGACGAAAAACAAACAGAGTACACGGGTTGATTCGATCAGTCGGTGCAATCAACAGTTGAATCCACCTAAACAATGATGATCGCTGTGCATTTCGGGGGCCCTAACAATTCATCATGTCGCTTTTAGTTTGAATGTTTGTCGTAGCAGCTCGCTCTCCTACTTCAAATCGCTCGATCGTCCTTGCCAGTAAGTAAGTGAGGAACTACAGTAGAAGTACAGTAGTGATTGCTGCCTTTTCCTCCTCCTGAGTCCGTGGCTTCTCCGCTTTTCTTTTTCTTTCTCATCAAACAGGCAATTGCTAATACGTACTACGAGTAAAACAGGCCCTAAGTGACAGTAAAACAGGGCATCGTGCATGCAAGTACCACGCTAGTACAGCACGGAAAGTCACGTCATCGTTTTCCGTCGAGAAGCACGGCCATCACATCTTGCCCCGGCGTCCTGTCACCTCGCCCGGGGAGATGATGAGGTTAATCCAAAGCGGAATGAGCCCCCGCGTCGCGCTTGCCGCTTGGCCGCCTGTGCTAGCGTCCTGTGTCCGTGACTCCGTGTGCCACTCCTGAGCACCAGCTCCCTCGTCCTCCATGCATGCACCGCCGCCCCGACGGGCTTCCCCCCGTTCGCGATAAGATTCACCACCACCACCCTGTCCCGCCGCGCCGTCTCGGCACTTCAAAAACCCCTGCCAAAACCTCCCGAAGCCACCATCGCCGAGCCCAACAACCAATCAGCCATGCGCCTCCTCTGCTTGGTCGCTCTTCTCGCCCTCGCCCTCCTCCACCGCCAATGTCACGGCCACGGCCTGCTCATCCCGCTCACCAACACCCTCTCCTCCCTCCCCGGCGCCAACGGCACATCGCCCGTCCCCGTCTACCACCTCCTCCGCTCCTCGTCCCTCCGCTCGGTCGCGCGCCACCGCGCGCGCAGGGGCCCGCGGCCCCACGCCCACCGCCAGCTCTCGCTCCCGCTCGCCCCGGGCAGCGACTACACGCTGTCGCTGTCCGTGGGCCCGGCGTCCGCCGCGGCGCCGGTGTCCCTCTTCCTCGACACCGGCAGCGACCTCGTCTGGTTCCCCTGCGCGCCCTTCACCTGCATGCTCTGCGAGGGCAAGCCCACGCCGGGCGGCGGCCGCTCCCCTCTCCCGCCGCCGCCGGACTCGCGCCGCGTCCCCTGCGCGTCGCCGCTCTGCTCGGCGGCGCACTCGTCCGCGCCGCCCTCCGACCTCTGCGCCGCGGCGCGGTGCCCGCTCGACGACATCGAGACGGGCTCCTGCGCCGCGTCGGCGCACCCGTGCCCGCCGCTCTACTACGCGTACGGGGACGGCAGCCTGGTGGCGCACCTCCGCCGGGGGCGCGTCGGCCTGGCGGCGTCCGTGGCCGTGGACAACTTCACCTTCGCGTGCGCGCACACGGCGCTCGGCGAGCCCGTCGGGGTGGCCGGGTTCGGGCGCGGCCCGCTCTCCCTGCCGGCGCAGCTCTCCCCGTCGCTCTCCGGGAGGTTCTCCTACTGCCTCGTCTCCCACTCCTTCCGCGCCGACCGCCTCGTCCGGCCCAGCCCCCTCATCCTCGGCCGCAGCCCGGACGACGCCGCCGCCGACGACGAGGCCGGCGGCTTCGTGTACACGCCGCTGCTCCACAACCCGAGGCACCCGTACTTCTACTCGGTGGCGCTGGAGGCTGTCTCGGTGGGCGCGGCGAGGATCCCGGCTCGCCCCGAGCTCGGGCGCGTGGACCGCGCTGGGAACGGCGGGATGGTGGTGGACTCCGGCACGACGTTCACCATGCTGCCCAGCGAGACGCACGCGCGGGTGGCCGAGGCGTTCGCCGGCGCCATGGCCGCCGCGGGGTTCGCGCGCGCCGAGCGCGCCGAGGCGCGGACGGGGCTCGCGCCCTGCTACCGCTACGCCGCGGCGGACTACCGCCGCGTGCCGCCGCTGGCGCTCCACTTCCGGGGCAACGCGACGGTGGCGCTGCCGCGGAGGAACTACTTCATGGGGTTCAAGAGCGAGGAAGGCGCCGGCGGCGTCGGGTGCCTGATGCTGATGAACGGCGGGGGCGAGGCCGACGGCC
The DNA here is from genome assembly GCA_033239725.1 of Echinochloa phyllopogon. Classification (NCBI taxonomy): domain Eukaryota; kingdom Viridiplantae; phylum Streptophyta; class Magnoliopsida; order Poales; family Poaceae; genus Echinochloa; species Echinochloa phyllopogon. The sequence goes on from BTCW01000007.1 coordinate 38,874,286, forward strand.
CCGCCGGCACGCTGGGCAACTTCCAGCAGCAGGGGTTCGAGGTGGTGTACGACGTGGACGCCGGCCGCGTCGGGTTCGCGCGCCGCCGGTGCACGGACCTCTGGGACTCGCTGTCGCGCCGGTGATGCTATTTTCCGTGCGTGTTGTATGATCACTAGCTTAGCTTGTCCATGGTGTACAGAGCAGCTGCCGCCACGTGTGTCTAGTTCTTTTGTTTGTATTATGTCTTTTTTTTCTCCTCGTGTCGTTTGTTGTAGGTAAATGAAATCTTTATACCTAGCATTATGCACAACGATATCTGTGTTCTGGCCAAGATCGAAAAGGACTCCACTCCACGGGTTGCTACCAAGTGAAGACTCAGCAGTAAACAGACTCGAATCTTTGGCACATTTGGTGTATCATTGTCGTGCGGATGCTGCTGGAGGTTGCATTTCGCAAATTCCGCGACCTGCCCGAGCAATAGCACAACACCTTGCTGCCGCACACGTGCCCTGAAATCTTTTGAACGCTGGGTGCACCGTGACCGTACGTACGCAGCATCAGGCAGCTTTTGGCTTTTGCAGGCGAGCGAGGAACGAGTAGGATGAATGGATGATGGCCGCGGCGTACGGGATGCCATGGTAGCTGCGCACGTGTGGAGTGGTGAGCGGAGCATGAGCTGGCGGCCTTGTCTCCTGCTGGAAAGGCAGGCGCCAAAGGCTCAATAGCACGGAGTACGGTACAGAATTTCAATTTGCGTGGTCCGCATGCGTCGGAAACGTCTGGAGGCCGCCGAGCTAGTGCGTGTGCAAACAGATGGCGCCTCCCATCCGATCAGAGGCTCTGATCGCTGGTTAGCTTAATGGCTCCATGTACAGTCCGGATCAACTTTAGCTAAGATAAGTTCGTCCCGCGAGGACTTTTCTCCTCATCTGCTTGGTAGTACTAGTACAGGCCATAGTGCAGCTAAACCGAGCAAGTACATACGTGCCACTGTGCCAGTACTCAAGTGAGGAGCAGCCTGGTTGGGCTGCCGCAGCGTGTCATAAGCAGTAACACCGGATCAGTGTGCGTGCCAGCTGGAGCCTGGAGCTACTGAGCCCTGCATCAAATTTGAAACCCCTCACTTGTCTTCGGTGCATGGAGGGCTGGAGGCACCGTTGGATTTGAAGAAGTCTTGAGGAGCAACCGGACTGTACTAACGTAATGGTAATGCATTTGGTGAAACCGCTGGAGCCAATTCAGTGGCTTTGATGTCAACTTCAGAGTTCAGCAACCCCTCCTTGAATTGTATTGAACATGCAAATACGGCAGCAGCAGTGCTGATTACTGAATGCTGACCAGTGCGGTCTCAAATACAGTAAAGTTAACAAGAGAGTCAGGGGCGACATTGACATCGATTTGGCGTCAGTCGGGGGTCAGGAGTAGGGGTAAGGATTTGGCCTGTACTCTGTACCCACAAGGCCACAACCCCCCAAAACAAACACAAACCTTGGACTACAGAGCTAAATGCCTTGTTCAGACAGGGATTTTCTGCCACGACCTTTGAAGTAGGATAAGCTTTGGTCGACAAAGATGGATCTGATTGCATTGCATGAGCTGTCAGGCAAAAGATACATTGAATCAAAGTATCTTTCGCCAGAGCCGTTTTGTTTTGATCAGCAATTGTATCGCCTGACCCACACATAATGATTAGGCTCCGTTTGGATGTAGATATTGAGCTGGTGGTATTGAATTGGGTACCAATATCAAAACCGACTAGTATTGGAAATAGATTTCAATACCAAATCCATTGTTTGGATGTAGATGAAATTACTGGTTGGAATTTAAAATGGTCATGAATACCGATTCATGTTTGGATGTGTGTAACATCAAATTGAGAATTGACTGTCTTCGTCTCCGCGGAGGCTGAGCTCCACAGCTCCGGCCCTTTTCACTGGAGACAAATTGGACAGAACTGGGTTTGGACATCGATCGCAGATTTGCAGAGAGAATATTTGTGCTTAATCGCTGGCACAAGAGAACAGGGAGGCCAGACCGGAGTAAACAGCAGCTGTCATCACAATCTATCGAAGTATACTAGCAAACGAAGAAGCCAAATGAAGTGTGGATGGATCTGCACTGCCGCAACAAGTACCAACAATAGAGGGATGGAAGGGAACGTCCACGACACACACGGAAGATGCATTCGAAGGTGGAAGGAGGGACACGATAGCAGTTGGGACTGAGAACCTAGAGGAGGTCGCCCGCGCCACACGAGCTCGACGGCTCCAAGCTCGCCCACGCTGGCAGCCTCTGCCGCAGCTGGCACATACAACTGGGGGTGGCGAACTCACGAGGCCGCATTCGAATGGAGGACGAAGGGTGAGATGGCTACGCGCAGCCACGGCCTCGTCTCGCGGAATCGAGAGGGCGAGCACTGGGCGCCGGCGAGGTCAACGACGAGCCCGAACTGCTAGATGTGTGCGAGACAGGGACGATGCGGGAGAGCGGGTGAGGATGATTCTAGCCAATACGGAGGGGAAGGGCTCGGCATTTCGGGAGGAGGTGCCGCAGTACATCGAATTCTGCTTGGTATTGGGCTTAAGTTTTCAATATCAATTCCTATGCCATCCAAACAATAGGTATTGAGTATATCCAATACCAATTCCGAATTCTGGGTTCTAATACCTACATCCAAACGGGGTGTTAGATTTTTTGGTCCAGGTCGTGTGCACGATTACTCCGATCTTTCATATCATATGCCCTGTGCTGGTAGCCGGGATCTTTTCATCATCATCATCATCGTCGTAACATAACTACGAAATCCAGCTTGGTTCTCATTTATACTGCTGCGTTACCCCCTGTCCGGTGGGCCTGGTCGCCTGGACGCCTGCTGAACTGCAACGACGATTCCGAGAGTGATGCCCGGGAGCAGCTCAAGCTTGCAGCCTGAGCACAGCCAGATTAACAGCCTGGCAGCCCACGGTCGAATCGAATTTAGGCAGCGACAGGATCAGAGCTGGTTTCACAGGTCAACTTAAATTAGTACTGCCAGCACGAGCTGTAGCATAGAACATGATCTACTGTTCCAACGCTCCATTTCATAGCCGTAGCCGCTGGATCATCCTCCAACCCTCGAGCCTTGGAGGCCCCAAGCTACATTGTCATTTGTTATTGCTTGATTTCCTTTACAGAGCTCCTTTCGCTATGAATAGGGGTCCCCTGTTCGATTCTGGCCAGGGGAGTCGACGCCTACAGAGTTTAGCAAGATGAATGAAAAAACGGGGCTACACACCCTGAATAACTACCGAAGTGAAGAGCGAGCGCATGGATCATCGAAGCAATTTCAAGCTTGACAACGAGTTGGGATGGCAAGGCAGTGGCGCCATTTTTTCAAAATGCGATGCTGATACTCCAACACCGCAACACATGATGGTATTCACGAGTTAACGCTATGTGCAGTACTGATTTCGATTCTGGATCGCAGTATTATTACATTATGGTTTCATGAGCTATGATGCCCGCTTTAGGAGAAGAAATCCAAATCCTGGCAAAAAAAAAGGGAAGCAGGAATAAGCACATGGGCCGGTCCGGTCCGGGCCGGGCCGTTACGATGGCCAGACTCTGTACCACCCGGCCCACGCGGACACGAGCCCGCTGATCCCCAGCGTGACGGCGTGGTTGCAGAACGGGTTGGGCTCGACCTCCGCGATGGCGATGACGAGGTCGGCGGCGTTGGCCGCCGTCGCCATGAGCCGCATCACCCTGTCCAACCGTATCCTCCTCACCTCCTCCTCCCTCTCCCCATCCTTCCCGCCGCCGCCTTCCCTTTCCCTCAGCAGCAGCTTCCGCTCCCGCCTCAGCCCCCGCCTGATCATGACGAGGTCCATGGCGATGAAGAACACGTACCCGACGGACTCCCCGAACGCCGAGACGTAGCTGGACCGCCGCGCCACCCAGGCCTCGAGGGCGCCCACGCGGGACAGCCACGTGAAGTGGTCGAAGAAGAAGTAGACCATCTCGCCGGCGTTGGCGAGCACGGCGAGCGCGCCGAGCTCCGCCCCGGGCGCGCGGCGGCGCAGCGCGTTGAGCCCCGTCAGGGAGCGCCCCGACCGGAACGCCTTGCGGCTCAGCCCCGACGCCGTCTCCCAGCTCTTGGCGCGCGTGGCGAGCTCCGGGCGGGAGGACTGCTCGGCGCCCCAGTGCGCCAGCTTCGACACGTACTGGAACGTCTTCACCAGCTTGTCGATGCCGTCGCGCTTCGCGAGGAACACCACGAGCTTGTCGAGCGTGTCTCCGGCACTCATGGCGCCCGACGACGGTCGGCTGGCTAGCTAGATGCCTAGATGTTGTTGTCTGGGGGTGCCTGGCGTTGGAGCTCAGGGGAAGCGCGCGGCGCGCAGAGATGAGGTGGGACTGTGGGAGTGAGGGAGTGAGCTGTGAGCGGGCTTGCGTGTGGTGTTGGCTTGGGATAAAGGCCTTGGCGGGTACTTGGCCAGGATGTGTTTGTGCTCTGCTCCAGAAGTCATTTTCTGGTGGTGATGAGGATTGGAGGAGCGATGAGCATGGAGTAGGTGAGCTCCACTCATCTTTGTTTTCTAGCTTGATTGGTGCCTGGGTTTTTCCCTTCTTGATTATGATTGGCGCCCGTTGGGTTTCCTTTATGGAATGGTAACAACCAGAACAAAGTATTAAACATGCGGCGTGCAGCGGTGTTGCGGAGAGTGTGGATAATATGAATGTGTTTTTCAGATACTGCAATGAACACATTAGCCCATCCTTTATAGAAATAACATGTGCTTTGGCAGTGCAATTTGTTTTTTTTTGCATATTGGTCCTCCATGAGTCACATATATTGGACATAGGAGTAAAATGGAAGCCATTCCCAGAAGATCAGTTGCCAAGGATGGACCATGCACCATTGATGCTTATCCGCATTGATTTTTTTTAGATTACACAGTACAACGCAGACGCTCACACACGCACGCGCACCCACCCTATGAATACACGTACGCAAACCCTACGAAGTCACCATTGGCTCCTATGAGCACCTCCGAAGGACTGAGCAGAGCACCGGCAGTTCTGGAGATTTCCGAAGTCACTATTGGCGCCTTGTTGTCGACGGGAACGCCGCTTACCACTTAACGCATAGCGCCGTTAAATCCTGGTAAATCCCAGGAAAAGGTGCGAGCACTAGGATTTGAACCTTGGTGGGTACCGTTCCACTAGACCGTTCTATCATTGGACTACAAGCCAATTCACGCTTATCCGCATTGGTGAGGTCTAATGTGTGTGCAGATGAAAAGCAAAAGTGAAGAAGCATATCAAATCCATTTTCAAAAAAGAAGCATATCAAATCTTCCAATGGCCCAATATCATGGCTAATGGGCAGCACGGTTAAAAGAAGCCCATGCGGTGAATTCCACAGTCCAGGAGGCAGCCCACCTAGTTCATCATTCCGTTCGACCTCACTGGGCCGTGCTGCTTCACCTCCGCGTTTCTCAGTTCTCTTTTGCTGCTGAAGTCCCCCGCAAAGCTGCGTTCGGCGCGGAGAGACGGAGACTTGGGTTTACGCTGTCCGTTCCACGTATCAGTTCGCCTCCGGCCGTCCGCCGCCGGGTTCCGGCGCGAAGCCGACGAAGCTCCATCAGGTCAGCCTTTGGCTCTGTTCCATCCACGCCTCTAGCTTATACTCAGTCTATAGCGACTAGCCTCGAGTAGGAACAGTAGGTCACCGTGCGAATTCTGTAGATCTGATCAAATTGGAGGCCTTAGGTCTGTGGAAATACTTGGGTTCATTTAGAAATGATTTGGGTATTTTAGCAGCCTGCGTTTACGATTTGGTTCAAATGAGCGTGCGGAATTGGGTACTGATCAATCTGCCTTTTACAAACCTAATTTCTCTTAGTTCACTTCGAGTTAATTTTGGATTTTATGCCCCTCCCTCCGGGATCGCTCGAGATAAGCTGTTATCACTGACACTGAGAGAATGGAATGTCGCCATGTCGGATACTCAGATCATTGTCCTAGATCCCTTTGTGCTGTCCAGTATGTATCACATACTGACAGTTTGATGAAGTGTAGCGAGTAGGGTCGGGAGTTTTTGTTCATAGGCGATTTGTGAAGCTCAGGAGCCAAAGGATCAGAACTGCTGCTGATTAGTGAGCTTTTACAACATTTTCTCGGTGTAGAATTGGAGGGTCAGAATTTCTAGATGTACGATTCCGAGTGTTATGCTGGGGCTGGGATTTTGTTGCTACTGCCGTTGTTTCTCAATTCTAGAGACTTGTGGTTAGAATTGATTTCTTTTATTTAATATTGATATCAACCATACACATTAGTACCAAGTTACTGAGAATGTTACTGAGAATGTTAGGTGAACTTTGGTAGATCCCATCAGTTACTGAGAATGTTGCATTTCTGCATAACATTTTAATGCGTCGGCTGGCTCTTTTGAAAATGTTATTGCACTTTTCTAGTTGATTGCTTTGTACACTTGTTGAAATTCTATGTATTGGATAATTCTTAATTTATTTGTTTGTGTGTAACCGGAGTGATTATCTCCAAAAAGTATTGCATCTGTGTGCATCATAAGTACTTGAGCATTGGCTTTGGACCTACTATGGAAGTAAAAAATCCTAGCGGATACCCTCGTGTTGTAAAATCATTTTAGTTATTTTTTTAGAACTAATCTAATGAAAAATTGTTGAAATCACGTAGCATAATAATATTTGCCGACTGTACTAAATTCTTTATTGCCACTACTTTTGAGTGTACGATTCACTGGTCACAGACAGACCCTGATGCCTTGATTCAGTAGCACCTGCCAATTGTTTATGTTGGATAGAGAGGCAGTCAAATACTAAACCAACTGTTATAACAAAATTTTGTTTTAGCTTTACTGTTCTCAACCTGACATCACGTTGGACTACATTTTCTCTGTTAGCTTGTTTATGTCGACATAAGCCATTCTTGGCATTTCTCGTCTCGACTGGACATTCTAATTTGTTTCACTCTTTTACAGCTCCAAGACATGACATCCTATACTATGGCCTCTTTGCTATGTTCACAAATAAAATTAAGCAAAACATTTGTAAGGAGGAGGATTTATGAGAGTGGGCAAACCAATTTGCCAAGGTCTCTTAACTGGACCCCCTTGCAATCAGGACATTTTGAAAATCTTGTTTTGCGATGCACCAAGAATTTGTCTTGGGAGGCCTCTCTTCCATATGCTTCTGCAGAGGATGATGGCAGCATCATCAAGGGAACGGGCACTGTTGAACCTATTGATACAGAGGAAGCTCCACATATCCCAGTCCTCCAGAGTGATCAACATGTTGTAGAGGTGCAGAATGAACCTTCTTGGCAGCTAAAGGCATTTAAACTGCCAATGTGGCTGATAGGGCCTTCAGTTCTGCTGGTTACTGGTATAGTTCCAACTCTATGGCTGCCATTGTCCGCAGTATTTCTTGGTCCTAACATCGCTGGCCTTTTATCTCTAGTTGGACTTGATTTCATTTTCAACATGGGAGCAATGCTGTTTTTTCTTATGGCCGATGCATGCGGACGTCCAGAGAACAATATTTTCGACCTGAAAAGGCAGATCCCAGTTTCTTACAGGTTCTGGAATCTGGCTGCTAGCATAGCAGGCTTTCTTGCTCCATTTGTCCTTTTTTTTGCATCTCGAAGCGGCACTCTACAGCCACAGCTACCATTCATTCCATTTGCAGTACTGCTTGGACCATATCTTTTACTCCTATCAGTACAGATGTTGACTGAGATGCTTACATGGCGCTGGAAATCGCCTGTATGGTTGGTGGCTCCTGTGGTTTATGAAGGCTATCGAGTACTACAGTTGATGAGGGGTCTTCAGTTGGCTGATGAGATCAGTGCGCCTGGGTGGATGGTGCAAAGTCTTCGTGGCTTGGTATCTTGGTGGGTGCTCGTCCTTGGAATCCAATTGATGCGCGTTGCTTGGTTTGCTGGGCTCAGCTTTGCCAGGAATTCAAGGTATGGAGTAAGTGACGATGTGAACCAGTAAACAAGAAAAGAAAATTTCCAGGCGTGTTTTTGGCATCCACGATAATTCCAACGGAAACAGCACTCTTGATGTTGAGGGTGACGTGTTTTAAATTGCTGGACGTCATGCTGGGTACAGAAAGACCTGAACATCGTCGAAAACCTTCAGTGCTTGGGCAAGCCTTGCAACCTTCGGTAAATAGTGCAGTTACTCTTATGCAGGAGCTGGGACCAGGCTGCTAGATACTTTGAATTATATAATTATATTGTAGTGCAGGAACTAGACCATTTACTGAGCATCAAACGTCACTGTGTATGAACCATTTACTTTCATATACACTTGCATAGTATATGTTTGTATACCCTTTACATCAAACAGAAAGGTTTGCATTCCATATATATCTGTTGCCAAATGACAGCAGAATCAGCTGCTTTTGGCTTTTGTATACTGCGAATACCCTGCGAATATCAAGCGAAGCTAAGTTTAGCAAGTCACGTCTGAGCGTAATCGTCGTTGATACAGATGCAACACCATAGCACAGGGCAATCATGGACATCCGACCTGATGTATCTTAAGACTTGTATGCTGAGATCTGACGCGTTGCCTACCAGCTCCAAAGTTCAAACCTACAACCATCGAATCCAGAGCGCAAGTCTCCATCGTCGAAAAAAGCAGTTAAAATCTCTCCAAGATGGTTAAACGCCTAATTTGTAAACCTCACGCTAGAAGAGAACTGAAAAATCGTAAATTCAAGGACTACAATGAAAAGCGCTAAGTTCACACAAATTTTCCCGGCTTCCTGTTTCGTTTGCTGTACCATAACTTAGAGTGAATAGTTATACCATTCCAATAAAATTCGCCGTTACGATAAAATTCGTGAGAAAAGGTAGTCCAAATGCGGTAAACATCTTTTTTGAAATGCGGTAAACATCTCAAATTGCAGCGCGTTACTGCTCTTTTTAGAGCTAGCACTAGCAGAACCTTCGTTCACCTGCCAAGCCTTTTTTGCCGTTTTCCAGAGAAAGGAAACGGCGGTAAGTCACGGCGTCTTTTTTAACCCAGCTCGTGCTCGTCCGAGTCGTCTCCAGCGACCCGCGTCGCCTGCCTCCCAACTCCCAGTCCCCACCCGTCACCCGACCAACCTCCCGCCCGTTGCCTTCGGCGACTCCCAAATTCCCATCCGCTCCACCACTCCACTCCCGGCTCCACTTCAGGCTCCACCCCGCTCCCCTCTTCTCCCTCCCGTGGCGAGCGCAACCCCGCCTCGCTTCCCAAACCCTAGCTCTCGCGCTCGCTGCCGTCCCGGATCAAGCCCGTACAGCGCTCGAGCGTGCGTCTCCCTTCCCGGATTCGAGCGGCGGCGGCGGGATGGGGTCCGACTCCAAGGAGTTGCTCGGGATCGAGCCCCTCGAGCTCCGGTTCCCATGTACGGTTTCCTCCGCTGAACATTCCCTCGTGTCGTAATTAATTAAGTGTTTCGTGCACATGCGGCGGGCGGCGTTGTTTTTTTGAAGTGGAATTCGGGTGTGATGCTGCTGTGGCTGGCTGCTCTTAGATTCTCCGGCACGTTTTTTCTATTTGGGAATAAGAATGTCGAGGGAATTTCGGCTCTGTTGTCGTGCTAATTTTTTTGTTGCTCTTTTTTTAATCATGCAGTCGAGATAAAGAAGCAGATCTCATGCTCTATGCAGCTAACGAATAGGTCTGATGACTACATCGGCTTTAAGGTAAACTTGGTATTCTGAAGCCACTTTTTCACTCAGCTAGCTGGCTAGCTAGCTTTGTCAAGGTCATAGAGACCGACCAGCAATTGTGCAAAACGTTGAGCAGTAAATCAGTAATGCATGATTTGGACGGATTTTGTGTGTGTTAGGTTAAGACGACGAGCCCGAAAAAGTACTGCGTCAGACCGAACAGCGGCATCGTGCCACCGCGGTCCACCAGCGACGTCATTGGTAATTCCAACCTTCATCTTCTTCCCCGCAAGTTCATTTTTACGTGGCTCTTCCCACAGATTATTGTCATCCTGGACATACCTTTCTGAAAGACTTGACGCCATTTCCAATTTTGTAGTGACAATGCAAGCGCAAAAGGAGGCACCGCCGGACATGCAATGCAAGGACAAGTTTCTCGTGCAAAGTGTCATTGTGGCGGAAGGCACATCAGTCAAGGACATCACTTGGCATATGGTACTTCACATACTGACTTTTGTTTGTGAAATTTTCCTGTTGGATGTTTGTTTCTGCAGTGCTTATGGTTGTGCCTTGTGTAGTTTACCAAAGAATCAGGTAATGTGGTGGATGAGGTGAAGTTGAAGGTCGTCTACGTCCCACCACCCAAACCGCCGTCCCCAGTGCGTGAGGGATCTGAAGAAGGTTCATCACCTAGACCTTCATTGTCTGATGGAAGCAACTTGAATTATCAAGAGGTGAGAACTGCAAATATTATTGTTTGGTTCAATTCCCAAGAGGTGATATCTGCAAATATTATTTCTGGGTTTATTTCCTTGTTCACCCTTAAATGATTCCCCTGTAATTCGTTTCCCTTTAGATGCAGACAACAAGGGAATCAGATGAGCCACCATCATATGCTGTTAGTATCTTTACTTTCATGTGCCCTTACTGATTACTGCTCTTTCTCATACTGAGTTGAACTGAACTTTTGCTGGTTACAGGCCGTAAAAGCTCAAATGGACCAAGAAGGATTTACCTCTGAGGTGAGCTCTCTGCAAAGAAAATCTTAATGTGATGAAACCCCTCTGTATGTGTTTCAACCAGATCATAGAGACATCAACCTTGAATCTTCTGTTAAACTAATATCAAGCACCCCTGGGACAAAACATGTCCCTTTTTAGAATCAATTGGCCACCGCAATGACAACATGACCATTCTAAATTGATGATACCTAAAAATCACATGTCTGGAACAAATGTAGCTGTTATCTCCAGACTTCTGCTGCACATTTGCTTTACAACTATGAATGACAAATGTTTTAGAGGGCCACACTTGTATTGATGAAGTTAGGGACGACACTGTGATGTTAGGACTGAAACGGTTAATTTCTCTGGTATCTGTAAATGATTTAAGTTTATATACTGTATCTTAATATTTCCAGAAAGAGATGTCGATTGCACCAAAACCTCATTTGCGTAGTGTGCTGGCATCACCTATGTTGAAACCTGAAACCACCTTTTTTTATTGAAAGAAATCTGAAACCACTTTACAGCTAGTTGATAGCGATGATTTCAAAAGTGAGCACAGAAACATTAAGCACGTAGTTGCAGCAGACAAGGTTCCGCTCGCTTACACAATTGGACTTGAATTAATGGAAGGTTGGGATTTGGTTTTGTAGATCCTTGTGCAACGAGATAGATGTAAGCTACTAGTTGGTAGCGAATATATTAATAGATATAGCCCACTTAATCAATGTAAATTTGTCATACTTGCACGGGATTTTAGCACTGTGTGTCAACACCCATATATCGGAGTTGGCTAAGTTTCAACGTGGGTGCTTCTGTGTTGATTCATGTTTCTAGCCTCATTTTGTGGTCTCTGCATGCGTCCGTCTCAGGACCTAGTTTTTCTATTCATTTATGAAATCTCCACTGCTCATTGGTCCTTTCTAGTCTATGTAGAGTTGTCTGTTTAGCTGATCTCGCAAAATATTAAGCACTGATATATATTTTTTCTACTGCATTAACCCGTTCTTACATCTCACAAAGTAGTTAATATGGTCCAGTTCTTGGAGAAAGCCCCTTATCCCTATTGTCCTCTGTGTAGACATCTGCTTTGATTTTAAAGTTGACGGAAGAGAGGAACTCTGCCATTCAGCAGAACAATAAGCTTCGAGAGGAGCTGGTTAGTGCATTCTATCTTTATGCAAACATTTGGGTGTATGCAATGTTTGTACGTTGCAGTATTTTTTTTTTCGGTAGCGAGTTTGATTGTTATTCCATTTTTTCTGGTCATTTTGCAAAGCTACAATCTTATGTATATTCATTTGCATATTTTTGTCTCACATAACCAGCTGCATTCTACAAAGGTGCATCATGATATTTCAAACAAAACACGTTATACTGTGTTCACCAATGGATCATTGGTAGAGATATGACGATTAAAGCTCTGCCCATATCATTACAGTAGTAGTATAGTTATAATTAAAAATTCTATACTGAATCTCAACAGGACCTTGTGAGGAGGGAACTCAGCAAGCAGAACGGCGGTTTCTCATTCGTGGTCGTGGCGGCCATTGCTCTCCTTGGAATTCTGCTAGGGTTTATCATGAAGAGATAGATGAGCCAGTATTAACCTGCATCTTGCTAGGCCACCCCCCTCAATGAGATTGTATGTTGTCTCGTGCATTTTATTCACGTGTAGTACACTGCTACAGCGCTACTCCATAGCATATTCAGGATCTGGGGTGTCTTCAGTAATTGTGTGCGTTGTGGCTACCTTACCCAGGCGACAAGCCTGTCTCTTGATCTTGTGTTAGCTCTTTTGTTAGCTTGTGGAACTAAGAAACTGGGTTACTATTGATATCTTTTGGGTTAGCTGTTGAGAAATCCTTGCCGAGAAAAGTGTGGCGCAATAAATTTTGGATCCGAGACCTGCTTGAAACGTGGTGGCACCGCTGCTGCTGTCTTTAACCAACTGCAATTTCAACCCTCTGCATCAGGCGAGCATGTGCAGCATATATAATTGCAGACCTGCAGTCTGCACATGCTTACTGGAATGCCTAATGCTTTCACCTGGTTATGATCGCGGGGACGCTGCGCTGTCCAGCGCCCATCCCTCGCGGCCGGGCCGAACGCCAAGAGCTGCGATGCAATGCATGAGCAGAACCATATGGCGATTCGCATTAAACTGTGGGGGTATGCTAGTTACTGCTGTTGTCTTGTCGGCTTGTCGCACTCTCAAAAGAAGTTGATGGCTAGAAGAAACTGTCAGTTTCAGAAACTGTTTGTTGCCTAGAAGATATTACCACCCACGCCTAACAACAAAATCCCTAATTAGTTGGGTTCACTGGACAGTGGGTACTAAAAAAAAGCTACTACATCCGTTCCAATTTATAGGTCGTTTTGGCATTTCATGATTCATAGTTAGTAGTATTTATCTAGACATAAGTATATATGTACATACTACTAACTATGAATCTAGATTTGCCAAAACGACTTATAATTTGGAGGAAGTACACTACTGTCCATTGATTCACATTCTCCGTTCTGCTCTCTGCATAGTCCATGCACTGTCTCCGGCCAGACTACAGAAACAGTGCGAATATAAGTGCAGGCATCTTCTTCAGACCACCACCATGCCTCACCCTCATTTCTCAGGCTGCTCCTGCAACATGTTGCACCGAGATATGATGCTCCGGAAATCCTCGAGGTTTATCTGTAGAGAAGCAAAACCAAGATGTAAGAAAATAGGGGAGAAGACAAGAAGTGTCGTGGAATTGAGTTGAAGAGAAATTGGTCACCCTAGCGCTGTGCAACTTTGATAACCTTGAACAGAAATTCAAGTGCAAGTATTTCCCCGATTGGAATCACTACACATCCATAATGCTAGCTAGTGTTTGCTTAAGTTGGCTAGTTAAAAGAGAGACCCAGATACCCTTTTGTTTTAACAATAATAACAAAAATCAACTGTAACTAGCAAGTCAAAAGAGAGAGTTACCGTTAGCCGATCATTTGTAATTCATGAACCAAAACAAGTAGATGCCTTTAGTATTGGACAATAAAACACAAACTCAGATGCAACAATGCACCTACAATAATCATCATCCAACTATGCTTAGGGATACAACATTTAAAATGTCATCTTTTCTTTTCAGAAACAGTGCATATAGCAAGGAGAAAACAAAAACCCACTTCTATGACTTCTACCTAGTTCTAAGTGTTGGGAATGCTTCAGCAAATGACAGCTGGCACATGAACCAGACTAGTTCTACTTTTCCAAAGTGGATTCTGAAGAAAAATTCTGATATTTTAACTTGACTAGAAAAACAAAGACAAACCTTTCCATCTCCATCACTGTCAAAGCAACGGATCATCTTAGATATCTCAAAATCTGTCCAGATGAAATCGTTTATAGTAGCCATTCTTTCAAGATCCCATGGTGTGATATATCCTTTACCTGCTTCTGTAAATCAAGATGTGAACCAATTGATAGTTTGATACTGTTTGGACAAGTAATATATCAAGAACAAAAAGGTGAAGCTTTACAGAGCACACGACAAGTATAACCATTAATTATGTCAATTATGTGTTTTCTCTTTAGATAACCACATCCATTTTCCTCAAAAAGGAACACCTAGAGAAGTTGTTTTGTAGTAGAGTAGTTTCAGGTTGCCTTGTTAGATAACTATAAAAGTCTAAAACTGTACTGGCATACTAACTTCCCGTGCTTCTCTTGGAAAGTTTTGTGCAATGAACAGATTATACTAAACTAACTTCACAAATATTCTTCCCTGTATCAGTTATTCCTTGCTAGGATAGCTGCAAAATCATATCATGAATAATGGCATGATTCCTTCTAAGTTTTGTTTGAGCTTCTATCTTGCACCTTAACCTGCTCAAACGTAGATGGGTACTAGGGGGCAAATTCTATGGTCTGAAAACAAGCATGAGGCACCAAACTAAACTAAAAAAATATCCGCACCAATTAAGATGCACGATTGCCTACAAAAAAAGTGGCTCAAAACTAAAGTTACTTTGAGTACACAGCATTTCCTGGAAAGAATATCCATTCTCTTCAACAAGGTCCTGAAATAATGATCAATCCTAGATGTGTTGACATGGCAGATACGTAGAAAACGAGTTTTGGTGTCAGATAAGAGTACCATCAAATGAAAAGAAGAATGCAACCACATCATCTTCTGTCAGTTGAATCCTGCTCTTACCCTTGAAATAATAAAAAGCATGGGTGTAAAACATACATGAGACGAATGAAACTTAATTTTTTTTTGAATAATTGCAAATGAAACTTAATACATGTCAAGCTGGAAGGGATGTACCAGCATTCTGATCTTTCTGTTCTTAGATGAGTCCTGTGTTTTGCTGTTATTCTTGTATGGAGTGCCTTCACTTGCTCTCTTTACTGTGTTTGAAGTTTCTGCACTCATTGCGGTCACATGATTTTCTGAAGATTCCGCCAGGGAAAGAGCAATAGCCTGCATATTAGCATTGCTAAAGCGCTGATCAAATCATATAATGAAAGCTTACCGCAAAAGTATAGGGTTTAATTGCCATTCTAGAATTGTTGTTGTGGTGGTTGTATTTGGGATATCACAATACCTGCTTTAAGTCTGCATCATCATCCACGAAATCAGTAAAGGAAGAGCTACCTTTCTTAAGCGTGCTCTTGATAGGTTTACCTGCCTTTAACAATTTCTTTTTCTTTCCCTGAAAAAAATGAGACTGTTATGCAACATCCCACTTGCATATATATGCCAATATATCTCATACAATATATCAGTTGATACCGAATTGTATTTTTCATTAGCAAATATCAAACATACGGTGCTGCAAATGTTGCCATTTCTGTGCTGTTAATTACGAGGGTCTCTTTTTTTTTCAATTCTTCATGAAGGTTTAACTTTGAGGGCCATTTATTTGGCAACCGCAATTTGTTACATAAGAATTCGTACTATCATCACGAAACTAAGCTAGACCCATCAATCAATCATGAAACAGCAAGTAACAGTCTAAAAGAGAAATGGGGGAAACAAGAGGCACCTTCGCACGAGACCTAGACGGCGATTTCCCCTCTCCATCCACCTCGTCATCTTGCCCGCTCTCTGACGAGCTCTCCTCCTCCACACCCCCACCGCCGTCGGACGGGACATACTCCTCGTCCTCGTCGGCGGACCGCTTCTTCTGCTTCTCCTTGGCCGCCGCCGCACCCGGAGACGGGTTGCGGAGAATGGAGGCTGCGAGGCCGCGGAGGCCCAGGGCCTCGAGGCGGGCCTCGTTCTCGCGTATCCTCGACAGCCGCTGCCTCTCGTACTCCGTTATGGATTCGTTGGTTTCATCTCCCGCCATGGCGACGCGGCGGCGAAAAGACCTCGCGTTCTTTCTCCCCGCTTCTCTCCTTCATTTTCTCAAAAATAAAGAAAAGAAAAGAAAAGCTTAATTTCGGCGAAAAAGTATACATAACCCCCAACCTATCAACAGTGGCACACATAACCCCCCAAGTTTAAAACCGGATGTTGTGCACATTAAACTATTGAAAACCGGACAATTAACCCCCAAAGTGGTATTGGTACTCGGTTTTGACACTGTGGCATGCCACGCTGGATCTTTTTGACACCGCCTATCAGACCGGCCGGCCCATCTATTTGGCCCATATAGCGGACCGAGTGCGTTGAGCCGTTGACTCGTCTTCTTCCTCGTTATCCTATCGCCCTCCTCTCTCTTGGTCACTGTCTCTCACTCCGGCGTGGCGGAAGGCGACGGGGTGGAGGAAGAGAGCTCGTTGGTGTGGGAGCGAGGGCTTCCGGCTTGCTGCCATGGCAAAATCAAGCCCGCGGGGCTCGGGGTGCTCTGCATCCAGTGCGCGAAGGGCATCCAGTGCGCGAAGGGGAGGCGTCGGTTATGAGGGGCTGGCCTCGCCGGTACAGCACCGTGAAGGGCCTCTGGCATATGAGCCAGCGATGATGTGCCGCTGCAAGATGAAGGCGCCAAAGTGGATCTCCTGGAGTGACGACAATCCCGGGCGCCGGTACTACCGCTGCAGGAGATCTAGGGTAACATTGTTGTGGTTTCATTCAAGTAATGTGAGATGGATTCGGTTTGTTATGACTGTTAATTGGGTTTTTGTTGTGTAGACGCCGATGGATTGCGGTTTTTACGAGTGGATCGATGACGAGCCCACGGAATTTGTTTGAACTCTGTTGTTGGACCTACGTGATGCTGTCTGGAGGTTGAAGAAGGAGAATGCAACTGTAAAGCTTGGTCGTGCTGATGGAGGACGCCAATGGAAGCAAGAGCTTGAAGAGCTGCAGCAGCTGAACCAGAAGTTGGCGAAGGAGAACTTTGACAAGAGTGAAGAACTGAAGCGATTTGAGATGAAATTGGTTCAACAGAATGCTAGACTAGAAATTATGGCTGCCAAGATGAGTTCTAGGAATGTTTGTAGTTCATACACATGTATTGGGTTTGTGTTTGTTTTAGGCCTGATGTTTGGCCTGATTTTAGGTGGAGTGTTGTCAGCCTGATGGAACTGCTGATGTCCTTTTGTGCTTGTGAAATGCTTATGAATTAATGGATGAATGTGGATTAATGAATGCATAGATGTTCAGTGAATGAATATATGTTCAGTGAATAGACAGTTTTGTTTCAGGTAGTAGATATTCAGAGAACAGACAGTTCTTGTTTCAGGCAGTAGATATTCAGTGAATGCATGGATGTTCAGAACACACATTACACTTCATGTTCCAGGCAGACAGACACTACATAGCTGTCCACTAAATAGCATTTACAATAAAGAGATCCCAAAAGAGATCACAAAATGTGAGCATTTTTCTGTTTGCCAGCTTCTGGATCACAAAAGAGATCACAAAATATTCATCATGACTTGTGCTTGTTCAGCACTTGTCCCCAAATAGCAGGTAGCCCAGCTTCTGGATCACAAAAGAGATCACAAAATATTCATCATGACTTGTGCTTGTTCAGTACTTGTCCCTGAATAGCAGGTAGCCCAATCTGTTCGTGCTTGTTCTTTGGCCTGCCAGATGACTTGTGCTGCACTGTGGTGCTCCAGATTGGCTTGTGTTGCCCATCCTTGGTGCTCCAGCTTGGCTTGTGGTGGCCATCCTTGATGCTCCAGCTTGGCTTGTGGTGGCCATCCTTGGTGCTCCAGCTTGGCTTGTGCTTCCCATCCTTGGTGCTCCAGCTTGGCTTGTGCTTCCCATCCTTGGTGCTTGACTCTGTTGTGTACCCACATCACACTACAAAAGATGCATGAATTGGTTAGGTCATATGAAATTTCTCATGTGCTGCTTGACTCTCTTGTAGTTGACAGGAAAACTTAAAAACAGTGAAAACTTACCATAGGTTCTCTTTGTTTCCTCTTTCTAGTAGTTTTTGATTTTTGGCTTGGGTTGCTCTCCATAGCAGATGTAGCATCTTCCTGTTGTTGCTTTTTCTGCTTAGCAACATCTCTTTTTATGTAAGCATTTTTCTTTTTGCCAGCTTCTGGATTTCTTGGGCACTTCCTTGCATTGTGGGTAGTTTTGCTGCATAACTTGCACCTCATCTTGATACTAGCTCTACTTAGCTTTGTTCCCTTGGGAGCTTCTCCTACTTCCCTTCTTCTCTCTGTCTTTGGTCTCCCTGGCGCCTTGACATAAGCAGGAGACAATGGCCTTGGCATGTCAGAAGTTGGCCAATTGTCTGGTCCTTGCACTGGCTGCAAGCAATGCTGGTATGTTTTCATGTATTCAGTGATTGAGAAACAGGGTGCAATAAACTCATCCAACTCTTTTGATGCCATGTAGATTGAACTTATAGCATGGCAACAAGGCAAGCCTGAGAGTTGCCAATATCTGCATGTACATGTTCTCTGGTCCAAGTTGACTGTATACCGCCTGTCTTCTCTCTCCTACACCTCGAACCCATCTTGACCATTCCACAACACATGCCAGATCTCGCAATGTTGATCTTAAGTTTCTTGAATATGTTTGGACATATTGTGCCTTGCCACTTCTCTACCTTTGCCCTGTTTTCTTGAATCCTGACCATTACCTTGCGCCTGATAGCTTCATTCATGGAAATTACTGGAAAGAATCTTGCATGAATTATAGAGTGGTTGAAACTCTCACACATGTTGTTATCAACCGAGTCACAATTTGAACCAAGTTTGAAGTAAGCTCTTGCCCAATGTTCTGGTGCCGTATTCATCATGTCTCTTGCACCTTCAGGAGTTTCTTGAGCTAGCAGGGCTCTATTGTAGTTGAATAGTGTCCTACATGGCGACTTGGCCACCCTCCACCACTTTTTCTGCAGCTCCTTGTCAGTATATTTTTTCCTCCAATTTGCATAGATGTGCCTTGCACACATTCTATGCTCTGCATTTGGAAGCAAATCTGCTACAACATTTAGCAATCCCTACAAAAGACCAATCCAATTCATGTGAGCAATCCAATATAAACACTATAAATACATCTGCCTCTCATACACAGACAGATAAGTGTACTACCTTTTGTTGGTCAGAGATTATGACCCAGCCTTCACCTCCCTGATTGATGTTCAGATCCTTGAGAAGCAACCCAATAAACCAGTACCATGAATCATTATTCTCACTCTCCACTGCTGCCCAGGCAATAGGGTACATCTGATTGTTGGCATCCCTTCCAATGGCACATAACAACTCACCATTAGTTGCTCCCTTGAACCAGCAACCATCTAAACCTATAACTTTCCTACAACCAGCAAGGAAACCCTTTTTGCATGCATCAAAGCAAACATAGAACCTCTCATACACAGCTCTGTCCCTTATTTCAGGATTCAGACATACCACCACAGTACTTTCAGGGTTACTTCTTAACAACTCTAGTTGGTAGTCATATACTCTAGAGTACTCTCCCTTCATTGAATCCAGAGCTGCCTTGAGCACTAATGCCTTGGCTCTCTTACACTTTGCTATTGATACATCAGCTAGCATATCCTTCAATACTGCTTTCTTGATGAATTCCACTTTCCAGGTTGGGTTGTCTTTGATTTCATTGAAGTAACGCTTTGCAATTCTTGTAGAAGTAACTAGCTTGTTATCTCTCCTAGGTGGGCAGTAGTGGTCATCTACAAATGTCACTACCTTAAACCATTCAGACCTACTTGTTTTGGAACCATATATGAGCCACTTGCATCCTGGCCAAGAACAAACTGCCCTTACCCTGTCCTTCTCATCCTAGGGAAATAGGAGATGTCTATGTGTTCTTAGCCCATACTTTATCAAAGCCTTTTTGAACTGTCTACTACATCTGAAAGCCATCCCAAGGGAGAACACTGGAATATCTGCCTTGCTGTCATATCTGTTCTCTAAGGTTTTCCACCTCTCTGTTTCTCCTTCACTGTTCTCTTCATATGAGTAATCCTCACTTGAGTCAAAATAGGGTTCTGCTTCATCATCCAGCTTGCAACCTTCAGCAAACAGAGGTTCTGAGGTCGACACTGGATTCATTTGACCAAATGTGCTACCTTGAACCCCCAGCTTCCTTGCCCTGATGTTCCTCTTCACATCACTGGCAAATTTTCTCATCTCTTCTGCTTCATCATCTTCTGCAGAACTGTCTTCATCTGTAGGTTGGTGGTAGTTTGAATCAGAAGCCTCAGAATCATCATTTGCTTCTCCCTCTGAATTCTCAGCAGCATTGTGCTCTCTATCTGAATTCTCAGCAGCATTGCGTTCTCCATCTGAATTCTCATCATCTTGAGCCTCCATATCTTCATAGTCATGCTCTGATCCATCACCTTCATGTGACAATTGCAAAACATTACCTTGATGGCCTTGTGTTCCAGCTACACTCCCTGCCTTTGATGCTTTAGAAGGAGAGGTGTAAAAGGCCCTGAAAGATTCTGTAACACATTTGTTCTTTTGTTCTATTCTCTCCACAACAACTCCCTCAACATATATTTCTGCCACTCCACCTTCACTGATATAATTTGCCATTACTGAGCATGAGACATCATCAACTAGTAACATCAACCCATCAGACAAATTCCTCCCAGGCCTCAATCAATGCAGACGTAAAAGATCACTATTTGTTACCATATGATCTGCTAGGTGCCCCTTGACCTCAGGTAAAGAAAGCTTGTCTATTTCAACATAAGACATCTCTGAACAGCCTCCAACATATTTCAGTTCACCATCAGAAGTTGAAAAATTCCCACCAAAGTGAAATCTAATCGCAAGATAAACCAAAATATCCATCCTGACATAGCAAGTGCACATATATTCAATTATTCAGTCAATAAAACAATCACATTTAGGTCAATTACTTCACGAATATTACATACAACGACCAAAACAAAACTTCTTTGCGGACTACAAACTTAACCTATCATCAACTGACACTGGATTAACCCACCGAAACGAAACCCCAAGAAAACCCCAATAAAATCCATACTTCTTTGAAATCGCAATCTAGATTGGAACAAAAAACGGAGCCATCGAGTACCGCAGACTCACCTCGTCATCTTGATGCAGCCCGCTCAACAAATCTTGCTCCCGATCATGGAATCGCCATCCGCTTCGCGGCGGAGAGAGAGAGGAGGGGTCGCGGAGAGGACGAGGGCAGAGCACGCGAGATGAGTCTTGGAGGCCTGCGGGTGGGGATATGGGCCAAATAGATGGGCCGGCCGGTCTGATAGGTGGGCCGAGCGCCACGGTGTCAAAAAGATCCAGCGTGGCATGCCACAGTGTCAAAACCGGGTACCAATACCACTTTGGGGGGTTAATTGTCCGGTTTTCAATAGTTTAATGTGCACAACATCCGGTTTTAAACTTGGGGGGTTATGTGTGCCACTGTTGATAGGTTGGGGGGTTATCTATACTTTTTCCTAATTTCGGGGAACTGGGCCGGGGGTTGCAAGGTCGATTCATGGGCCGTGTGTTGGCGATTTGAGCCCTAAGGCCTCCAATAAGCAGCCCGCGACCCTGCAACTGCAAAGTAGCAACTGGGCCTTATAGTTCGCTCGCTGTCTTTTCTTGGGCCTCAACGGCCTGTACCGAGCAAAGTACGCTCAACGAAAGGGGAAAGAGATTCTCAGGAAAGGGAAAATGCTCCCTCAGTTTGAATTTGAAAAAAAAAAACTCTCTCTGCTCATGCTGATCAAATCGAAACGTTAAGCCATTTTCAATAGAGATCTTTGTGCCATTCTTTCTAAACAAGAAAACCATTACAATGCCAAACGGAGTAAGTAAAATAGGTCAAATAATTACTGTGCACGCAACTACAGCAGCCTCTGACGAGCGGCAGCAAACCCGAGCAAAGGCCATCTAGGAGATGGCCAGCTCGGCCTCGGCCCAGGCCAGAGATGAATCCCTGAGCAAGGTGGCCGCCGACGCCTCGATGCCTTCCTCCAGGATGGCCGTGATCATGCTCATGGAGGGCCGCCGCGATGGCTCCGGTTCGATGCACAGGTTCACCACGTTGCAGACGATGCCCAGGCTCTCCTGGTTGACGCTCTGCATCTGCAGCCTCGAGTCCACCAGCTTGCTGAACTCCTCGGGCTGCTCCAGGTGCTTCCTAGCCTGAAATTGTTGGCATGTCATTCACGACAGGAGTCAGGATTAGTGAAGATTTGAGCAAACGATAAGTTTGAGCCAGAGCAAGCCACTTACCCAGTCCACGAGATCACCTGTATCTTTGGAAACCGAGGCTCTGCCGCTGATCAGCTCCAGCAGTATCACACCGAATGCGAAGGTGTTTGCCTGGACGTCCATGAAGCGCTTGTGCCGAGAATCTGTGATGCCGTTGACAGACCCGCCATTTACTGAGCCAAGTCCTGGTTTGGTCACAAGATATCTCCACCTCTCGAAATCGATTATCTACAAAAGCACAATGAATGCATTTGTTACACGAGCTAAGACTAGAGACTGATGTTCATGGTGCCATGTGAGAAGAGAATGTTGCTCTTGATTTAGCGGTGTGTTTAGGACTCCAAACACGGACCTTAGGTGTGAAATCTTCAGTTAGGTAGATTGAACTGGACGTCAGTGCAGCAACAGCAAACGGAGGTTGCAACTCAGTGTGCAAGTATCTGAGAGCACGCGCTATGGCGAGTGCTAGTTTCATCCGTCTGGGCCAAGATAGCTGCCACCCTTCCCCATCTGCAAGCACGCACAGTTTATGCTTTGAATGCCTTATGCTGTGGAATCATACATAGGAAAGCAACAGCTTATCTCCTAACCGTGAAGATGCTCATAGAGTGTCCCATTCGGTGGGTACTGAAAGACCAGCATTCTTGAAAACGGGTCAGACTCCTTGCAGTATCCCACCATCTTTGCAACATTTTCATGACTCAGCCTGGCCATTTCTATCACCTGAAGAATTGGAGCATACTATGAGATATGATTATATAGCAGTAAAGTTTTCATGTGGATTCAGTTAGTGAGTACTTGCCTCCTTCTGAAAGTAAAGCTCCACGTAGTCATTCCAGTAATGCACTGAAACAGACAGGGACACAACAGCAATTTCCCGGCCATCCTTCAGAGTTCCCTTGTACACGACTGTCTCCTGGGATGATCCAATTATATTGCTGAAGTCTTCACAAGCCTCTGCAAGCTCCTGCCGGCTTATCTTTGGCACATTCACCACGAGGTCATCATCTACACAAGCAACGACTGCTAAAGAACAGTGTACAGTTTAGCTTTGTCAGTAACTCGCATCAAAAACAGGCACTGACCGATTGATATTACGGTGTTCTCCTTCCAGCTTACAGCTCTTGTCCATGGAACACCGTTCCCGGACCCAGAGGATCTAGCTCTGCACCTTCGGAGGCCAGTGATGGTGCAAAGTGTTAACAAACAAAGGAACGAAACTGCTGCGATGACTTCCAGAATGATAAGCCAAAGTGGCTCTGGCAGGCCTTTCTGCTCATTCTCATCAGCACGGTTGTTGCCTGTGTCCTGATTATTTTCACCTGTAATTATGATGTAGTGCACTTCCTCACTGCTCAGTAAAACCACATTACAGTAACACAGAAGTAACTGGGATATTAAACCACAATACAGTAACACAGAAGTCACTGGGAACATTCTGTTTTGACAGTATGCATAGACTGGTATGAGTCATATTGTGCCACTCAAATGTAACAAGCATACGAAAACGCACAAAAAACAATTTGGGCATCTTTATAAAACAATATGGGGCTGCGGACAACAAACAAAAAACGAAGAGGAGCCTTGGACTAGAGATCGAATCACAGAAGGACAAAAGGAAGAATGTGGGAAATGGGATCCAACAAGGAAGCAAACAAAGTGTCAAGTTTCAGGCCTTTATTTTAACAAGCATAGCCAAGGTAACACTATCCCGTAGGTCTTAGTGATCAGAAACTGACAATGGAATCTGCGATGTGAAGGATTACTTTTCTGCTGTTAAGTATCAGATAAATTTTAACATCACTATAGTTGGGCTTCCATCAGGGCACCATGTCCTCGAGCCCAGAAATGCACCCAACTTCATCTTTTAGGGATGAAGAAACGGTTGGACTTCTTTATTCAGAATAGCCTAATGGGGTAGTTGATAGAATGTGTAGTTTAGTACATACTAGGATTGCTTCTGTAGTAGGTTTACTTATAAAGTATTATGTGGCATTTACACGTGTGCTCCTGTCAAATTACGGAAGAAAGCCAAAAGGAGGATTGAATTGTATTAGTGACTACAATATGTCACAGTTAAGATATAAAATGTCACCGTACATTGCTGGAGTGGACGGTTTGATGTGTCATTGTTCTGGAAGCAATTCCCTACCAAGCTTGATCTGTTCAAATACTGTAAAACAGGTAAGTTCAGGAAGATTAACCAAAACATTTAAGCCACAAAAGGCGAAGGTGTACCTTTGGATTTGCTCTAAGCATGTGGGAATATCTCCAACCAAAAAGTTATATGAGAGGTCAATATCGATTAGCTGAGATAACTGACACAATCCAATCTGATCATTGCTGTTGGTGGATTCCCTGAAAGATAGGATTACAAGTACAACAGGTTGTTCACATTCCATATCAATCGTTGTCTAAATAGCAGTACTGTGAGGGTTTTGGAGTTGAAAGTTTGATCACTGTTTCTTGTCACATTCAACTTATCAGACAATCAATTAAATTCAAACTGCATGCTTGCACAGTAAGCATGGCAAAATGCAGTCGGTGCTGATTGATGCTAACCTTTTAACTAAATTGCTTTATTCCTTTGTATGGAAAAAACATGCTTTCAAGTTCATGCTTACTGGAAAAAACTTTTGGGGTTTTGAATACACTGAAAAAAAAGTTACTTACATGTCGGAATCATTACTTGCAGGAATAGACCCAGTAAGGCGGTTATTGCTCAACCGTAGCTCAAGGAGGCTTCCCAACTTACCAAGCTCAGGAGGGATAGTGCCATCCAACCGATTTGCGTGAAGGTCTCTAGGGCATAAGAGAACAGATGAGTTATGAAACTGAAGTAATGCTGAGAACAACTCAAGATCATCTTTGGCTCTTGCTTGTACATTTTTGTGATCTTTGGCATGTCACCGATCTCACTGGGAATGGGCCCCGCAAGTTGGTTGGTGCTAAGGTTCAGCTCGATCAGGTACTTTAGCTTGCCAATATCTTTTGGTATTGATCCCATGAATGTATTTTGATCCAACACGCTGCAAGAAATTTGACAAATTTATCATTTGGTATTCATGTTAGTTGAAGTTCAATCTAGAATTGGGTTCTAGTACTCACAGTTTTTGCAAAGATCTCAGGGATCCAATCTCTGGTGCCAAGAATCCTTGGAGAGATGAATTCGACAACTCTCTGGACAGTGACATATAACAAACAGACACATTACTATATACAAACAGCACATTCAACAACAGAGGGAAAAATAATTCAGTACTTCTTGTTCAGACAACACGTCAACACATTCCTTATCTGAATTTGGAGAAACAACACTAGTCTTTGATTTTTTTTTTCTTTCAACACTAAAACTGAAAACTAATTCACTTGACGGTTTGCTCTTCCAAGCTATATAGACTTCTGGAGGGACCACAAAATCCAGAATTCCATATACTCACTACATGCATGTTTTTTGGCTATGGAAAATTTTTGTGAACGCTCGTTGAGTCAACTGAAAACACGAGTAAAAAGTGATAGATAAAGTTCAATCATGGCTTCCACAACTGGGTGCCTTATCACGTGTCAGAAGCTTTATCTACTTTTACTGTCAAAGAACATGCATCATTCTGTCCTGCCGTTGGTGCAGAGAGGCTTCTGCGGTTCTACCTCCAGCAAGTGTTTAGTTTCAACATCAATGGACAATCCTTAGTTATCTATTTCAATAAGCTCTAAAACAGTATGGCATATCACATTTCGCATGTTAGCAACTTCTTTTTTGTCATCTGAACTAAGCTCTTGGACAAACAGACAGGAAAGGCCACATATACGCCTCAAAAAAACAAAGCACTGATCAAACGAGAACATTGAAATTTTGGTTAGAATCGTACAATTTCTTAAGCAATTGTGAGAAAAAGGGAACAACATCAAGGGGTTCAAATGATACTGATGAGTTCGTGGTTCTTACAGAGTAACCACGCGGCTGTTGAACGCTGAGCACCCAACGCCGGACCAGGTGCAGGGATCCTTGTCTTTGGAGTTCCAGTCCGACAGCCTGGAAAGAGGGTCATCGTAGATGGCTCTCTTGAACGCGAGAAGCGCAGATACTGCACACGCAGCGCAAGAGTGCAACAGCATAAACCAAATTCTTCAGAACTCGACAATAAGCAAACTGAAGAATTGACCAGGAAGAGTGAGAATCACAGAGAGTCAGAGCACAAGCGAGGAGCAATACCGTCATCTGAAACGGATTCAGAATCCCGGACGAGAAGCAAGCAGAGGATGGAGACCCCGAGCAGCCTGGCCGTCGTCGGCATGCCGCTTCTCCTCCGCCGGCCGAGCACGCAAAAACCACC
Source organism: Echinochloa phyllopogon (assembly GCA_033239725.1). NCBI lineage: Eukaryota > Viridiplantae > Streptophyta > Magnoliopsida > Poales > Poaceae > Echinochloa > Echinochloa phyllopogon. Next base: position 38,900,919 of record BTCW01000007.1, read on the forward strand.
GGGAAACAGAGAACCACCACAAAGAAAAAAGAAGGTACCAAGCGGCGGCGGCGGGGGGCTGGTGGAAGCGATCGAGAGGAAAGCAGGCTCGTTCGCTTCACATGGTCAGCGAGCTCCTCGCGCGTGTTTATGGCCGCGAGGTGGAAGAAGACGAAGCGGCTGCACACTGCTTTGCACTTAACGGCCACGCCAAGCAGTGATGATGGGCTAGGCTGCTACTATTACTAGTCTAATGGTACGAGGACAAGAAGACAACCAAACCCACCCCCAGGTATTAATCCATCACCTCCAATTTATTTTTGGCAACCTTTCTGGGTCTCACCCTACAGCGGCTGTACGTGTACGTACTGGAGTCTGGACTCTGGAGCTGAGTTTGTACACCTGGCGCACGTGCCGCGTACCTACCGTTCCACACTGATCTCGTGACCCGCACGTGACGTACACGCACTTGGTTTAAGGGCCTCTTTCACCTGAAGGCTGAAGCTGGCACCAAATCTGAGAAAAGCACTGTGCAAACGAGTAGAGATCACAGATGAGGGCACAACACATGCGTGACAAGCCCAGCTCCAGGGAACCAGATCAGGTGGCAAATCATCTTTACCTGAAGTTGACACTTGAGCTTATCACTTTATCAGAGTTCTGGATTTCGTCCCTCCATCGGAGTTTGAAATCTTCCGGACCAATTCAGGGTCTCCGCAGCTTGGCAGTCCGAACATGCTCCTTCACGCAGACGTCCTGAAAACGACTGGTTGGGTGACGATTCAAATCTTTCAAGGATAAAGGTCTACGGAGTAGAATACAGTTTCGTTCCATGTCACGACCGGACCGAATATATATTTTTGCGCCATGGTCGTTTCCTTGAACTTGCTTGCAACCCAGGTGGGCATTTTTATTCCAAAGAATGACGCGATAACCTGAGAAGAGTTGTTGCAACCACTATTGCAGAAAGTTACACAATTCTAGACTAATCAAAGATGGGGTACACATCACCATTCTCACGTACTTAAATTTGACAGGGCGCCATCATGCGGTAACCAAACCAAATGTCAGCCTGCAAGGAAAAGCAATGCGAAGTACACTAACACTAGTTGATCAGATCTCGGAAGAAATAAGTAACTCACAAGTCACAGGCATTTCCATGTCTGAAGCTTTTGGGTTAGAACTTATGAAGTCATGCTTGCTGTTCTTTTTTTCCTGAAAAAAGAAAGTAACGATGTCTTTTCTTCCTTTCCAGTGTTCAGATTGATCTGCGCGTCTGTAAAGTTCTTGAAGCCCAGCAGATACAAATTTTGTATCGTGTAATAGGCACATGACGGGTTGTGGAGATTGTTTAGCTCAAAATGTCCTGGAAAGTGAGATAGTGCTGCTTCGAAGCAAATCAACGCAAGACTAATCATGATTCCTGTGGCTGGCAAATGGAATGGGGTGGGATGTAGCCTTCAGACCCAAGTTTCTCTGGTACTCTTCTGAGAATGACATTCTTTACTTTATCTCTTCTTTCTGCATTTGCCTTTCAAAAAGAAGTGGTTGTTTCCCTCCTTTTAGAATGACCATTGAGTACTTGTAACCGCTTGAGATTCCCTGAAAGAGCATGGGCACAGAAAGAGATGTGTTACCTCTACATATCAATACTGAAGATAGCATGTTGGTCGGTCCCATCTCCAGCCTCCAAGCTGATTTCTTTTTTTTTCAGATCTCAACCCTCCTTGTTTCTCGTTATAGGTGTCTTGTTCCACTGATGAACATTAGCTGATATCTTGTTCTTTACCATGTCAGTGTAGACAGACATTGATAACCTATGACTACATGAACCTGGAATGCAATGTAACGAACAAAGCGACAAACAGAACAGTAAAGATGACAAATACTTGACAACAAAAAGGAAGAATATGATTATGAAGGACACTCGAAGAAATTACGCTTCTGACTTGCTCCCAAAGTATCTTTTACTCCATTGACTACTAGCTAGTGGGTTGTTGATGCTGACCTATAAAGGTTAAAATAATACGGAGTAGCATGTAAAGCAGTTGAAAGAACTATATCAGATACTCTGATGCTGCCAATCTGACATAGCCTTTTTCCACAATGGTCTGTAGGTGTGGCAGAATGCCAAACAAGTGAAGGTTTTCAGTTTTCAGTAAGACAACCAAACCCATGATCAATGCAAGTTCACGTACTCGACTGGTGGCAAAAGTCATAGAACTAGTTTACTAACAAACTTTACCTGGCATCAACACAAATAAATCATTGATTGTGCAGTGGAGAACTGAAACCTGGATTCTTCACCTGTTCGACAGAGAAAAATGTCAGGTGGCATCGACTCTTAAGAAGCTGAGGTTTCATAACAACAAATGATGCAATCATAAATGGATCAGAAGTATCAACAAACCTCTCCTCAATAAGTAATGCCACCACGTTCCTTTGCATTAGTACATCCGAGTACCATTAATTCAAGAGCTTTCTGCAGAGTAAAGTAGCTGAGGAGGTTGTGTGTTTAGTGTTTACCTACCAGAGCAGATACCCTTGACATGCTGCATCAAACTATCCACAGTCCACATAGTACAAGAACACCAAGGAGTTCACACTGAACGTATATAAGAGTAAAGTAGCTAAGGATGAAAGCAGAAGAAGAGCAGGTTTGATAAGAGGAGTTTCAGTGCTAAGTTTTTCTCGCTACAAACTTGGCTTTCAGAGTTGGTGTGTTCTTGGAGAAAGACTGTGTTTTGCTAGAGTTGGCAGTAAGAGATCAGGTTTAGTAGTTCTGTGTGGAGGAGACTTAACTCTTGTAATGTTGCAAAATGTAAAGCTGGTAGCAAGTACAGAAGTATATATGACATCCATATCATTCTGTTTATTGCATTCAGATTATCTCAGTGAGGCAACCAAAGCATTTAAAAGTATTATACAAACAAATCCAATGTGAAAACAAAGATAATATGAGGCTGCAACAAGAATCATATTTTCCAAATTATTTTTAGATTTATCAGTGGCTCTTACAAGCTTTACAAACATTAATCTAACAAAATCAAATACAGTAAAAAATGCTTCCAACTATAATCACTTTTAAGAGAAAAAAAACTACTGAAGAAGGGCTGCTATTTGCTCAATTTCTCCAGATACCTGCACATTGATTCCAGTCAATGAATGATTCGTATTTGTTAGAACTACAATGACACTGAATTAGACACTAAGTCTGAAACAGTTGACTAATTATGTAAGCCTATGCTTGGAAGAACAAAAGAGCCATGACGCAAAAGCCTGTTATCTATGCCCTTGAAGCTCTTTGCGCCCACATTTCAATCTGCTTCACTGAATTTTCTTTCCTCTGTTTTAGCATCTTGAGCTCACTAGAGCTGAAGGGAGGAGGAAGATTGCATGGACCTGCATCACGTGCAGACTTCACCATGGAATCCACAAGAAACTTTTTCTCGAGGCCTTCAGCTTGGCACACCAAAGACTCAGAACAGACCTCAACAGCTTCAGGTGGCTTAGTTGGCTTGAACTTTAAAAGCTTGGCATATTCAGTTAGAAGGTGAAGCATGTAGTCATAAATGTGATCCATACTGAGCTCTTCTTGAATGAAATTGCTTGCTTGCTTTCCTATGCGCTGTGCCTGATTTGAACAATGACAACGGTATTTTATTTGAGAAGAATAGAATATATTTTCTTGAAAAGAAAATGAATGAGGCTGTAGCATAAAGGCACGCAAAATTCTAAATAGTCTGCTCAGGAAAAATTACTGCCACCTGTCAAATTTATTTGTTATTTATAACATTGATAATATCTAATGCTCAACTTTGAGGCTTTCACTATTCCTTAGAGAAAAAGGAATAGTGAAAGCCTCAAATCCTAGCAATCCTTATATAAAGTTTCGCGTGACAAATCTTGGTGTTTTAATTTACTTATATAAAATTTCACGAGTATATAAGAACGGTCGAAGTACTTATTCAGTCAAATCTTAAATGTCCGGATGTCCGCATGCATCCAGGGTTTGAACCGGAGGTGCCATTTAAGAAAGGAGGTACCGTTTAAGAAACAACTCTGGAGACTCCAAAGGTCATTGGTAAAGAGAAGGCAAGAGAAACAAATACATATTAAGCAGTAGGCACTTGTCCAACCTAAGTTGAAGAGTTTAGTGCCACAAATTTTGGATGAAAACTTACACATTGCAGCTATTAATTCCATGCTCAAATGTTAACAAGTTAATGCTTTCTCTATTGAAAATTCTGTCATTGTTCACTTTTACCATCATGGCTAGTTGTGATGCTATTTTCTTTTCACTAAACTAAGGAAAAACTCAAAATTATGCCATGACCAGTAAATTGATTTCTCAGCACCGTTATGGGCAGAAATTATTTGTGTGGAACTCTTTCAGAAGACAAAGAAAGTCCAGAAAGATCAGACATCTAGGTTTAAAGCAGTGCATTGCAGCTGAACCAGATATCTATTAGAATCAAATTGACTTGTTATGATTGTCTCCATATATGATGTTTAAAGCTGAAAAACTTAATTGCCTACTGATGTAGATTATTGTATGTAAATAATGCAAAGTACCAGTCGTTTGTGAGAGTTGCCCCAATCAACGGCATATTTTATGGAGGCACATTTATTGTCATCTTGAACAGGCCAATAATGCTGAATTGGCACGAGTGACCTTGAAAAGAAATCATAGTATTTTGGTGTAACTAGTAGTGTCATTGAATCACATGCCAGTATATATTTCTGACTGATTGACCATGCTGAACCTTCAATATAGATCTTGTACCTGTTAAAGGTTAAGCAAATGTGAAAAACTTATAGTGTACAAATAAAACCATGTAACTCATTGCTTGTTATAACTCCACAAGAAGCAAACAAAAAGAAGAACCTGTGCGAGCATTGACTACTCAAATCTGAGTCCTTATACCCTGCCTTGCTCTCTTTGAACCAGTCCTGCACCCCGAGCAACAAGAACAAAGTAGAATAATAAACATCTAAAGTGCTTATCACCAAAAGAAAAATTTACAGAGGTAAGAATGCAATCATATTTCATTTGGAATTAAACTTATTTGTCTTTTGGGGAGCAACCATACTTTCTCTAAGGATCTCTAATTGCAGGGATGGGAAATTTAAAATTACCTGAGCATAAATCCTTGCATTCCAATCTTGTGTAATAGAGACATTACACCTAACCAATTCCTGGCGTGTTTCTGAAACTGATGGATTCCCTTTCCAATAAGCATAAGGTTCTCTGTCCATCCATTTCACTCTATTATTACCATCCTTCAACTCTTTCTGCAGGGCATCCCATGGCTTTATATTGATCTCCGGCCTGCCAACCAAGAATATCCATTGCCATTAAAACTGTTGTACTTCATATGAATACCTAAGCATGAATGTCCAAAGTTAAATATGGAAACTATCAATAAAATTTGGCGTTCTACTAGTTATACTGAAAATATTATGCGCCAACGTAGTGAACAGTAGGTAACACGGTAGAAACGGTGCATAAATTACATCAGGCTGCTGATTCGAACATATCCTGGAGAAGCCATTTCTGAGCCATCAATGTCCTGGTTCTCAGTTCCTCATTCATCCCTTTTCGAATGAAATTGACAATTCAAACACAAGCGGGTAAGTGAAATTACCACCCCCAGAACGACCAATCCGGGAAGGGGATGTCCAGCGTCCTGTCATCCCCGCAGTAACGGAACAGCGGCGGCGTGATCGCGGCGTACTTCCCGCGGTAGAGGTGGGTGCGGACGACGGGCCAGTCGACGGTGTCGAACATGAGGTCGAGGTCGGGGACGCGGCCGGGGTAGCGGCGGAGCAGCTGGAGGACGCCCCAGACGGTGAAGAGGTCCCGCGTCTGGAACGCCGGGCGGAACCTCTGGACGTAGGCCCGGCCCCCGAGCACGACGAGGCGGAAGGTGGCGGTGAGGCGGGCGCGGCCGAGCATGGCGCGCGTGATCCCGCCCGCGGCGCGCCATGGGCGGAGGTCCTCGTGGATGAGGCGGAAGTAGGACGGGCACGAGCTGTTGGAGGAGGTGGCTGCGGCGGCGGTGGCGGTGGGTGGGGCGCTGGGAGAGGACGGGCAGGTGGACGAAGAGGAGAGAGCGCGCGCGAGGGTTGGGGAGGTTTCGGGCGGTTTGGTGGGGTGGGAGTGGGAGTGGGAGAGGTTGAGGGCGGGGCAGGAGATGGAGTAGGAGGCGGGGGGTGGTGGCGTCAAGGAAGGGGGAGGAGGCGAGGGCGCTGACGGCCGCGGCGGCTGCTGGTGCCGTGCTTCGCGGTGGAGCGCGGCGGCGGGAATGGCCGCGGTGGTGGGGAGGCGCGTCAGGCCTCCCTGCAGCTGCGAAGAGGAAGGAAACGAAATCGTTAGAATGGTAAATCATTTGGGCTCCAAGGCCCAAGTAATATGTGATTCTGTCATATTTGAGCCTAAATATAGCCCAATTATGAGCTAACGCGCCAACCGGTGTACTCGCCTGGAGCCGGCCCATCGAAGGGGAAAACGACCGGAAGGAAAGCTGCCAAAAGGATGAAAGGAGCAAGATTCCCGCTGATTCGTGCAACGTATCATCTCTCGCTTGGTCACGGCACATGTCGCTGACTCACCAGACTCGCCCTCGCACCACAGACGTGGCGAGCTTCCACGTCCCAGGTTCCACGTGGCTATGGCAGACCAGAAACTCCATCCCTCCTCCCAGCTCGTGATCCGTGAAATCACTTTCATTTCGCCCTCTGTCGCTTCCCGTTTCCATCCATTCTTAAACCGACCTACACGAACTCTCGTGATCATCGTCCCATACCGTGCTGAATTGTTGGTTAGCTCTTTCTTTTTTCCTCGTGGCAGAGACGACAAAACCGCACATCCCCTGACCCCTGGGGCAACTACTGGACCGGGCCATGCGCCCCGCCCACGGGCCACGGCCACCCTCCCACTAAGTTCTCGACAGTGCTCGCGCATGAATGAACGAGCACCGTGGCGTGCGGTGCGGGGCACATAGAATACATAAACCGTAACGCACCTAGTGACCTAGGGCCTGTTCGGCTGATGAGTTATCGGCCAAATGGGCTGATTTCAGCTGCCGCTTTAAGCCCAGCCGTTCGGCTGCCGGCCTAAAACCGTTTGGCTGCCAGATAAGTAGAGAAACAAGTCCCCTGGCCCGGGCCGAGGGTTGCGGCCACCGCTGCGTCTCTCCTCATCTCCCTCGTCTCGCGAAAGCCGCCGTCGCCGCTCCCCGTCGCCGCCGTTCCGACCGGCCCCGTCGCCGCCGGCTGCTGCTGTCCCAGATCGAGGCGCCGTCGGGTCGCTTCTTCCCGGATCCGGCCGCTTCGGCCCCACCGCCGGGCAGAGGCGGGAGCAGGCGAGGTCCCTGTTCGCCGTCCTCGCCTCGCCCACCCCGCCCCGCTTCACCGTCGCCGGCAGCCCCTCTGCCATTTTCGCCAAGCCGAAGTTGGCCCCCTCAACCCCACTCAATCAACCGGTATGCCAGATCTTGGAGCAGACCGGCGTCACTGAGCTCTCCAAGGTGAGCATTCCTCCGTGCTACCCTCTCAGTTTTCCTTTACGCCCAGATATCCAGTGTTTGTTGAAATGCCAAGCGAAGGGAGACCATCGCACACAAGGTGTTTGAGCAAATGGCTCTTGACCATTGCTCCTGCTAGTAGCACTTCCTTTTCTTGGAGTTCGACATGGATGCTGTGTATCAGTTGTTGGGCAAAATGTATTTTGGGGATAAGACAGCAATATTCTTTTTTTAGAGATTTTTCATGTCTGTATTGATATTAATATAGCAAAAACTTAATGGTTTTGATTACGCTGAAGCAGGGTGTGAAAACGATATGCCTTTCCATCATTGCTCAAACATTTATCTGCTTGCTTTTTATGCAGTCTGTTACTTCTTGACCTCAACATACTACCATTGCCAGCATCTGGCGCAATGCTGAATTAGTGGTAAGCACCCATATCATGAACTTTTTGGTGATCATCTTACTTTCAGAGGGAAGTTGTTTCATTATTCTGTTATCATTACATGACGAATTCTTTCTTCACTTGCTAATTATTGCATACACTTTTTTTTAGTGCTGCAGTTTTCTATGTTGGTCCGAAACCGTGCCCACTCTGGCACCGTCATCGACTTCATCGTGCTCTCCACCCGAAGCCAGGCATTGCAACTTGTGTCGAAAACGCGCCAGGACTGGCTACAAGGCAAGCGTTTTCTTCATCACCCACTGCTGCTTCTTTTTGTTTTGCTTACGTGTGCTGCTTCTTAGTACATACCACATTACTCTGTACATTCCAAACCTGGACACAGATGGCCAACGGGGACCGTGCAAATTGGGATTACGCCAGTACGAAAAAATTGCTGGATCTCTGCATTGTCGAAAAGAACTCATTCAACTTCAACAAAAAAGGCCCAACTAGGGAGGGATGGCAACATATTTACAAAGTCATGGAAGCAGATTTTGGTAACAGATTTGACAAGAAGCAGATACAGAACAAGCTGAGTACCTTGAGAACTAAACACAACAATTGGCTCCAGCTGCATAACCAGAGTGGTCTCGGCCGTGACCGGAAATCTGGCGGCGTTTCAGCTGATGACTCGTACTGGGAGCTCAATGATGGGGTATGTCCTTTTACCTTCTCAAATAACACGACTTTCATTGTGCAATACATTTATATTAATCAAGTAGCTGAATATTACTATATCCATATTGATGTCCATGTGCACGTTTTGCCACCTGCAGGGGGATAGTTCTGAAGACCAGAATCGTGGCCATCCTCCGCCGTTCCTTGAGGAACTTACCATACTGTTCGGCCGGACACCCCAGACAGGGGTACATTGGTTTCTACCGGTGGTGTCCGTGAGACAACACCGACTGTTGGTAGCGATGACAGTCCACAAGACATGTCACAGGACCCCGTGGCAGACTCCGTTGCTGGTTTGTCTTCGAAAAGGTCGTCCAAGGATGTGGAGGTGGACAGCCCTCAGAAGAAGAAGAGTGCCACCCTAGAAGACTATGTCCGAGAAATCAAAGAGTTTGTAGTCAGGCGATTGGAGAAACGGGAGAGACGTCTACAGCCTAAGCAAGAGGAGATGGACCTTGTGAGGAAGATATTAAAAGATGATGGTTTCGGCGAGGGGTCTGATATGTTTTACAAAGCAGTGTTTCTGTGCAAGGATGCATTTAATCGCAGGGCCTTCACGACGATGGAAACCAAAGAGGGTCGCGAGCGTTGGATCAATTTCAACTCGGAGAACAAGTAGTGGTGGTTGTTTGTCGTTTGCTGGTCGAGTCGATGTTTTAATCTGAACTGCTCTGTAGTAGTCGATGTTTTAATTACAACTGCTATGTAATAGTGATGTCGAACTTGTGTCTGTCCTTTGTTGGTCCAGTCGATGTAATTTGGCCAGTGGCCTGAACCATGTTTATGTGTTATCGTTATCTTTCAAAATAAAATTATAAGTGCTTGTTCCATTGCATATTGACGATGAAACTGATATTTAATGGTTGCTGTCCCAACTTGAAGGGAGGAGGACAAGGAGCAGAACCGAGGAAAAAGGGGCATGCTTGCAAAGGTATTCATGGACCTGTGGACTTCATATTTACTTGATCTGATCATAACTTAACACTTAGGAACAGCTCAGGCTATCATCTCTTATTTTCCATGCTACTATATGTAGGATGTCAGGTGCTGAAGAATCAAATAACAGTGATACATCTAGTGATAGTAGCTCCATCATTTACCTGGCGGCGTTGGGAGCCGTTGTTGCAGCATGTGCAGCTACAAGGAACCGTGGTAAAGCTCCTATGGTGGATCCTCCACTCCCGTTGCCACATGTGACTGGTCGACAATGGGTTCAAAAGAATCTGCGTAACCCTGAAAAGTGCTACACCAACTTACGTATGTATCCTGACGCATTCCTTGAGCTGCATTACAACTTAGTTAATTATCATGGGCTGCAATCTACACAAGAGGTAGAGTCTGTAGAGGCTTTAGGTACGTTCCTTTGGGCTTGTGGCAATGCACAGTGTACTAGACAGATCAAGGACAGGTTTGAACGTTCTTTGGACACGATAAGTAGAAAGATGGGTCATGTGTCAGATGTCATGTATTCCTTTGCACAGACAGCTATTACTCCGAAGGACCCGAGCTACACAAAAGTTAGTCCAAGTATCATCCAATATTCACCATACTTTGATGGTTGCATAGGTGCTTTAGATGGAACTCACGTTCGAACAAGAATTAATCGTGAGTCACGTTTGGACTACCTGAATAGAAAAGGATGGACAAGCTTTAATGTGCTAGCAATAGCGGACATGAAAATGCGGTTCACTTACATAGGTGCGGGGAGGGCGGGGGCGAGTCATGACATGTCAGTGCTAAGTGAATGTTTGGAGACATCAAGATATCCACATCCACCACCAGCTTAGGATTCTTCTTTATGGATTCAGTGCAGAAAATTACAATGATAGTTGTATCACTATAGTTTGTGTGATCCTTATTTTGTAGGTAGGTACTATCTCATGGACTCCGGTTATGCACAACGTCAAGGTTATTTGCCACCATATCGGAATACAAGGTATCGTCTTGAAGAGTTTGCCGGAAGAAGAGCAGAAGGTTTACAGGAGAAATTTAACTACCACCATTCCCGCCTTCGCAATGTAGTGGAATGAGGGTTTGGGGTGGTGAAGAACAAGTGGAAAATATTGGATGGAGTACCATTTTATGACAGAGATAAGCAAGCCAAAATGATTATTGCATGCTTTGCTTTGCACAATTTCTTGCTGGACCGTGAAGAAGCAAGTTCGGCACAGGACATGGTTCCAAATGGCGATATAAACATGTCTGCATGGGTGGCAGCAAATAGTACTGCTAGTATGGAAAGTCTGCGAGATTGGATCGCACTCGGTGTATCGCTAATGTAGTGCACAGGTATGAGACTTTCATTTTTTACCTGACTAGCACTGTATTTTATCTAGGTACCCATAATGCACATATGTTTTACCACACTAGTATGCAGTCTCATTTGTATAGCCTTTTCTTCTGCTGGTAATTTCTCCCTAAAAAGCTAGATTTTTATTTGGGCCTGCATACAGATGGATTATGGATTTCATTTCATTTTTCATGGTTCACCAATTAGTATTAGCTTATCTGAATGGTTGACCAATTAGTATGGGTATATGCATGTGCTGTCAGAAATTGTTGAGGTCATGGTGCCTGTCGAGAGGAGGATAGATTGAGCATGAATTCAGCTAGTTGCGTCTGTATCGTATTGTATGGGTTTATTGACCTTTTATTTGTAATGAAGTGTTAGAACATAGACATGCCACTCTTGCTAATTTGACCGTTCTGTATTTGCTGTATAGATTTGGATCAATTATAATATCATGTGTACCTTGGAAACTGATGAAATTATGTGGAGCAAAGATCCAGTTTAGTAATTTTTTATGCACTTTTAGTGTAGCTATATTTCTCTTCATCATACAATTAGCATGGTGCCGACCTCTGGATGGACCAGGACGCCCGACTACTCTGTGCAGATGCTGCCAGGTTCAGCGACTTGATAGTACAATGGTGTTTTATGGACCTTTGATCTGTAATGAAGTGTTAGTAGAACATTAATAATTTGCATGTTGATTGCTCGGATTCTTTTAAGTGCATTGGCGCCAAAATTTTTGAATTTAAATGTGGCTGTAGTGCTATTGGTTGACAGTATTTGAATTTCAATGTACTTGCTGTTGACTGGCTTGGCTACTGGATGAACAGCCTGGCTACTGGCTGTTGGTGGCTTCTGACCGTTGCGCTGGCTGAACAGCCATCAACACCAGCAGAAGCCAAAAGTGCATCAGCCGAACAGGCCCCTAGCCTACCAACCAGTCCTCCACTCCTCCTCGCCGGCGATCGCAGGCCGGCGCGACGGCGGATCGACCGGTTCTATCTCAGGATGCAAGCGGGGCGGGCTTTGCCGCAAACCCGCTGGGCAAGCCCGCGCCGCATACCCGCAATACGCGGTAAATCTGTCCGCTCCGGTAAAGCGGGCCTACGCGGTCAGCCCGTGACAACCGCCGGCGCCGCATAACCCGCGACACGCACCTCAAGAACGGCACCATCCGGCTCCGGACTCGTATTTGTGCGGTCAGGATCCTGCGAGGCCCATCCGTCTTCCCCGCGCTACTCGTCGCTTGCCTGCCGCTCTCCTCCCCTGTCTGCCTCGCCGGCTCGACGATGCGCGGCGGCGGCGATGTCCACTGGTGATCCGCGGCACCGCCGGAGAATGAAGAGGCTGGTGGCGCGACGCGGACGCGGCTCCTATCCTTGTCTCTAGCAGCGCCTCCCTCGTCCCCGTCCGCCGCGGATTCTCCACCCAATTCGTCTTCATCGTCGCCGGCACGTGCGCGGTGGCCTCCAGCCGCCGGAGCAGCGCGGACTCCCCTCCCTTGCACACGGCCGTCGCGCCGGGGCCGGATGTGATCTCCGCCCACGCCCCGGCCCAGCGCCCGGAGCGCGCGCCGCCACGAAGCCCATCCGCCTGGCCCACCCATCCAGCACCGCCTCCGCACGCGGCCGCCACCGAGTCCGCCCCGCCCTCGCCGTCGGCGTCGCCGGCGGCCGATTCAGCGCGAACAGGAAGTCCCACGGCTGCCCGGCTGGTCTACGATGCTGGAAAGAACGACCTACCTACACGACGACTTCCTGTGCGCCATGAACTACATCGAAGAACAGATGATGCGCCTGTTCGTGCCTAGCAGTGGATGATGCGGCCATGCGGGTTGCCGCAACGCCCGCAAAAGACTTGCGGCGGTATGCGGGCAGCCGCATGAGTCCGCATGTTTCCTTGCGGTTAGTGCGGACGCGGGGCGGGCAGCCGCAACCCGCCCCGCTTGCAACCTGAGTTCTATCACTCCGGGGGGTCCCTAGCGTTCATGGCTTCACGCTCCTTTAGCTAATCTCACCGCTCTCTGTGGTCAGTCCACGACAAAGCGACGACGCTACCTCAAGTCAGCCAAAGGAATAAAACTTTGGCGATGATTATAACAAATCGTTGCAGAGGTTATCATGCAGCAATCATGGATTGGGGGAAATGTACCCTTTTCCAAAGTAAAGCCATGAAAGTAAACTCTAGTCCATGTTGTGGCCCTGGTTAGCGTGGCGGTCCGGGTAGGCGGCTAAAGAAATGTCGAATCGGCTGCACGCAGCACACTGCTTTTCTGCTGCCGCGGCGCGGCGACCATTTGCAGGCCAAACAGAGCTCGACAGCCAAGCAGCTAGGGGAAAAGAGAAACTGCCATCCCTGCGCTAGAAATGAGAGCATACCCAAACCATTCGTGGTTTTGCTTTCGTCTCAGTAGCGCAAGTTTAATTCGCTGACAGAAAGGAAGTTAATTACTCCATCGCTCGATCCCCATGGCATATTCGTGGTTTTGCTTCACATCGTTTCGGACAAAAAGGAAATGGGAGAGAGATTCTCGCGATCATGCGAAGCGGCGGCACCGCAACCATCGAGATACCCGATCGAGACAGGATAAGGAGGAATCGGAGGGCGGCTTGGAACTCACAGCGGTGGTGGCGGCGATCCAGCGAGCCGAGGCGACCGCCGCGACGGCGACGACGGAGAGGAAGAGGAAGGTGGCGCTCGTCCTCGACAGCGCCCCGGCGAGCATGGTGCGGCGCCGGCAGTCCGCCGTGCCCGCCGCAGCCGGGGCGGCCGTAGCCATGGCTGCCGACCGCCGGGGCCTCGACCTCGACACTGAACAGAGACCGCGCCCGTGGCCCGTGTGAGCGCAAGCAGAGGAGAGGTGTGCTATGCTTGCTCTGCTTCTGGAAGAGAGCGGACTAGTAATCAGCGGCTACTCCCGTGAGTTCTTAGTTATGACGTCCCCAACGGCGCGGAGGGCGACAGCTGTTCCTTTTTTTTTCTTTTTTGAACGGGGCGCTGCTGCATTCATGCACGGCAAGGTCAACTTTGCCGTAGATGCATCTCGGACCAGTGGCGGAGCAGGATAAAAATCTTAAAAATCTACCTATGGCGGAATCCGCTCTACAAATTCGCCTAAAAACATGCATACAAGATTACAATGCTATAAAACATAAATTATGAACATACTAGAGATCAGCTTATGAGTTCACAACTATACGAAAACGTCAAACATAGCTATACGGATGATTGGATAAACATACGGTCAAATACCAGCAAGGTGGACGAGAAAGATTATACTCTGATGTTTTAAGACTTGAAAGCGCATCGTGATTATATCATTATCAAGTCCTTTAAATATTATATTATTAAAACTTTTTCATCTTTTAACTTTTTCCCCTATCACGCTAATATTTAGAATTAGGAGTTGCCGAGGGTGAGCAGAACCATTAGTCCATTATGGTCTCGAGGAGAAGGATTAGGCAAAAACGATCAAGGTGATCTATTTTCACGTCGTGTCCTGTCCTATACAATGGACCAATCACAACGCCTTGCAGGCTGCGAATTGAAATGGCCCAAATTCAAGTTAAAGGACCAATGGCTCAAACTCCCCCCGAACAGTTTTCTTCTTCCTCCGTTCGGTAATGCATCTGCATCCATGGCGGCAGCTCGGCAGACAACGGACTTGGGGGAGGGGGCAGGGGATCACCGGCGGCAGGTAAGGTGGCCACCATGGCTCGCCATACTGGTGGCTCCCCCAATGTCTCGGACGGTGCAAGAAATTTTGGAATCGACACTTCCACGTCTGTTATGATCACATTAAAACTGATAATAACAGCCAGTCATGCAAAAGAGAATAAGAAAAAAAAAATACTCCATTCCTTCATTTTAATCAGTCAGATCAAGTGCGGGTCCTGTACATGAAATAGTCTTTTTGTTTACGAAGGAAAATCTATTTTACTAAAAAATAATAAAAATTCTCGACCGTTATGTCATCCGATATATCTAGCTATTCTTTATTATAATGTAAAATATTTCTTTGTAGACTCTATCTACTAAGAAGCACGCCACAAAATCCTCATAGTTTAATAAAAAGTGTTCATTTATATCATAAACTTAATATATTCCTTCATTTTAATTAAGGTGTACATGCATATTGGTGATAACCCATTTGCATGGAATTAAACATATTTTCCACACCACCTATATTTTAAGATAGGCAGAAGTAAAAAAATTCAAGATGTTTCGAAGATCTAGAGGAAGTTAATCCAGGTCAATTGATTTGAGCGTGAGGTATAGTCGTGCACTCTAACCATCCAGATTTGAGTTGGCTCCAACTCAAATTTGGATGCCATTTTCTTCTTGATCGATGAAAAAAACCCACCTAGTTTCTCACTTGCTCCTAGGTTAGAGCATGCTAGGGTAGTTTTGAGGCTGCTCATTTAGAGCTTAATGCTCTCATTACGCGTCTCGTCAGGGAGATTTCCCAACAAAAAACCTCATCTTGAGCTATATTCTTTTTTTTCTTGCGAATATATATTATTTGGTTGTGAGTTGTGATTGTGACTAAAAGGCCTCCGTTCCAAGTTCCAAGGTAAAATATGTGTTGAACTATATTTTGAATCGTTCATCAAACAGCTTAAGCTTCGTTATGAAAAAAGCATCTTAAGCTTCTAATGAGTCGGTTGCTACATTAAACTTTTTTAAATGTTTTGTCAAAGGAGTTCTCTAAGTAAACTGTACGATGTGCATATCCATTCCCGGTGTCAATGGTTTGGCCTAGTAAACATATATAAAGTATGCTGGAGATATGATCTAGGCATATCGACAATTTATGGATTGAGCTGCCTAAACAGAGGAATTCACTTCACAAAGTCATTCTATAAACTCACTCTATATTTCTTGGCCAACAATTTGGCAACAAAAGTATATGTCATCCTTTAGCTTTACCCCCTGTATTCTACATTCTACGTGTGTGGACTGTCATTGATTCTCCCAAGCCTCCACTTGCCTCATCACGTCCGCCCTCGCTCTCCGCAGCTCTTCCAGCTCTCCGGCACTGAACGCCGGCGGCAGCCTGCAAGGCCCTTCGCCGTCGTCTGCCACCGCCGTGTCCATCATGAACTGCCTCTCCAGCCCCCGCCTCCCCCGCGCCATGGACTCCACGGTGACCTCCGCCGCGCCGCGCGGCACCGCGGGCCTGTAGCGCAGCAGCCTCGCGTACTCCGTCAGCAGGTGGAGCATGTAGTCGTAGACGCGGTCCATCGCCAGGTCCTCCCGGACGAACCGGCTCGCGTTCCGTCCGATCTCCTGCGCCTGCAGGACACGGCACGGCAGACACGACGGCGTTTGGTTGGTCCCGGTTCCGATCGAACTCGTACGTGCTGGTGGCTTGGCCGCTTGGCGCGGGGCCGGGGCCAGGGAAAATACCTTGTCCGTGTGGGCGTTGCCCCAGTCCACGGCGAACTTGATGGACCGGCACATGGCGGCGCCGCGGCCGGCGTCGCGGACGGGCCAGTAGTGGCGCAGCGGCGCCAGCCCCCGCGAGAAGAAGTCGTGGAACCGCGGCCGCACCATGAGCGCCACCGAGTCGCACGCCAGGATGTACTTCTCGCTCACCGACCAGCCCCGCCCCTCGATGTAAATCTTGTACCTGCGGACACACGCGTGCGCAGGCATTGCTAAATGTGGCACGGAACGGCAGGGCAGCTGTGGAGTGCAGCGCTGAAATTTATAGGGCGAACGGGCTCATGTGATTCCTACCTGTGCGTGCACTGCTTGGACAGGTCTGATTCCCTGAATCCCTGCCGCAGCTCCTTCCCCCAGTCCTGAAAAAGATGCAGCGACCGATCGATCTCCTGTGTCACACACGTCACGGGCTCTGCTGGTGCGGATTGCAGGTGTGTTTGTGTGCACCTGCAGGATTCAGGTTCAGGGAGCTAGAACTAGGAGTGTACCTGCGCGTATATCCGGGCGTTCCAGTCACGCTTGCCGGACACGTTGCACCTGAGGAGGAATCGGCGCCCGACGCCCACGTTCGGGTTCCCCTTCCAGTACGCGTACGGCGCCCTGTCCGTCCAGTTCACCATGGCGTTCCCTTCCTCTATCTCCCTTCGCAGAGCTTCCCATGGCTTTATGTTGAGCTCCGGCCTTCCAAATCCAAAGCAGAACAGAGCACCTTTTGTCATTCAAAATACAAACCATTACGTACGCGCAGGCATGGTCATGATGAATAATTGCAAAACGCAATGTGCTTATTTACCAACCCCAGAACGACCAGTCAGGGAACGCGATGTCCAGCGTCGCCTCGCTGCCGCAGTACCGGAACAGCGGCGGCGGCGTCGGCTGCTGCCCGCGGCCGAGGTCGGCGGCGGCGGCGACGACGGGGCGGTCCTCGCAGTCGAACATGAGGTCGAGGTCGGGCACGCGCCCCGGGTAGCGGCGGAGCAGCTGCAGGATGCCCCACTGCGTGAACACGTCCCGCGTCTGGAAGCACCGCCCGTAGCGCGCCACGTACAGGCGCCCCGCCACCACGGTGACCCGGAACTTGGCCGCGTACCGGCGCGCGCGCTCCACGGCGTCCAGCGTGAGCCCCGTGGCGCGCCACGGCCGCAGGTCCTCGTGGATCCACCGGAAGTAGGCCGGGCACTCCTGCGGCGCTGGCGCTGGCGCTCCGGCGGCGGGCGACGGGGCGGGTGGCAGCTCGTGAGGTGGTGGCGCGGCCGCGGAAGGGGTTTGGTTCGTGCTCGTCGTGCCGACGCCGGCGAACAGCGGGGGACCCGGCGGTGGCTCCGGCGCCGTCGCGGCATCGTGTGGTACGGTTGGGGTGGCGGCAGTAGTGATCGGAGTGATCTGTAACTTAGGATCAGTAAAAAAAAGAATTCGCATAAGATTGGTCATATTGTTGTGAGTGTTTGACGATCTGGTATGCAGGTTCAGTTGTACGACGGCAGGAACTTTTTTGTCGGTAAGCCGTGCTACTGTTGTAACTTGGTTATTCATCTACCAGGCAGCAGGCATACTGTTGAGCTGATTTACCAACTGGCAACTACTATTCGCCATGTGTGTCGAGAGTCAGACACTCGAGAGACACAGAGAAGAGAAACGGCGACATCTAAACCAAGGCAGTAGGTGTTTTGCAGGGAACCTTACTATGGCGCTAGCAGACATCCAAGACGCGGAGACGAGAGCCCCGGCCACGAGCGCGGCGAAGAAGAGGAACACGCCGCCGCTCACCGCCGGGCAGGATGCCGCCGCCGCCAGGCTGCTCCGAGCCAACCGGGCCTTCGCTGCCGCGGCCTCCATCCCTCAATCGGATGGCATGCACCTCTGCCTTTCCGCGAGCAAGAACGAGCCAGCGACGAACGGGCACATGAGGCGACGAAAACGCCACGCCGTGGTCCCTTCTTTTCCCCCTTCTTGTTATCGCGGCAGCACGGGCTCATGCGCCTGCCTTGGTTTGGGCGTGTAGGACGGGGAAGGCAAGGATCATGGATCAAGACAGCGACGGGGAGCTCGGTATTGCTCCTGATGCTGACCGCGCGCCTACCACTGAGTACATCTGCTGCCTTCATCCCGTCTGCTCCCAGGCTCCCAGTGCAGCGTCGATCAGATGCTATTCCCTGAACCAGCGGTGGGCAGCTGCCCGGCGGTTGTTTTCGCCTTTCTGCGCGTGCCGAGTCTGCTTGACCTGATGGTCTTGTAGGATCTTCCACTAACTTGCTCTTGTTTCGCGGCGATTTGCACCGTGGAGAACGTCGCCGCGACTCTTATTCATCCATGCAACATGTCAACAGGCTGATAAAGCACAAAGCAGCTGCGTGCCCCTTACGGTCAGCTGCGTCTGAGGCAGCTCCTGGTCATTTGTTTTCTCAGGTTCGCTGTGTTAGGAAGTGTGCAGCCACCAGGAGTCACCAAACCTTACCTGACCTCACCCGGAAAAATCACCTCCAACTGATCAGTGATGACCGGTCCGAGCCCGCGAGCCGCCGCCATTGACACGGCCACACGGGTGCCTTTCGACAGGCTGGCTGCTAATGGCCACTCTAGCCTGTTGCTCTCATTTCTCCTTTTTTTTTAGGAAAGCTCTCATTTCTCCTGAGTGGTGAACATATGCCATTGGCTGCCTGGCCTAGGGGTGGTAATGGATCATGACCCGTTTGTTTCTTCACAATTCAATTTTTAGTTCAAAAACTAGTATTATTTTGGCTCGACTCTAATCCGGCCCGATCCTTAAAATTTCTAAGGCAAAAGTGAGGGCCCTTCATCACCCCTAGCCGGCCCCACCACGCAAGCGAGAGAAAATTAAAAGAGAGACGTGTACGCGGTGAGGTGTCTAAGCCTTGCGTCCATATATATCCCCACGGACAGGCCGGCTGCACATTGGCTCCTTGCAGAGTTCGGAAAAAATCCAAACGGTCTCTGTCCTCCTCCCTCCAGGATGGCGCCACAGGTACGGCTCCAGTTCGTTCCGCAGCGCGTCACCGCACGTTGCTCTGCTTCAGACTGTTCCCTGATAGAAGGTTGTAATCAACTGATTGGCTGTTCACGTGGCAGCAGAAGGTGGTCTTGAAGGTCTCCTCCATGAGCGATGACAAGGTGAAGCAGAAGGCAATGGAAACCGTCGCGGATATCTACGGTAAGGGCGGGTTCTAATTTCAACTAGCCGCTGTTTGTCAGTGTCAGTATGATCTGGCACTTCCTCCATCGCTGTTTCTTCAGCTCTTCAGCCTGTTCGTGTTCGGTACTGCTACGTTTCAGCCTCTCTTCACTGCTTGTCCTGCTGTAGTATGGCGAGTCGTGGACTCGTGGTGTTCTGAAATTGAGTTTTCCTGCTATATGAGCATTTTTGTTGCCTTCTTTATTTTTCCTCTTTTCTTTATTTATATGTTCTTATTAAACAGGAATCGATTCGATAGCCGCTGATCTCAAAGATCAGAAGATGACCGTGATCGGTGTAGGTCTGGACAAAATACTCGTGGCTCGATAGCTCGCTCGACTCGGCTCATTAGTGGCTCGGCTCGGCTCGGCTCGTTTTAATTTGTTCACGAGCTGAGCCAAGGTTTTAGCTCGGTGTGTTAACGAGCCAGCTCGAGCTTGCTCGCGAGCCGCTCATGAGCTATAACAAGCCAGAGTTTATAGCCTAACATATATTTTGTTTGTCTGATTTACTTATATCTGAATGGTGAATGGTGGTGGCCATTAATAATTTATGCTGCCGTGATATCATGTTGTGAACTACTATTGCTTCTATCTTATTTTTAAGCTTGAAATATGTGAAGAATAGTTATTTTTTATTTTAGTGTGCCATAAATATTTTTTTATAAGAAATACATGTGTGCTGATGATAAACGAGCTAGCTCGCGAGCTAATCGAGCCAGCTCGAGCTAGCAAACGAGCCGAGCCGAACAGCTTCTCTGGCTCGCTTCGTTAATGAGCCGAGCCGAGCTGGCTCATTATGTTAACGAGCCAGCTCGAGCTGAACCGAGCCGACTGGCTCGATATCCACCCCTAGATCGGTGACATACTGACATGGACACCGTCGAGATCGCCAAGAAGTCGAAGAAGTTCGGGAAGATCGATATCGTCTCTGTTGGCCCGGCCAAGGAAGAGAAGAAGGGCGACAAGAAAGGGGGGAAGAAGTGATCAAGCGGTTTCGCTAGCGTCACCTCCGTGACTCCGTCGATGCCCTGTTTCCGTTTTTAGGATGAACACACATAGCAAATTAGCAGTGCTTGCGGTTTGTCTTACTACCGCTTTAGCGTGTACTAGTACCTTCAGAGTTTAGACCAAGCTTGGTGTACACATTGATGGTAAAAAAAAAAGGCCCAAAGTGACTACCCCATATAGCCTCATCTTGGGTTCGCTAACAAGAAAGCCCAACCCATAAAAGTATAAAACTGCGCAGACCGAGTCAATCCTTCTTGGAAGGGTCCATGACATGGCCCAAAAACAGGACCTCGGCCTTCTCGTACTCGACGATCGCGAACATGAACGGGTGATCCGCCACGAAGCTCATCGGCGGCGGCGGGGGTTTCGACGCAAGACTGTAACCCGGGCTCGTAGGGGCATACATCGTCGCCACCGCCGTCGTTCCTTCCTCGTCCACCTCCACGGCGCACTTCTGCCGCACGGCCGACACGTAGAGCCCCTCGGGCGGCATGTTCGACACCATCCCGGACAGGTCGGCGGCGCCCTTGTCGAACGGCGCCGACAGCCCGACCCGGCGGAGCGCGCTCGCCGCGTCGAACCCGGAGGAGAACTTGAACTTGGGCACCATGCACGGGCAGACGAGATGCTCACGCCGGGGCGCGCACCGCATGACGAAGTCCGGCTGGGTGACGGCCAGGCGCAGGAGGTCGGCGATCCCGTCCCGGTCGTGCGGGAGGAAGATGAGCATGCAGAAGCACGGCGCCGCGAAGTCCAGCCTGCCGTCGCGCCCCGCCATCTTGTAGAAGCACTGGAGGACCTTGAACCCCAGGCCCGGGGCGTCGAAGCTCTCGGCGTACTGCCTGCCGGCGTCCGACAGGAACGGCACCACCACGGACGTGCCGTCGCGGCGGCGGAAGTCGCGGCGGACGGTGTCCGACGGGTCGAACCTCCGTGCCCACGTCGCCTTGAAGTGCAGGCCGTTGGCGAGTGTTAAAGATATATTTGTAATTGACCTTTACGTGATCCTCTAGATATGTACGGTTGTGGTAGAATCATCTAGAATAGAGTAGAAAATATTTGGTGTAGCAAATATAGTAATCATTGTAACAAATATGGTAACCACAACCTACAATCAAGGAGGTACACGTCCTATGTAAAGCCATCGTTGCCGGGCTGTTCGGTAACAGAAAATTAACACGCAGCCGCCGTCCCAAGATTGGGCACCGGTGTTCCACCACAAAGCGCCTCTGAAACTTTCACATGGTAATCAGAGCCTAGGATTCCATGGCGACAAGTTCAAGCAATTCCAATCCGTTTTTCGGTTTTCAAGTTACCGAAAAATTATCCAAGACAAATCATGCGCTATGGAGAGCGCAAATTCTCGCTGCGATTCGCGGCGCACGCTACGAGGGGCACATCAATGGCAAGACCAAGGCCCCTGATGCAGAGATCGTCGAGAAGATGACGGACGGTACGACCGTCGCTACGCCAAATCCAGTGTTCGAGGAGTGGTATGCCCGGGATCAGCAGATCCTTGGGCTCATCCTCTCCTCATCTGGGAAGGAGATCCAAGCGCAAATTGTTGCTGCACAAATGGCGGAACAGGCATGGACTGCAGTGGAGAGGATGTTCTCTGCTCAGACCCGTGCCAGGACGATGAACGTGAGACTTGCGCTCACAACCACGAAGAAAGGTAACCTGTCCATTACAGATTATTTTGCCAAGATGAAAGGATATGCAGATGAGATCGCAGTTGCCGGAAAACCAATGGATGATGAGGAGTTGGTGGCACACATTTGCAACGGCTTGGATGCTGAATATAATCCGGTTGTCACAACTGTGACCGCACGGATTGAACCCATCACCGTTCTGGAACTTTACTCACAGCTTTTAAGCTTTGAGACGCAGCTCAATATTCAAGATGGGTTCGGTTCCTCCTCTGCCAATTCAGCTCGCAAGGGGGGCACACGTTCCTACTCCGGCTCCCGTGGAGGTTTCAGCGACAGAAACACGGGAGGCCGCGATGGGGGTCGCGGGCGCGCTTCCTCGCGAGGCGGCCGTGCGCCTTCACGCGGTCGCGGTGGCTCGTTCCGTGGAGGCACAATGCAGCGTCAGGCAGGTTGGGGCCTAGATGAAAAGCCCATCTGTCAGGTGTGTTTCAAGGTGGGCCACACAGCCAACAAGTGTTGGCATCGCTTTGAGGAGGACTACGTCCCAGAAGAGCGTCATGTTGCTGCCGCAATGAACTCCTACAACATCAACACCAACTGGTACACTGATTCGGGTGCCACGGATCATGTGACGAGCGAGCTGGAGAAGCTGTCCTTCCGCGAAAAATACCAAGGCAATGATCAGATCCACACAGCTAGTGGTTCAGGTATGGAAATTAAACACATTGGTCATACTACTATTCCAACCCAATTCCGCAATTTACATCTAAATAATGTTCTTCATGTCCCAAAAGCCAAGAAAAATCTTGCATCTGTTCATCGTCTTACTAAAGACAACTCCGTTTTTCTAGAATTTCACCCTGATTATTTTCTTATCAAGGATCAGGCCACGAAGAACACCATCCTTAGAGGACGATGCCATCGGGGGCTATACCCACTTCCCTCAGATCGATCAATCAATCAGGCTTTTGGAGTAGTGAAGCCGTCTTTGTCTAGATGGCATAATCGTCTAGGTCATCCTTCTTTTTCGGTTGTTTCAAAAATTGTTAGCAGTAATAAGCTTCCTTGCTCGTCCGAGTCGAATAAAGAGTCAGTTTGTGATGCATGTCAAAAGGCAAAGAGCCACCAGTTGCCTTATAATAGATCCCTTAGCTCCTCAAAATTTCCTTTAGAACTTGTTCATTCTGATGTGTGGGGGCCTGCAATAGATTCTGTTGGAAGAAACAAATATTATGTTAGTTTTGTTGATGATTTTAGCAAGTATACTTGGATCTATTTCATTAAATATAAATCAGAGGTGTTTCAGAAATTTCATGAGTTTCAAACCATGGTAGAGAGACAGTTTGATCGAAAAATTCTCACCATGCAAACTGATTGGGGCGGGGAGTATCAAAGACTACACAGTTTCTTTGATAAGGCCGGCATCATCCATCATTTCTCATGTCCCCATGCGCATCAGCAAAATGGAATTGTTGAGCGCAAACATCGCCATATTGTTGAGGTTGGTCTCTCACTCCTTGCCTATGCATCCATGCCCCTAAAATTCTGGGATGAGGCTTTTACAACAGCTGTTTTTCTCATTAATCGTATGCCTAGCACTGTTCTTCAGCATGACACACCTTTAGAACGTCTGTTTAAACAGGTGCCTGATTATTCATCCTTTCGGATTTTTGGTTGCGCCTGCTGGCCTAATTTACGTCCCTATAATAAGCACAAACTCCAATTCCGCTCTAAACGATGTGTCTTTCTTGGGTATAGCAATCTCCATAAAGGTTTCAAGTGTCTAGATGTTGCTTCTGGCCGTGTTTTTATTTCTCGTGATGTAGTCTTTGATGAGACTATTTTTCCGTTCACCGAGCTACACGCCAATGCTGGGGCTCGCCTCCGTGATGAGATTGCTCTTCTACCATCAGACCTTGTTCCTTTATCTTTTCATGGGGCGGAACCAGTAGAAGACCACGTGTTTAATTCCACTAACCCCACTAATCAAATGGATTCCAGTGCATGTGATAGCAGGGATCAGCTCCCCGATGCAAGACATGAGGATCCAGTGCCAAATTATACGCGATCCAGTTCAGCAGGGTCAGAGTGCCCAACCGTGCCGGAATCAGCTTTGGGGACAACACCGGTCTCCGCTTCGCCTGCTGGGCCGCCGGTGTCTGGTGGGCCAACTGCACCTGGGTCGCTGCTCCCTTCCACGGACGACGCGCGGCCCCAGTCTCCTGATCGCGCACGCGCGATTGCAATCCATCCAGGCGAAGCCTCGACGACTTTGCCAGGTGCGTCAGGAGAAGGTTCGACACCTATGGTGTCTCAACCAGCACCACAACAACCTCGTACTCGCCTTCAAGCTGGAATCCGCAAGCCAAAAATATACACTGATGGGACAGTCAGGTATGGTTGTTTTACAGCTTCTGGAGAGCCACAAACATTAGATGAGGCCATGAATAATCAAGACTGGAAGTTAGCAATGGATGCCGAGTATGATGCATTAATTACAAATAAAACTTGGCATTTGGTTCCACCAAGGAAAGGGGTTAATATTATTGATTGCAAATGGGTGTATAAAGTGAAACGAAAATCAGATGGAAGTATCGATAGGTATAAAGCCAGGCTAGTTGCTAAAGGATTTAAACAGCGATATGGTATTGATTATGAAGACACGTTTAGTCCTGTTGTGAAACATGCCACTATCAGAACAATCTTGTCTGTTGCTGTGTCTAGAGGATGGTGTCTGCGACAACTCGATGTGCAGAATGCTTTTCTTCATGGCTTTCTAGAAGAGGAAGTATACATGCGCCAGCCACCTGGGTATGAGAGTAAGGCAACTCCTGACTATATTTGTAAGCTAGATAAAGCTATTTATGGTTTGAAACAGGCGCCAAGAGCATGGTATTCTAGATTGAGCAGCAAGTTGTGTGACTTAGGATTTAAAGCATCAAAGGCTGACACGTCTTTATTCTTTTATCAGAAAGGGGCGGTCACTATGTTTATTCTCATATATGTTGATGACATTATTGTTGCCAGTTCTACCCAGGAAGCCACCACATGCTTGTTACAGGATTTGAGGAAGGAATTTGCTCTCAAAGATCTTGGGGAGCTGCATTACTTTCTTGGGATAGAAGTGAGTAAAATACGAGATGATATTCTCCTAACTCAAGAAAAATATGCTAGAGATGTACTGCAGCGTGTAAATATGATGGACTGTAAACCAGTAGCTACTCCATTGTCTACGTCAGAAAAACTGTCGGCACATGAAGGTAATCCTCTTGGACCAAAAGATGCTACAACATATAGGAGTGTGGTAGGTGCATTACAATATCTTACATTGACACGACCGGACATATCGTTTGCTGTTAATAAGGTCTGTCAGTATTTACATGCACCAACAACTGTCCATTGGGCTGCCGTGAAAAGAATCTTGAGGTATTTAAAACATACTATGAGAATTGGTCTTCGCATCTGCAAAACATCCTCTCTCTTGGTAAGTGCCTTTTCAGATGCAGACTGGGCAGGTGATCTTGATGATCGCCGGTCTACTGGAGGTTTTGCAGTGTTTTTGGGTTCTAATCTCATATCATGGAGTGCAAGAAAACAACCTACTGTATCAAGATCAAGCACAGAAGCTGAATATAAGGCTGTGGCAAATGCAACTGCTGAAGTAATGTGGATACAGATCTTGTTATATGAATTGGGAATTCAGGCACCCAAAACTGCCAAGCTATGGTGTGACAATATTGGAGCTAAGTATCTCTCTGCAAATCCAGTTTTCCACGCTCGGACGAAACATATAGAAGTTGATTATCATTTTGTTCGTGAGAGAGTGGCAAGAAAATTACTGGTCATTGATTATATATGTACAAAGGATCAGGTTGCTGATGGCTTCACAAAGCCTTTATCAGTAAGACAACTAGAGATGTTCAAGAACAATCTCAACTTGAGAAGTTTAGATTGAGGGGGAGTGTTAAAGATATATTTGTAATTGACCTTTACGTGATCCTCTAGATATGTACGGTTGTGGTAGAATCATCTAGAATAGAGTAGGAAATATTTGGTGTAGCAAATATAGTAATCATTGTAACAAATATGGTAACCACAACCTACAATCAAGGAGGTACACGTCCTATGTAAAGCCATCGTTGCCGGGCTGTTCGGTAACAGAAAATTAACACGCAGCCGCCATCCCAAGATTGGGCACCGGTGTTCCACCACAAAGCGCCTCTGAAACTTTCACAGCGAGGACGATCTTGGTGGTGCCGTTGACCGCGTCCTCGGACAGGACGTTGCTTAACAGCCCCGCCGTGGCCCGCTCGATGAAAGCGTTCACCTCGGCGAGCGCCGCCGCAGGCCGGTTCTTGAAGTCGACGGATCTCACGGCGGCCCGGTGAGGGGAAGCGGCGGAGGACACGAACTCCGGCGTGAGGCGGAGCGTGCGGTCCACGAAGACGGCGGAGGCGAACGAGAGCTGCGGCCACGCGCTCACGTTGGCGAGGAGCCTCGCGCTGGCCACGTCGAGGTGGTGCGTGTCTTGGGAGCCCAGGAACGAGAGCAGCTGCCGCAGCGTGGAGCTGTGCGTGCCCGCGGCGAGCAGCGCGAGGCCGGCGCGGAGCGACATGGGGGAGAAGATGAAGTTGGACTGGTTCGCGATCGCCTCCGTGCCGGGGTACCAAGCGACTTGCAAGCACTTGTCCATGCGGGCGGTTGGATTGCTGTGATGATGTGATTTCGGTGATTTGGATCACTAGCGGAGAACTCTCGTATGGTTGTTAGGAAAATGTATTGATATGTACACCGGTCCCTTTACAAACAGGAAACCAAAGAAAAGGAAAATTATAGAGAAGTTCAAAACTCCTATTCATCTTCCTCGAAACCCTCAGGGATCCGTTCGTCACCGTCGCCGAATCCGCTTCCCAATCGTCGTCGGACGCCAGAGCCAATCTCCACAAAATGGAGGCCGCAGAGGAGGGCTTACTGCCAGGCAAATCAGCCGAGTACGCTGCCTCCCAGGCGCATCGGCCAACTCCGGCACCCACGACGCATCCTTCGATTCCACTGCCGGCAACCCGAGCATAACTCGGATTTCCACAAGAGACCATCTTCCTTGAGATTAAAAGGGTCAGCAACATCATCACCTAAAGAAGACGAAGATGCGCCGGTCCCAGACTCCTGAACAGGTCTCCCCAGCCTCTCCGTTGACGTCGGAGAAGAACGCCACCGGAGAACAGAAGAAGCCGGGAGAAGTTATTCCCCTGCAACGCCGTCGCTTCCGCATCGCCGACGCCACCAGGAAAAACAAGCCGCAAAGGAGCGATGCTCCTCCGGCAAACCCTAATTCCACCGCCAAGCATTGACGGCGAACAAACCCTAGACCTAAAGACTCGATTAAGGACTCAATCTACCAGAGAACGGACCCCCGCTCCCTTTGCCCCCGCCTAGGAGGCCGGGGGCGAGGGAGAACGGGGGCCAGAGACGAACGACGGCGGCGCAAGCAGCGGCGGCGGCGGTTCCGCCGAGTCGCCTCGAGGGCGACGCGGGGACGGTTTGTTTGCCTCTAGGACGGTTCTCCTGTGTTTGTATATGGTTGTTTTCGTTTTGTTTAGCCAAGGTAACGCGGAGAAGTTAAACCTGGCGGTGTTTGTGTTGTGGAGAAGGGGGCGAAAGGGTGCCCATCGGGTTGTATTTATAGACGGGAACGCCTGCGAGGGCCGAGGGAGGAATCGGTTTTTGGAATCCAACTTCGAAATAGTGGATACGGATTACAAAATGCCACGTCCCGTGTTAGCCAACTTAAGGTAGCCAGCGCTCACATGGTGTTTTGGTGTAATAGTGTTACCACTATTTTAAACTTGGAAAAAGTTTAAATTATTTCTGTTTGGTACGAGATAAACTCAAAACTATCTTTTTATTTCATCTCACACCTAAAATATATCAACAGGTACGATTTACGGCTTATCCAAGTTCATAAAATTTGTTCTTTTCTTTCTACATTATTAACATGTGGTTTTCAAATTAAAATTATGTAAGACGAAAAAGGACAAAATAGATGGGTGGTGTCCAAAATTGTCCCCGGATATTTGATAGGTCCTTAAACTCTCTAAATGTACTTTTAGATCCCAGACTGATTCGATTGTGCCATCTAAGTCATCTAACTTTTAAAATACATTTTTTTAAGTTTCCAAAGTCATTCTCAACGTTTTGTTTGGATCCCTAACCTCTTATAATGCATTTCGGGGACTCCAAGCTTATCATGTATCGCCAATGAAACTACTTTTTTTTTTATTCGGAAGATACTCTAGGATAAGTTTGGGGAATAAAAATGTGTTTTGTGAGTTTATAAATTCAAATGACATATCGAGACAAATTTGGTGTCCCAAAATGTATTTTTAGAGTTTAGGAAACTACTAGGAAAGTGCCTGTGCCTTGCTACGGGCCTATACATCATAATTAAATAAAATATCAATTTGATATGAAATGAAAAAACTGTGAAGAAAACCTACAACGAGAGAATCATTAGCATTTACAAAACCATAAAGACACTGTCAGAATTGGTTTCTTGCATTTTTACTCACTGAACAGACCAAACTCAAGCATCATCTTGAATTACTGATGGAATTCACCGAGCAAAGTAGCAATCCATGCTAAAGAACAATGTAAGGTGAATAATATGGCACCAATCTGTACATCTTTGAGTCATAGGCTATACATTCCATCATTTACAGACAGGAAAATCTACAAAGAATGTGAACAGTTAAAAAAAGACAAATCAGGTAGACATCACCATCGTCATCTTTACATGTAATTTGTCTGTTTTTCAAATTAACCAGATAGAGTGCATTAATACACCGAAATGCAGATTCAACTTTGAGCGAGACCTCGCTTATGAAAGTTTTATCCTCAGATTGACTTGGCAAAAAATTTCTGCTGATTCACTTTGAACTCACATTGTGTGAGATACTGACAGTGATTTGTACATGCAAAGAAAATAAACCTGTATATGCATGCAAGAGTTGATCCGAAAATGTGCAATCAGAAGCTGGATGTGCTAACATTCATCGGTAAAATCATTACGTTCATTTATCGCAGTGTCTCACTGACTGTTTTATCGATAGGTGCACACCAGTTGATAGTTGTTTAACTGAAAGAAGTTGCATAATGAGAAGAATTACAGTTTTTTAATTGAAAGCAATTGCATAATCAATTATATGAAAAGAATTACAGTTGTTTAATTAGTTGCATAATTGATTATATGAAAGGAATTACAGGAGCAAGGGGTTTAGTTAGTAGCTTTTCTTACTTCAATCTAGCTCATACAGCCAGAGGCCCAGAATCATGCCTGACAGGCAAAGTGGAGAGAGGTGATTTCTCTAGAACTTCAAAAATTCAGAGTAGGCTTTCAAGTTTTGATAGTCATGAGAGTCTGGGACCATATAATTCTTAAGATCCATATATTTTTAGGAAAGGAATCAATGTCATACAATCAGCAAGCAAACATATTTAAATGGATTTCCACCATCTAAAATTGATCAACCTGACTGAAATGTGTACCTGACGGCGGAGCCAGCATAGAAGGTTGGCATCACAGACCTCGGCCACCCTCTCGCAGAAGGTATCCTTTAGATGTGGCACTGCTGCTCCCGGTGACGAAGCCGACACCGTGCCCCTACATCGTGTATCCACCGTAGTACTTGGCAAGGAGATCAATACCATCCTTCAAAAGCTCGGCGGCTTCCTAAACACAGTTGTGTATACCAAAATTAGTGTTTTCCTAAAAAGTAGGTTTTCACATAGCATATAATCCTAGTTACTCTCTTCTTGGTAGATTTTTTATGCTTACCATAGTAACTGTCAAAAGGAACTACTACTGAAACCAAATAGTGTGTTGATGCTTTGGCATATATAACACTTTAATATGTACTCCAAATATAGAGACACCCCAAGTGTACAGGAATTAAAAAAAAGGGGGACAATTTTACCTGCCCCATAGATGTAGCTCCATGACATTTTGACAGTTTGTTTTTGTCAGGAGACAGAATAACTGACAAGTGGGCAAACGAAGGCATTGGAAATCCAAGAGCCTGTAGCAAAACATAACGGTATATTATGTTGAGATTGCTTTTAAAGGGTCAATACTACAGATCATGATATACAAGATAAAAGTAGGTACACACATGGTTTAGCCAATACAATCAATAGAATGTCAACATCAATTTCAAGGTCTGCCACAGCTAATGCTGTCAGAGGTGTGACCTCTGATGGCTTCACAATAACAGTAGTGCAGCCACATGCCAAAACTGCACTGGCCTGACCTGCCCAAAAACCATGTATACAGATGTACTTCCTTATACATCTCATTTCGTTTTTAACATTCTTATCAGAGGAAAGGTGTACTGCATGGCTAGAGGCCTTTTCGGTTATAATTGCTAATGGAAAATTCCATGGCGTGATAG
Organism: Echinochloa phyllopogon; assembly: GCA_033239725.1. Taxonomy (NCBI): domain Eukaryota; kingdom Viridiplantae; phylum Streptophyta; class Magnoliopsida; order Poales; family Poaceae; genus Echinochloa; species Echinochloa phyllopogon. The sequence goes on from BTCW01000007.1 coordinate 38,931,591, forward strand.
CTCCAACTACATCAACAGGAAGCAGTGCAAAGAAAAAAAAGAAAGAAATATCGAGATACATGATGTATTAATCTCCACATGGTAATAAATACTCAAAACAAAGATATAACAAGAACAACACTTGTTCAGAAATCAGCACACCATGTCAAGAATGAACTGCTAAAGTGGAGACAGAGTTCCGTACACAATATCATCATGATAACCAAACTATATTACTTTGCTTAAGAATGATGGGAGTCCTGGACACCATGTCAACACTTGTTCTCTATGTTACTTATCATCAGTGAACTAAAAAATGATGTATGGTTTCTGGACATGCAAACAATGTGAATTAATCTGATTAATTATTTCTCACTTAGAATGCAAACACCCTTTTCCATAAATAAAACACCCCCAATATGGAAGTTTTAGCTGGTGCGAAAAGGTTCATCCAGAATTGAATCCAGGATCCCCAATAGGTAAACAGAGCACCAGAGAATTCATGACAGACAACTAAAAAGACACAATCTCAACTCGTAATGTAGGAAAGACGGCACTTCTATTTCTATCACCATGACAAGAAAGACCAAGCTACCGGGCAGGTCAAGAGTGCTACAGATCAACAATTCCTGGCAGTTATGTGTTCTCTAGCTAAAAATACTATACACATGTTTAAGTGCCTGAAAGTGCATATGGTAGACGCACTGGGATTTAATAGCCATATCCTGGATAGGATGGAATGCATCTATAATAAAAAAATAGGCACCTTAAATTCAACCACAAAGTCCATCTTGACATATCACAATTTGGGATAGTTGCACCAGAAATCTAACTCAATCAGGGACACATTGTACATGAGGAAAGACAGAGAGAGGAGAGTAATAGGATACCTATGGTTTGTCCGATCCATGGAGGCTGTAGTTTCCCTTTGTTGCTAGATTTCAGCCGTTGCCTCCATGCAATCCGATTCAAGAGTAAATCTGATCAAAGAGTAAATCTGATCCTTCTACCCTAAAGCTCCAATCTACAAGCATGAATATAGGAAAATAAGAGTATGCAATTAATTAATCACGAGATCAAGTAACGTGGGTAAACTGTACCTGGAATTCCTCTTGCGGATGCTGCTAGGCCTGCTGGAGCCATCATCGAGGGATAAGCTACCACCAGCAAGGAAGAGGGATGTTGCAAATGCGATTCCTTGCAGTCGACCGGGATCGGAAGGGGAACTGGTGAGGGACGAACCTGACGCCGCCGCACTTCAATGCCGCAAGCTAGTCGGAGAGGAAGTGTAATAGACCACGGGCTGTGGCTTGCTGCTGCCTGTCGTGGGCATGCCCTTTGACGTGCGTGGCTGCGTGCGCCAACGGAGGCGAAGGGCCATGGAAGCATGAGGTCGTCGATGCAGCGGAGGTCTCTCGCGGGCGAGGTCGTCGAGGCTGCGGAGGTCGCCACGGGCAGGCGAGGTGGAGGTCGTGGTGGCGGAGATTGCTGCGGGCGGGCGGCGACGGCGGACCGCGGGCGACGGCGACAGACAGCGGGCGGGCGGCGAGGCCCTGCTCCCTCATCCAAAAGTGAGCACAAATCATGCGGCGGCGACGGCGGCGGTCGACGTCGGGGCGACGACGGAGGCGGCTACAGGCAGCGGCCGGTACGGTGGAGGCCGAGGGCGAGCGCGAGTCGCTCGAGGGTGAAGGGCGAGGGGCGAGACCGTGGAGGCAGCGACGAAGGGGCGAGGGGCGAGACCGCGAGATCGTGGGGGCAGCGCGAGGCGGGCGACGCAGAGGCAGAGGAGGCAACGCGGAGGTAGAGGAGGAACATTGTGCGGTGGAAGCCGAGGCGGCGGAGGTTGCCGCGGCCGGCGGGGCTGCGGCGTGGTGGCGTGGGAGGAGGTGGAGCTCAGCGCAGGTGGAGCTCGGCGCGGAGGGCGTGTGGGGAAGTGGGACGGGGGTGCGGGAGGGGGAGCCGGGACGTGGTTGGTGGCGGCGGCGGCGGTTGCCGAGTGGAGCGTACGGAAGTTGCTGGGGTTGGGGACGGACGGCGGTTGCCGAGGAGAGGGCACGGGGGTCGCGGGGAGGAGGGAGCGGAGGAGCGGAGGGTGATGAGCTAGAGACCCGGAGGATGCATTGGATGATAGAGGGTACATCGTATATAGTATTTCTTATCTAGCTTTTGCAGAATTACTTGGCTTCAGGCACGCTGACAGGAGTCGCCATAGGCTGCACCTAGATGGAGTATTCCCAGCGGTGGACATGAAGTTCATGTACCCCAGCACGGAGACAGGAAATTTTGGGAAAGTCGCCGGCCTATACACATATTATTCAGTGTTCAACCGGATGCTTAGAGCGACACTTGCTCCTAGGGGTGGCAACACATCGGATATATCCTTGTTTGCCAAGAACTTGCTTGCTAGGATGAGACCGGGGGAGGACAAGTTCAGTGTGGGAGATTACATTTGAGAGGAGATCAAGCATATTTCTGAAAATCCTCAAAAGCTTTGTGATTATGCACCTTATCTCATGAGGGTTATAGAGAAGGTCACGAACATCACTTTTCAGTGTGATGTATCTCATGGGAGACTTCGTGTACCCATTCCAAAGAAGATCAGGCTTCCATCTCCACGAGCAGACCCACCTACAGACACAGATGCAGCAGCAGCAGGTGATCATGAGCAGCATGGGGAGCAGCCGCAGCAGTTTGAGCCTTCACAGCAGCAGCCTGACCAAACCGGTCTGACCGGTTTGGCCCAGGAAGCTCTTCACATGGTGAGCAGCGGACATCTCCCATTAGAAGATTCATATCCATGTTCACAGGGATTTGCAAGGGTCAGAGGGATGTCCGAGTGGACCTCAGGCAGCAAAGAATTGATAGCAAGAAGACTCGTGATGAGTTCAAGAAGATGTGTGCCGTGTTGAGTCCGGATAACCCTCCATCTCCTATCTCTCCACCTCTTGAGTTGCCTGAGATACCCCCGCTTCGAGACATTATGTCAGATCATATGAATGCGGGTTACTTTGAGGAGTTTGGAGACATTTTTGGATATGGACCCGTTGCATCGAGCTCACAGCCTACTCCACCAGCTCCTCCACAGTCGTATGGTGCTCCCGGGACATACACATGCATACCCACTTCAGAGGGTGACACTTTTGGGACATCATTTGTATACCCACCGCCTGGAGGTTCGTCTTTCACAGCTGCCACATATCCGTCCTCGTCATATGCATATGGTGGCACATCATCTTCCATGGCAGGAGTTCAGTTTTCTAGTGCACCATCTCCATCTCCTGGAGACTTTGCTTCACTGGCAGCGGCTTCCATCTTTGGACACACTTCTGCTCCTAGTCATGGTATGTTTAGCTCATCTACATCTTCTTCCATGGCTAGCACATCTGGTTCACTCTTAACTATCACACATATACATTCGATTGAGTGAAGGTTTTCATTGGACTACTACTTCTTCGTCAGATGATCATAGCCCGACCTTCTAGTTGCGACGAAGAAGTGGATGCATGACGGATGATGGGAGCGAGACTACAGGCTTCTCCAGGCCCTTTTATGGATGCTTGATGACAAAGGGGGAGAAGAATGAATTAAAGCGTCAGGATCTAGTGATTCTTGTAGTCTGTCAGACAAAAGCGGTCTGACCGGTTTTGTAAACCGGTCTGACCGGTTTCTGTTGTGTGGGCAGAAACATGGATGTAATAAATTCAATCTTATCTATTTGTGGACTTGAGGACTTGTATTGTGTGCTACTGAGTGTGTTGAACATGTTTATGTATTCTAAGTGACAATTTGCTAGTGTGATATGCATGTTTTGGTTGATGTACTGTTGTGTACATGTGCTGACTGGCAAAATCGGTCTGACCGGTTTCTGCTGTGACAGCACATGTACATCTTTTTCTCTTTTTGAGTGAGATACATGTCATATGCATCACATGTTATTTTATTTTATCACACACTCTTGTTGCACTTGTTGGATGCTGAGATATAGGGGGAGCTCTCATATTCTTCTTTATATGTGCATTTGGCATGTGAGGCCAAATTTTTGATATTCCACTCAAAGCACATATTAAGGGGGAGCTCATGTTATATCTCAAATGTTTAGAGCTTTAAATTTCATATGTTTTGTAAGCTTTAATCATGTTGTCATCAATCACCAAAAAGAGTGAGATTGAAAGTGCATCTAGGCACTTATGTGTTTTGGTGATTTGTATGACAACATGATTAGTGATTTAACTTGTTTGCTTAAGCATATGAGCAGGGTTTTATTTTCAAAGGATATTCATGAAATATATTTGTTGATAAGTAAAGGTGCTCATCATCGGTTTATATTGGTATAAATGCAAACAAGTGTATGTGATCCAATGCAACCAATAGAGGCAACGACAAGTAAAGGGAAATGACAAATGAGACATATGTTGGGCTCATTTAAAGGAAGCTTGTCAAAAGATATTGGAACAATTAAATTGAAGATATTGGATATATCTCGGATAGTTGAAGACATAGATTTCAATATGGATTTCATGTGGATGCAAAGCAAAGCCAAACTTAAAGTGGTAAGATAGGATGAAAGGGATCAAACTAGATGGCTAGTGATGAGGTACTAAGCGAAGTGAAGGACAAGGTTGACTTGTGGCCGAGGAACTTTGCTAGGGTGAAGTAGCTAGTATCGAGGTTTGGTCTCTAGGCATTAATCAAGCCTCATCTAGTGAAGCAATGCAATGCATCCAATCATTGTTGAATAATATGATGAAGTGGCTTATGAATTGGTATGGATTCGTGATCATACACTTGGAAATTCTAAGTCACTAGCTCAAGTTGGATTCGCTCAGCAAGAAAAGGATATTGAAGCCCTCAAGTTGATAATTGATCAAGTATGGTGTTAATGAAGACATAAAAGCTCAAGTAGAGGTTTTATTTTTTATTTGCAACCTTGAGTTTAGGAATGCCGTACTATCAAGAGGGATGCAGCATTTAGTTGTTTGACTACACACTAAAAAATGCTCATAGGTCAACCCATGTGAGATAGCCTTTGAGAGAAGTGTTTTGGGGCTTAGTGTGCTGGCTGGTCCAAAACCGGTCTGACCGGTTTTGGAAACCGGTGTGACCGGTTTGGGAGCTCAGGAGTGTAACGACTAGTTTCGTTTGAAAACCTGTCTGACCGGTTTGGGAAACCGGTCTGACCGGTTTTCCACAGGCATAACGGCTAGTTTTTGTGTGTGGGGTATTTATACCCCCTGGCCCTCACATTTGAGGGATGCTGGTTCATTTGGTCCCTTGGGCGTCCAGAAGCACTTGAAGCACCAGCAAGCTCTCCCCAAGCCTCTCTTTGTGAGATTGGTTGAATTTGTTCATATCTTTGGATTGGGTTGAGAGGGATTGTGTGAGTGAGCAATAGAGAGCTAGTGTGAGCTAGCTAAACCAGTGAGGAGTGAATCCATAGCTTGAGCACTCGCGGTTGAGGTCTAGCATCTATTTGAAGCATTTGTTACTCTTGGAGGTGAAGCCTCCTAGACGGCTAGGCGTCGCCGGTGAGCCACCAAGGTTGTGGTGTGCCACGGATTGTTTGTGCAGGTGTGGTCTTGCCTCCTTCGGGAAAAAGATCAAGTTAGTGGAACCGAGGAGATAGCTCGACCTTTGGGTCACTAGGGGCTTCCTCAACGGAGACGTAGGATTCATTGTGCTTTTGTGGCAGCTTTAGTAGCAAGCAGTGAATCTGAACTTCGGAAAAACAACTCCAAGCGTCTCTCTTTGGTTTGCCTCACTTTGTTCAATTCTAGCGCATATATTTGCTTCCGCTTCGATCTACTTGGTTGTGCTTTACTTGTGTGCAGGAGCTTAGTGAACCTGCTAGAAAACATCTACAGAAGCACTCCACCAAGTTTCATTTGTGCTAGAGCTCGAAAGGGGGTTAACTTGCATTATTTGGTTTCTCAGTCAGAAACCGGTCTGACCGGTTTTGGTCTGGAGTTTCCGGAGGTTTTTGCGGAGTATCCGGACCTGGTCCGGAGTTTCCGGACAAATCTCCGGAGTATCCGGAGTTTGAGCTGACAATTTGTTTTAAGTGCTGAAATTTGCAGAATCACCTATTCACACCCCCTCTAGGTGACATCACGGTCCTTTCAAAGCACCTTCTAAAGATTGGATCAACAAATTTTAAGATTGATGAAGTCACCACAAAGATCTTGAGGCACGTCATCTACCACTCAATGCTATTATTGTTGTTCCTAAAATAAAATATATGTTCCTACCATAAAACACGACCACATCTTTTCTAATTCTAATATGTGTTTCGATAGTCAAAGAGAACTTCTTTTCACACCTGATCTAGCCTAGTAAGAACCATTGCTCCATGGGTGATGGGTGCTCATAGCCATGGCCCATTTTCTCTTAGCATGTGTCGACACCGCACGTTTTATTTTTATAACAATGTCACGTCATATTAGAGTAGACTTCGACGATTTCCCTCTCATGTCTTTGTGACCGGTAAATACATGCACCTATTGTGTCTTGTGTTGTATATAAAGTTGTTTAATTTGTCCATTTGTATAATCTTAGAGCCGCCCCTCTTTTTATTGGCTAAATATTTCTTTATTTGCTGCCATCATGATGATCTCATCTTCCTCTCTAGATATCAGTGGCACGTGGGTTGGGTTGTTGTCCGTTGGGGATCACAGGCTCAAGCTGGCCCAGCTCCAGCAGAGCACGCCATGCAGCAGGCCGATTCAGCCAGCTCTTGCTAGCAACCTTTTGCTGGGCTACGAGCCTGGAGTACCAGGCAGCTGGTAACGTGCGCATGTGGGCTGTAGACGGCCCAGCTGCAGGACGTGTAGAGTAAGAGTTGGAATTTTATGTCGACGGACGAATCAAACGCGTTTTTATTGTGAGGGTATACGATGATTCCGTCTTGGACACCGATTAACAAACTTTCAGGGTCTTTATTTCAAAATTATGACGTACCGCAGAATCAACCGTTTCCTAGGTATCATGGAAGCAATCCTTGCTTTATAATTAGGTAGAGATTAAGTTGTAGAGATATGACACTATGAGACAAGATTAGAAACAACCCATGTATTTTATTCTTCTAAAAAATGTTTGGACCGATACGATAAATTTATTATTTCATATAATAGGTTTTAAAAATAATAACAAAAAATCATAATATATTTTCAAAATAAATTGTGTTAAGTTGTTCTTCGCCCTTACTCTCGATGTTATTAAAATAAATTGTGTCAAATTGTTCTCCACCCTCACCCACCTATTGTTCTCCACCCTTTCGCTCGATGTTGCCTGCTGCTGCAAGTGCAATCCCTTCCATGGTGCCTCCCTTCCATCTACCACATCCCTCTCTGCGTCTGAGTTTTGGTCGTCGGCTCTAATTTGCTCCACCTTGAGCTCATATTAGGGTATCATCAGCTCTAATTTCTCTATACATATGACCTATCGACATCTATCATCAGGCTATATATTCGAGCTAGGGCTAGTCTACTCCATCCCGAGCGCCGGCGTGCACCGGCGAATGGAAGAGCAGGTCTCCGAAACCGCTCGTCCTTTGATCCTACACCGGGAGAGGGCAAATATGGTTATTGGGAAGCACTCCACGCGATTGCTCGATGTCTTCACCACGACTCGTCATTCGTCTTGGTCTGACGTTGCGAAAGCATATCATCTACGATGCCAGTTTCTGCGCCCCGTTTGCAACATCAACATCGCCCCCAATAGTTCTCGTCACCACGACTAGTTCTGCGTCTAGTACGTACGTCTGAACTGATCTGTCATTTCATCATGTTTTCTGAGTTCATGATGTTGTGCTTAATGATTACCAGTATGTTTAGTCAAAAAAATGATTACCACTATGTTAGAGATTTACATGTTATGTTTTATTCTTGTCCTGTTTAATACAGTTTACAATTTAATCATAAAATTGTCTATTTATCCAACATTGCTCAAGGTACGAGAAATTCCGATGGCGTCCCCCCCCCCCCCCCCCCCAACGCATACACCTTCCAGGTTGAAGTTGCTCGGCGTACGCACGCAGCCAACCAAGCCCAACCCACGTTCCTGGGTTCCGAAAACTAACCGGCCGCCATGGACCATAGCTTGCGAGTCGCTTGGTTCCCCGGCATGGAGGCGATCGCCAAACAGTCCAACTTCCTCTTCTCCCCTTTGTCCATCCGTGCCGGGCTCGCGCTGCTCGCCGCGGGCGCGCACGGTCCGACGTCGCAGCAGCTGCTCACGTTCCTGGGCTCCGAAGACACGCACCACCTCGAGCTGGCCAGCGCGAGGCTTCTCGCCAACGTGACAGCTTGGCCGCAGCTCTCGTTCGCCGCCGCCATCTTCGTGGACCGCGCGCTCCGCCTCACGCCGGAGTTCCTGTCCTCCGCCGTTTCCACTCATAAGGCCGCCGCAAGATCCGTCGACTTTAAGAACCGGCCAGCGGCGGAGCTCGCCGAGGTGAACGATTTCATCGAGAAGGCCACGGCGGGGCGCCTACGCAGAATCCTGTCCGGGGACGAGGTCCGCCGCACCACCAAGGTCGTCCTCGCCAACGCCCTGCACTTCAAGGCGACGTGGGCGCGGAGGTTCGACCCGTCGGACACCGTCCGCCGCGACGGCACGTCCGTGGAGGTGTGCTGTTCCTGTCCGACGCCGGCATGCAGTACGCCGAGAGCTTCGACGCCCCGGGCCTGGGGTTCAAGGTCCTCCAGTGCTTCTACAAGATGGCGGGGCGCGACGGCAGGCTGGACTTCGCGGCGCCGTGCTTCTGCATGCTCATCTTCCTCCCTCACGACCGGGACGGGATCGCCGACCTCCTGCGCCTGGCCGTCAGCCGGCCGGACTTCGTGATGCGGTGCGCGCCCCGGCGCGAGCAGCTCGTCTGCCCGTGCATGGTGCCCAAGTTCAGGTTCTCCTCCGGGTTCGACGTGGCGAGCGCGCTCCGGCGGCTCGGGCTGTCCGCGCCGTTCGACAAGGGCGCCGCCGACCTGTCCGGGATGGTGTCGGACGTGCCGCCCGAGGGGGGGCTGTACGTGTCGGCCATGCGGCAGAAGTGCGCCGTGGAGGTCGACGAGGAAGGCACGGTGGCGGTAGCGGCGACGTATAGCCCTTGCAGCCCGACTTACTCTCCTCCGGAGAAAAGCCCGCCGCCGCCGATGAGCTTCGTGGCGGACCACCCGTTCATGTTCGCCATCGTCGAGTACGAGAAGGCCGAGGTCTTGTTCCTGGGCCACGTCATGGACCCTTCCAAGGAGGATTGACTCGGGCTGCGCAGTTTTATGGGTTGGGCTTTCTTGATAGCGAACCCAAGATGAGGCTATATGGGGTGGTTATAACCGTCAAGCCCAAGTAGTCGTTATCGCCGGAGTCCAATTTACCTGAACTACCCCTTCTAGCCACAAATATGAAATGCTTAGTTCTCATACTTATTTATCTGAACTAATTTGAATACTTTTGAGTGACATATTGGCATACAATGAATTCTTTCAAGTTCTACATTTGATACTGACTGGAAATAATTTCATATATTGCATTTTTTTTGTGTTTAGTGAAATAATAAAACAGGAAATACTGCTTCAACTTACAAACAAGCGACGTTTAAACAACTAGAGTCTTCAAAAGGAAATTCGACTGGTATTTTTTTATATATAAAACATAGTATTTATAAATATATTGTTTAAAACAATGTTGATTTATTATCGTTAGATTACTTCAAACGTGAAATGGACGCTTTCACTCGCATTTTATCCATACATCCAGTCGAAAACTGAAAGTGCACTGCTTAATCGATACAAATATACAATGGAGAAGGCCGGGCCAACCACGACAATGCAATGGACTATGACACAAGGTCCACTCTTAATTTTTTTTCTTTTGTGCACGGATTTCCGTTCTCCAATCCCAGAGCTCTGACCGGTCGACAGCTCGTGGATCTCGTGCGCGCCTTGTCACTGATCCAGTGATCCGGCTCCCGGTCGTGTTCGCCTGCAGGTGTCGTACGGCCGGGCCCCTTGCTACATAGCAGCAGCAAGGACACAAATCATGGCGCCGCGGCCCCCTACTCCTGTGTCATGGTCCAAACCGGATTGAAGATAACCACCGAGCCATGGCTACCTTCTAACACCACGCCACGCCGCTGCCAGCGTCTCAGAAAAGTCGTTGGACTAAACCCCACAGAGCCTTCTTTACCGGGGAGCCAAGTACTAGCTATCGCCATGTTCGTTTGCGTTGCTTCCAGCGAGTCAACAGTGTTTTTCTCTCAGCGAAAACTAGCGCCCGCCACCAGAAACCAAACGAACATGACAGAGATCCCAATAGAATAGGCTACTACCACCATGTGTGGCCGGCAGAATAAACAAAGCACCCAGCGGCCTGATCCTGATGACCGACGAGCCAAGTTGTGGAGAGCCGAGACTCCGAGAGCGATTCCTTTCCTATGGGATGGGTGTTTGATAACAACGGGTCGCCGAATCCTTGCGGTCAAATCCCCATCTCCACCTCTCCGGCTCTCCAGATCGCCGAACAGAGACGTCTTCCCGGCCTGCAGCAGCCGATTAGCTTGCTGATCCCACCAACCACTGCGAAACAACGCGAAACAGAGGACAGGGGAGCCCTCTGTCCCAGTGTCTCATAAAGGACGAGGCCGCCGTACGTGCTCCACACGCTTCTCGGGTCTCTCCTCACTCACCGTCGCGAGCCGTTCGTGGCGGACAGCGAGCGCGAGGCGCCGTACGGCCGGGAAAAGGGGCAGAGGAGGAGCGAAGAGGAGGAGCCGAGGAGGAGAGGGGGCGAGATGACCGCGGCCGGGCTGGGCGTGAAGGCGGCGCCGTTCACGTACGCGGCGCACGCGCTGGCGGCGACGGCGGCCGTGCTGGTGCTGGTGTGGTGCGTCCACTTCCGCGGCGGCCTCGCGCTCGAGGCCCAGAACAAGAACCTCATCTTCAACGTAAGCGAGCGCCCCCATCCATGCTTCCGCTCCCCTTTCCCCGTTTCTCTTCGCGCTGTTCAATTTGTTCCTTGCTTCTTGGTTGTTGCAAGCCACGTCAGCGGGCGGCTTTAGTGACAAAGACGAATATCGGACTCTAGGATTTGTTCGGTTCTTATCTTAGTGTGAATCGATTCTTTTTCTAGGCTAAGCTGTGTGTGAATCGATTGTTGGTTTCATATCTTGCTATTCCCAAAATTTGGTGTTTTGGATGGAGACCCTCGTCTTTGGCGGTGTTCACTTCCCTTCAAATCCAAAACTTTCTCTAAACTTTCTCTCTCTCAACTTCACTATTCACTGTCACATCAAATCTCTCTCCTCATGCATGAAGCATTAAATGTAGGTAAATAAAAAAACTAAATACATGGTTTTGATGTACACGACGAGACGAATCTTTTGAGCCTAGTTAGGTCATGGTAGGACAATGATTACCACAAACAAACGAAAAGTGGTACAGTGCGCTACCGTGTTCGATGTGACATTTTCACCCAAATTCACGTTCCCTTTCCAGGGAAGTGAACACCGCCTTTATGAGCTTTGAGGGTTTTATTCATTTGGCGCAGTATGATACGTAGATTTGATCTGGCGCTAGAGATGATCTGTTAAGTCTACTACAACATGTCATGCCCGTGCAAGAAACGCATGTGAAATGTCATTAAAGCACCCTGCAATTGTGCAATTGGATAACAGAGGCACTCTTTTGAGCCAATTCAGGAAGACATGCAACAATAGTAGAACACTGGTCTTTTGTTCACCCAAAGCTTATGTTCATATCTACATTATTACAGTATAGATAGGTAATGAGACGGAAATGATGCTGAGATTTCGATGCATAGATATGAAAGTCCACTCAACAGCACATAGGGCTGATCCTATAGTCATATTGTTTTACTGCCAGCTTCAACTACTACCTACTTGTCCTAAAAAACAATACTTTGAAAAATACTATAATGACTTAACATTTGACCCACACTGCAACTGATCATCCATAGTACTACTTCAGTGGCTGTGTTTAGTTCCCACAAACTTTCTAAAATTCTCTCTCCAAACTTCACTATTCACCTATCACATCAAATCACGTCAAATCTCTCTCCTCATGCATGAAGCATGAAACGTGGGTAAATAAAAAAAACTAGTTGCATGATTTTGAAGTACATGACGAGGTGAATTTTTTGAGCCTAGTTAGGTCATGATAGGACAACGATTACCATAAACAAACGAAAAGTGCTACAGTGCGCTACAGTGTCCAATGTGACATTTTCGCCAAATTTTACCACTCCTTTTTTTTGGAACTACACACAGCCACTGATATTCACGCCTCAATAGTTGTGGTCTATTGTGCTGTAAGCCTGTAACATTTGTGGCCTCGATTGCAGGTTCACCCTGTGCTTATGCTGATTGGCTACATTATCCTCGGCAGTGAAGGTAACAGCAAAGACTCAAATCCAAACAAACCATAGCACTTGGGTTCTTCCATCTGCGGAGTAGGAGCATGAAGCGTTGATTCCTCCCGCTCCATTCTCGCAGCCATTATGATCTACAAGGTGTTCCCAAAACTGAACCACGACACGGCCAAGCTGACGCACCTGATCCTCCACGCCATCGCCACTGTCCTCGGCGCCTTCGGGATCTACTGCGCGTTCAAGTTCCACAACGACAGCGGGATCGCCAACCTCTACAGCCTGCACTCCTGGCTCGGCATCGGGACCATCTCCCTGTACAGCGTTCAGGTAACAAAGCCTCGCCTAGTTCTGCAAGAATCGGCAGCTCGCCCCTGTTCTTGTAGGCGAATTAGTTAGCTGATCAGCCGTTGAATGCTCGCAGTGGGTGTTTGGCTTCGTTACCTTCTTCTTCCCCGGCGCGGCGCCGAGCGTGAGGCGCGGCGCGCTGCCGTGGCACGCGCTGTTCGGGCTCTTCGTCTACGTGCTGGCGCTGGCGACCGCGGAGCTCGGGTTCCTGGAGAAGCTCACCTTCCTGGAGAGCGGGGGCCTCGACAAGTACGGCGCCGAGGCGTTCCTGGTGAACTTCACGGCGCTCATCGTGGTGCTGTTCGGCGCCTCGGTCGTCGTCGCCGCCGTCACGCCGGCGAAGGTCGAGGATCCGCAGGGCTACGCTCCGATCCCCATCTCTTAAGTCTTAACTAGACTAAAGAGGGGGCTTCACTGAAGGGAGGGAAATATTCAGAATAGTGCTGCTGTGGTCAGTTCTAGCCATGACATTAGGTGTCTGGCTTCAGTTTGAAACACATCCCGATTTGTGTGTAAATCAGGAGTACTTGATAATGGAACGCTCTTCCTTTCCCTTTCTTTCTTCGAGATGGTAATTTGAAGTTTTGAACTCTCGGTGTTGTAGCAAATGCAAAGAGCAAGACCTCTCGCTTACATAGCAGCTCTGGCCAAAAGAAAAAGAAAATGTAGGGAAAATGGACATGGGCCTAGTTAGGCTTCGGTTTTTTATTCAGAACTTACTGGGCTACTTCCAGGCCTCACATTGTGCAGCCAGGCTGCCTCATAAGTGGCTGGCTGGGCTGGGCTAGGCTCCACTTCGAATAGCACGCTAAAGAAGAAGCAGAAGCTTTTGCCCTGTTTTCCTCAAAAGAAAAGCTTTCGCTCCTTTTTTATTGCTCCCAATAATTGGGACCCAATTTCTAAAGGAAATGACACCGAGTTTGACACTGACTAGCATGAAGGGTTCCAATACATTGCACTAGGTATTTCAGCCAAAAGGGCCAAGTAGAAAATGCTAAGATATAAATGGAGGCGAATATCGGGGAGAGAAAAAAAGGCGAATTCTCTTTCCCTATGATTATCTCTAATATGATATTTAAAAAATCTTAATATTTCAGTACATATCCATAAGTTTTTGCGAACCTTACCAGATGACTAATGCTCAATTCGGCATCCATAAAAACATATAACGAAGTGATCATGACAAAGATTTTGTATTGGAAACAAGAAAGCCTTTATAACTGTTTAAGCGTTCAACTGGTTGAATTGTGCTGCTTTGTTAGGTTAGGACAGATCAAGTTGATACCACAGGCAGATTTTTAAGAGTTCATCGAATATGACATGCATAAAAAAAACCTGGAATCATTACAGACCCAAAAAAAATCACGCTCATTCTTTGATTGTTTGCAAACGGTTAGAATAAGCACACACTTGGCCCAAGTCATTTTGAAAAGGACACGGCACATTTCGTGTAGGGTCGCCCTGTCGCCGTGTGTACTTAGTTAACTGTAAGTCTGTAAAGCACATACAGCACTTCTCTGATATTTGCGATAAACTCGAATCTAACATCATGGCGTTGTGATTATTTGCCATTATATTATTATAATGAAAAGCAAACACTGGGGCTTGAAAATGAGATATGAAACATCGGCCACCAAGTGACAATGACAAATAATACAGAGTACAGTCCATATATTCAGCACTACTGCAGCTGCAGGTGCGTCTTGTGCGTCATTTTGCTTCCACTGCAGTGGATAGTTTTACACCCTGAAAACAAGAACTTCTCCTTTTGTTTTCACATTTCAAAGGTGACACCAATTAGAGTGACAAAATTGTCAAAAATTACAATGCACGATTCCTGATGACAGTGTCACCTTCGGAGAACCATGGCACTGTCTGAATCGGGTGTTCTTTCCAGTGTGGCCAATTGAGCTGAACCAACGAATAAAGCTTCACATAATGCACCTGCTTTTAGTTTTGCACTGATGAAAGAACTCTGATGGGCCATCGAATCCTTCCTTTTTTTTCTCGTTTGCTTTGGACTAACGGGACAGCCATACCCTTCTTTATTCGTGGGTTTCTGAACCTGTGCGTGTGTCGCCATTTGTGAGCTTTCCAGAAAACAATATCCGAGTATCCGCTGGTGCTCATGTACTTGCCGAAGGAAACCGTGGAAACTGCTATGCTAATATCCTGTTTGATCACTGACTGAAAGCAAGAACTCCGCGCTTTCCAGACATCTTTTGCCACACCAGTCGGCGACTCCAACAAAAAATGTAGAAAATTTGCACCCATTGAAGAACACTCCCTCGATTAGGGGTCGATGTAAAACGTGAACTTGATATTTACCGGCCCCTTTGACTGAAAAGATCTTATCCAAATCCCGTGTGGAAAAAGTAGGCAAATATCAAATATGTGAAAAGGAGCTGAGAAGAGGCTCTTCACCTAATTACAGTGACTGATCTCAGGAACGTGAACAAGAAGGCAGTCGTTTCACAACTGCGAATTAGGTGCCGATCACATGTCAAGTGAAGCTGATAACAATATCGGGCTAGACGATTACTGATGCTTCAAATTTTCAGAGATGTCAACCTGAAAGCACCGCACACATGAAGGATGATACGCCAGTGTGTTCACTGAACGGCCGTTTCATGCACTATTGCAGTCCTGACTCCTACTTGTCAAAGCAAGCCTAGCTGTTGTCAAGACCTCGTTCCAAACCTGAACCACTGGATACCGACCTGTCCTTTCAGATAACATAATATGCTTCGTAAGGATACACGCCTATTTTGGAACGCAAATTTCAGGACTCTTAGTTGAGAAATCGCTGTATACCAATAAAAGTTTCAGTTTGGAATGCTTTGTTGTTGGCAGAATCTCCAGCAATGCATATATAATCATAAAGACCCGGGCGGCACCGGGAATAATGCAAATCCAGGTGACTTGGCCCATAAACATTAAACCTCCAGATCATGGCTCCATCCCTCCACCTGTAAACCCTAGCCTGAAGATAAAGAATCCATACATCTTTATCATGAAAAAGCCGGATACAGCCCATGCCGCACATAGAATTGCCCATTTTTTGTAAACGACGTGCAGTCATCAGATCGTCAGAACAGCAGAGAAATCGGAAGAAAATGTCTAGAAGGCACCAGGACAAGCTGGGGCCAGGTGGGCGATGGCGCGCATGCTTCTGAAAACGATCCTCCCTTGACTCCAGATGTAGGTGAGAGCGTGTCTGACAGGGATTTGTTTTGGATGCAGTAGTTCCAAACAAATGGCCGGGCTTCTGTGGCTGCAACATCTGCAGCGTAGCAGCATGGATCTTAAGCTGATGGAAAAGAGAGAGGTTATAGACGAAGAATTGCAGAGGAGTATGGAGATGGGATTGGTAGCTTACCGACACGCGTCGCTGTCGAGCCGCGATACCCCGCGACGAGGCAATTGCGCCGGCGGGGCCCGGGAGGATGTGGATGCAAGATTTTTAAAGAGCTTTGCGTTCCCTGGCTGCTTGCCTTGTGTGCTTCGGTGTTTAGTGGCAAGGGAAATCAATCAGGCCTGTCAAACCGTAGCCTTTAAGCTGACACGCGGACCTAGCCATATCCATCATCCTACTGTGATTTTATCCCTTCGATCAGCTCTATTTTCATGTGGCCGACCTGCCAACTTGTCTGTAAGGTTTTGGATACAGTCCTGCTTCGTTTGGTTTGGTTAACAAAGGAGACAACGAGGTTTCAGTCTTTTTTTTGAGACGGACGGAGAACAGCAACAGGGAGACAGCGAGGGTGACGTAGTCCATACGTAGGCCCGTGATGCGTGCGTAGTCCATACGTAGGCGCCGATCGAAGACGTACGCGAAGGAAACGTCGAATCGGATTTTCAGTTGTTTATTTATTGCAAAAGAAGATTCACTCTGTTTGTTAACTCAGACGGAGTTGGTCTGCAATAATTGGACGCATCACGTAGCTGTGGCCGCACTCAGCGCTCACCAGCAAGGCATCTTGTCCATTTGCCTGCTAAGCTAAATGATTGTTCCAGCACATTGTTGGACAGTTTGCACAACAAGGCCTGGCCGGCTGGCCCTTATATATTTTAGAACGACAAGGTTTAGTTGGCCAGCTATCCAATGACCCGCCAACGGCCAACGGCACAACTGCTACCGGGATCAAAAAATTCCAACAGAATCCAGCGCCAGCTCCTGAAAAAACAAGGAGCGTGCATTGGCCACGATCGTTTCTCGTGGTCGTGGGCACCATCTTCGCGATTCAGGCAAAACGATCAAGCAACTCGAGCCGTCTAAGCCAACCAACATTCCAACACGAATTCGGCAAGCATGCATTCTCGCCGCCCGCCAAGCAAAGGATCCACGGACTGTATCTTCTGACAAAAGTATGTATTCTTCTGCAGGTCTCGAGTCTCGTCCTAGAATACGAGGACTCCCAGAAGACCTTGGCAGCAGCAGTAGTATACTGGTATACCGGACTAACCGGAGGTAGCCGAGCCCCGGGTGTGGTCCACGCCGCGGGAGGCCGGGCATGTGGGATGACGCCGGCCGGATCGCGTGGAAACCGCCCAAAACCGCGCAATTGTCACACCCGGTTTTAAAGTCAAAACCAGGATCAGTTTACACACATATGGTAGACGTCGCAAGTGAATATCCATAACCATGCATAACGAAAGAGTATTAAAGTGCATTTATTACAATCTCAGAGTTGACACCAATGTCATAGCGGAAGACTTAAATAAACGTTCATCTAACGAAGCAAAAGTGACTCCAACTCCACAGACATTGACTGGGGGAGACTCGCCTAGAACTTCTCAAAATCAGCAGTAAAATCCTCAAAATTCTCCCAATCTGAGCAGCATTCCGGGTGTAGTTGATGCAATAAAAGAAAGAAAACAAGCATGAGCACATGGCGTATTTAGCAAATGTAATATGACATACAAGGCTGGGGCAAAAAGGCTGGCTGACAATACTGCAGTAAGCACTTTTAGTTGGTCAAGTTTTATTAAGCAACTATTTACTAGCAAATGAAAGTATATACCACCCACAAATTAATGAATGTCATAATCTCAACATAATCAAGTAACCACAATTTAATCCATGTTCAAGTATGATTATCATGTAAGGGTCCAGGCCGCTCTTGACCGTGAGCACGGCTGTTATAACAGTTTTACACTCTGCAGAGGTTGTACACTTTCACCATAAGCCGTGATTCCCATTACCCGAGAGCATTGTACCCTTCCCACACCACGTGGACCGAATACTGAGTTTCACTATGAGACCTTTACAAAAGCACTCTAATAAATGATAGAGAACCCTCCCTAATGAGGTCTGTCTCTTACCAAAGCCCACAACTCAAGAGAACCGAGCTATACCCCGTCAACCGCCGCCCCCCATGCCCCTTTCGAGTAACGCTACCATAAACCAGAGCACCTAATTAGTCAGTCAAAGCCAGAGCCACATGACACTCATGGTTGTACTGTTTTCCTGGGTGGTTCTCCATGTTCCAATTAAAAAAATATGATCTTGCCATTTAATTAATTTAAATAGTATTTGGAACATAGAGTAGGGGTTCATTTAACCAATCCCAGTTGAGCAAGCTAAGCATCATCTACCATCAAAGTTAATTAAATAACCCAGTTTCAGGGACAAGAAAATATAGTGGCTAGGCAAATCCTTAAATAGGAACCCATCAAATTAAGACACATGCATGGATGGTGAAATTAATAATTATTAGGACATTTGCATGACATAATACACTTGCCTTCTTCCCAACTCTGCTGCTGCTCAAATCCTTCTCCAACAGTTGGTTCTTCAGAGAAATCCTCGAACTGGTCGTTTCCTAATCGCATCACACATTCACATGCAAAGAAACAATACAACAAATAAGAAACAGTACACCAAATAATTCTAACAGAAGAAAACAACAGCACAAAACTAATCTACGCGTTACAACGAACGCGTGAGCGCGAGAATCACTAAAATCGGAGTTAAAACACAAAAGATATGGCTTTTCTAAGGTTCAGGGACCTGCTAGCAAAGTTTTAAAAGTTCCAGGGGCTTAACTGCGAAAATCCGAGGGCTAAAACATAATTTTGTATTAAACTACGAGGGCTAAACCATAAAATAACAGGGGCTGGACTGCGGGTGCTATTTTAAAACTTGCAGGGGCTAAAACGAAAGAAAACAGGACCTATCTATAATTATTTTTGAACTAGGATGGACTGCGGGTTGATTTCCAGAAAACTCAAGGGCTCTTTTGCAAAAACGCCACGGCTGACCGGTACGCTCGGGTTTGACTCAGCACTCGATCTAATGTGAGCCGTTGGATCACGATCGGACGATCAGGATTGGATCGGGCTCTCGGCCAACGACGGCGACGACCGGGACGACGGCGCTGCTCTCCTCCGCGGCGGCGCTTCGCCGGAGCAAACGCGCTAGCACGCTACAGAGCACCAAAACGCGCGCGACTTGGACAGGGAGCAAGAGGGGATCAAGGCGAACTCACCAAGCTAGATCACGACTGGCAAGAAGCTGCGACGGCGGCCGGCGACGAGCGACGGCGGACGGCGGAGCTTCGGGATCGACGGCGAGCCAAAATTAGCGCGGTGTACGGCAAAAATCGGAGCAAGAACGCGATGGAAAGTTTCGGGGCATCAAGGCGAACCTTCTGGAGTGCTTCATGGCGAGTGCGAGGCTCCGGCGGCGAAAATCGACGGCGGCGGCTCGAGCTCGGCGATGGCGGCGCGGGGTAGGGTTTGCGGCTCGGTTTGTTGGGGAAACTCAAGGGCGCGGCGGCGGCTATAAATAGGGGCTCGGACCGGACCTCGGCGGCGTGAATAGGAGGGACTCGGAGTCGGGGCAGAGGCGGCGGCGCTCGGACTCGGGGAAGAGTCCCCGTCGGCGAGGAAGAAGGGCCTGACAGGTGGGACCCACCTGTCAGCGACTCAAGAGAGAGACGTGGAGCGGGCCGCGCGAAGGAAATTGGCCGCGAAGGCAGTGAGCTTGGGCCGGGAAAATGAAACAGGCCGGCTCGGGAGAGAAAGCAGGCCGAGCGGGGAGGGAAAGCGAGCGGAGAAGAAAAGTCCAGGGAGCAAAAGCGAACCGCGCCAAGAGTTGAGGGGCCAAAACCGAACTCAGCCTAAACAACTTTTCTAAAACTCAAACAAAAGCAAATCAAATTCGAATTTAAACAGAATTTAAATTCCAACTTGATTTACTAGCAACCAAAAGTATATGCAACAGCATGAATGCAACAAAAACTTATTTTAACTAAAATAATTATTTAATATGATATTTAAATTGATAAAAGGCTAGAAATTCCAATTAAATCATAGAAAATTTATTTAAGCCTTAATAAATTCTAGAAAATTCAGAAATTGCTACAATTTAATTGTGATGAATTTTAGGGTGTTACAGCAATTCCCCGTGCCCGGAAGCGCCCTCACTCAGTACACTTGTCGGCCGCGGCATCCGGGCCGGGACCGATGCGCGCACGCTGCACGCCCCGCTCCTGGGGGCAACGGTGGCCAGGTTCGTTGCCGTCCGGCCCCCGGCGCCGGCGGTAGCAGCCGGCCAGTAGCCGCTCATCAATAGGAACAATGATTCGGCGAGGCTACGGGGCTACTGAGTGGACCGACGGACCAATGGCGAACGGCCGGCGCGCGGGGCGTCTTTAACGTCCTCACCGACGCGCGCCGCCCACATTGATGCCGCGCGGGTACGTGCGCGCCCCGTGGCCTCGCCACGTTTGCCTTGCCCGGGTATAAGCTACGGACTAGGGAGCCAGCCAGCCGCGCGGCCGGGCCGCATGCTCCGCGGCGCACGTCGGCCAACAGCTGCCAACTGGGCGACACGGATGGATGGATGGGAACCGAGCGAGACGTTGCGGGCGAGGTGTGCGTCGGGCAACGGCCACCAGAGTCGCCGCGCTCACGGGATCCAAGCGCCCAGCGGCGCGGCACGCGGGGGCACCGCGGGGTGGGGCTGTGGGTCACCCTGCAAACGGTTTGGGTTCAAATGGGTTTAATGGGTTGAGTTTTGATGTGGAGTGTATTGGAGTGGGTTGAAATGGGTTATATTAGTTAATGAAGTGGGGTGGAGTAGGTTCTATGTAAATATGGGTTGGGTTGGATTGGATTGGGTTGAAATGGGTTCTTTGTGTAGAGCTGGACCCTGGAATTAAAATTTCGCGTTCACACTATAAAATTTTATCGAAATTGACCGAAATTTGTTGAAGATGACTCAGTATGACTGGCAGCTACTCTGTGTAAAGCAGTGTGGCTAGATCTACACGTGGGTCCATATCAAGAGTCGGACCCTAAAATTAAAACCTCGCGTTCACACTATAAAATTTTATCGAAATTGACCGAAATTTATTGGAGATGACTCAGTACGCCTGGCAGCTCCTCTGTGCAAAGCAGCGTGGCTAGATCTGTATTATAATTTTTTTTTGAGAAACGGGTTCTTATTGGGTTGTAACTATAGTTTGGCTAATAGTTATTACATTATGAGTTCAAATGTTTGGGTTGGATTGATGTGTGGTGGTGATGGTTTGGGGTGGAGTGGATTAATATAATTTCTCTCGTGAGAATGGGATGGTGTGGGTATAGTTTGATTTCCAACCCACTCGCAGGCTGAGCTGTGGGCCACCTCGTCGCGGCACAGCGCGATTGCGCTGGGAGCCAACGCCGCGGCCCCGGGAGCCGGAGCGTGCTGGAGTGATGCGCGCCGGGCCGGGCCGGGTCGCCGTCGGCGTCACGTACGCGCGCGCCCATGGGTTCCTTGCCGACTCCTCTTTGAACCAACAGTGGGTTACGGCGCCGCATCGGCTGATCTCGGCCACACGGGACCGGATATGGACGCTTCCGTATCTGTTTACTCGTTGACCCGTCGAAACTCTAGTATTTGGGTGACTAATTATGTGGACGAAGAGTTAATTTATTATTTTTTACCAACATTTCTGAACGATATGTGGACCAATTCTTGTTTAGAAACATTTCGTTTATTATTATTTTACCATCAATTGCTCTATTTTTATTTTTGTGATACAAATATATACTTATAAGAAAGTATTTTAAAATATGAATATAATATGGCCATCTTTGTGATGTAAAAATTACTTATGATTGATATAGTAATTGTTGATCAAATGCTTGTCCTCGTGAAACAAAATACACCTAAAATTGATGGGAGTACTTATCTTTCATAACACTAACTGTTATTGACTACGTTAAGCGATTAAGTGTATAAAATGTTTAGAAATGGAAAATGTCCATGGATAGAAGATGGAGAAATACACATTTTTTGAAGAAATGAAAATAAACATTTACATCTAAAGTATTTTCCAAGAAAGCATACAACGGATCTCTGTCTTTTTTTGCCTTTTTTTCTGAAAGGACAACCATGCAGAAACGTACCACCCATCCTCCTGCAAGGCTGCACATGCCGGCATCCAGGCTATAAAACCGTCCCTGAACCGAGGAAGCTCGAGCCCCACACCCAATTGGAGCGAATACGAGGCCCTTCCTGTCAGAATTCAGAAACACACCACGCCTCCACTCCCTTCCCTTCCCTTGCGGCCTAAACTACTCTCCAACTCCAGCCAGCTTGCTTCATCCAGACACGGCCAGCAGTTAAACCGTTTGCTATTAGTACGCGCCACCACGCTCGCACGCACGCACAGGCACACAGCTAGCCTAGCTCCCCACCCCACGCACTCAACAGCAACAGCTAAGCTTACGCCCACCGGACAGCAACATGGCTGAGGAGGAGGCCAAGAAGGTGGAGGTGGAGGTCGCAAAGGAGCCCGAGGCGGCCAAGGAGGACGTCGCCGAGGAGAAGGCCGTCATCCCGGCGACCGAGCCGCCGGCCGCCGAGGAGAAGCTGGCCGACGACTCCAAGGCCCTGGCCATCGTGGAGAGTGAGTACTGCTTTCTCTGCTTCTTTTCCCCCTCCTCTCTGTACTGAAAGGCTTGCGATGGAAAGAGGAAAGGTGGTGGTGGTGTACTGGTAACTTGTCTGTGCTGCTTGTGCTAGGAATTGGGAGAAACTTTCCTCCTCTCTATCCTTTTGCTTGGTTCGTCGTCTCTGTACTTTCTTGTAGCTGTACAGTGGCGGTACTAGGTACTTGTGATACTTGACTGTTGGTTTGCTTCTCTTTTCTTGGGTTCCTGCTCTGTTGTTGACATGGTTCTTTTGCGGTTGTTGTGGAATTGGACCCTATATGTAGTTAGGTTGCTTTTTAGCAGATATCAAACTTTACCTGGATTTCAAATTATTGTTTTGGTTTCAAATTTTATTAGAACCCATTTTGAAGATTAAAAAAACAGGCAAGTTCGCGTGCCAAATTTTCACCTTGTTACATGGGGTTTTCCTTTGGCAAGAGTGGTAGCCAAGGCTGCCAAGGATTCTGGAGGAACTGTATGTCAAGTTCTGCAGGGGTAAAAGGCCTAATTATGGTGACCTTTGCCTTGCTTTACGCAATCGATTTTTAGGGCGACTGTCCATCCTAGGTTGCTACTCTGGGGATCTAAAAGCGAGCTAGTTGTTCGATGCCAGACATGTAGTATTTCCTTGTCTTGCAATTTGTTTATAGTGAAACATCATATTGTAATTCAGAAAAGATAGTGCTTGGAACTTTCCTGAATCCTCCTCTTTCTCCCCACCTATTGCCTTTCCCTTTCTTGCTCTGCTCTTATCTTTCTTCCATCTTTATCCATCCCAGTTTCCTTAAAATATTTATAGAAAGATTCAAAGTTTTGTGGCCTTGGCTTATTTCTCCTGAATTATCTGACAGTTCTTAAATATTTCATCAAATCTTGGAAGAAGTATTTGGGTTTTAGAACAGAATAATTATTTGGGTCTTAGAACGGAATAATTATGTGGGTTTAAGAACAGATAAAATTCTGCTAATTCCCCCCTTTGTTGTTCAATTTAGATTAGTGAATGCAAAATTCAAATGACAGAAATCATGATATGGGCGTGACAAAAAAAAACTCTTTTTTCTTTTGAAAGATATATGTAGCTCTCATACTAAATATGGCCCATCACAGCTTACAGTAGCTTTCTGTTGCTGCTACGTCTTCAAAGATGTACAGCAGTTCCTTGCATACCTGGGCAAACGATGAGGTCATGCGTTTTGAAGCATTCAGTTTTCCTAATGTTATGCAGATATATATATATATATATAAAGTAGGTGGAAATTCAATGTACTTATATTGTTTTAAATGGACAAACATGAACAAGTACTCAACAGAACACAATGGTTGGCCAAATTTGAGCTGGCATACCAGACAACTTTTGCTGTCCTCTGGTTTATCTCCTTTATCATGTCGATCCATGTTTTGTTATATGCACATTGCAATCCTACAAACCAAACTACTCATACATAGCCAATTTTTCAAGGGAAGAAAACTTAGCAAGATGCCAAGAGCTGAACATTGTGTCTCAAGCATACAGCAAAGTATTCAACCAATCATATTCTAAAATTTGTTAAGCACAACACAAATACGTTGAAGAAGATTCAAGTCATAAACAATATTGTAGACACTAGCTATTTGAAATTATTTTACATTAACCATGCTGGAGACCCAGTCAAGGATCTTCAGAAGACCAACCATTGGATGCTTAAAGTTGGTATACTATGTCATCATTTGGTCATCCTTTCCTGAAATGGCTGGAGTAGGTTTCTACAATTACTATCCTTTTTATAGTTGTGTAATTAGAAAAGGAGTAATCCTACCACAAGCAAGCAGGGCCATAGTAGTCAAATAAGAGAGGGAAATGTACAATCTGTCTCACTACACAAGCTATCTAAGCAGCAGTTACACAGCACCTGAATACAATAAGTAGTATATGGCAATCTCAAGCGCATGCTTCTGCAAGGATAGGAGTATAGTGACAAATTATAAATAGCAGTTGCATCGGATCATTGACCAATATACAGACAGTTGTTAGCTTCTTTCTTCTGTATATAATTGTTCAGCAAATTTTATTCATGCATCTGAATTTGATTTTTCCACAAAAGCAACCATGCTTCTGTATAGCTCATAACAAATTCTCTGTTTTTCTATCTTTCCAGAGGTTGCAGATGAACCTGCTGCAGAGAAACCTGCTGCTGAGAAGCAAGGGGGCTCCAATGACAGAGGTAACTGTTGAATAATCGTCTTCTTGTTATTGAGTACAGTTCTACCCATTAACAACCTAAAACCTGGCCTGCAGATCTCGCTCTTGCAAGGGTGGAATCGGAGAAAAGGAACTCTCTGATTAAAGCATGGGAAGAGAATGAGAAGACAAAAGCTGAAAACAAGTACGTTGCTTACCTCTTCCAATTCCCTTGAACTATTTTTCAGTGGAACCATTATTTGTCCCTTACAGTATATGCATCTTGTGCAAAAGCATTCTTCATTTATCTATAATTCTTTCATCGAGGGAAATGGAAACTTTGTACAGGTTTCTGTGAACGGTATTTCTAAACATTACAGCCAGGGTAGTGTGGAAATAAAAGTCTATTTAATCCAACCCAAAAGAGAGAAAAACACGAGAGCGAAAAGTATAACAGAGTTTCTAAACTGGAAGATCATGTGGAGAACATTTAAAATTTATGTAGATTCTTGATATCCAGTAGAAGTTGATATAATCCGCAGGTAAGTGATGTGGAAATCCTAACTTGAATCAATGGGCACAATTGTGACAGGGCTGCTAAGAAAGCATCTGCTATTCTTTCATGGGAGAACACAAAGAAAGCGAACATAGAAGCTCAATTGAAGAAGATTGAGGTACTTTCATTCTCCTCGCATCTGAACTGAAACTTAAGCCTCCATGATAACAATTGCAAAGAGAAGGATAGTTTCGATAAAACTAATATGGCATTCAAATATGATCATCCATTAGCTGAACCTTATATAAATTAACTCATCTCCAGGAGCAACTGGAAAAGAAGAAGGCTGAATACGCCGAGAAGATGAAGAACAAGGTGGCAATCATCCATAAGGAAGCTGAAGAGAAGCGGGCAATGGTCGAAGCAAAGCGCGGAGAGGAGGTCCTGAAGGCCGAGGAGATGGCTGCCAAGTACCGCGCCACCGGCCACGCTCCCAAGAAGCTCATGGGATGCTTCGGAGCCTAAGAAATGTCCCACCTCCCAAGTCACACCGAGCAGAAAGTGAAAAACGTCAATCAGTGATTGCTTGGTTCCCTCGCTCTATCAAGTGTGTAGTGTGCCTTCAAAAGTGTGCAAAGTCTACTGTTGCTGTATATACACATATTACTTCCAAGACAGGCGTTTGGTGGTGGTGTACATGTTCAATGCTTGACGAGCAACATTCTTATCTGTAGTTAAGAAGTCACATTGTTGTTGTTGTTGTTGATATTTAAGCAGACATTTTGTTCTTTTCCTAGTGTTATCATTTTTGTCTTTGCCTATTTGTTTCTTTCTGTTGATTTAAGTTTGTATCTATGTGCATATGTCATGTTCTTCTCATGCACAGTTTTTAGAAGCACATGATTAGTCCTACATATTTAAACACCAAAGCTCCTGAAACGGATCAGGTCTGGAAAAATATTGTGGTTTTGTAAAAGGCCAATGGTGGAAACTCAAAAAAACTTTCTGAATTTGAGATTTAACTTTTTTTTTTGAAACATCAGCCTTGAAAATCTGTAAGCGACAGACATTCTTCAGTAGATTGAGCCCCCCATGTTCGTCCCCTTGCTATCCTGTTGATGTCACGTCAGATCAGGCTGCATCCAAACCTTGCAAGTTGCAATTGCCTGGGAAGCTCCGAGGGGCAGTGAGGTAGAATACTGAATACGCTAATGATTGGATTTTTTTTCGTTTAACCTATCTGTAGGTATTTTGCAGTGCCATATATGCTGTATGGATTAGAGATCTTGTTTCCTGCAGAAATAGATCCTCTTGTTTTTAATTTCTGCATATATGCTGTCATAATTGTACACCATCATGCTCTGAAAGATACAGTATAATTAGTAATGACTGTTTGTGGTGTGGGTTGTTTTGAAGGATGGTACAATTTTCAGGCTACTGACAGTTGCTGAGATAGATGGGCACCTGGAAGCCATCAACCATGGAAGCAGAGCTGAAGGCCCAACAAAACAATCTGCTTAGCTACTAGTCTTCTTCTTATGTGAATACTTTACAGCTTGTGAAATCTGAACTTGTAGAAGGTTACATACCAGTGTTATGATTCAGCTTTTAGTACTACTAACTACTTTTCAGTCACCATTGATTCAGCTTTTAGTTTTATTCAATTTTTAATGCTCTGTTTCACCAGTTGTGAATCAATACTTCTGTATGGTCTAGTACTGAAGGTGTAGTACCAGCAGGTACGTTCCAAACTAGATGATTTTTCCTTGGAAAATCACATGAGAGAGAGAGCACTATATGGAGAGAGCGAGAGAGTGAATTGTAGAGAGAGAGAGAGCACTGTATGAGAGGAGAAATGTTTGTTGTTTGGAGAGAATTCAGTGCTTGAAAACAGTGGCGGAGCCAGGATTAACGTTGGGGGGGGGGGGGGGGGGGCAATAAGTTAACGCTAAATGAAAAGCTACATATAACTGAAGTGCTATGTGAACCTTTGTTTCAAGAAGCAGAAAGAAAATGATATGGATAATGCTAACCTAGCTAAATGTGAACATTCGAAGAGCTACGAAGAATTCATAGAGATTTTAAAGGTTGTATAGCCTATAGGGGAGATCAATGTGATGGTTACTACGTTCAAAAGCATGCAAGGAGCCAAGAACATGCAATTTTCAGCCATAGCGTAGGTGCTCTGCATGCAGGATTACAGTGTATTCATGCATGGCTCTAGATTGCACTGGCCAAGGGGGGGCCATGGCTCAGGTTGGCCTGTACACAGCTCCGCCGGTGCTTGAAAAGATTCCATGTTTATTCATCCGAACAGGATATGATATTTGATTCATAGAAAATGATTCCATAAATATCCAAACACAAAATTTGATTTGAATCCAATTCTCAGTAATTCATTTCTTATGGAATCTAATTTCTAGAATCTGATTATCGGAATAAGTTTCAATTCTAGGGATCCAAACGGGCCCAAAAGGTTAATTAACGGGGGCTCGTCGCGTTTAGCTTCTGTCTCGACTCGTGCTTTGTGCTGGTGGCCTAGGTGGGCTGAAGGTATGCAGTGGGCCTTAGAGAGAATCGTGAACAATTTCTGGCGGCCTGGTCTGAAGGAATAGCAATGCTGTGCTAGTTTGAGCTGAAAGTAGACGGGCCTCCCAGTGTCTGGGCTTTTTTGTTGTCAGTGACGCCACGGTTGGAATGGGAAAAAGTCTCATTTACCTCCCTGGATACGAGATCGAGTTTGCGAAACCACCCTAGACACGAAAACCGGGTGAACTAACTCCCTCAACTTTCAAAACCGTTCACCTTGCCTCCTTACCGTGGTTTTAAGCGATTTTCAAGGTGGTTTTGCCTTTTTTTCAATTGAAAATAAATCTAGTAAATATTTATTAAACCACAAAAAATATTTCTAAGCTTCTAAAAATTCTGAGAAAAATTTTAGAGATGGAATGGGACATAATAAATCTAAATAAAATATTTAAATGAGTGAAAATATCAATAAAATTTTCTAAAATTTAGATTTATCTCTAGCAAAATAGAAAATATATAAAAAATTAATATATCTATATATATTAAACTATTTAAATCTATATCTACATTTATGATGGTTGAATGCATTTACGATGAATGTATTCATACCGGCTTCATTTCATGTTTTTATTGAGAAAAGTATTCATGATACATTTAGAAAATTTTATGTGTGTTTAAGTTTTTGGATATATTTTCATTTTGCTAGAATTAAATTTAAATTTTAGAAAATTTTGTAGTCATTTTCACTAGTTTTAAAAATTTAGATTTTTTGCATCTCAATCCATCTCTAGGATTTTTCTCACAATTTTTAGAAGCTTAGGAATATTTTTTGTGGTTTAATAAATATTTACGAGATTTATTTTGAATTGAAAAAGGTAAAACCAGCTTGAAAACCGCTTAAAACCACGGTAAGGAGGCAAGGTGAACGGTTTTGAAAGTTGAGGGAGGTAGTTCACCCGGTTTTCGTGTCTAGGGTGGTTTCGCGAACTCGGTCTTGTATCTAGGGAGGTAAATGAGACTTTTTCCGTTGGAATGTGATGGCGCGCCGGGGACTCAGAGATAGTCAAAACCTTGTCGGCGGTGAGAAATGAGAACAACTCTGTCCTTCTATCGATCACTACAAGATCACCCATATTAAAAGCACTTTGATGTAACAATCTAGTATCGATACAACTTTTTTAGACTGAACATGCGTATATTTTAACAAATTGTTGATCAAAGCATAAAAAGTTTGACATTCCCGGATTAAAACACACACGTCGGGAATTACTTCTCACAGCACCGCTGTAAATTCAGAATGAACACTGTCCCATGAACCGTATAGCTCCTATTCACCTCTTACCATGGCTAAATTAAGCTGTCCCATGGTACGAGAAAACCCATCACAGGCGTACGTAGAACGACACTGCATCCTGCTGATGAAACCGCAGGCAGCGACTGTCCGAACGCACATCTTTTTTTTCTCTCTCTCCCTCGTGTTAGGGCCGGCCAGGGTCAGTCAGAGGACGGCAATAAATGTGTTCGCCCAACGCCGTCGCCGCGCCGGTCCCAGCGATCCGGCCGGCCGGTGATGCACCTCCGTACTGGACGGCGTGCATGGAAACGGATCAAAACGGAGAGGGGAGGCGAGGGCCCCGCTGGTATGGTATGATGGTCGTGGAGAGAGATAGGAGGCCGGGCGTTTGATTTCGCGCGGTTGAAAAGTGAATGGCAAGCATCGCCGGCCATGCGTGATCAGCAGTCAAGAACCCTAGATGTGGCATGCACAGATCCTGAATCGTCGGGCCAGCTCGCGCGTCCACTGCGCGTACCAACGCATACGGACGGCATTGCACATACATATGCACGGTCCCGGACTCCCGGTACGTGTGTAGGCCAACCAAAGTTGCTGATTGGTGGTAAAAAAATCACGTCAAAGTCTTGTTCTTTTACCTACACAACTTTTTTCAGTATTACACGTCGATCTGCCCTCGAAACCCTTCTCTTTACGCTTATATCAATAGCGAACAGTCCTAGATTTAATTTTGGATTTAATCGACGTTATTCGTACAATGTGTTAGTCGACAAGTGTGCTTGTAGTGACTTAATCAATTTCGATATATGTCGATGCAGTCTATCAAAGACGTTTATAGGGGTGGTATATTTCAGCATATATTTATAAGGATGAGTAGACAATGTTTCATAAAAAACTATTCTATATGACAGTATTTGTAAAAAAAGTGGTGACTAAAATATCGAGGAAAGAGAATTTGGGTAATTACCTTCACTAGTAGCGAAAAGGCTTTCATTCCCTCATATTTGTCCGATAAAAATCCAAGACTAATGTGGACATTGATATTGGGTCAAACTTTCACAGGATTCGAAGGTCCTAGTCTGGGTTTGGTGTTACCAACCCGGACTAAAGTTCCCTTAGTCTTGGTTGGGACTACCAAACCTAAACTAGCTAAAAGGTCATCCACATGTTAGTTCAGAAATAAAATATCCAACCTGAAATTATACATGTTGTGTAGGTGGCAAGAGAAGTAACATGTCTTGGGTTCAAATCCTATGATAATTTTTTGGCCTTGTAGACCCTTTAGTTCCGAATTCCGATTGCTACTGCCCTATTGATAGCATGCCTGCCTTTGCGGTTTGCGACACGGAGTGTCCTTGCTTCTTGCACGTATTACTAATTTACTAGACTGAACCTACTGTTTTTAATTCTCTATGTGAGCTAGTTTTTTTTTAAAAAAATAATTATATGACTGAAAGTAATTTCTTTTTATTCTTTTAGGTTTCAACCTCTTAGTTTATTTACGAGAATCCACTTCACAGAATAAATATAAAAGGAAAAAGTTTAAATTACTATCCTCATGTATGGACAAAGTCTTTATAACCCCTAAAGTATATTTTGGTTCATTTTACACCCACAAGTATCTCAATTGGTCTAATCTACCCCTTCGTTAGATTTGTCTTTTTTTTCTCTATGTACAAGTGGAGTTTTAAGTTTAAATTTTATGGGATGATAGAGAACCACATAAAGTATTTTTAAAAAATATAATATATATTTTTCATCATTATTTTGAAAGGCTATAGTATGTAATAATAAATTAACCATATTAATATAAAATTTTATGAAAAACAATGATAAAAAATTCATATTATATTTTCTAAAAATACTTTATACGGCTCTCTATCATCCCACAAAGTTTTGACTTAAAACACGGCTTAGTAGGGAGAAAAAAAAAGACAAATTTTGTGAAGGGGTAGATTGGACCAATTGATATAGTTGTGGGTGTAATATGAACCCAACATACTTTAGGGGGTTATCTGGATTTTGTCCATATTTAAGGGTAGTAATTTGGACTTTTTATAATATAAAATTACTTTTTCTCTAAAATATATTTGGTAGAACTTTCACATCAGCTTCTAAACTGAATTCAGATGGAGATCTGTCTAGTTTCCATTTGGTATATGGCTCCAGCTTTTTTCAATGCTCTAGAGATATTTGAGAGACGGTGAAGCCACTAAATTAACCTCATCGGCTTTTGGTTTATTTCAATGCTGTTTTTACTGCATTGTGTAAAAGTTCTCTATAATCCGATGTTCTGGGGGTTACAATCCATACAAAAATGAACCCTCATATATGGCATCCATGACATGTCATATCGCATCATATTTCAGGAAAATTGGTTTTCTGGCTACCGTACTCGTTCTACAGTAAATCTATATAATCGTGGTTGCCTAGCTACTGCATAGGCGATCCCCACGCATATTCGGTACGAGTGAATTGCCGTGCACGACCCTAACAAACACGACGACAGTAGAAAGGCTACCTAGCTGCCTGCTGCCATATAGGCACTCGTACCATTGTACAGTGATCGATTTCCGGAAGAACAGTCAGGTATGGACACTGCGTGGAGCGCATCATGCATGCATGCATGGTTGGTGCCATTAAAGCACAACGGCGTGCATGCATAATTGCATCATATCGTTATCGATCGATTCCCAGCAAAATGATCGAATCTCTGTGGATGGTCCGAACCTCCGAGGCCTACCGAGTCGAACGTATCATGGCGTGTTTCGCCGTAGCAAATTACACGGACCGACCGTCGTCTATGCATGCATGGATGCACATGCACGCGTCGCATGAAGTCGTGGGGACGACTGCTAGGCCAAATTAACCCCGTACGTGCGCCGACCGGCCGGCCACGACACACATGCATGCACGCCAACACGTTGGTCCATGACCTCAAGGTTGCCGCTCCTATCTAGAGAGGGTTATGAACAGTATGGTCAAAATTGAGTGTGGTTTTATGAAGGGCATGGGTCAAAATTAACAATGCCGTGTGTATGGACAAAATAGAGTACATGTTTTGCCGGATTAAACCTAATGCATTGTTGCTTTACGAGGCAACAACTTCTCGCGGCACGTCTGGCTATCGACCCTTGGAAAGCTGGGTTAATTTGCAGCACGTAGCGCCGCCACAGCACCAACTTTCAAACTTGGTGGCCACAAGCACTTCGCAGGATTGTGACACCGGAATGCAATGGGTGTTTGTCGACGAATTATGTCGAGCACGTCTAACCGGGGATACCCCAGGGAGTACTTTTGTGTGGGTCTCACCGAGTTTTAGGAACGAAAGTACACGAACAACACAATTTAGACAGGTTCGGGCCGCGAATAGCGTAATACCCTACGTCCCGTGTGCTTGAATGTATTGCACGTGTGGTTGTCTGATGTAGTCTCTTGTCTAATCTACCGAACTAGGACCCATGCCCTCCTTTATATATCCAGGGGGCAAGGTTTACATGGTAAGTATCCTAGTCGGTTTACAATTGGGAGTCCTAGTCCTAGTAGGAGTACACGAGTAGTTGTCCGAGTAGTTCTACTAGGACTCGGTCTTCTGTCTCGAGGGTACCCGAGGATGCATATCCCACAGTGTTCAACTCCCTGGTGATTGTCACAGTTTAGTGACTTTAGTCCCTTTAAAAACAACACAACTACTACTGTGTGTTCGGTGGCTGTCAGCTCAGAACTCGATTCTGCAAGAAATTGCAGAGCAAGCTACATTGGCCTGTTTAGTTCCCTTCAAAAGACAAAATTTTTCTCTCCAAAATTCACTATTCACCTATCATCACATCAAATCACATCAAATCTCTCTCCTCATGGATGAAACACTAAATGTAGGTAAATAAAAAAACTAAATACATGGTTTTGATGTACACGACGAGATGAATCTTTTGAGCCTAGTTAGGTCATGGTAGGACAACAATTACCATAAACAAACGAAAAGTGCTACAGTGGGCTACAGTGTCCGATGTGACATTTTCACCAAATTTCATTTTCTCTTTACCAGAACTAAACACCGCCATTGTGGATACTTGCAGGGGCTAAGACGTTGGGTAACCTGCTAGGTTAGAGAGTGTTTGTGGAGTAATGTGTTTCTAGTGGGCGTGAACGTTACAAAAAACTAACTACACAACACTGGAATCGGGATGCAATCGGACTTGTTGCTTGTTTCTATTAATACAAAGACACACAACACTCCTGCGTGTTTAAGAAAAAAAACTAAAGCAACAACTTTTATCTCTCACCGGTACCACACCCTCTCTTCTTTGTATTATGTAAAATGTATGGAAACTGTAACAACCCTAAAAATACCTATAGGTTTTGTTGAGTGCAAAAATTCGAATTTAAAAATTTTTGGTGGAATTGTGTGCATGCAAACAAACATATAAGAGTACCTTCTATTTGCTTCCTAAATTCCTAGGCAATTTAAATTTGAAATTTAAAATCAATTTGAAGTGCTAAGGATGAAATAGTGTGATTTGTATTTAATTGGATTTATTTGTATTTTTGGTTGGTTTGAATTCAAATTCTAGATTTGAATTCAAAGTCTAAATGGCCAAACTAATTGTCAAACCATTTCTAACTGCTCGTGGGCCAAATTCCCGAAGCCCAAGTCCATCTTTCACCCTCCAACTTCTTTCCCCGAGTCAGCCAGCCAACCGGCCTGCTCGGCCATTCGGCCCAGCTACGGCCCATCTTTTTCCCCGCCGCGTCGACTCCGCGTCGTCTCTCTCTCTCTGACGCATGGGACCCGCCTGTCAGCCTTTCCCTCTCCCCCGCGTCATCTTCCTCCTCGCGACGCCGCTCTCTCTCTTCCGCGGCCGCGCGCCCGTGACCCAACCACCCGAGCTTCGTGCGGCCCGACGCGATTGCGCCGCGTGTCCGCAGCCGCTCGAGCATCCCAATCTCGCCATTCGTGCCCGCGAAGCCCTAGCCGACGCCCTATAAATCGCCCCCGCCGGCCGCACTCCCTGTTCAAGCCGCCGCCGCCCCATTGGGGTTTTCCAGACTCCAATTCGAGAGGGAAAAGGGAAGAGGAGGACCAGAGGAGGAGTGGTGAAGGAGAGGAGGAAGGGAAGAGGAGTCGGAGCACCGTCCCCGTGTCGCCGCCGAGAACCGGAGCGCCGCCGCTCGTGGAGCCATCGACCCCGAGCTGGACCAGGGACGGGAGGAGGAGCACGAGGACCGCCAGACCGTGTCGAGCCCTTCCTCGAGCTGCAGCGATCGTCTACGTGACCCTAGGTGAGCGCCGCCGAGTTCCCCCTTTCTTCTATGTCTCCGGCGATTTCCGCCGCCGCCGCCGCTGCCAGCCTCTGGGACCCGACCTTCGAGTCGTGGCCGACTTCTTCTGCAGGTCCCCGTCGCCGCTGACCCCGCTGCAACCCGCCGTCGCCTTGTTTTACCCGCAGCCGAGGCCCGCCGCGGCCGAGCTCTGCTCCCCGCGCGCGCGAACGCCGAGGCCGTGTCGCGGCCGTGGACGACCACGTGACCGCGCACGCGCACCTAAACGCAACCCAAATCCCTCTGAGCTGCTCCAGCGCATGTTTTCCTTCCCAGCCGAGCCGTGCACCGTCGTGTTTCCGCCCGCGCGTCACCAGCCGCCGTCGCGCCATGGTCGCGTCGCCGCCGTCCGCGTCGGGAAGCCCGATCCAGAGCCCACCCGTGGCCTTTTTCTCCCCGAACGTGTTCGCCTAACCCTAGCGAAGCTGTTCCGGCCGGCCTAGACCCGAGCCGAACCTTTCCCGGCAATAACCGCCGTCGACCTTCGCCGCCGGCGCGTTCTGGAGCGCGCCGCGCGTGCGTCGCGTCGCGCCGTGGCGAAGCCACACCGAGGACCACACCAAGTCGCCACACGAAGCACCGCAGACGATCCTGATTCGGCCACAGATCGATCCCATGCACCCGGCTCACGTGAACCCCTCTCACGGTTCACGGTGGACTTGGTCCACCAGAGCAGCACCAGCAGCCACCCCTTCGTGGGCCTAATGTTCGCGTTTAAGTCTGTTTAACCACCCTAAACTCTTCCGGCCCAGTCACTTTCGGTCCAGTTCCAGCCCAGCCAGCGTTTAATTCTTTTTCTTTTTCTTTTAACTGCGCTGACGTATGGGACCCACCTGTCATACTCTGCGAGTCACTGACACATGGGACCCACTGACCAGAGTTGACCCGCTGACCGTTGACCGTTGACCCCGTTGACCGTTGACCAGTCAACGCTGACGTCAGCAGGGCCCACTGCTGACGTCATCCTAGGCGGACCCCACTGCTGACGCCAGCATGACGTCGTGCTGACGTCAGCAGGCTAATTATTGTCTGTTTTTCTTTTTTCGGAAATTATTTAATATTTTCAGAAAATGATTTAAACTTGTAAAATTAATAATAAATCAACCGTAGCTCAGAAAAATATGAAACCAGTTTCTATGTTTTTCTAAAATCATGACCTACGCGATAGTGTAGAGTTTGGTGTTATTTGAGTCTTCTTTCGTCACTGTTTTAGTGTTTTTTCCTAGTAGTCGCGTCTTATTTTATTTTCCGCGACCCTAGGAGCTCCGGAGAGTCAGGAGGAGCCGGACCACTACAACAACTGCTTTGACGAGGACGAAGACCTTTGCCCAGGTTCACGCCCGACCATTCTCTGAAATACCTATTAGACATGCAACTAGTATGCTAGCGCTTTACTTTACTCGCATGATAAACCTGCACTGCCTTTGTTATTATCCTGTTACCTTGCTACCTACTACTCACTTTATGAAATATGCTATGCTATGCATGTGTTGGAATGGTTGTGATTGATCCTCTTGGCGTGAGTTGTGGGTGGTTTGGGAGGAGTAGTGCAGCTAGGCGGTGTAAGCGAGTAATAACAACTCGATCGTTGATCGAGGTGCTGAGGGGCTGCACTCGGGCAGTCCCTATGGGGTACCTGTTGCGGGTACATGGTTACTCGAGGGATTGGTACTCGGGGAGTACCTGAGGAGTTTGGGCGGCAATACCTGTTATGGGTGCCGATTGCGGACCGTTGCGGCGGATCGCTTGTGATGTAGATACTCGCTTTACCGAAAATTAAGGACTGAGTCGTGCCCCCACTTTGGACTTGGGAAATACCGTGCTCACCATCTACCCAGTATGGGGAGGGTTCCAGCAAGCCTACTCTAGTGTGGCGCCGAGACTGTAGGAGAATCGAGCTTGATCTGTGTAGGGGGGATTCGTTGCGGCGTAATCTCCCTGATTTACCACGGCCCCCGACTGGCCCCGGTGGGAAGGTTTCACGACCCTGGGGCAGATGTTAGATCGGATGTTTCCCGAGCCCAGGGAGACAGGATTGGCGCCGTTACTGTTTAGGGTCTTTGCTGTGGGCTGTGTCTCAGGTTGGTTGCGGACTAGCCTTGCAGCCCGGATGGATTCCTGGAGTGCCACCTCTGCAGAGTGTAAACTATACGTATAGCCGTGTCCACGGTTACGGACGACCCATTTCTGAGAAGCCCCGGCTAGCATGGGAATCTGCTTTCTTACCTCATCCTTTGATTCGGGTTATGAGAGATTGGTCCAGCTGAGGCTGTTGAGACAAGGTGGGGAGGGAGCTCACCGAGTCGACTAGAGAGAGAAAGGTGTTGGCGGATAATGATTTGCGGGAACCTGCCGTGGCAGGACGAGCCCGATGGGAAAATGTGAGGCTGACGGTTTGGTTTTGGGGAGTGGATGTGCGTGTGTGAGCAGGAGTTGGTGATGAGATGAAATTGGGTTATTGCTGCTGCTTGCATAAGAAAACCCTGGTTTAAACCTTGATTATTTCTATATCCTTAGAATAGGCCACTTTAAAGCTTGCAACATATTATGGTTGGTGACGTGGACCTGTCCCATTTTCTTGGGGACAGACTTTGGGTTCTCAGGTGAAGACCCCGACCACGAGTTCAACCAGGACGGGTGGTACGACTGAAGGGTGTGCGCTACGCTCAAGGATGCCTGTGGAGGAGTGGACCCTGTTGTTCTAGCTACCGCTGCGCAGATGTTTCTTATTGTCGATTTACCCCAGAGGGCTTGTACCAGACGCTTTGTCTTTATATATGTCATGTAATGAATCTTTTATCGTTGTATGGATGTGATATTCGACTGAGATGAGTTCTGTACGAGATAGCTGCTATTCCTGGGACTATGTCAAGGGTACAGGGAGTCGGGTTCTCGTCGGTGAGAATCCGGTTCGTCACAGTTGGTATCAGAGCCATACTTGACCGTAGCGTGTAACCCTTAGAACGGAAACTTAGGACAGAAGCTCTAACTGAGTCCTCTATTTTATATGAAACCACTTGGACTATTTAAAAACTATATATAAGTACATCTCAACTATTTACAAAACTTTTACCCTTACCTCACCTTACTAACTTGCTAACTTACTAACAACCCACTAACTGTCTGGCAGATGGAAGCAGGAAGATCAGCAGATGAACGACGGGAGATTAGGACCACAGGAGCAGACTGTGGAGGTTTGGCAGTGCTACTGAGGGAGGTGTTGCGTACAGTGGGGATAGATGTGGACAACGTCTTCTACGAGGGCTGGACCTACGGACCTGGTGAGGGAGTACACACCCGGTTGCAGATGGTGGTGCCCAATATCCCTGGACGACCAAGGTCACTGATGTTACGAGCAGCTACCAGCGAGAGCACTTTCAGTCGGGCAGTGCAGACTATAGCTATGAGGATACTCCGACTTGCCACACTTGTGTACCAGAGTCAGCTCAGCCACACTCGTTTCTGGTACCTACCGCGGGCTCTTGAAGATCCGACAGACAGAGACGCAATCAGCTTGCAGGCTCACGCAGCAGACCGAGAGCGGAACGTGACTCTGCGGACCTCAGTACAGTGCATGATTGAGCAGGAGTACTTGAACATTGGCCTAGAGGAGAAAATTGCCAAGCTGAAAGAGAGGGTATGGAAGCAGGACATCCAGCTCATGGAGAAGGACAACAGGATCGCCTTACTTGAGGAGCAACTCAGAGCTAAAACAAGGGAAGTCAGAATCTTGGAGTACGAAGCTCGCAACAACAGGCAGTTGGCAGGACTGATCCGAGCAACTCACCATGCTCGAGATGTCCGCCTGGAAGATCAACTCACAGAAAAAGACAAGGAACTGGCAGCCAAGGAAGAAGAGATAGAAGGTCTGAAGGAAGAAGTATACTGGTTGGACAGTCACAACTCAGAACTCCAGGAAGAGGTGGATAGCTACAAAGAGAAGAGTGGACGAAACTACCAGCTGATGAAGTACCTGAGTCTTCAACAGATTATGGCAAAGGATGAAGCTCGAAGAACCCTTAGTAGTTGGGTAAGATCAGACAGGAAGAGGGTAGCAGAAATGATCACAGTGAACCAAGGACTACCAGAAGAACGCAGAGTTGAACCCAGAACAGAGAACTACAGAGTCTCACCAAGCCGAGTTGAGCCGATACCACCACCTGAGACTCGAACCCTTACTTCCGAGATGACAAGACTGAGACAGGAACTGGCACACCTAGAGAAGCAGATGACAGGACCTGAGATGGACACTATGAGGTTGGCAGCGCGCCTCACGGACACTCTCCACGACGACAGGCAGTGATCAAGCAGCAGACAGAGACTGAGGCTGTGAGGTTGGCAGCGCGCCTCACAGGCACTTTCAGCAGTATGAGACAGATGCAGTAGACAGTATCAGCAGATGTCAGCAGTGGTGATGAGAGTTGTATCTATCTTCATGAGTAGATGTTTAGACTTAGTAGATCATGACCACCTTTTGGCTCAGCCACGATGTAGCATTCGCTTAGATGTATTAATCCTCAAGGTTTCAGGAGCTAACCTCGGGATAGTACTCATGTCTAGGGTGTAATGTTGTAATGAATGATCGATCTTGTTGGCTGTTCTTGCAGTTTTATTGATGTTCATCTTGAGTGTACTTTAGTTTTGAGTCTATTTCATGTGTGCAGCTCCTACTCTAGTTACGCTAACCTAACCATTACCGACCACCACTAAACCTGCTCTATGAAAAATACAGCGAGATGTCGATCCGAAGATCCAACCGACTGCTTGCACGTTTTGAGGGAGCTGAGCAAGAAGAGGCAGCAATGGCAGTTAGAGGCAGAGGACGTGGCAGAGGTCGTGGTCGCGGAAGAGCAGCAGTTGCAGTTCGAGGCAGGGGTCGTGGACGCGCAGCAGGCATGCTCCAGCCCGAGAACAACGCACCAGGAGAAGAACAGGAAGTGGAAATGGAAGAACTAGCAGTGGAACCTCAGCAGAACCAGCAGAACAACCAGCAACCACCGCCACCGCCTAACTTGACAGAAGTGATGACTACTCAGACACAGCTGATGCAACAGATGGCACAGGCCAACACACAGATGATGCAAGCTATGCAGCAGATGCAGGGAAACCAGAACCAGAACCGATAGGGACACCGTGAGGAAGACCTACAAAGGAAGATTGAAAGGTTCATCAGGCTGAAAGCACCCACCTTCGACTACTCGGACGAACCACTCGACGCACACGACTCGCTACGTACCATCGAGACGAAGCTGGACCTGACAGACTACACTGAAGAGGAATGTGTGGCCCTTGCGGCGCACCAGCTTGAAGGAGCAGCGAAAGCGTGGTGGGAGAGCTACTGTGACTCTCACGCAAACCCAGCTCAGATCACCTGGCTAGAGTTTTGTGAAGCTTTCAAGGAGTACCACATCCCAGAACAAGTCATGGTGCATAAAGCAATAGAGTTCAGGACAATGACCCAAGGAAGTTTGTCTGTAGCTGAGTACGCTCGACACTTTGCTAAGATGTCAAGGTACGCTCCTGAAGATGTCAACACTGAAAAGAAGAAACAGTTTTGGTTCTAGTGTGGTTTGCACAGAGGTTTGAGGACAGCACTCGCAGCAAGTTCACACAGGACACTCAGAGAGCTGATCGACAGGGCTATCGCAGTTGAGAAGGAAAGAGTGGGTCTTGAAGATACTTGGCGAGAGAAGAAAAGGAAGGCTGAACAGTTGCACAACCACAGACTAAGTCAGAGGCCGAGGAGTGGCCAGAGCAACATGCTCAGGAGAAGCTTTCAGCAGAGAAACAGCCAAGGAAGCTCAGGGTTCAACAGAAACAGTTACCAGGGTAACCGAGGCAGTAACAGCAACAACTTTGGCAGCAGAGGTAACAACTACAACAGCTTTGGTAACAGAAACAACAACTACTCAAGTCAGGGAAACCCAAACTGGAAGCCAAACAACACACCCAGAATTGGTGGAGGGACCTCAGTGGTCTGTTTTGCTTGTGGGAAGCCCGGTCACAAGTCTTTTGACTGTCCGGAGAAGAAGAACAAACAAACCCCAGCCAAGGCACCGGCACCTGGAGGACAGGACAGGCAGCCAGCAACAGCGCAGAGGGGACGCCTCAACCACCTGACAGAGGAAGAGGCCGAGGACGCCCCCGACGTTGTGCTCGGTGAGTTTTTAGTAAATGGCATTCCAGCTTTGATATTGTTTGACTCTGGAGCAACTGGATCTTATATCTCGACAAAGTTTGTGAGAGAGCAGTCACCCCCGACAATACCTAAGGCTAGACCTATAGTCACTACTTCTCCCTTAGGAGAGCTTAAGTGCACCTTAGAGTGCCCAGCAGTTAGACTGATGATAGGTGGGCAGGAGTTCGTAGGAGACCTAACAGTCCTGGAGTCGGATGGAATTGACGTGATACTAGGAATGGATTGGCTTACAGAGCACAAAGGAGTAATCAGTTGCTTGTCCAGAACAGTTGAGTTGACACACCCTAGCGGAGTCAAAGTAACAGCAGAACCACAAAGAAGAAGACCAGGGAAAAGATCCAGGACATGTATTCTGAGGCAGTTGGTATACTCTATCGAGAAACAGACGATCGAAGAAGTACCTGTTGTGTGTGAATACCCTGACGTGTTTCCCGAAGAACTACCAGGATTACCACCTGACCGAGATGTAGAGTTCATAATCGAACTGCAACCAGGCACTGGGC
The DNA here is from genome assembly GCA_033239725.1 of Echinochloa phyllopogon. NCBI lineage: Eukaryota > Viridiplantae > Streptophyta > Magnoliopsida > Poales > Poaceae > Echinochloa > Echinochloa phyllopogon. The sequence goes on from BTCW01000007.1 coordinate 38,972,724, forward strand.
CTATTGCCAAGAGACCGTACAAAATGTCAGTGGAAGAGCTGGAGGAACTCAAAAAGCAGCTGAAGGAGATGCTAGAAAGCGGTGTGATTCGACCAAGTGCATCCCCATGGGGATCGCCAGTGTTGTTTGTGAAGAAGAAAGATGGATCAATGCGCATGTGCGTAGACTATCGATCCTTGAACGCAGTGACGATCAAGAACAAGTACCCATTACCTCGGATTGATGACTTGCTAGATCAGTTGAAGAAAGCCAAATACTTCAGTAAGATTGATCTGAGATCGGGATACCACCAGATGAAGATTAGGGAAGGTGACATTCCCAAGACAGCCTTTGTGACTCGGTACGGGCAGTACGAGTTCACCGTTGTGTCCTTTGGATTGACCAACGCACCCGCTTACTTCATGAACATGATGAACAAGGTATTCATGGAGGAACTAGACAAGTTCGTAGTGGTGTTCATTGACGACATATTGGTCTACTCAGAAACAGCCGAAGAACATGAGAAGCATTTAAGGATTGTACTAGAGAAGTTGAGGCAGCATCAACTCTACGGGAAGTTCAGCAAGTGTGAATTTTGGCTGGAGAAAGTAGCCTTTTTGGGTCACGTGTTGACAGCTGAGGGAGTAGCAGTAGACCCAAAAAAGATTGAGGCAGTAGCAGAATGGAAGCAGCCGAAGAGTGTCACGGAAATCCGAAGCTTTCTGGGATTGGCAGGATACTATAGAAGATTCATTGAGAACTTCTCCAAGATTGCCAAGCCAATGACTGAACTACTCAAGAACAATGTCCCATTCGAGTGGACGGACAAGTGTGAAAGAAGTTTCCAAGAACTCAAGCACAAACTCACTACGACACCAGTCTTAACACTACCAGATATTCGCAAAGATTTCGTAGTCTATTGCGATGCTTCGAGACAAGGTTTGGGATGTGTCCTAATGCAAGAGGGCAAGGTTGTTGCTTATGCATCGATGCAGCTGAGGAAACATGAGGAAAACTACCCCACACATGATTTGGAACTGGCAGCAGTGGTACATGCATTGAAGATCTGGAGGCACTACCTGATTGGCAACAAGTGCGATATCTACACGGATCACAAAAGTTTGAAGTATTTCTTCACCCAATCCGAACTGAACATGAGGCAGAGAAGGTGGTTAGAACTGATCAAAGATTATGACTTGGAAATACACTACCATCCTGGCAAAGCCAACGTAGTGGCAGATGCCCTGAGCCGAAAGAGTTATTGCAACAACTTGATGATAGAAGAAAGTCAACCAGAACTAGCAAAGGAATTGTATATGCTGAAACTCGAGCTAGTAGAAGAAGGAAAACCCCAAGAAATGAGGGTGAAGTATAACCTAGAAGACCGAATCAAAGAAGCTCAAGGGAAGTGTCCAGAAATCCAAGAAGTAAAAGAAGATATCCAGCGAGGAGTAGCACCCGACTTCCGAATAGATGAAGCAGGGACAGTATGGCTGAAAGACCGTATCTGTGTACCGCAGGACAAGGAAATCAGGAGAACAATTCTCTCAGAAGCTCACGAGTCCAAGTACTCGATACACCCAGGATGCACCAAGATGTATCAGGATCTGAAGGATAAGTTCTGGTGGAAGAAAATGAGAGAAGACATAGCAGAGTATGTAGCCAAGTGCGGCTCTTGTCGAAAAATCAAGGCAGAACACCAAAGGCTAGCAGGACTGCTGAAACCACTGGAAATTCCAATGTGGAAGTGGGAAGATATCAGCATGGATTTCGTGGTTGGCCTACCTCGCACTCAGAAAGGAAATGATGCCATTTGGGTCATAGTTGATCGACTGACAAAAGTAGCACACTTTATACCAGTCAAAAGCACACACTCAGTAAGCAAACTAGCAGAGCTATATATAGACAACATTCTTAAGCTGCATGGGGCACCAAAAAGTATTGTGTCAGATAGAGGACCCCAATTCACAGCTCAATTCTGGCAAAGCCTACATCAAGCCATCGGAACAACCTTGGAGTATAGCACAGCTTACCACCCTCAGACAGATGGGCAGACCGAAAGAGTGAACCAGGTTCTTGAAGATTTGTTAAGGGCTTGTGTTCTAGCTTACAGCACAGACTGGGAGAAGAGTCTATCTTATGCAGAATTCTCCTACAACAACAGTTACCAGGCCAGCCTACAGATGTCACCCTTTGAGGCATTATATGGCAGGAAATGCAGAACACCTCTAATGTGGTCAGAGGTGGGAGAACGAACATTCTTTGGGCCTAACATGATTGTAGAGGCAGAAGGAAATGTGGCCAAGATCCGAGAGCACCTGAAGGCAGCTCAGAGCCGACAAAAGAGCTATGCAGATAAAAGGAGACGAGATCTAGAGTTCGAAGTAGGAGACTTCGTCTATCTAAAAGTGTCACCCCTCAGAGGGCATAAGAGATTCCAAGTGAAAGGAAAGCTAGCACCCCGTTTTGTTGGACCGTACCAGATACTGGAGAGGATAGGGAAGCTGGCCTACAAGCTAGACCTACCAGAGGAACTAGCGGGAATACACCCAGTGTTCCATGTATCTCAGCTGAGGAAGTGTCTGAGAGTATCGGAACATGAGATCAAGACAGAGGCATTAGACCTACAAGACACCTTGGAGTATCTGGAGTATCCAGAGAGGATACTAGACAGAGCAGTCAAAGAGACCAGAAGCACAGCTATCCCGTTTTGCAAAGTGCAGTGGAGCAATCACTCAGAAAGAGAAGCTACTTGGGAGAAGGAGTCAGTACTGAAAGAGAAATACCCCCACTTGTTTAAACCGTAGGTAATCACAAATCTCGAGGACGAGATTCTTGTGAGGGGGGGAGACTGTAACAACCCTAAAAATACCTATAGGTTTTGTTGAGTGCAAAAATTCGAATTTAAAAATTTTTGGTGGAATTGTGTGCATGCAAACAAACATATAAGAGTGTCTTCTATTTGCTTCCTAAATTCCTAGGCAATTTAAATTTGAAATTTAAAATCAATTTGAAGTGCTAAGGATGAAATAGTGTGATTTGTATTTAATTGGATTTATTTGGATTTTTGGTTGGTTTGAATTCAAATTCTAGATTTGAATTCAAACTCTAAATGGCCAAACTAATTGTCAAACCATTTCTAACTGCTCGTGGGCCAAATTCCCGAAGCCCAAGTCCATCTTTCACCCTCCAATTCGAGAGGGAAAAGGGAAGAGGGGGACCAGAGGAGGAGTGGTGAAGGAGAGGAGGAAGGGAAGAGGAGCCGGAGCACCATCCCCGCGTCACCGCCGAGAACCGGAGCGCCGCCGCTCGTGGAGCCATCGACCCCGAGCTAGACCAGGGATGGGAGGAGGAGCACGAGGACCGCCAGACCGCGTCGAGCCCTTCCCCGAGCTGCAGCGATCGTCTACGTGACCCTAGGTGAGCGCCGCCGAGTTCCCCCTTTCTTCTCTGTCTCCGGCGATTTCCGCCGCCACCGCTGCCAGCCTCTGGGACCCGACATTCGAGTCGTGGCCGACTTCTTCTGCAGGTCCCCGTCGCCGCTGACCCCGCTGCAACCCGCCGTCGCCTTGTTTTACCCGCAGCCGAGGCCCGCCGCGGCCGAGCTCTGCTGCCCGCGCGCGCGAACGCCGAGGCCGTGTCGCGGCCGTGGACGACCACGTGACCGCACACGCACACCTAAACGCAACCCAAATCCCTCTGAGCTGCTCGAGCGCATGTTTTCCTTCCCAACCGAGCCGTGCACCGTCGTGTTTCCGCCCGCGCGTCGCCAGCCGCCGTCGCGCCATGGTCGCGTCGCCGCCGTCCGCGTCGGGAAGCCCGATCCAGAGCCCAGCCATGGCCTTTTTCTCCCCGAACGTGTTCGCCTAACCCTAGCGAAGCTGTTCCGGCCGGCCTAGACCCGAGCCGAACCTTTCCCGGCGATAACCGCCGTCGACCTTCGCCGCCGGCGCGTTCTGGAGCGCGCCGCGCGTGCGTCGCGTCGCGCCGTGGCGAAGCCACACCGAGGACCACACCAAGTCGCCACACGAAGCACCGCAGACGATCCTGATTCGGCCACAGATCGATCCCATGCACCCGGCTCACGTGAACCCCTCTCACGGTTCACGGTGGACTTGGTCCACCAGAGCAGCACCAGCAGCCACCCCTTCGTGGGCCTAATGTTCGCGTTTAAGTCTGTTTAACCACCCTAAACTCTTCCGGCCCAGTCACTTTCGGCCCAGTTCCAGCCCAGCCAGCGTTTAATTCTTTTTCTTTTTCTTTTAACTGCGCTGACGTATGGGACCCACCTGTCATACTCTGCGAGTCACTGACACATGGGACCCACTGACCAGAGTTGACCCGCTGACCGTTGACCGTTGACCCCGTTGACCGTTGACCAGTCAACGCTGACGTCAGCAGGGCCCACTGCTGACGTCATCCTAGGCGGACCCCACTGCTGACGCCAGCATGACGTCGTGCTGACGTCAGCAGGCTAATTATTGTCTGTTTTTCTTTTTTCGGAAATTATTTAATATTTTCAGAAAATGATTTAAACTTGTAAAATTAATAATAAATCAACCGTAGCTCAGAAAAATATGAAACCAGTTTCTATGTTTTTCTAAAATCATGACCTACGCGATAGTGTAGAGTTTGGTGTTATTTGAGTCTTCTTTCGTCACTGTTTTAGTGTTTTTTCCTAGTAGTCGCGTCTTATTTTATTTTCCGCGACCCTAGGAGCTCCGGAGAGTCAGGAGGAGCCGGACCACTACAACAACTGCTTTGACGAGGACGAAGACCTTTGCCCAGGTTCACGCCCGACCATTCTCTGAAATACCTATTAGACATGCAACTAGTATGCTAGCGCTTTACTTTACTCGCATGATAAACCTGCACTGCCTTTGTTATTATCCTGTTACCTTGCTACCTACTACTCACTTTATGAAATATGCTATGCTATGCATGTGTTGGAATGGTTGTGATTGATCCTCTTGGCGTGAGTTGTGGGTGGTTTGGGAGGAGTAGTGCAGCTAGGCGGTGTAAGCGAGTAATAACAACTCGATCGTTGATCGAGGTGCTGAGGGGCTGCACTCGGGCAGTCCCTATGGGGTACCTGTTGCGGGTACATGGTTACTCGAGGGATTGGTACTCGGGGAGTACCTGAGGAGTTTGGGCGGCAATACCTGTTATGGGTGCCGATTGCGGACCGTTGCGGCGGATCGCTTGTGATGTAGATACTCGCTTTACCGAAAATTAAGGACTGAGTCGTGCCCCCACTTTGGACTTGGGAAATACCGTGCTCACCATCTACCCAGTATGGGGAGGGTTCCAGCAAGCCTACTCTAGTGTGGCGCCGAGACTGTAGGAGAATCGAGCTTGATCTGTGTAGGGGGGATTCGTTGCGGCGTAATCTCCCTGATTTACCACGGCCCCCGACTGGCCCCGGTGGGAAGGTTTCACGACCCTGGGGCAGATGTTAGATCGGATGTTTCCCGAGCCCAGGGAGACAGGATTGGCGCCGTTACTGTTTAGGGTCTTTGCTGTGGGCTGTGTCTCAGGTTGGTTGCGGACTAGCCTTGCAGCCCGGATGGATTCCTGGAGTGCCACCTCTGCAGAGTGTAAACTATACGTATAGCCGTGTCCACGGTTACGGACGACCCATTTCTGAGAAGCCCCGGCTAGCATGGGAATCTGCTTTCTTACCTCATCCTTTGATTCGGGTTATGAGAGATTGGTCCAGCTGAGGCTGTTGAGACAAGGTGGGGAGGGAGCTCACCGAGTCGACTAGAGAGAGAAAGGTGTTGGTGGATAATGATTTGCGGGAACCTGCCGTGGCAGGACGAGCCCGATGGGAAAATGTGAGGCTGACGGTTTGGTTTTGGGGAGTGGATGTGCGTGTGTGAGCAGGAGTTGGTGATGAGATGAAATTGGGTTATTGCTGCTGCTTGCATAAGAAAACCTTGGCTTAAACCTTGATTATTTCTATATCCTTAGAATAGGCCACTTTAAAGCTTGCAACATATTATGGTTGGTGACGTGGACCTGTCCCATTTCCTTGGGGACAGACTTTGGGTTCTCAGGTGAAGACCCCGACCACGAGTTCAACCAGGACGGGTGGTACGACTGAAGGGTGTGCGCTACGCTCAAGGATGCCTGTGGAGGAGTGGACCCTGTTGTTCTAGCTACCGCTGCGCAGATGTTTCTTATTGTCGATTTACCCCAGAGGGCTTGTACCAGACGCTTTGTCTTTATATATGTCATGTAATGAATCTTTTATCGTTGTATGGATGTGATATTCGACTGAGATGAGTTCTGTACGAGATAGCTGCTATTCCTGGGACTATCTCAAGGATACAGGGAGTCGGGTTCTCGTCGGTGAGAATCCGGTTCGTCACAGAAACGGCAAGTGGCAATCAATGAGCTATAAGATGACCACTAACCTATATCACTTCTAATCTATTTCACTATTTGTGGACAGAGCGAGAGAGAGATTATATTATCATGAAGCAGCCTGGCTATAATAAAAATAAGATGATGATCATACCCTATCTAGTCAAATATTTACATGTGTTTTCACATGCTAATTTTAATCACAATATTAACATGTCATTGATCTTTTAATTAAAAAATGCCCACAACAATGTACAGACCAGCTGTGAGGTCTACTACTTTGGTAATTTGTGCGCAGCAAATAGGTTACGTATTGATATCCATAAATTCAAACACTCTTCTCCCTAAAGCCACACCAATAATTATTGTATCGCTTGCGGTTATTCTATAGCAAATCACCACAAAGGAAGATTGCCTCTAGCAAAGATACAAAGGGGCGACGTTGGCACTACTTGATCTTGAAGTGACTTGAATAAAAATAAAAATAAATCTCCAAATAGATCTTGATTTCACTAGAATTGATCTTCACCTCTATGATGAGACTAACACGAAACACCTCTCATAAGGACAGCCAGGACACCTTTCACCTTTGCAAGCTTCTTGAAGGGCTCAATAGTACCAAAGCCTTATGCCACGTTGACCTCCAAGAGTAACATCTTGTTTGGGATTCACTAGTACTATATATAAAGTGGGCCTTGTTTAGTTTTCAAAGTTTGCCCCAAATTTTACTATGCAAAAAGAAGATTCTCATCACATAAAAATACCGGCACACATGTGGAGTACAAAATGTAGATGAAATCAAAAACTAATTGCACAGTTTTGTTATACTTTACGAGACGAAGATTTTGACCTAATAATCAATGTTTGGACAATTATTCACAAATATAAACGAAATACTACGGTAACGATACATTGGTAAAGCGTAAATTTTGGACTCTCGAGTTGGGAACTAAACAAGGCTGTTTATTTTCGTCATTTTGATCGGACAATAGCGTCCATTTAGAACCTCGAAATATTTGGTTTGATTGGACTAGACAGACATGCAACACCGTGAAGTGCACGCATGGCCTCCCTCGATCGTGCAAGAAGCGCAAAACTCCTTTCCCATCGTGCAGTCTGCAGAGAATTCTTGCATCGGCATACTCCTATGTCGATCACATGTCAGAACCTGGCCCACGACACAAACCCACGCCCATCTACACACGCTGGCACACATACGGAGTACATACGAAGTATTCAAAGTCAACACCATTCACCACACCATGCATGAGCAATGCCACAGCTAAAGCTAGCTAGAGCAGTCGCAAAAACATCTTGCTCTAGGGCACATACAGTAGACTACATGCAAAAGTACAGACTACGTCCTGTGACACGCCAACTCCTGCATGCATCAGCTCGTTGCGTACAGGCACGTACACACGCCATCGTCGCCAAGACGTACAAGCGGGGTGTGTACATGTGTGTAGTATGTACGTACGCGTACGCAGCAACGCATGCAGCAAAAGTGCGGTCACGTATACGTAGTAAACTAAACTACCACGCACTCCGGTGACTGACGAGACCAGGTAGAGCTAGGCGCTAGTTAATTACTCGAACGGCGTGAACAGGCACGACACCTCGGCGAGCACGTCGGCCGGCGGGAACGCCGAGAACGCGCCGAGCCGGCCGTGCAGCAGCGCGAACTCCTCCACGGCCAGGTCCAGGAACACCTGGTAGTCGTCCGCCGCCGCGTCGGTCCCGTTGGTCGACGCGGCCGAGGAGTCGTCTCCGCCGCCGCCGCCGCCGCCGCCGGGCGCAGGCGGCGGCGGCAGCGCCGGCACGCCACCGGCCGCGGCCGCGCTCGCCGCCGGTGGTCCAAGCACCCCCTGCGCGGAGCCGCGGAAGGAGTCCCCGACCTCGGAGTTCCAGAGGCGGAGGAAGATGTCTGGCGCCGCGTGCTCGGCGGCGGCGGTGGAGGACGAGGAGGAGGCGGTGGCCGAGGTGATCGTCGTGGCTGAGGACGAGAGGAGGGAGAGGCGCGCCTCGGCCTCGAGGCGTGCGGTCTCCCACTGCGCCATGTGGCGCGCGGCGGGGCAGGAGGACGCGCTCGCCGCCGCCACGCCGGCGAGCTGGGCGGCGGCGGCGTCCGCGCCGGCGAGCGCCTCCTGGCGGACCTGCTTCTTGAGGTGCGTGTTCCAGTAGTTCTTGATCTCGTTGTCCGTCCGGCCCGGCAGCTGCGCCGCGATCATGGACCACCTGAGACCACAACGACGACGCAACACAACACGTAAGCCCCCGGCATACCTCGCGCCGATCAATCTCATCGTTTTCTACTTAATTTCTGGCATGCATGCGTGTACTCCGGATGGATGATGAATGTTCGTTATTACATGAATGCAACGCACGAGTGATGATGAGTTGCAGAGCGAGTACGCAATAAAGAACGCGTAGCTGAAGAGCACACTTTGACAGTTTGACCACACAAACCAACACATTACGTTGACTCCAATCAATGTGTCTGTGCAGAGAAAAGAGTGTGACAGGGAGTATGAATTGAGTTCAGAGTTCACAAGCGCACGCACTTGTTGCCGACGATGGCGTGGAGCTGGAGGATGGAGTTGTGCTCCTCGGGTGTGAAGGGCCCGCGCTTGATGTCCGGGCGCAGGTAGTTGGTCCACCGCAGCCGGCAGCTCTTGCCGCACCGGTTCAGCCCTGCATCGCATCGCGTCAGGCCGTCAGCCCAAATCGCTCGGGGAAGCAACCAGATCACGCAGGATCGGAGCACTTACCAGCGAGCTTGGGGAGCATGCGCCAGTTGCCGGGCCCGTTGGCCTGGACGTAGTCGACGAGGAGCTTGTCCTCCTCGGGCGCCCACGGGCCCTTCCTGATGCCCTTGCTGTCGCAGCACGGAGTCCTCCCCATCGCCGGCGCCGGCGCCGCCGCAACGGATCGTCGGCGACGGTGTCGCTCTCCGTTTCACCTCGGGTGGCGTCGGCAGCGACGACGACGGGAGCGAGGAGGGAGAAGTGAGGGGAGGAGGAGGAGCCGTGGCCATAAATGCCGACGGATTTATAGGCTGAGGAGGATCCCGGTGGCCATAAATGCGACGGATTTTCACCTGCTGCTGCAACGACGAGGAGGAGAGAGGGCATCAATTATGAGCGAGCGATCGACGGGCAGCCGGCCGGCCGGGCCACGCATTTAATAGGGGGCGAGGTGCTTTTCTTGCAAGTACGCCGGGGGCGGGGAGGGGACTTGAATGCGGTGGGGGACGACCGGTTGTCTGTTGTTGCAAGCCGTACAACTGCCTTCCTGCCCGCGAAATTACCAGCACGCGGTCAATCAGACTAGACAAAATTTAGCACTAGTGCAAAGTGAACCATTTCCGTTTGGAAATGTAGAGAGTTTTACCGGAAATCCATGTCAATTCTATCGCTAAGTCTAACGCGCGCGGGGTCGCGCTCGCGCGGAGCGCGCGACCCTCGCGGCCCACGGCCGCTCGCGTCGCCGCCGCTGTCTTCTCCGGCGCCGGCACCACTAGGTTAGTGCCCGGGGTTAGGGGGCGGGATTGCTGGTGGGAGATCCACCGCCGCCGAACCTAGAAAGGGGGTCGGGGGCGGCGGCCGGCCCGGCGGGGGCGACGGGCGCCGGGCGGAGGGCCGGGCGGCGATGGCGCCGCCGGCCGGGCGGTGGGAGATCCTCGGTGGGTGGTGCCGGCGGCGGGGGCGGAGGGGACGGAGGAGAAACGGCGGCCGGCGAGGTTAGTGTCGGCCGCGGCGGTCGGCAGCGGCGGAGGCCGCCGGAGCCGGGGGAGGTGCAGGCGGCGGGGGCGGAGAGGGTGCCGGCGAACACGAACGACGGGTTAGCGTTGGGCCGTGGAGGTGGGCGGCGGCGGAGGCAGCGGAATTCGCCGGAGTCGGAGGAGGTGGGCGGCGGCCACGGCGGCGCCCTAACGCGCGACCCGTCGCGCGGTAGCCCGGTCCCAATTCTATAGGCTGCACTAGTTCTCTGTACTCACTCTGCTACAGGCATTCAGAACGAGTGTGAATTTCATCGCGATGCAAAATGTGCGTGCATTTCATCGTGGATTTCAGAGTGTTCAGATTTCAGAGTAGTCACTCACGATCACGGACAGAATAATCCAGCAGGAAATACGGTATGACTGGACTGGCCGTCTAGCAGGAAATACGGTATCGTACCATCGTTTCGTTTCACCGTAGCTGTGTTTCGTAGGAGTAGATAGATTGATCATAGATCCATCCGGCGCAGCGATTGCACAGGAGCTGCACAGCAGGGACGCACGCACAGGGTCTCAGAGATGGGCGGCACTGCACTGCAGCTAATTAATAGTTGGGGGGAAGAAGAGGGTCGATAGATCCGCCGATGGGACCGAGACGTGAAGCGGAGGTATTGCTCTTGCAAGCAAGCACTCACTCCGGCCACCATAAATGAGGCCTGAGCTGAGCTCTCTCTCCGGCCTCTGGCCCCTCCTCTGCCACTGCCACACGGGCGCGGCTCGGACTTTGGCGCGGCCAGCCAGGCGGTGGCGGAAGCGGAGTGGGCTGGGGAAAGGGCAGGGGGGCGTCGCAGCAGGGGCGGACGAAATAAATGCGGCTGGCGGGGTTGCGCTTGAGCAGAGCCTGGCTGCCTGCGCTGGGCGGCTGGCTGGGCACGGCCGCCGCGGCAGGTGACTTGCCGTGGCCCGTGGCGGTGGCAGCAGCGGCCGGCGGGGGCAAGGCGTCGTGGTTAGCGATGGTGGAGGAAGCGGCACGGCAGCAGCGCGGTGATTTAACGGGACAGGGAGTCGTGGGCCGTGGCCTGGCCGGGTGCGGGGTGTTGTCAAAGCGGCAGCCCTGACATGCGGAGTGCCATGGCCGTCTCGACGTCGCGTCGCGGACTGATGATGGGACCTTCCGCGTTTCGTCCTTTGTCTTGTCTGCTGACTGGTGTGGTCGTGTGGTGTGGTGGTGAGAGGGCTGCCGTCCCGTTTCGTCATCCATCTACTCGTCTCTGAGAGAACGGCGCTGGTGCGCGTGCTTCGTGGGCTTCGCCTACGGGCAACGCGCGTGCGTGGTGGGCTAACCTGAAGGCGGAACCTCCCACAAGGACCATGGTCACACGGCCACACCCAGTCTCCCTCCACAGTGCGTGATGAAAACCGGCAATTCCCAGGGTCATGGACATTGGGGCCGGATCAAACAGTCAAATGTAGTAGTGCTACCTGATTGCCTGTCCCTGGTCGTTTTACCCTTTAGATTTCACAACATAGTGCTCAATCGAGACTGCCAGAGTCCATCGAGCTATAAGGAAAGATGGAACACAAAGAATTCCTGCAGGCAACTTGCCCGCAAAACATGATACCGATGCAAAAACAGAAGAAAACTGAGGAATTCCTGCAGGCAAGTTGGCACCCTACAGCTACAATGTTAAAGCTCCTGCAAAACATGAGACGATGCAGAATCCAACCAGCTGCTAGTAGGGTGCCAACTCCAACTTCCACCAAGGGCAAAAACAGTAACATATTATTCCTTATTAAAATGAAGGTGCTGATCGTCATAACAGTACTTTTGTCTAGTGCCACTTTTACCATCCCCTCAACGACCATAAGTCCACAAGTTAACTATTTCGACTAGAATCACAATAGCAAAAGGTACATTCCCACATTTATGAGGGGAAAAGAAGCAAACGAAAATCCTGATCTGGATAAACACACCCTACACTGACCCAATCTAGACAATACAGTACTGGCATATCTGAACGCATGAGATGACTTTAATACAAAAAAAACTGGAGAATATTAGTCTAATTGGGTGTCCAGGATATAGCTTGATACAACTTGACACATGGGCACTGCATGACTCCGGTGGAATGATCAGTTTGTTCACGCCAAGATCACCAGCACAAAGGTACCAGGGTTAAAATGTCCTGTAGAAAAAGCCAGCCGTTACATTGTCCACCGCAACATGTCCGATGAGCTTTAGGGCAAACAGCCTGATGCCCGTTTTTAGCGACATATGTCTAGCAGCTATCATCCGCACACATCACCCGAGTCTAGATTTGGATGAGCTTGGCTACATGTCACTAGTTACTGAGTGCCCCCACAACTTTGAGTTAAAATACACCATAAGATATAACAGAATGAAACCTGCACCGTGGATGGAAGTAAAAAGCAGTATTCAGATCCATACAGCTTTGGTGAAGTTTACACAAAATAAATCATTTATAATAAAACGGCCAGGAAATAAATCTAACGCTACTGATTAGAACAATAAAAATTAGGATATGTTGTGATACACATCCAAGTCATATCAACTACTGTCAATGTATTAAATTTTGCAATGTTGAAAATGTCCTATCTCCCATTACCAACTATGTTGTGAAATCTAAAGAGCATCGAAAGGCCCATGGTTGGATAAAAACTAGTAGCCTTTTTTTAATTATGTAGCAACTCATACCTGGTGAGCTGATATTTACACAAGTTGCCTTATTCCTTCAAAAGAATGGTTACAAGATCACTCTCATGTCACTATTGGCAATATATAGCCCGGTCTATCTGAGGAGGTATTGGTTTTATCTCTGTTCCAAGTTCTTGCTCAATCCGGTACCTGCAACCACAAAAAAACTACAAGTTATAGCAAAAAAGAGGGGGGGGGGGGGGGGGGGGGGGGGGGGAAGGCAATATCTACAACAGTAACGAGAAAGTACATACAAGTTGAACCGATCTTCGTATGTGATCAAATTCACAGCAAGACCAAGGTGGCCAAATCTCCCAGATCTACCAACCTACAAAAGAATACACAGGGAAATCATAAAAAAAATGATTCATATACTCATGCCAATTTGCAAATTCAGTCATTCACCATGGCTAAGGAAAAGCAACAGAGATGATAACAAGGATAAAAATAATTAAATTCTATGCGGCATGTACTGATTTTCTCTACTATATCCACCGATATTCCACCCCCTATTGAGATTTGTCGTTTTTTTTTCATTTCTCCACATACTATGATATACTATGTTTTAAGTTTAAATTTTGTGATATGATGAGGACATGATATACTATGTTCAAAAAATGCTAAGAATGTTTCACCATTATAATTTTTCATGCAATTTTGTATATCTAGGATTAATTTAGTATTAGATGCTCTTGAGTCTTAACCTATGAAAATAATCATGAAAAATTCTTAATGTATTTTTCTAACATAAGTTATGATGCGCTCTATCATCCTAAAAAATTTGAACTTAAAACTTATTAGATACGTGGAGAAACAAAAAGGACAAATGGACAAATCTCACTACAAGGTAGATTTTACCAACAGAAATTGTTCAAGGGAGTAAATCAAGCCAAACTTTGTTCAGCTAAGCGGACAAAGTGAATTGCTCGAGCAGTAAAATGGACTTTCCCCTCTTATTTACCTATTCGTGCCACTAACACAGATCAGTTTCATTACCCATTCTCTAACAGTATCATGAACCTATTAACTATACACATATACAATGTCTTTTGCAACACACGAGGAATTTTGCTAGTACCAAACTAAAATTCCAGTTCTTTCATAGCATACCCTGTGAAGATATGTTTCTGCGTTCTTGGGGAAATCGAAGTTGATGACAACATTGACAGCTTGGATATCTATTCCCCTTGTAAAAAGATCTGCAACGGAAAGACAAATTGTTAGAACCAGAGATCAAATAACAATTGTCTTTTCTAACATGGAAAAATAAATTCAACAGAGAAAATGACAGCTTTCAGTGCCAAGCAGTCATTGAGGCGAGATATTCTTATAACAGTCCATAAGCTAACCTATTGAAAGTAACTAAGAAAAAAATGATTAGTTATCCACCATTTCATGTTCTAGGAGTGGAAATTTATTCCTTATTTCGGGCTCAAGATTTCAGGTGAGTATCACCCTAAATAGCACCCACGTCATTTAATCTAAGCTAAATTTACAGAACTAAAATCTTGATCATTTCTAGGAACAGATTCAGTATTTTATGCATTCATGAGTTCCATGAATAAGTTCATCTTTCTCCATCTCCTTGTCCCACTTTGATAGATCAAACCGTAAAAAGCTCTAGAAGGACGAACACCTAGAACAAACACTATGTTCTGGCGAGGCAGTGCTGCTCCAAGTAGTGCTTTTTGAAATAGAGTTCAAGGTTACGAAATGAGGCAGCAATAACACAACTATAGTATAAGCACAGGTTCATTTATGCTTAGGGTTTAGGGTCCAGAAGCATTTCATTAAACACATCTGTAAAACATTTGAGGTCAACATATTTTTGTGTTGACGGGGTTATTGGAATCACAAGATCAGACATGTGATCAATAGCGACCTAATCAGTATGGTTGTCAGAAAGCCCCTAGTTGCACAGAGAATGTGGATGGTTGCTGACCCAATAGGGTCTCCTAAGTGATGGGTGTATCCAATGTCTTTGGGCTTGTCTAGAAAGCTAATTGCCTAATTTGCAATATTAAGTTATTGTAAGATGCTGCCAAACAGGCTACATATCTAAAGAACATAGAAGAGCAAAAAACTTCCATGTACAATTTTTTACGCTAACAAATTTCAAACATGGACCGGCTAAAACAATTCTAAGATAAGTCACTGGATAAATATAGCCACCGTTGTTGAAAAGCAAAGTCAACTGTATAGCTTATTTGAATGCAAAAAGAAACTGTCCACGGTTACAGATATGGTTGAGCACGTGATTACAGAAAAAGAAATAAATTAGCCACAAAAGAGTTCCATTCAATCAAAAAGAACAAAAAAAAAAGAAACAGATCCTTAGAAAAGGAAAGTCTGATACCTGTACACACAAGGTTCCTGCATGCACCATTGCGAAAATCATGGAACACCCTATTGCGATGATCTTGCAACATTTTAGCGTGGATGTAGAAGCAAGAGTAACCAAGCTCAGTAATCTTCTTTGCCAAAAGTTCAACACGGTTTACAGAGTTACAGAATATTATTGATTGGTTAATTTGCAGCTGTACATAAAAGCGCAATATATGCATTAGTTATATCACTGTATTCAAGGTCATAGAACATAGCTATGCCTATAAGTATGAACTTTATATGGGAACAAACCTTGGAAAAGAGAGTATTAAGACAGTGAACTTTCTGCCTTTCTTCAACAAAGGCGTAGAATTGTGTAATTCCCTTAAGAGTAAGTTCATCCATAAGGTTAATAACATAAGGTTTAGGTAGATATTTGTCCTTGAAGTCCTTGACGGTCACAGGAAATGTTGCTGAGAACATCAAAATCTGACGATTTGATGGAAGGTATCGAATCAACTGCTCAATAGAAGGTTGAAACTCAGGAGAAAGAAGCTTGTCCGCCTACAAGGAAACAAATGGTTGTAAGGGCAGGTGGCAATTTATTGACAAATATTTCAGCACACATAATTCAAGACTAGCTTCTCCTGCACCATTCCTGCTTTTTTCTTCACAGACCAACCATTTATGCTATTCTTTAGGTTTTTAAAGTCTGTTCTGCAGAATTTCCACATTATAATACATAATGAGCAATGTGTCATAGTTCACGTAGTCATATTTTGCCATTTTCGGTTGTCTTAGAACCACAGCAGAGGCATAACTCGCTGTTCCAGTAGGAGCAAACAAAGACATAAAAGACAATTTACTAATCTACTTAACCTCAAATGGAGAAGTAAATAATTGAATGGCCCAGGAAACCGAGAATGAAGTGCTAGGAGTACAGAAAATCTGAATAAATCTCATCAAGGGTGAGAAACAGTGTAAAATGTTTCTTCTATATTTGTTTTGTACTTTTATTCACAGAATATAAGCAGATTATACGACAAGAATGCACATGAAGTGCCCGTTTATTTAAGAAAACAAGCAATCCCACATGATAACAAAACTGACTATGTGATACCTCATCCATTATAAGCATTGAACAATCCTTCAGAATGCAAATGCCTTTCTTTGTAAGGTCCAAAATGCGACCAGGTGTCCCAACTAGTAAATGAACAGGCTGATAAAGCCGAACAATATCATCCTTTAAGCTGGTTCCTCCAGTAGTGACCATTACTTGAATTTTCAAGTGTTTCCCAAGTTCTTTGCAGACTTGCGAAGTTTGCAAAGCCAATTCCCTTGTAGGGACTAATATGACAACTGAATATGAGAAAAAAGAAGTTAGAACTTAAATGGTCATATTGATCAAGAGCCCCATGCAGGATAATGCTATATCTTGAATAGAAAATCACCTTGAATAGCATTTTTATCTTGGTCAATCTTTTCTAGCGCAGGTATACAAAATGCAGCAGTTTTGCCAGTTCCATTTTTTGCTCTTGCGAGAATGTCACTACCAGTCAATGCAATAGGAATGCTTTCTTCTTGGATAGGTGAAGGCCTTTCAAATCCTTTCTCATATATCCCCATAAGAAGTTCACGTTTCAGAAAATAGTCTTCGAATTCATTTCCCTTGGTTGCAGTAACATCCTGCACAAATAGTTTTTAGAGAAAAAACGTGAGGAAGAAATGAGAAAATCACATGGCATGGCTCAGAGAAATTGGTAAAATACATATCATACAATGATCAAAAGGAACAGGCATCAGACAAACTTCACTTGACTCAGTCAACACTCGACGATAATTTTTAGAAAGGAAGTAGATATATGAAAAATGCTGAATGGGTTTCAAATTTGAAGCAATGGATGCATGCATAATAATGCAGACACTAAATAATACACTGAGCATCAGTGGCATTCAATACCCTTCTTTCATCGTCCAGTAGCAAATCTCATAGTACTGAGATTTTGTTAAAAAAGTATCGAACGGAGATACCATTGCTTGTAATGAACAGAATAAAAATATATATTACCAAAAATCATAACTACTCTAAACAAATTTACAATAACCAAACTGTTAATTTATCACTTGTTCTCTTTATGAAAAACATAGATTCTCCATGAAAAAACACAAAATCTTTTCAAGATAACATAAGCACGTCCATAAATTAGCCAGTCCATAGCAAGCATACTATCTAGTAGTGAGTACTGACAGGGGGAGGAGGGGCGGGGACTGTTAAATAAATTACCTCTGTCCTGTAGCGTGTATCAGGAGGTGGAAGCTTCAGCTGAGCCTTCCAATCTTGTGAACTGCATAATGATAAAATTTAGTCGGAGGCCTTCAATTATATGAATTATAGCATAGGCTATAAGAGGATAAAAAGAATTATATAATAAACATTCTAACTACAATAAATACATTATAATGAATTTTCAAAAGGCAACTACTAACACAGCAACCGCACCCTAGTTTTATCAAGTTTAGAACTAAGTAGCAGCACCATGCTGCATGGTGCTATGCATGGTATCGCAGACAACAAAACCATTTATATTAGCATGCAAAATACTTCCAACAACTAACTCAAGTCAGAATGGCAGGCCGGGTGCAGTGGTAGAGTCTTTCTACCTGTGTTCTAGAGGTCCTTTTACAAACTCAAAGTGGTCAGTGCAATGATCCTAATTGACATTTAAGGATCGAAAGAACAAGAACCCCATTCTCCCATGAATAAGCAGAGCAGTAGGCAGTCTTACTGACAAAGGGAAACATATGACTGCCATGTTCGCCCCCCCACCCCCCCCCCCCCCCCCCCTCCCCGAGCTATGGTGGCCCCACTCACCCCGTGAGGCTGCTGGCCGGTACCATGAAGTACGCCCCATGGGAGCCGGACATGTAGCAATGTTCTTGACCAAATTTGCTGAAAGCTGCTGTGTTTGGCAAGCTTCCACAAAACTTGAGATAAGATTATGTAACTCCCCACTCTAGAATCTAGCACCACAAGTCTGACTACAAATCCTCAGAGCACTACCGATAAATTCCACAAATCACTCGGAATGCTACGGTTTGGCCCTTATACCTGACCAAATTCCAAGTCCACAAATCACATTAATACGGAACCCTCCATACCAATAGCAAATAAGCTGTAGACATTTCACGTGCTACTATCACCTTGAATCGATGCCGTCCATGGCAGGCGGTGCCCTCGGTGCGCTGGCTGCCGCGGCCTCGCCAGCGATCTGGTTCCGCCGAAGCCACTGCTGCTGTTGTTGCTGGTTGAGGTGCTGCGTGGGCTGCGGCTGACGCTGCGCGTACTGCTGGTGGTGCGCCTGCGACGGCGGCGGCTGCTGCTGCGGCGGCGGACCGCGGCCGTAGTAGTTAGGATTCCCGCCGCGGCCGTTCCCGATGCCAGGAGGGTACCTGGCCCGCGGATCCATGGCAACAAGGAGCGCTCAAATCGAGGAGAAACCAGGCCAGTGGATAGATCCGGCCCGAGTACGACACCTAGTCCGGAGAAATCAGGCTTTGGATGCTGGAATTGTGAAAATTTCAGGGGCGGTTTCCGTAGGGTTCGTGGGTGAGGAGGTGCCGGAGGGGGAGGCTGTGGAACTGTGGAAGCGTCGCGGAAGTGATTCAGACAGAATAGGGCAACGGCGAACAGGGACGATTAGAGTTGGAAATTACAGAATGGCCCTTCCTTTTTCCTCTGCGAACCCTTGAAAACTGTTTGGCACAAATTTCATCTCAAACCATTCACGTCGGTATGTTACCAACTTAGCCTCTTTGGTACAAAGAATTCTCAAAACAAAGAAATAGGAAAAATATAGAAATTGAGGTGCATGTGACTTGCAATTCTATAGGATTTGAAAACATAGAAAATTTTGTTACATAGTGTTTGAATGAAAAACACAAGAATGTGAAGAGAGATAGACACAAAGGAAAATTTCCAGAGGTTGGACCTCATTTTAGATTTCCTCCAAAATTTCTATGGATTGGACCATTCCATAGGAATTTTGAAGGATTTTAGGATAGCCAATCCTTTGTTCCAAATGACTACAGAGGAAAAAATTCTATAGAATTTCAATCCTACAAAATTCCTCCATAAATCCTATGTTCCAAAGGAGGCCTCGAACGCTTGTCCTTCTTTGTTCCTCCGGGAAACTGTTTAGCGCAAATTTCATCTGAACCAGTCAAGTCGGTATGTTGCAATTTAAGTGCTAGCCCTTTCCTTTTCCTACGCGCACCCATGAAAATTATTGGCACAAATTTCATCTGAAACCATTCAAGTCGGTGTGTTGCAATTCAAGCACATGAAGTCTCTTTCTGGGATGAAGTCTTATTTGGACTCCAATATATATTTCTATTTTTTCTTAGTGAAATTTATGAACAACATAATGTAACTGTAAAATAATATGAACATAGGCTTGTTCCTAGCCATAGATTGCCATGCCGCTTTTCTGGCACCACAACTATGCGGAAAATAAACACCAAGCAACGGTTTCACTTAAAACTATGGCAACGCTAAATCCGAGGCTTTCCAAGTCAGGCCAACAAATCCAGCACGACCCATGTTTTAATTAGAGGTTTAAAACTATGGAGTCCACAGCTTTAAAAGACTGGACAATTGATTGAGATCCTATTTAAAAAATCTTTCGTACCTGATTATATATGGATATATAGAAATAATAGTTAGAGACAAATTAACTTTTGTATTGACCTTTACCTGTCTATACTTTATTGCTATTTTACACAATAAAATTTTATTTTAACATGGACACAATAACACACAAATACATATCACCCTCTATAAATGCATATTTTATTTCTATGACTTCCTAAACGTGTTCTATGGCTGTGGTGCACCATTTCATATTTTGTTTGTGTACTGATATGAGAAATACTCCGCGGCGACAATTCATCATGTAAGTTACTTCATTTCAAATCATAGGTCATTTTATCTTTACCAGTTATCATGCATTTAGTTATTTGCTATGTCCAGGTATATAACAAAATTATGTATATACATTTAGAATGGAGGGAGTAAGCAGGTAACATGTGTAAACGTCACTGACTGTTTCATTTACTTAGTTACCTTTTACCTAATTGCACAAGGAAAAACAAAAATTTGCAGAGGATTCCTCACTTTTGTGCCCCATAAAAAAGACGAAACATGCAATTCCGACCTTGGTCCATCTGAGGCCAGAGGGCAGTGAAGAGGACAATCCTCATCAACCCACACATCTGTACTGAACTCTGCATACTATACTTAACTGCACGTACACTGGTATACCACACAATTTACACTTTGGCCTACGGAAAAGAAACAGATTAACAGAACGCTTCCCGACGAACCGTTTGGAAACAACACTCTGCCGCCTAGTTGATCCCAAGGAACTCACTCATCGATAGCAAATCGCAGAACCCTCCTCCCTGCACGTCCATCTGATCCGCCGCCGCGTCGAACCCCCAGCACATGCCGCCGTCGCCGAGGGAGTCCACCGCGCCGCACGGCCCGTCGACCTGCACGGACGACGACCCCTGGTGGCTCAGGCTGCGCCCGCCCACGTCGAAGACCCCGGCGTCCGGGCCGCCCATCGCCACCAGGCTGGTGCCGTAGTCCATGTCGAGCCAGTCCGCGAAAATGACCTTGGGGAGCACGGGCGCGTGCGGCCTCACCGCGGCGGCCGCGCCGGCGGGCTCGGCGGTGACGGTGAGGCAGCTCGAGTCGTCGGCCGAGGACGACTCCACCGGCTCCGACGAGTCGGAGTTCGCCGGCCGGCTGACGCGCCCCTGCAGGCTGTTCTCGCTGGGGTTGGGGCTCCCGGCGCTGGCGCCGACGTCGTCGTCGGAGCCGGCGGGTGTCGCCGGGTCCGCCGCGCACTTGGCCTGCGCGCCGCCCTCGACGCGCTTCTTGAGGTACGAGTTCCAGTAGTTCTTCACCTCGTTGTCGGTCCGGCCTGGCAGGTGCCGCGCGATCTGAGACCACCTGCAGCACAAACATTTCTCACCGTGTCAGAGAAGAGAAGGCAGTCGTATAGTGCGTGTTTGGATTGCGGAACGAGTCGATTTCAGACTCATCCGAGCCTAGCTCGGAGCCTACCGTCTTGTCTGAATTGCGGAATAGAATGACTCCATCCGGCATCACGTTAGCTAAGCTATAGTCATTTTTCCGGGGCCAACTCATCCGCCGAAAAACCGTCGGACCGTATCGTCCGGTGCGCTCCGATCCGGACGGACCAATCCGTCAAAGTTTCAGTTTTTACATTTAAAGTGTTCTGTCGGCGGGCTACGTGGCATGAATTTATTTTTTTATTTACTCTTTGGTATTGTGCCACGTTTTTGGCATCTATACCTTGCACGCGTAGCTTTCTGTATTACGTCGGGAGACAAATAGCTGAGCATGACGTGTTCGTAAGAACCATGACACATTTGATTCTTTTGCTTCGGTAGGATTTCCTAAGGTTATACAATTCTGAATAGTTCAATAGAAAACCAATTATTGTGCGTACTACTCACAGGTCTACGTTCAGATCGTCAAAGCTGAAGATTTTTATAGCATATAAATCTTAGGCGAACTCTCATCCAATTGGGCTGGATAGTTGACATTTGTATTTATAATTCATCGTATCAAGAACGGTATTGTGTTTTGTATAGTGTACAAAACCTGAACTAAATAAAGTACTGGTTCAAATTAAAGTAAGCTTTGCTTGCACCAGGAAGCAACTGCTGCACCTCCCCTCCGGTTTTTCTTGCCATTTAATATTTCTTTACTTATTTCTCTTTTCGCAGGTCCAGAAAGAGGCTCGCCGTGACTAAGCACACACTTTTCAGTAAACAAATGAAAGAGATGCCTGTTCACAATCATCAAATTGAGCACTCGGAAAAGATGCAATCGAGTGTCTCAATATGGAGCGCAGATGTCAGCATCAACTCCACCACTAAAAGAGGCTGTCTCCAGGCAAACATCAGCATTTTCCTTTTTCTTCGCACTGATTAACCCTTTTCCACTCTAGATTAACTGAATTTCCCAGCCTAACCACACTATCAGGTAGTAGTACTAGACACTAGCAGCAAAGATAAAGCGGTCTGGTAGAAATAAAAACACTAAATTAACTGAATTCCCGACTCGACTAGTTTGCCAGTTGTTAATTAATGTTACTTGTCAGCAATATTCTTGCTGTAAAGGTGAAAACTGAGAAGTCTGCGAGGTGCTTACTTGTTGCCCAACTTGGCGTGAAGGCCCATGACGGTCTCCTCTTCCTCCCGGGAGAACATGCCGTGCTTCAGCCCCGGCCTCAGGTAGTTGATCCACCGCAGCCTGCAGCTCTTGCCGTTGCGCTGCAGCCCTGAACAAGCGGCAATTCACAGAGAATTCAGCACACAGGCCGGCCAAGGTGCATTTCAATTTTCAGAAGGGATTTGTTAGAATCCAAGCATGCAAGCTCGCGAAATTGAAGATGGGGGCGATGTGCCGAGAGCGGAGCAAGCTTCGCGAAAATCGCCTCCCTTTTAATTCCCCAAAATCCAAGGTACATTTGAGAAGCATGAGGGCAGGAACGAGCGCCGGGAAAATAAAACTAGATTCTTTCCGCTGCAAGCTCAGAGCTCGGCGCGATGCAATTTGCCCGATTTCCCTAGAATTATGCCGGGAGGGAGAGAGCTGCGAATGCCCAGGCGGTTTCTTACCGGCCTTGACGGGGAGCGCGCTCCAGCAGCCGTGGCCGTAGCGGAGGATGTAGTCGCGGAGCTTCTCGTCCTCCTCCGGCGACCACAGGCCCTTCCGGTACTGCACCTTGGGCTTCTGGCAAGCCTTGCACCCCATTGTTTTGCTTGCTGGCAGAGGAGAAATGCGGCCGCAGAGGGCGAGAGCTCCCGGAGCTGGAAGGAAGAAAGGAGGAGGAAGGAGCACTAGCGTGGCAGGAAGATTGGGGTGCGCTCGCACTGTGGTGTCGGTCTGCGTTGGCGTGCGGGCAGGGAGAGCTAGCTGTGCGCAGGACTCTTTATAGGGCTGGAGAGCCAATGATTAGTCTTTACTGGTGCTGTTAATCATACTAAAAAGAGATTAGGTCCCTTGTACATCTTTTTCCTTTTTGTTCTCCGCTATTGGTCGTCCGATCAAAATAACATACCTGCATTTCGTTCTGAATGCTGATTTACATAGGTTCTGTAAATTGGGCACCACAGAGGACATTTCTGTAAATAGTAGTACCAGTCAGTTGAACAAGTAAAGCTCACTTGCGAGGTGAGTAGGTAACAGTGGACTTTTTCTTTGTAGGTTACTGTACCTCTTGACAGTTTCAGCTCAGTTCTGTACTTGTGTGATTCTGCTCAAAGCATCGGCAAAAAGGCTTGCCCGCCGCCTTACCAGGTCACTGTGAAACTGTGCACGTTTGGTGTCGCCACACACATGGACATGCGTAGCCATTTGCGTCTTTCCCTGCCATCGCTCTCTGCACAATGCACGTCCACAGCTCGATCCACGTCCAAAGGGGCGGGGTTTGTGTTTTGGATGTTTCTCAAGTCAATAGACCAAGTGGCATGTGCTGCCTTGATGGTTGTGTGACTCTCTCTTCCTTCTGTCGCTATTTCTTAATTTTTCTTTTTCGCGACAGTGAGGTTGATTTTTTTTTAATACCGAGGATGTTACTGCACCGCATAGGATACCTACACTGGCAATGTACAAACCCCTATGCCCATTTGTCCATGGTACACTATTTGTTAGAAGTCAGATCTCAACCACATTTATGAACAGTGATCAACACCAAGCACCAATCTCCATCTGCTTCAGTCCATTATGATTTTTGTACTTTTTCCTATTTCTAGGATTTTTAATAAGAGGTCCACTGCTGAATTTTCTTCAAGCCAATGGCTCGCCCACAGGAGTACAAATGAAGTGATGTACTGTATTATTTTATTTGTGTTATTTATAGCTGAATCAACTTGCTTCTGGAGTACAATACTGAAAAGAAACCCATACGTACACATGGCCTTCCGTTTGAGGGTACACATGTAAATGCAGAAAATTAGTACGAACTACTATATATATACACATTGTTGGACACAAATTGTTAAATCATTGAACAAGACTCAGCACTTTTATTCCGTTTTATCATTTATATTGTGTATAGTTGGTGCCTCAACCAACATATCGTTTACTTGGTTTTATTCTATTTTATACCATTTATCAACGCGTTCCAGTACCAAACATATATGTTGACTGTAGAGGTAGGGTAGGGCTAGGGGTGGATGTCGAGCCAGCTCGGCTCGTTTTGGCTCGGCTCGTTTGAGCTCGTTAACCAAACGAGCCAGCTCGGCTCGGCTTGTTAAGGAAACGAGCAAAAATCTTGGCTCGGCTCAGCTCATTAAGCTCACGAGCTGGCTCGTTAAGCTCGTTGAGCTAGAGTTAAATTTAAAATTACCATAATAATATATATAATTAAAAAATTATAGTATTTATATGGTCTTAATATCTCTAAAATCTACTCTATCATACTATAATAATAAAATATAACAATAACATCATCTATAACTACGCATATTATATACATATATTATTATTAATTAATAATTTACTCATTAGTCTATTAAACCTTTTAACTTGTTTGGCTCGCGAGCAACTCGCGAGCCGGCTCGAACTCGCTCGTTATACTAACAAGCAAAAACTCTTGCTCGGCTCATTAGAAATATGCACCGAGCCGAGCCGAGTCGAGCCGAGCCAAGCCAGTTACGATCCGAGCGAGCTAACGAGCTTCGAGCATTTTGTCCAGCCCTACGTAGGGCTACCGTGTGGAATGCCTACAGTACGTCTCTATGCATGTCTCCAAGTTATGGACACGCCCCGCTCGTGGCAAGAGTCAAAAACCTGTTAGAAATTAGAATCGGAACATGCAAGCTTTTGGAGATGCCATGCACCAGCAGCACACGGGAGATTCTAGCTTTACAGAGTTAATAAAGATGGACCAAAGCTTTCGCATGTTTGAAAGTTCTGAAAACAAACTTTCTGGAATCCTGCACGCCACCTAACATCAGCGTCGCGCCGCGGCAGAGAACAAACGAGTGACGGCCGAGGCCTTACTGCACGAGGTGCAGTTCATCTAGATACTCAACTTTTTTTTTGACACATCTAGATACTCAACTTATCTACGACCTCACCTGCTGCAATACAAAAAAAAGAAAAAAGAAAAAGAAAAATAATACCCACACGAGAATTCAGCGCCTTCCTAAATCCTAACGACGAACAGCACGTACTGTACTGTACGTGTACAATAATCTTTGTGAATGCCCTGTGGCCGCGCGCCCACCGGCCGGATGAAGTGGTTTCAGTGTCAACGCCGGCCTTCGTTCGTCCGGCCACTCTGTATCTCCGGCTCTCCGCGTACTCGAAGCCCGAGAACGCCACAATGCGCCCGGCGTTCTCACGCGTGCCCCGCCGACCGAAACGGTGGGAGCACGGCGATCCCGTCCGCTGCCGAGGCGTTGCCCCGTGCAGATGCGCCAAAACAGGGTCAGTTTGGGGAGTTGGGAGAGGCAGATCGGCATCCGGCCTTCCGGGGTCGTCTCCGTGCCCGTGCGCGCGCGTGGCTAATATCCTGGGGTTGCGGCCGTCGGCGCTCGATCTGGCCGTGACATAGGAGTGACGCCCGGTGAACCTGATCCCCTTGTGCTCACACATGCATTATATTGCACCGGCTGTAGATCGTGCCCCTCCTGACTTGACACCAGAGATAGGTGAAAGGCCCACGCGACCAACGTGCGCCACCGGCGCTTGCTTCCGCTTTGGTTCTGATCCTGCGTCACGCACGTAGAACAGTTTGCTCTGTCGTCGATCGACGTGTCGTCCGGCAATAACATAGATAGGCTAACCAGTGAGGAACCGGGAACTGTGCAGCGGTGTAACCCCAGTACCCCACGCACTGCACACACCGGCCATGGGTTTTTGAGGTACGGTAATCTCGTCACCGGTTGGCGCCGGAACTAAAGCAGGTCCAGCTGATCGACAGCGACGTAGTGTTGCCGCTGTAGATCGAAGAATTCGCTGTAGCAGATTGGAAACGGAAAGCGAGGACACTCGTGCGCGCGTGCGTGGCGATCGAGCGCCCGCCCGCAGCCGCACCAAGAGTCCAAGGCGCGGGGGTCCGTCCTGCTGCCACGCTCTTGTCGGCTTCCGTCCCGAGGATGTGACCCCCCCCCCCCCCCCCCCCCCCCCCCCCCCCCCCGCCGCGTTTTGCACGCTGTTTTGTTTGGTGCGCACGGGGGATTCTTCTTCTTCTTCGCATGGAAACGGGAGATCGTCATCATCAGCGGCCCAAGCAAGGCAAAGCAATGCAATCCCCATGACGAAACTCGGCTGCTTTGGAGCGCGACATGTGAAGCATAAATTCTTAATGCACGACAACACCGAGGCATAAAGTCTCGAGCGAGCTGCGGCTCCATGATGGAACGTTTGAAAAGGGAGGGGGGGCTCGCTTTCAGCAAGTTTGTTACTATCAAGTGTATGGAGACTAGGGAGGTCAAGCGAGCTATGACAAACTGACGATTCGCTAAAAGGGACTGCCGTGAACAACTTCCCTGCGGGACACGTTTAGAAATCAGCCGTCTCTACGAGTACATTTAAGCAAAATGAATTGATGTGACTATTATTAAATAAGAAAAACTATATTAGTGTTTACTCCCTTCGTTTTAAAATGTAGATCATTTGACTTTTTAACTCTAAGTTTGACCGCTCGTCTTATTCAAAATTCTGTATAAATTATCATATTTTTTGTGGCAGCTTACTTTATTAATAAAAAAATCTTCAAAATACCTTAAATTTAAATATATTTTTATAAATTTTTTGAATAAGAAGAGCAATCAAACTTGTGGTAAAAAAAGTCAAACGACCTACATTTTGGAACAGAGGTAGTACTACCTTGTCTACTGCGCTTTGACCTTCCATACAAAACAACACTAATCAAAGTACGTATTAAATATCACACAGACAACAAAATAGATAACCTATAATAAGAGGATCTCCAAGGGACTAGCCAAATTATTTTCTAAAGTTAAATTTAGCTATTGTTAGAGAAAATACGTTTCCAACAGACTCTGTAAATGACTCTTCAAATTTAGTGGCTCTCCATCCCACCTCATTCGCTAGCTATTTTTAGCTAGCCTACCTCTGTCGGGGACAAACCCAGGGGGTCCCCTAATCATCGGGGTAATCACCCTCAAAAAACGATATGCCACGAAAGGCCGAATCATCGATAGCCCGGAAGGCCCGGCCAGGCAGCTCGGCCCGTCACAGCCTATCGCGGCCCAGGGACGGTCGTCCAAGCTCGTCTGTCGGGAGGGCCCAAGTCGCTGCCCCCCGTCTCCGCCTCGCTCGAGGGCCGCGCACCCTCGAGCAGGCACGACGCAAAACCCGCCTTGCTCGAGGGTTGCGCGCTCCCTCGAACGGGCGAGTCGACTCCGTCTCGATCGAGGCCAACTCTCTACTCAACGCGGCGCCCCAACCGACAACGGCACTTAATGCCCGCCCCATCAAGCGAGCGCCAAAGTCAAAAGGCAATCTTTCCCCACGCCGCGCCACTGACACCGCAGAGCTCACTGTTCCACTTGCTCCAGTCACTGTGCGTCCTCGCTGTGCGAGGTCCTGTGCTGACTGGCAGGCGTCATTCCAAGCCACTGTTATACCCACTCCCGTCCTTCCCCCCGGTGGGGAGCCCTCGAATGGGTATGGAGGGCCCTCGAACAAATATCTGGGCGACGACCGAGTACAGACTCCGGTCAAGCGCGGCCTGGTGATGACGAACGCCGGGTCAAATCCGCCAACTCTCGACCATCCCCTGGTAAACCGACCACGCCGCGCACTGTGGTTGACGGCAGCCACCATACCGACCCCTGTGCCGCCAACTCCGGTCCTTCCTCACCTGCCCCGCCCTCGAAGTCAACCAGCGAGCGGGCAGCTAGACGCGGGCTACGGCAGCGCCGCCCCTCGAAGACACTCCGGGACAAGCACAGGGACGGCCACGACACCCCCGGAAGACGGGGTTCGCCATAAATCCCCCTCCAGGGTCAAGGACGATGGCACGCCCGGCGCCATGCTCCCTAGTACACACCCCTGTAGCACACGTCACACTCGCATTTGTAACTCCTCCCTCCCTTCTCTCCTTGATCTATAAAAGGGGGAAGGGGGCGGAGCGGAAAGGGGACGGACGAAGGAAAAAAAGAAAAACACACACTCATCCTCAGGGACTTGGAGACTCCTCCTCCTCTCCCGCCTTGCTTGTAGCTCTCCCCCTCTGCAAGCACACCGGTGCAAGATAGTACAGCGCCCCGAGCGCACCCTGCTGGACGTACGACCTCACGATCGGAACCAGGATAAATCCTTGCCTCATTGTGCTAGCTCTTGCATCAACCGTCAAGGGACGGGACACAGCGCATTCTGTTTAGGCGCCGGGGATTGACCGACCGATCCCGGCACCGACAGTGGCGCGCCAGGTAGGGGGTGCTGCGCTGTGATCAACCTCGCCCGATCAGTTCCCTTGACGGCAGGTCGCGACGAGACCATGTCACCTCGATCCGCCACGGGGTCCCCCGGTCCGCTTCCGCGTGGATACCGGATCGCGTTTGGGAGCCTGGAGTTCGAAGCGACCGGTGAGGGCCTGCTCATGCGGCTCGCCTCCAGGCCACCAAGCGTGACGCCCGACACCCCGGCATCGCCGACGCCAGTCCAGCTCAGGCGACGGCGGAGACTTCGCGAGCTTCGGATTAATACGGTGCAGCGCGTCGCTCCGCGCGTCGTCCTCCCCGATTGGGACGCCCACTTGCTGCTTCAGCCCGCGGCCACATTGCAGGGGGGCGGACTCCCACCAGCAGTTCCCGCGGAGGGAACGCACCGGGAAAATGTGGCCAGGCTAGCACGCCTCCCGTTCGGGATGAGCAACGCGGCCGCAAGCCACTCCACGACGATCAGCACCATCCTGGGCGTGCGTGGAGACTCGCCAAGACATCGGCAGGCCCCAATCCGCGACCTCGGCACTTCTTCGCCCGGCGGGCTCCACTCCGAGTCAGAGGACGAAGAAGATGTGCGCGGCCAGGAACACCTGGACCTGGATTACACCGAGTTGCGCAACCGCGAAAACCTCATCGCCTTCCAGGCCGTCGCGGACTTCTGCCTCACCTGCTCCGACGACTCCAGCGACGGGGAATACGACCCCTCGCGGGAATGCTTCGTCCTCGACGGCGAAGTAGAGTCCGTGGGAGAGGACGAAGAGACGCGCGACGGGGCCGGACACGCCGAACCACCACCGGCGCCCGCCGAGCCAGCGAGCGATGCCGCACTCGCGCAGGCACAGCTTGCGCAGGTGCAAGAGCTGGAAGCCAAGCTCCAACAGGAGCGCCAGCAGGTACAGGAGCTGCGCGCAGCTCAGGAAGCCCAGTAGCCCAAACGCGGTGAACGCGCGCGAGCTGCCGGGCGTATTGCTCAAGCACGCATCATGGGCGACGGCGACGACGCCGGTCCTGCCATGCCGCCACGAGCAAGCCAGAAGCTCGTCGCCGCAGCAACCTTGATTCGGGCCATGCCCGAACCATCGACACCGGAAGCGCGCAGCATGCGGCGCCAGGTGCAGGCCCTTGTCGAAGAAGCGGCCGTGCAACAAGCGGAGAGTTCTGCCTCCCGTATGCGCCACCAAAACAGTTCAAGAGCTGGAGGCAGCAAGTGGGATAAGGAGCAATCCGTCCACACCCCGCCCAGGGGCGCGTGGACGCCTCACCGTCCAACGAACGACGGAAGGGCGCTCGTGGCCGGCGATGGCGAAACAAGGAGGTCCGCGAAGGACCGACTTGTGGACACGCGGGGCGCCGTCGACGATGGCGACGCGCGCAACGTCCTGAACAGGAAGAGGCAGGACGCGGCGCCCTGGAAACTCCTGGGACCTGCGCGGGTGCCGGCAGGCGGCCGGCGAGCCGCTGAGGGACTTCATCCGCAGTTTCTCCAAGCGCTGCACCGAGCTCCCGAGCGTGGGTGACTCCGAAATCATCCACGCCTTCCTCGAAGGGACGACCTGTCGAGAGCTGGTGCGCGAGCTGGGGCATAACCATCCCACCAGTGTCAACGCTTTGTTCGACATCGCCACCAACTTTGCCTCTGGAGAGGAGGCTGTCGGGGCGATCTTTGACGGCAAGACCAAGGGAAAGCGCGCGGAGGAGCTGCCCGCGGAGGACAGCAAACCCAAGGCCAAGACCAAAAAGCAGAAACGGGGCGGTAAAGGCAAGGGGCCTCGGCAAGCCGCGCAGCAGCAGCGGCCGGGCGAGGACTCTGACGACGCCCTCGTGGTCGAGCGGGGCCGCAAAGGCCCTCGGGGGCCCCCTCAGGGGGGAGGCCTGTTCGACGAGATGCTGAAGAAGCCATGCCCGTACCACAAGGGCCCTGTCACCCACACCCTCGAGCAGTGTGGGATGATCAAGGGCTACTTCAGGCGCACCTCCGCGAAGGAGGATGGCCCGAAGAAGGATACGGGCGATGGCGGCAACGACGAGTTTCCTCATGTGGAGAACGTATTCTTCATCATAGGGGGGCCCGCGGCGAACGCAACATCCCAGGAACAGAAGCGTGAACGCCGAGAGGTCTTCTCCGTTCACCCCGCAACGCCAACTTACCTCGCCTGGTCGGAAGAGACCATCTCTTTCGGCCGCGAGGACCATCCGGACTATGTCCCGAATCCAGGGCGCTATCCGCTTGTCGTCGACCCCGTCATCGGCAACACGCGATTCTCCAAGGTGCTGATGGACGGGGGCAGCAGCCTCAACATCCTCTACGTCCACACCCTAGAGCTCATGGGCATCGGCACGAACCAGCTGAGACCAAGCAAGGCACCGTTCCACGACATCGCGCCGGGAAAACGGGTCCAACCCCTCGGGCAGATCGACTTGCCCGTTTGCTTCGGTACTCCCGAGAACTTCCGGAGGGAGACCCTCACCTTCGAGGTGGTGGGATTCCCGGGAGCGTACCACGCTATTCTCGGGCGACCGTGCTATGCCAAGTTCATGGCGGTCCCCAACTACGCCTACCTCAAGATGAAGATGCCAGGGCCAAAGGGCGTCATCACCGTGGGATCGTCGTACGAGCACGCCTATGCGTGCGACGTCGAGTGCGTCGAGGGCGCGGAAGCGCTCGCCTACAGCGAAACCCTGGTGACGGATTTGGAGAAGATGGCGAACGAGGCCATCGACTCCACCAAAAGGCACGCAGGCACCTTCGAGGCTGCGGAGCACACCAAAGCGGTGCCCCTCGACCCCGCTGCCCCCGAGGGCAAGGCGTTGAGGGTCAGCACCACCCTCGACCCCAAATAGGAAGCAGTGCTCGTCGACTTTCTCCGCGCCAACGCCGACATTTTCGCGTGGAGACCCTCGGACATGCCGGGGATCCCGAGGGAGGTCGCCGAGCACAGCCTCGACATCAAGCCACACTCCAAGCCGGTGGTACAGCGACTGCGGCGGTTCGACGAGGAAAAGCGCCGCGCCATCGGGGAGGAGGTGCAAAAGCTCCTGCAAGCTGGGTTCATCAAAGAGGTATTTCACCCAACCTGGCTTGGTAATCCTGTTCTAGTTAAAAAGAAAAATGGAAAATGGCGCATGTGCGTAGACTATACCGGTTTAAATAAAGCATGCCCTAAGGTTCCATTTCCTCTGCCTAGAATAGATCAAATAGTAGACTCCACCGCTGTGTGCGAATTGCTATGCTTTCTTGATGCTTATTCTGGTTATCATCAAATCAAGATGAAAGAGTCTGACCAGCTCGCGACTTCTTTCATCACCCCGTTTGGCGTGTTTTGCTACGTCACTATGCCGTTCGGCCTCCGAAACGCTGGAGCTACATACCAGCGATGTATGCAACACGTTTTCGGAAGCCACATCGGGCGGACCGTTGAGGCATATGTCGACGATATCGTTGTGAAAACCAGAGAGGCGAACGATCTGGTCAACGATTTGCAAATCACGTTCGGTTGCCACCGGGCGAGCGGGGTAAAGATGAATCCGGAAAAATGCGTATTCGGGGTGCCGCGAGGCATGCTATTGGGTTTCATCGTCTCCCAGCGAGGCATCGAACCCAACCCCGAAAAAGTCTCGGCCCTGGAACGAATGGGGCCAATTCGGGACCTCAAGGGGGTGCAAATAGTACTGGGCTGCCTTGCAGCGCTTAGCCGCTTCATCTCTCGACTTGGTGAAAAGGGCTTACCTCAACAGACTTGGAGTACGGGTCTCCAAGGCTTAAGGCCTACCAGGAAGACCGAAACCAGCGGGACCGCGAGAACTCGCCGGACCAGGTGGACGAGGCGCGCGACGTAGCGTTGCTTCACTCAGCACGCTACCAACAATCGCTTCGGCGATACCAAGCTCAGAAGGTACGGCGTCGGGACCTCCACGAAGGGGACCTGGTGCTAAGACTACGCCAGGACAACCGAGAGCGCCACAAGCTCACTCCGCCATGGGAAGGACCGTTCATCATCGCCAAGGTCCTCAAACCCGGCACTTACAAGCTGGCGAACGAGAAGGGCGAGGTCTTCACCAACGCCTGGAACATCCAACAGCTACGTCGCTTCTATCCTTAAAACTCTCAGTATTTCTTGTAAATACTTCGTGTTCTTAGTTAACAATAATAAAGAGTTTGCGAAAAACATGAAAACATTGTTGCTAACAACACAAACAAGGGGGACTTGGTTTTATTTTTAATAAAGCCAAGCCCCCCCCTCGGGGGCTGCAGGGGGGTTAACCCCCCCTAATCGTCCCGGTTTTTTCGAAAATTGTGCTAAAACTCGAGGCGCCTAGAAAGATGCGGGACGCAAGCTAACTAAAGCTAGAGCCGGCTGAGCCGTGAGACCGCCTACGCCCTCGAAGGGATACGGCATCTCCCTCTCCACTCCATGCCTTAATTACTTGCGGATTCGAAACACCCGGCTAAAATCTCTCCAAGCCAAGAGCAGCACAATAGAACGATTAACCGGGCTGCCAAGCCTTTCCTCCTTAAAATCCAGAAAGGCGAAAGCAAGGCACGAGTCTACCGCGGCTAGGAGTCGGCAGAGTCGTGGGACCGCCCACGCCCCCGAAGGCTACGGCATCCCCCTCGCCACTCAACGCCAAAGTTACTGGTGTTCCCCTGCCAAAACCGATCTCGAGTTAAGAGGAAGGCGCGGCACGCCAAACGAATGAAACCTCGGTTGCAAAACCCTAACTAAATCCGAACACCATTATTTGTCATGCTGCTAACCGCGAAAATACGGGACCAAACTCCCGGAATCATTGCAGGAACTCGCGGAGACGGACTCGGCATCCCAGAGATCGCGAGAAGAGTCCGATTCTCCCTCGGTCGAAACCCAGAAAGCGTTATTAGTCCTTTCCCCTCAAAGATCGAGGAAGACTAAAAGCAAGGCGTGAGTTACTACAGAGGACGGTTGGCAGGGTCGTGGGACTGCTTACGCCCTCGAAAGGCCACAGCATCCCCCCCGTCGCTCAACGCTCAAGTCACTCACGAAAACGAACTCCTTGGCAAAGGTCGTTCCTAAATCATGAGAAAAGGCACAATTCCGCATGAAAACTTTCAACGCAAATACGAGATCGTGCAAACCCATGAAAAGGTTAGGCACAAACAGGATTCATTCCTTACACGCCGCGAATGGCGAGATCACGATGAAAAATTACACTCGGCCATAGGCCGTTTTAAAGAATCAAAGACGGGGAGCCCCTCCGATCGCCTCCACACGGGCCAGGAGCTCGGGGGCAACCTGCATCTTACGCAAGGCCCTACTGATCAGGAGTACGAAGACTGGCCCTCGAAAGGGTTCGATAGGCGCTCCAGATCAACAGAGTCAGGGACGATTCGGGCGTGTCGAATGGACTTTACCCCGAACGCGAAGTTTGGGGACGCTCCTATCATGTTCAAGGCCAGACAAAGGCAGCTAGTCGGGGGGATCCCAACGAGGGAGAGCTTTCGCGCCCTCGGTCCCTACGAAAGGGACCGAGCCCCACCTAGCAAACCTTTGCGAGCGCTACATGGACGTGTCTCCGGACCACGAGCCGACCCCTAGAGAACGGGGCACGGACGTCCACTTGAACTACCCGCTAACAGCTCACCGAGGCATCCGTGTACGCTGCCCGACTCGAGGGTTGCACGGATGACCTCACCCCTCTACCCCGCGAAGGGGAAGCGAGGGTCGCAATTCAAAGACAAGAAGCCTCTCCGATCGCCTCCGCGTGGGCCAGGAGCTCGGGGGCTCCTTGCAGCATCTCCTCCTCCTCTTATGCGCGAAAAACATCAAAGCCGTGCAGGGTCCGCCCCCCGAATTCCGTATAACTCGATCTCGCCCCTAGGGGAGCGACTGACACAACCCTCGAAAGTCAAAGCCCTTGCACGAGTGAACTCACTCCTCCAAGGGCTCGGGGGCTACACCCGCGGGTGCGCTCGCGCGCCCCCACGGAAGAACGTGCATAACCAAGAAGGGGTAATCCCCGCAGAATGCCCGGGAACGATCCCGCGAACCATCAGCCTCTGCCCGACTAATCCTTAGTCCGGCAGAGGCTCGGGGGCTACTGTCGGGGACAAACCCAGGGGGTCCCCTAATCATCGGGGTAATCACCCTCAAAAAACGATATGCCACGAAAGGCCGAATCATCGATAGCCCGGAAGGCCCGGCCAGGCAGCTCGGCCCGTCACAGCCTATCGCGGCCCAGGGACGGTCGTCCGAGCTCGTCTGTCGGGAGGGCCCAAGTCGCTACCCCCCGTCTCTGCCTCGCTCGAGGGCCGCGCACCCTCGAGCAGGCACGACGCAAAACCCGCCTCGCTCGAGGGTTGCGCGCTCCCTCGAACGGGCGAGTCGACTCCGTCTCGATCGAGGCCAACTCTCTACTCAACGCGGCGCCCCAACCGACAACGGCACTTAATGCCCGCCCCATCAAGCGAGCGCCAAAGTCAAAAGGCAATCTTTCCCCACGCCGCGCCACTGACACCGCAGAGCTCACTGTTCCACCTGCTCCAGTCACTGTGCGTCCTCACCGGCGCTGTGCGGGCGCACGCGGAACTGTGCGAGGTCCTGTGCTGACTGGCAGGCGTCATTCCAAGCCACTGTTATACCCACTCCCGTCCTTCCCCCCGGTGGGGAGCCCTCGAATGGGTATGGAGGGCCCTCGAACAAATATCTGGGCGACGACCGAGTACAGACTCCGGTCAAGCGCGGCCTGGTGATGACGAACGCCGGGTCAAATCCGCCAACTCTCGACCATCCCCTGGTAAACCGACCACGCCGCGCACTGTGGTTGACGGCAGCCACCATACCGACCCCTGTGCCGCCAACTCCGGTCCTTCCTCACCTGCCCCGCCCTCGAAGTCAACCAGCGAGCGGGCAGCTAGACGCGGGCTACGGCAGCGCCGCCCCTCGAAGACACTCCGGGACAAGCACAGGGACGGCCACGACACCCCCGGAAGACGGGGTTCGCCATAAATCCCCCTCCAGGGTCAAGGACGATGGCACGCCCGGCGCCATGCTCCCTAGTACACACCCCTGTAGCACACGTCACACTCGCATTTGTAACTCCTCCCTCCCTTCTCTCCTTGATCTATAAAAGGGGGAAGGGGGCGGAGCGGAAAGGGGACGGACGAAGGAAAAAAGAAAAACACACACTCATCCTCAGGGACTTGGAGACTCCTCCTCCTCTCCCGCCTTGCTTGTAGCCCTCCCCCTCTGCAAGCACACCGGTGCAAGATAGTACAGCGCCCCGAGCGCACCCTGCTGGACGTACGACCTCACGGTCGGAACCAGGATAAATCCTCGCCTCATTGTGCTAGCTCTTGCATCAACCGTCAAGGGACGGGACACAGTGCATTCTGTTTAGGCGCCGGGATTGACCGACCGATCCCGGCACCGACAACCTCACTAGCCATCTTTACAGAATCTGTTGGATTACCCCATTGAATTAGATGGCTTTCTATTTTTACAAAGGGGTTATAATCTTCATATTTAGCTAACACAATACATAATCTGTCGGAGATGCTCAACTGTTTATTTAGTTGTTTGTATATGTCAAATAGACATCAGCTCACTAAACCATTGTCCGTGCCCTTAGAGAGCACTTGATGATGGATTTTCCTTTGTTAGACGGCGCCACTTGCTTAAAGTTATCTCCAATTTGCTTGCGACTTAAGGGAAAAGTCTCTAGTAAAATAGTTTTCTTGAAGAAATTGTGCAGGTGTGGTAGGTAGCAGCACGCATATTTTGTCCGATTAGCACGTCGGCATTCCATTAACAAAATGCATGGATGAGCTTCTGCTAAGAGTATCTCTCATTTGGATGCATTAAAGATCCTTCCTTTTTCCGCGTTAACACATTTCATTTTAACTATATAGGTACTCGGCAACATTTGCAAACACGGTTGCATTACGATGAAAAGTATAGTTGCATAGTTGTATATTATCCAGCATAATTAGCCCTATAATTTGGTGCTATAATCTTTATCATCTGAACAAAAAGATTTAAATTAACAGATAAGGTACAAATATTTTTTTCTCTTTGCATGTGGATGTGCATATTTGTTCTTTTGGAAAAAAAATTGTGTATATTTGACCCCTTGAAGAAAATTTTAGCTTA
Source organism: Echinochloa phyllopogon (assembly GCA_033239725.1). NCBI lineage: Eukaryota > Viridiplantae > Streptophyta > Magnoliopsida > Poales > Poaceae > Echinochloa > Echinochloa phyllopogon. Next base: position 39,009,481 of record BTCW01000007.1, read on the forward strand.
ACTTATTTCCCCATATTATTTTTTCGGTCTGATTTAGCACCTAATGAGTTTTTGTCTTGAGTTTTAAGTTCAGAAATTGTGGGGGTGATAAATAACATGGTATCTTAAGTATTTTGATCATTTTCATGAATTTAAAAATATTGTTGTTTGGGTAGTAAAATATGCATAAAAGGAAGTAGATTGGACCGATTAAAATAGCTTGGAGGTGTAAATCGAGTTTAAATTTTGTTCAGAGAGATAAAAACATATAAGTTAAGTTAATTGTTTGGGTAGTAAAGAAAACCTCTTCATAAATATTCATCCATTTCAAAATATTGATCAATTTAACTGTCCTAGGTAAAACTTCTCTAATTTTGATCTTATTTATAGGAAAAGGCATAAAATATTTAACATCAAATTAGTTTTATCTAATCCATTATGAAATTATCTGGATATTGCATTTCTTAGGTGTTGTAGGTACGGTGAAATTTGTATTTTTCTATGAATTTGATCAAAATTAGGTAAGTTTTACTTAAAACAAACTTTGCAAAGTGACTAACAATTTAGAAAGGAGGGAGTATCTGTACGCAACTCAGTTCATCACCACATCTCATCAACTAGTGACGAAATAATTTACTCAATAATTTGATTTCACCTGTAGTTCACTCCCTTTACATTACTTTATCCGCACAGGGATAGCATTAGGAGCATGTATAATTCTAAACATATCAAGGATACACTAAAATAATGCCGACACTCTTGCTTATAATATGCGTGGATTTCCGGTCACGATCTCTAAAAGTATATCTCCCGTCGTATCTTCTGCCTTTAAACAGATCCAGTTGTTGTATTTAATACAAACTGTACTAATTAATCATATCACTTGTGTATACTGAATAACCTTTATTTTCCTCCTCATGACCACTATATATAAGCTGCATGAACTAGCTACTAGTTCATAGTCTAATATTGTCGGTTACACTCATGTATAGAACACCATGAGAAATGCAGCCCGCATCAAAACTTTGTTGCTGCTAATCCCGCGCTGTCACATGCCTAATTATCAAATTATTTTGGTATGGGAATTGTTTTACATGCATATACATATATAACTTATGCTTAAGACAAGAAACAACATAATTGAGTAATTTATATTTTACATCAAGCCTCCAAACCGGAATCATGTTGTTTCTTGTCCATAGGGAAATATCTTCACAAGATTACACTCCAGACACCACTTTTAATTATCTGCAAATTAAAAAGGGAGTGTCCTTGCTTTTTCTTGATCACTGCTCCTTCTACTGATCTAAAACTCTTTCATCTACCGCAAAACTTGATAATTAGTTTGTGCTCAAATAGTAAATTATATGGGAGTTCGTGTCAAATCCATATAATTGAGGATCTTGTTTTACTTTTCAGAAAAATCCACTGAACTGAATATTTGTGTCAGTTTAATTGCTATTGACAACAGAAGCAACCTCGTAGCAAAGTGCCAGTGTGACGTAACAATGTCACTTATGAAAAAAAATCCAACATGTATATTTGGGGGTTGCTTGGTAGGAGGTACAGGAGCAGCCAATGAAAAGCACGAGCTCCTAAAATTTAATTCTGTGGTTGGTACAGTGTTCTATTCTTTTTTTTTAAAAAATGTTATTTGCAGCCAAATGGTAACCAACCCCCCCCCCCCCCCCCCCCCCCCCCGTTTTTTTTGGGGCAACTCCTCTTCATTTTCCTCGGAGCAGGCAAACATTCGTATTTAAACAAGCATCATGAACTTCTGTGACGGACCAATTCAAGCACTACAATAATATTATTCATCTTTAGGACTGGTACGCATTATTCTGAGCATACACCGGTTTACTTTTCTTGAATGAGACTTGTGAGAGTGATAACATAAAATTTTTAGAGGTGAGAGCTCAACGAGTCCAAATATATCTTATCTTGGTGGACGGGTAGTTCGGTAGGAAAACTGGGAAACTTACAGAACTGTCGGTGACTCCTTTTTGGGACTCCATCATGCAAATATTGCACGTAATATGTAGATTTTGCGTGTCCAATGAGGATCTTTCCTTTTTCTCTCTAGAAAGGATGGCAATAGTTTTGTCATAGTATTGTGAGAAGAAAAGAAAATGATGAATTGATCAGTGAGCTGGTAATGTTGCTTGCGGTAGAACCTGCTCACTAGGATTGATTACTCGACTCAACATTGGTGTCGTATTTTTTTTATGCCGGTTTCGGTCTCTCAGAGGTACTCATAGGGTAAGGTTTACGTGCCTGTAGTGAGTGTACGTGTATCTGCATCTATACTGGTCTTTCGTAAAGGACAAAAAATAAAGTTTTTAAAGAAAATCAGGGAAAATCGGTCCAAAAAGGAAAAAAAGGGTACAACTATAGGACGTAGAACTGACAAGGACTAGTTTGTTTCACACCTGATAAACGGATGCAGGATGCTCCGTTGTTCAGGACAAGGAAATGTTGTTCTTGCTGACGGCTTGCTGCTGCTTGGTGTTAATGTGCATCCAGCATGTTGCAGCTAAAACGCTCTTCTTTGCGACCTCAGCCAGTAGTAGTCATTCATAAACATTCATTATAGTAGTCATCCATAAACATTCATTCACTCAAGGTCAAGAAAACAGCGAAGAAAGGAACAATTCTATGGGGTACCTACCAATACTATACCATGAGCCTGTTCGTTTGGCTGGTGGCTGGTGGCTGACGCTGATTTTTGCTGAGAGAAAAACACTGCTGGCTGATTGGTGACTGGTGGCTGACGCTGGTTTTCGCTGAGAGAAAAACACTGTTGGCTCGCTGGAAACAATCCAAACGAACAGGGCGCATATATATACTATTTTAGATGCTCTAGTTAGTCTGGGATTAATTGCACTCGCTCGCCATCGAACTGTTCTAGAAGATACCATACACTACTTGCCGATCCACCTGCTGCCTCCCCTTAGGCAGAAAGGAACAAGAAACACACGTCGCCTAGTGATGACTAAGGATGGGACTGACCATGCATGCATGCAATTGATTTCAATTAATCTTGTGGACTTGGGGCGTTTTTTATCTGTGCCGGATCAATTTCACCAATATTCGAAAATGACCAGCGAGTTCAGTAGGCGTAATTAAACTGGTGTCACACTGTCACTAGTAGTTCTCTCGTTGGCATCAGCATCACTATTCTATTCCCAACTAACTGGCATTCGTGCTTAGCTCGGATCGGAGGAATATTACAGCTTCAGGCCAATGAGCTTGGTGGAATCTATCGACCTTCGGACATTGACTCCGCCAGTTTGCAACTACTAATCATGTAGAACGGTCTAAAAGAACAGTTCACGCCGATCAGAAGCATACGTTTTCAAGAGTTGATGCACTTGTTAACTGGCCGGATGAATTAAATTTGTTACAACTGCTCCGGCCCATTGGGCGTGTTAGGGTACTTTATCAGTCCCACCGTTAGGCGAATCACCCGCCATCTTACAGAGCTCAGATTTAACGACCTGGTCGAGCTATACTCCGTATACAAAGGTGATCACGTCAAATAATGCTCTGAAGTCTGAGCTCGCTACAGGCATGCAGCCACACAGCATTTTGAGACTGAACACACGAATGGCAATGCAGGTAGCTCTGAACTTTCACCTCAACTCAAGCAATGAAGAAGGTGGTAGGCACCAAGCGGAGGCAAGCCGCCAAAGCAAGAACGGAAGCCGCCACGCGTCTCCGGGCCGGACAACGGCCGGGGCAATCGAGTGAGATCACGACCGTGCCGGGGAAAAAAATCCGAGCGAATCGGGTTCATCGATAGCGAACAGCATGGGGCCGGGGAATATTGCCAACGCCAGCTCAGAGCACGTCAGGCCCAGCCATTGGATCGCCTAGTTTGTCATCTTCTAGCTTCGTCCCCGAACAAACGTAGGCTAGCCAGCAAGCTGCTAGTTAGCTTAGTCATCAGCTACTTACCTACTATAGTGTATTTCATGGAGTTGTTAACGCCGGGATCAGGTCACAGCTAGCCATTAACAAAGGAGCTCCACAGGCGTTTCGCACGAGCTCGATCCAACCATTTGCATTAGGACCCCCAAAGAATTCTGACTAGGCCAGCCAGTCGAGAAGAATAATGTGCTGCAACTGGCTAGCCTTCACGACTTGTTAATCGTAGCAGCTAGAGCAAGCCTTAGCTTGTCCCCAAGCGGCTCTGCACCGCCGTTCACAAGTTGATGCCATTGAGAAACAGGGCGCGAAGCTTTGGGTTTCTGGTCCTCCGAAAGTCTCCGGCTTTGATTAGACACCAACAGCGACAGTCTGAACTCTGAAGTATTTAAGTCGCTAATGATCTGTGTCAACGAGCAACAGGATCGTCGTATTCTGGTTTTCCGGAGCGGCAGAATCGTTGTTGGCCAAGTCAGCCGGTGACCTGGCCCGATCGGCCTCGGTGAGTTGCGTGTGTGATTTCTTTATTCCTGACAATTTTGACGACTGAATGTTTGTCCAAGGCCCAACGCCCCCGTTCGGACAGGCAGAAACTCAGGAAATGGACAGGACTAGGCTGCCGAATATTCAGCGTTAAGTACGGTCATATACTGTATGTGGATCGACGCGCGCGGAAGCAACAGGACAGTAGAAAAATGTTACTGCATCTACTCTACTACTACTGGGCGTGCATGCGAGCAAGGGATGTTTGGTTGAGCGAGCAAGCACAAGCACAAGGGAACAGACTCATGGAATGGCGCGCTTTGATCATCAGAGTTTTGAGATCAGATGGTTACGTAGTACGTAATGTAGGAACGAGTTGTGTGGCTGCAAGCAAGCAAACACCGGGCGGTGATTAAGAGGGACAACGTACTCAAATCCTATCCATCCATCCAGGCAACAAGCCAACAAGCTAGCTAGAAGCAGCGGGTACAAGATGACGGCGCCCTTCCATTGCACGGGTCTTAAGTTTGTTCCTACCCCAATCATCCGCTCTCGATCTAGCCTGGCACTTTTGTAGGTTTATGGGATTTGTAGGGTCAAAAGGAATTGCCATGCATATGCCAGAGTGCCAGCCGCCGTCGTTCCATTTGTCAAGGCTCCAATTATTGGCGGCTGTACTGGCAGTGGCGAAGCCGAAGAGCGAAGAACCTTCGCCGCCGCCCGCCGCCGCACGGGTTTATCCGAAGCAGAAACTTTGCAATACTCTGAAACATGCTACACTAGCACACGAAGCTTCAGGTTCGCGGAAGGGTCGATCGCCCAAAGTTTTTGCATTTCTGGAAAGTGCCCCGAGACCCTTTGGAACAGTGACACAAGAGAACAAAACGAGCAGTGCCAGCCCAAGGCCCTTGCACGAGAGCAACATTCTTCTGGGCTCTGGCTACGGCGTAGTTTGCATTCAGATGGAGCTTTCCCCCACGGAAGACAAGTGCACAGCACGTATGTTTCACGCCGTTGTTTAAAATTAATGTAATGGAACGATCGAACAGCGCGCGTTCTGACCGATGCATGCGCCGCAGAAACACGGCGTTCCGGCCCGTCCGCCCTGCAGCTGCAGGTATCTGCTCGTCAGGGTCAATGGGTGCGGCGAGGCTGCCGTATTGGCTTGGTCCCTGCGCGCGCCCGCGGCCCCCCAACGTCCCGGGTGGTCTCGTCTCCATGCACGCCGCGCGGCACTGCATGGAACCTATCGATGTGGCTCACTGCAAGTGGCAATTTTACGTGTCAACCGTGTATGCTACCGAGTAGGCTTCTGAGCTAGATGGCCAAGCAAACGCGACACGCCTCAAGATTCACTAAAAAGGACCGCACTTGAATAATTTGTCGCCAAGGACAAGATTTCATAACAACTTTGGATAGTTTTCCCTTTTCTAGGGCGCCACTAGCTTGTGCCACCTTAATATACTCTCCAATTTGCTTGTAATTTATTTAAGGAAAACTACCCAAAGTTGGTCCCCCTTTTTCCTCCCCCTTTTTTATTCAACGAATAAATATATATTGTGGCCCCCTTGATATTCACCCTTTGTTCTTTTATTTCTATCTACATACAATAAAGATAATGCTACTTAGCTCCACTCATCTCGTTGCACTGTGTGACTTGATAATGATCCTCTAATAATATTCTTAGAAGCAGACGAAGCCACTTGGAGCAACTCCAACAGTCTAAAGTTTTAGAGAACTTTTAAAAAATAGAAAACCTACTAAAATTATGGAGTAACCAACAGACAAACTATAACTCTGTCCATATTAACTCAAATTGGTTGTTGGAGGACAAATCCGCGTGGGAAATCCCAGGGGACGCGTGGGAGCAGGGAGATGGCGTGTCCAACGCGCTCGACAAAAATGCCGAGGGGAAAGGAGGGGATGGCGAGCGGGATAGAGTAGCGAGGAAGAAGGAGAACCTGTTGGATCGGGTTTGTACCGGCATTTCCTTTTTTTAACCAAGAAGAATACATCTAGTCAGGTTGTTGGAGTTGTTCTTAATCGAGATAATCCTTTCATATGTAGTTCACTATCTTCAGCTATTATATGCGCCTAAAAATTTATAATACCAAGGGTTTACATGCTATACTTGATAATACAGAGCCGACACTCCTGATTATAATATGCGGGCATTTCTTGCCACTATCTCTAAAAGTATATCTTCCACTGTACCTTGTTTATTTGGCAGAGAAACTCGTTCAATTTCATACAATCACTTAAAGTCTTATGCATCACATGGGCATTACCTCGCATATTTTTGTTTTCATGGTTGGTCACTTTCATTAACGCAAAGTAGTTAGCCTATGGTGTAATATCATCGCGGGCTGGTCATATATATATACAGCTTCATTGGTAGGTGTTATTTGCACACTCTACCTCCCAGGTTTCAGTTACTTCTAGTAAAAGAATTGTTGCACTAGCTTTCTTCTTAATTGAAGAAAAGTTGCTGCCAACTCCTGTAACGAAGTATAGTTCCCTTAACAACCTATTGTCGTCGATTGCACTTGTGTACAGAATAATAAGTAAAAATGAAGTGCCAAAAAGTCAACAAATTGTGTCTGTCTAATCATTTTTGTGTGCATATTATGAATTATTGAGCCATGGCATTTGTTTCCATAAATTATGTTCAGGACACCAAACTTGATTTGATGTGGGGATAGATTTTATATTCTGATTGATCAAAGCTTCATAGCTATTTCTTTTTTATGTTTGTAGGGCCATTATCTCTCCAAAAAATAGTTATGCATGAGCAAAAGATGATGCCCTTGTTAATCCCGTAGTTGGTACAATGGACTATAGCTTAATATAAGCCAGGCAAATCCAAAAGGATGATTCTGCTTGGGCGAATGATGAAGCATTTGTTAATACTGTTTTTTTTGCAAAACTGTTAATTCTGTGGTTGATACAGTGCGCGTACTATGGCCAATAGCATAGGAAATCTCCCTACCACTTTACTTGGAACAGGGAACAATTCATATATTTAAACGAAGATCGTGGACTTATCTGATCAACCAATACAGGCAGTACACACAAACTTTTAAAGTCTGCTCAAATCTCTCGAGTTATTCTTACATTTCTTTTCATGACTGAGCTAGACGTTGTGAAAGTGACCTTTTGAAGAAGGAAAACTTGTCGTGAAAGTGATAACAGAGAATTTCCAAGGACAGAACACAACCGGTCTGATATGTATAAGATCTTTGAGCAATCTCGACAGTAAGTTTGGTAGGGCTATTTGGCAACTTTTAAAAGAACTGTCGGTAGCTCCTTTCTGGAACTGTGAATCATACAGTGATTGATTGTCTATGTAACATTGTCCCCATTTCCTCGGTATCCCACGAAGAGTTTATTTGTTTCAGACCCCATGAACAGATGTTGCTGGTAGTTTGCTGTGTACGTGTTCTTTCCCGTCAGTGACAAAACGGAAACGGCACAGACTTGCGCCATTGGCGCGGTTGCGACAAGGTGACACATATGTTTATACAACTATGCAAGGAAGCTTGTTTAAAGTTGAGGAACATATATACACCCCTAGCAGCTAAGAAGGTGCGAGAGATTGAGTTGTTGTCGTATACTATCGCAATCTGTATTCTACTTGTAAGTCGTAAACTTTGCATGCTGAGGTATCTAAGTCAATTCAAGGCTACGAGCTTTGGATAAATAGCTTATAGACATTTTTGCCCCGAAAATAGCTTACAGATATTGACTGGTTTACAGAATACAACTAAGTAGCTAATGATGCAGCTCTTATATGTCCCAGAAAAAAAAACTATCATGCCGAACCGTGTAAATAACTGGACACGCAGAATGGCAGCACGCATATGTTTTTTGGGGATGAATAAAATGGTGCATTATATAATTTTGTTCGGTTACTTTCAAAAAAAAATATAATTTTGTTCGGTGTTCCTTCCCGTCAGTGGGTTTCTTTATCCACTGTCAGGCACCAGCTAGATGTTGGTCAAGATTGACTTGACCCAACGGAGAGACAGCCATACCAACTGAAATTTAATCGACGGCCTGCTCTCTACAGCGCGGCGTACTATCTGTCTACGAACATACATAACCTGTCCTGGGCTGATTTAAAAAAAAAGCCACATTTTGATTTTTGTGAGACTGAGCTTACGAATAATAAAAGCCTCCGTTAGCTCTGAACATTCATTACAAGCAAGACATATCATACCAATTTGAAGATCACTAGTCTATCAACCCGTGCTTCTGCACGGGCTAGCAATTTTAAGAAATGCTATTATTCTAAAAGATTTGTATAAGTATTATAAATTTTGCTTAAAACAAATTCGTGGTTCTTTGTCTTTATTCAGCCACTCATTTATTTATACTTTGTAATCCTTATTTTGTTGCGGTAGACTTCAGTTATGTTTCATCCTATTTAGAGTTTTCTCCCTTTTCATCACACCTTCGTATGTTTTGGACATGTGTTTCTTGACACATTAGCTTGAGCTATGTCAGCTCTTGTTGCTTCCAATCTATCGTGATTCCATGAACTAATATAGTTACAGTTTGGCTTTCATAAACATGTCTACCGCAATTAGTAAGTCTTTTTTATATTATGTTAAGTCGAAAGTCTACTACTTATCCGCCTATTATTCCTGACTTCTATATATATTTTATTAAAACTATGGAATTCTAGTGACTACGCGGCACTCTTTAGTCAACCTGCCGTGTAGTTTCACATTCCATGTGATGCTGGCGAAGCCAATATAGAAACCGGCTTTCGAACCATTGGTAATTATTTATTGACCCCGCTACAGGGAAAATATGGTGAAAGTATGTTTTTTTCATATGCCACAATGCAATAAACTAAAAGATATACAATTTTAACTTGCTTACTCCGTGTGTAGCATATCACGATTAATGACAGATTAACAATTATTTTGGCTAAGAGGATGGTTTCCTTCATAACTATTTGACCATATCTTTAGTATTGATAGTATTCTAAATATAGTACAAACACATTCATACCCACATAAACTCACTCTATGAAATAAGACATGCACATAATAATATTTCTTAATGGATATAGTGTAGTTATTGCTTAAAAATATGTAGCAGTCAACTCTGATAATGAATTTATGTACTCAATAAACATTTCTCTTATTAGGTTCTTTGAATCTGGATCAGAGATGAACCATTACCTTATCGAGGTGCTGGCCAAGTGGAGTAACTCATCTCTCTTACTCTTATCTTCCGGAATGTTGTATTATAGCATGGGAGCGAGAGTGGACGGAAATCTGGAAGGCCTATGTTAGATTCTCCGTTAGGTCATCTGGCATGGTAAAGTGCTGCCTATAGACAAATATAGAATGAGGGTTAGATGATCAATTTTAATTAGGATCTATCCATCCCTATCTAATCAAGGTCTGGAGGTGAGCTGCCCCCAAAAAAAGCCTAGGCATGAGCTGTAGGAAAAAAAAAGCCTATACGTGAGTTCCCGGCAAAAAAAGCCTGCACGTGAGGTTTTCTCTTTTTAGATTTTTAATCTATTATTGTTTCATAATGGCACAGCTAGGTAATTTATGCAGAAGTTTTGGGGGTTATTTTAGATTAGCTTTTGTAATGGCAAAGGTGGGTAATTTTGTGGAAATTATAATAGATCCGATGGCTATTATTATCTGTTGTACTGATTTGAGGGCCAGATGTTTCTGTTTTTTTAGAATTTCTAGCATTTATCTATTTTTCTAGCGCGTCTCGTGAGGACTAACGTGGAGCCTCCGAAAGAAGCCTCCAATTAGTAATAGTAAGATAAGATATTACCAGCTAAAACACTAGAATCATGTATATGCAAAAGCTGCGCAGAGAGAGTGGCTAAGTGCCAAAGCATGGAGCGAATGCACTATGCACCTCTGCATGGGCCGGACCACAACCCTGGAAATCAAGTGCGATCGCGACAGTGCCGGGGAAAATACGAGCAAATCCGCATCGTCGTTAAAGAAGAGCCGGACTGCTTTGTCTTTTCTCCTCTTGGCGTACGTACGTAAGATAGAGAGCTAGTCTGCTTAGGGATGAGCAATTAAATTACATTTGCCAAGCGTTTCTTCCACCTTCAGCTATTGATTTTTACTTTTTTCTAGAGCATAGAAGTCCTATTTATTATTAGGCCAGCCGCGCCGGGAGAAGAATGCTAATGCGGCATGGTTTGTCTCCTAGTGGTCCTGTGGTTGTGTATCGCAAGCTGTTGCAGGCTGCAGAAAGTCTGAAAGTCTTGCGGCTTGGCGATTGATGAACATTGACAGGCTGGATTATGTAAGATGCTAATAATTTATCGCTTCTAAAGTTATGCAAATAATTTGTGTCAATGAGCAGCAGGAGTACCATTGAGCTCGTTCCCAATAGAAGAAAAAAATGCTAGTACTATCTCCGTGTGTGTGCATGCATAACTGTTGCCCAAGGCACGAGATTTTGGTTGCAGGAAGAAGCAAAGAACAAGATTTTCAAGCGGAGTTGTGTGGTTGCAAGCAAAGTGAACGCTGTTCATGGTCACCTATACCGACATGAACTGGAGGGACAACTCAAATCACACACTCCTATCTACTAGTAGTATACTCTAGCTAGTACTGCTATCCAGCAGTCGCCGGTAGGCGATGGTGCCGTTGCCTCGCAGGCTCGCACGCACGGATCCTCAGTTTATCCACGCAACCATGCCTTCTCTAGCGTGCCTAGGGTCACTGGATTGGATTTTTGGGGTCAAAAGGAGGAAGCAGGCTTCGCCATAAATTGCCACTTGTCTCTGTTCGATTAGCCCAGCTCAGGCCGTGTGTCTGCACCTCCAATCATTGAACGCAATCAACCCTTACGGATGTCGTTAGATTACTCCTGCCCTTATCGTCACGGGCATGGATAATGGTTTGGAGCGAGTGGAGATATTGTATCTTGCAGCAGTGTTTATAGTTGATCGAGTAGTACCATATTATTATTATACACTAGACTTGCATAATTTGGTAGAATGACAGTAATCATTTGTCTGTATAATTCCTTTAGACTTGCATAATTTGGTAGAACAACTGTAGTTATCTGTCTGTATAATTCCTCTCGCCTTTGAGCATTGATAACTTACGCATGGATCACAAAATCAAGAATCAGAAAGAGGCTGATGTTGGTTTCAGAGAGGAAGAGGGAAAAAGGCGAAATTCCAAAATTGGAATGGCATGTTTCCGAACTGTGTGGGCCAAATGGGCCATAAGAGTGGAATTTGGGATAAACTGATGGGCCTTGGACACTGTCACGGCGAGTAGGTCCATTCCACTGTCATAGTGGGCCGTTGTAGAATTTTTACTCTTTATTACTTTCATAATACCAGTAGTACTTCAAGCTATTTATTTTCAGTACAACAAATATCATGAAAATAAATAGCTTGAATTGTAATAGCGAAGACAAAACTCGAAAGAGAAACGTAAGATTAAAAAGTTCTGAACACTCGAAGATACCCAAACACAATCACCAGTGATTTTCGTCCGTTGCAAGCGCATGAAATGGCTGACGTGCGTAATGCATGAGGTTGATGACTCATCAGAAAGGAAACAAGATCACTCATTCACCAGTCACCACCCTTCTCATTCTAAATCAGGCATTCGCTTGACGGAGTCTATGCGGCGCAGAGCCCACCCGCGTCCTATGCTTGCTCCCAAGCTCTCGTTCCCTGTCCCAGTTTCTCCGCGGCCATGCATCACTTATCGCCACTGCTCTCGTCTATTTACCCACTCACCCGAGCGGAGGAGAGAAGAAGCGATTGGGATCCGGGCGAGTTCGTTCGTGCGTGCAGCCACGGGCGTCGGCAGGCACCATGTCTTTCACCGGCACGCAGGACAAGTGCACGGCGTGCGACAAGACCGTCCATTTCATCGACCTCCTCACGGCCGACGGCGTCATTTACCACAAGACATGCTTCAAGTGCAGCCACTGCAAAGGGATCCTCTCGGTATGTACGTGCAGTGTGATGATATGATCGCGTGCGGTCAAGGCGTGGAATAATTCACTAGCTAGTTTTCCTGGAGAAATGATTAGAGTTTTTCTGATGCTGCAACCTGTATGCATTTTGGCTGCATGCAGATGTGCAGCTACTCTTCCATGGACGGCGTGCTGTACTGCAAGACCCACTTCGAGCAGCTCTTCAAGGAGACGGGGAGCTTCTCCAAGAAGTTCACGCCAGGTAATATAACACTAACGCCACGGCGTAATCTTCAGTGTTACCACATCAATTATGTCTGTTGTTGTGCCAAAGAAGTTATCCTGAAAACTTTTTTTTGGTGTAATTCAGGTGCCAAATCAGACAAGGGTGAACTGGTACATACAGCCCCACAAAACTAGCATAATCTCGACTGATTTCGGAATGTCTTCTGATCTATAACTGAATAAATGTTCGCAATGCAAATTGGAATCCATTTGCAGGCAAGGGCCCCAAGCAAGCTATCATCTGCATTTTCTGGTACCCAAGACAAGTGCGCGGCATGCCAGAAAACAGTGTACCCGCTGGAGAAGGTACAGAAATGCTGCATATTTTTCTTTTTGCTTCCACAAACTTAATAACACGAATAGTTTTTCTTTTTGTCTCTGCCGCTACTAAATTCTACGCCTCTCTGAGGAATGAATGGCACCTTAATGCTGATAAAACTGTCATGTTGTTCAGTTAACTTTGGAAGGCGAGTCCTACCACAAGAGCTGCTTCAAGTGCTCTCACGGGGGCTGCATCCTGACCACCTCCTCCTACGCCGCGCTCAACGGCGTCTTGTACTGCAAGATCCACTTCGCGCAGCTGTTCATGGAGAAGGGGAGCTACAGCCACATGAAGAAGAAGAGCGCGTCCCAGGAGGTGCTGCCGGACGTGGCTGCCGACGAGCGACCGCCGGAGCCGGAGCCGGCGCCGGCGCCGCCGCAAGAAGAGAAGGGAGAGGACAACTAGGAGCGAGCGATGGTCCATATATATCACGCAGACAGGAGTCTGCGTTTGTCATGTTTTTTTACGACGCTTCTTTATTCCCTCCCCTTTTTTCTTATCTTCTCTGTGAACTCGGTTTGTCAAGCTGTAAGTGTACTGTCTACTGTGTACCAGATGCCTTCGTTACGTATGAGGCTCATGACAATGGCAATTTTGGCATGGAGCTGTGTTAGCCTCACGGAAAAATTGTAACTTTGTAAGCAGAACTACTACTTTGAATATATGATCCTAACAACATTGTCCTTATAAGCAGTACTTTATTTCTTCTCGCTGAACTATTTTCTATCATCGATCGATGAGTGACAGGGTTTCGAAGAGAACAGAACGATCCAATGAGGTGTCGGTTGTACTAAAAACTAGCAGACATAATTCTACCACATTTATTACACAAGTGAGTGATCCTTAATGTTTTACACAAAGGGTTCTTCTTCTGTGCGGAAGAAGAACACACCTGTTGGGCCTCCTTCCGGCAATAAGGCCACCGAAACAATGCAACCGGCACCTTCCTCCCCAGTGTATTCTCCGGTGTCAAAGTTGATGTCAGTCTTGCAGTAACCTGGGTGCACGCTGTTGATGCGCAACTCAGGGTATTTCTTGGACAATATCCTGGTGTAGCCATTGATCAGAGCCTTAGAAACCTTGTACGCCAGGTATTCTGAATCAGTTGGCCACCCATTAGATTTCAGCTGCTCATTCTTGTAGTCTTTCAGGAACAGTTCTGACATCTCGTCCAGCCTCTCTAAAGTCAGATTGTCGATGTCGCTCAGCTCCTGCTTAAGGTCTTCGCCACTGAAATACTGAAGCAGAATAAGTAAGGAACAAAGATTCTGTGGATTAGTGCACGGAGAAGGCCTGATAATTCTGATGGCTGTGCTAGTTCAGAGAGATGTACTCGGAGGAGTCCGTAGTTGGATGACACGTTGATGATACGTCCGTCAGAGGAGGACAGAAGGATGGGGAGAAGTGCTTCGGTCACATATTTGGTGCCGAAGTAGTTTATTTTCAGACATTCTTCTGCTTCCTCGTAACTCTCCGTTGAGCGCTGCAGCAACCATTTAAGTCTCTCCATTGCGCTTTTGCCTACAAGCTGTTGATGCACCTAGTTAATCCTGGTTTGCCACTTTAACTCAAGAGACCAAGAAAAGGAAACTAAAAAGAGTTCATGCCGCTGCAAGTTGCAGTCTTGCAGACAGACGGTGGTGCCTTTTCAGTTGAAGCCGTAACGCTACTGTGAACATGTGAGCAATGATCTTGGAGATGTCAAAGGGTTTACCACTTCCTGGATTGGTGTCGTGGTGTCAATCTCTGCAGTTGCACCTATAATCCCTGCATTATTGATCTGCAGAGCTACCACCATCAGGTTTCAGCCCGTATGAAGAAAGGGATACCACATGATAAGAAGTTATTCAGAAGGTCAAAGGAGGAGCTTACCAGTATATCTAGCCTGCCATACTTATCCTTGATAAACTCTGCCAGAAGGGCAGCGCCGGATGGATCACTGACATCCAACTGGTGAAACTGAACATCGGTCAGCCCGGACTCATGAAGCATCTCCACTGCTTCTGATCCCCTTTTCTCGTCCCTTGCCGTCAGGATCACCATGACACCCCTGGAAGCCAGCTGCCTGCATACCTCCAGCCCAATTCCCTTGTTCCCTCCGGTGACAACAGCAACCCTGAAAACAAACCCACGCAAAACTCAGGTGTAAATAGATATTGATTTGTACACGCAAGAAAAAAAAATCTGAAGGGATGCCTTTTGTCAGAAGGATTGGGGCAGCTGCTTCTTTCCATCACCAACATCAGACTCTATACTGCAAGACCAGAGGCAAGACAGGCAGCAATGTGCGCTTTGGCCTTTGGCAAAGGATCAGCGTGGGAATCCATTCCAGGAGCTTTATTTATATGACAGGTTGATCTACGAACAGTATCTGTCACTGCCCGCATAACAAACAGCACAAGCAAACCGATGTCGCCGTGCGTCAGTGGGAGTGGAGACGTACTGAAGGTCGCAATCCGTGTTGCATTCGCCGCAGCTGGCTGATTTCTTTACACAGGGAAATTAATGGAGGCCGGCGGGCTTGTTGCAATGCAGTGTAGCCCTGGCTATAAAATTCAGTCGTCTCTTTCGCGGCAGAGGCACGCAGCACGAAAGCAACAGCCGCCAATTCTCAAAGAAAAAAAAGCAACAGCCGCCAGTCTCACCATGGCCCATCGCCGCGAGCATCTCTCTCTTGGCCCATCTCATCTTGACAGGTACTGCGTATCGTGCGGTGGGCCGATTGCTAGGCCCACCAACCTCGGCCAACGGCCTACTTGGGCCGAAGCTTCGTAGCAGAAGTCAGCCCAAATTGATTAGCGGGCATTGAGATCTATCAGAGCGTGCACAAGCACAATGACTGCTCAGAGGAATTGCGAAAAAAAATAATTTTCTCACTGTATCTTTTATACTCTTCTGTGCATAACTGATGCTCTTCCTTAGAACACTCGTGTCTGAGCGCCTTGTATTGTACATGCACTTATTAGTAAGCCAATGGGATAGATTATTTAGCCAATGATTGATGAAAAAATTACGAACTGATTATATATCATTTGGCAAGTTTATTTGTAGTGTTACATGTACACTTGGGTTTAACTCCTCAACTCAATATGAATGTCATATTTTCCTAGATTTATACCAGAAATTAACTGGCACTACTTTTTTCATGGTAGGCGACATTCATATCGACAGCAAAGGCCCAATGATGGTAAATCTCAAAATCGGATCTGCCAGACCAGTTTGTCAGAGATACTCATAAGGGTGGGTGTGCATGTGTCATGTGTATAAGCATCTGCGTTTGTACTGGCACGATAACTCCTTTTTCTAATATTACTTCTTTGCAAAGATGGTGTAATCATAATTATAGTGTCTATAGTGTTATAGTCTTTTTTTCGAAAGATCAGTACAGACGTAGACGCTCACACGCAATCACATTCACCCTAGAACACTTAAATTTTTAAATAAACACAGAAAAATACGACATCCATGCTGAGTCGAGAACTCAAACCTAGAAAAGACAATTGAGCATTGACCCACATTTTAGCACGGGCGTAAACTCTTCACGGCAAATGTAAACGAGTAAACACACTTCCATCCAACGAAAAAAAAAATCACAGTACGCGCCAAACATAGCGTGTAGATTAGTGATAGAATATAAGACATTCATGATAACTAAATTAGTTTATTTTAAACTAAATACGTTGTTCTAAACATGGAGGTAGTAAGACCCTGCAGCTAGCAATCCTTTATTCGCAACCTCAAACAGCAAATTCAGTCGCGTAGGTAACGGGTCGTGCGTGCCAACAGCCCAACACTACTTCAGTACTTGAGCGTCACACGAACGGCGCCTCCTGGCCCAACGCGAAGAACACGCCGGTCGGCCCGCCTTCCGGCAGCAGCGCCACCTTCACCACGTTGCTCGCGCCCTCCTCCGGCGTCAGGAGCCCCGAGTGCCTCGTCATGTCGGTCTTCACGTAGCCTGGGTGCGCGCAGTTGACGCGCAGCTCCGGGTGCCTCCTCGCCAGGACCCTCGCGTACGCGTTCACGGCCGCCTTGGCCACCTTGTACGCCGAGAAGTACATCGGCCACCCGCGCGCCCCCACCTCGCCGGCCTCGAAGTCCTTGAGGAACATGGCCAGCGCCTCGTCCAGCCTCTCCTCCGTCAGGTTGTCGATGTCGTTCAGCTCCTGCTTCAGCTCCTCGTTGCTGAAATGCTGCATTGGAAGGGATGGAAATTCCTTGTCAGATTTTGCCTCTGCCGCTGGCGGATTGGAATAGTGTGGTATTAGAAGAGAGCTTACACTTAGCAGACCGAAGTCGGAGGAGACATTGACGATCCTTCCATCTGGTGAGGCTTGCAGCAGAGGCAGCAGTGCTTCGGTCACATTCTTGGTGCCGTAGTAGTTTGTCTGAATGCCAGCCTTTGCATCGTCGCACGTCTCCCGGCAATGTTTCCACATCCATTCAGCCCTCTGCCTCGCATCCATGCCACTGAACTGTTGCACAAACCAACAGATAAACCAATTGAGTTTGGCCTAAGAGCTGATCATCCGAACATCTGAGCATGTGACCTCACCTTTTCGCCGCTCAGATCTTGGACAGGAAGTATCTGAACCCCGCCGATAGCGGCATTATTTACCTGGAAACAGTAAACTTCATCTATCAGTCACTGACAGTACAAAACCTTCAGTAGATCAGAAGACTCTTACCAGGATGTCTAGTTTCCCAAAACGAGCCTTCAAGAAATCAGCCAATCGACCAATGCTCTGAGCATCCGTGATCTCCAGCTGATGGAAGATGACATTGGTGAGTCCCGCTTCGTCTCTGAGCTTCTCCACGGCGGCTGCGCCCCTCGCCTCGTCCCTGGCTGTCAAGATCACGGTGATGCCATTGCTGGCCAGCTGGCTGCACACCTCCAGCCCGATACCCTTGTTCCCTCCAGTGACCACAGCAACCCTACCAAAGTATACACCCACAGCGAGTAATACTGTATATGTTACTTATCGACCGGGACACGTTGGCTGCCAAACTTCCCCTTTCCAGGATCCGGAAGCTGGAAGTTACGAATTCTTAATCGCCAGCGCTAGAGGTCAACATCTGTAAAAGAACTACACGCCAGAACGTCGCATGGAGACATGTCTCATACCTTGTGCTGGGCGGAATACTGGAGAAAGCGGCCGCCATGAGCCTGTGCACCACGAGCTCGAGCAACAGGACAGGAGATACCGAGATGTCTTGCTCAGCTTCAGCTGCCTGGTGAACTTGACGACAAGAATGAGGGCGTGCGATAGGTAACCCCATTGCCATTTATTCTTCCTAGCGTGGTGGTTGGTAGTCACTGGTCATTTACTATGGAGTATATGCCAGCAGCAGTTTCATAAAAAAAAATGTATGCCAACAGCACGCTGCACGCCAGCACCACCAGTGCAGGTGGAAAATGCAACTGGAAATATCTGCCGAGGATAAGATGCAACTACCGACAAAAATTCAACATCTTTCGCGAATCGTCTGCATAATTGCCGTAATCTGTAACTTCAAAATATAGCAAATACACTTTCGTCCACAAATTAAAATACCAACGCGTGCAGAAAATAAAAATTCAATTTTACATGCATGGAGATGTAGTCCAGCAAGTCAGCAACTGGTTTTATTGCACACCGATAACGGGCAGTTGAACAACTGCAGGCTGCAGCAGTGGGGTGGGCCGGCGATCGGCCGTGTGTCACACGAACGGCGCCTCCTCGCCCAGCGCGAAGTACGCGCCGGTCGGCCCGCCTTCCGGCAGCAGCGCCACCTTCACCACGCTGCTCGCGCCTTCCTCCGGCGTCAGGATCCCGGAGTTCATGGTCATGTCGGTCTTCACGTAGCCGGGGTGCACGCAGTTGACGCGCAGCGCCGGGTGCCTCCTCGCCAGCATCCTCGAGTACGCGTTCACGGCCACCTTGGCCGTCGAGTACGCGGTGATATACGTCGGCCACCCGCGCGCCTCCGCCTCGCCGGCCTTGAAGTCGCTCAGGAACATGTCCAGCACCTCGTCCAGCCTCTCCTCGGTCAGCTTGTCGATGTCGTCCAGCTCCTGCTTCAGCTCCTCGTTTCTGATATGCTGTAATGGTTGGGAAGAACTTCTGTTAAGACTGAACGAACTCTCTGGTGTCTGGTCAATTGGGAAGTGAAGTGAACCACTACTGATTGTGCTGGATTAATCGGAACAGCGTGATCAGTTAATAAGTATGTTGTTATATTACCCTTAGCAGCCCGGCTTCAGAGGAGACATTCACGATTGTTGCATCGGGGGAGGCTTGCAGCAGCGGCAGTAAGGCTTCGATGACATGTTTTGTGCCGTAGTAATTTACCTGCAGTCCTTCTCTTGCAGCGTCGTAGGTCTGGAGGACAGCATTAAACATCCACAAAAGCCTCTGACCGTGATCCATGCCAGCAAACTGTTGAGCACATGCAGCAATCAATATACTTTTTTCATCAATATAGTTCACCTTAACCGCCTACTATAAGGTAAAAGTTCAGAATGGCCGTAGAATCCCAAGTAGTATGGCTCAACTCAGGGAGAGCTGGATACCCTTGGGGACTTGAAATTATCATCTAAAAATCTTCATTTTTGCGATAGTGGGGTGGACGTTGTGGACTACGCACAATAAAATGACAATAGAAAAGCTATTTCCCAAATCTGTAACTAAAATTCTCTTCAAAATATCTTCGCATAGGTGGCGCGTGTTATTGAAGGATGGTGACCGGAAAAACTTGGATGTGTACAAGCAACTGGTGATCGCTTGGGTGAAGAAGAATGTTGAAGGAGTCATGAAGTCGACCTTGGAGGAAGACTTTCTGTAATCCTTTGGACTTTTGCATTCGTGTGAGTCTATTGTTGTTCTTTTGAGCTACCTGATGTAAGGCACGAGGTGCTGTGAGTAATGCTAAGTTGTCAGCTGGAAACCCCAGCCGGGTGGTCCTGGTGCTGTCTGTAAAAACTTACTCCGTATATGCTTTCTAAAGAAGCAGGGGAATCCTACGTAAAAAAAAAGTGATTTCCAACACATTTTTTTCCAAACTCTTTGACAAAGCTGAAGATGTAAATTAAAGCTCACCTTTTCCTCGAATGTCAGTGGGCTATCAACAGGATCTCCAGCGTATTCAGCAGCACTAATGGCGGCATTATTTACCTAGGAATAGTTCACTGAGTTTAATTACCAGTCCCCCTGGCCACAGATATCAAACCTCTAGAAATTTGACAAGGCAACCTACCAGGATGTCTAGCTTCCCGAAACGAGTCTTCAGGAAATCAGCCAACTGGGAGATGCTCGGAGCATCGGTGATCTCCAGCTGATGGAAAATGACATTGGAGAGCCCTGCTTCTCTGAGCTTCTCTACAGCGGCTGCGCCCCTCGTCTCGTCCCTGGCTGTCAAGACGACGGTGATGCCGGCGCCGGCCAGCTGCCGGCATACCTCTAGCCCAATCCCTTTGTTCCCGCCGGTGACCACAGCAATCCTTTCAAGTGTCAAACACGATCAGCATGCTATCCTTGTGTTACTTAGAAATCACGAACAAGCTCACTAGAAAACTATCGGTTAGTTAAAAGGAAAGACTGCAAGCAAGAAGGCAGCATGGAGGTATGTCGCGTACCTTGTGTTGGGGGAATTGGGAATAGCACCCTCCATGACTGATGACCCCTCGCAACAAGCTCGAGCAAGATGAAAGCGCTCAGCCGCTCCGGCCGGGTAATAATGGGATATTGGTTGATGGTTATTGACAGGAGAGTCCAATTCGGCGGCTGACCGCTCAAAACCAGCCGGTAGATTTGGAAGGCGCTCTCCTTTCCGTTAATTTTTGTGGCACGGAGCCTGGCCCAACATTCCACTCCGTTGTGTTTTCTTTTCTCATTTTTCTTCCTCTCTCACGGAGACTAGCCAAGCAGAAACAGGGGACGGCGGGGAAGCCCGTGAGAGTAGGGCGGCAGCGTGGTCCGGCCTTGTTGGCTCTCCCCTAGTCCCCTCCGCAGCAGGCAGGCGCAGCACGCAGAATCGCAGATGGGAGTCGGCCATCGTTTTCTTTTCTTTTTTTTTCTATTCTAATTTTGTGTTGAATTTTTATCCCTAACTTTATTTTTTCTTCAATTTTGTTCTCTTTCTGTTTTCAAATCTTGAATTCAAAATTTTCTATACCTTTTATTTTCTATAATTTCTTCGATTCTAAATTATGATGATCCTCCGTCGACCGTGACGCTAGTGTTCTGGACCCCTTGATGGTCTGATCTTGCAAGTTCTGTAATAGAGTTATGCGTTTTAGGTTCTCCTCTTTGAGTTGCCTCGGGTAGTCTGTGTGTCGTCTAGAGGGCACTGTTGCGGGTTTGTAAGCAGTTGATGTCGTCTTGGGACCTGTACTTCATTGTAAAACTGGTAATCCCAGTTCCCTTACTTTATCTATAAAGCTGCCGTAAAGGTTTTTGGGAAATTATGTTTATATAAATAAATATTTTGTAACAATTTTTACATAAAGTTTGGTATATATTTGTTTGTAGGCATTTATTTTATAGCATTTGTTATATTTTTTTGAAAAAACATTGTTATATAAAATTCTGCATATAAAATTATGTACATGGCTGGGAGGTTTTGGCGGGTAGCAGGGTCAAACGACCACATCTATCTATCTATTATATTAATACAATAGTATTAAAAGGAGCCACCACGTTCGCCGAGAGGGCTAAGAAATTTTCACGTTAATCTAAAAAAGAGAAGGATATGCACCGTCGGATTTTATGAAGATCTAACGGTCCATATTATTCATTTAATCTAAAAAGAAGAAGAATATATGCCATTAGATTTTATGAAGATCTAACGGTCCATATTATTCTGTTAGTCCAAAAAAGAGAAAAATATATGGCGTCGGATTTTTTTAAGATCTAACGGTCTAGATGAACTCCATGTAATACATTTATGACTCTTTTTTTTCTTTTGCCAAATTAGGTGTCCCTTCGTTGAGATAAAGGATTCTGTGGAAAAAATGAAAAAAAAGACTCAACGGCCTCTCCCAACATGTTTATGATGGCGAATAAACATATTCAAAACGATGCGATAAAGAAAGACCGTAAAAATGAAACAAGACTTGATGGTCTCTACCTCTTATCATGGTTAATAAACAAAAATGTCAGATTTTATGAAGATCTAACGGTCCATATTATTCATTTAATCTAAAAAGAAGAAGAATATATGCCATTTGATTTTATAAAGATCTAACGGTACATATTATTCTGTTAGTCCAAAAAAGAGAAAAATATATGGCGTCGGATTTTTTTAAGATCTAACGGCCTAGATGAACTCCATGTAATACAATTATGACTCTTTTTTTTGCCAAATTAGGTGTCCATTCGTTGAGATAAAGGATTCTGTGGAAAAAAATAAAAAAAGACTCAACGGACTCTCCCAACATGTTTATGACGGCGAATAAACATATTCAAAACGATGCGATAAAGAAAGAGCAGACCGCCGCCTAATCCGCTTGCAGGAAGAGCAGATCTATGGGGGGAGGGCCCGCCTCTGCCGTTGCGACCGTTCCCGACAAGGTAGGTGGACAGAGGCGCTTGCCGTCGCCGACAAGGAGCCGCCCGCGGATAGCCGGCCGCTACCGCCCAATGCCGCCACCATGGCTCCGCACGTATCCGGAGGCCAGGGCCCGGCCGCTCCGCGCGCCGCCGCTGTGGGGAGCCACACGAGCCACGCTGGCCGCCCCGCTGGGAACCACCGCTTGCGGGCACCTGCCGCCCGCCATCGCCCTCCACTGGCCTCATGTACGCGCCCTAGTCCTCCGGGATGAGCCATACATGGCCGCGCGGGGCTTCCCCTTCACTGTGACTGACTCGAGCCACGGGAACACGACGTAGCAGAAGCTCTGTGACGTGCTTCCACGAGAATGCGTCGATGTGGTGCCACCGACGACACAACAGCGAAGCGGCCTCTCGGTCGCACGGGTCCTCTATGAACCCCATCACTAGGTGTAGCATCTCCTCGGGCACCCAGCCGCCGTCGCCGCCGCCAATGCTCAGCCCGCGGGTGAGCTGTCGCGACTCCAACACCTCCCCGCCCGCGGAGGCTGTCGCTGGCTGCCACTAGAAAGAGTGGGGGGGAGAGAGAGGGGGGGGGGGGCGGGAGAGAGAGTGGAGCCGGTGGCGAGGTGTGGGAGGGGAGTCTGCAGATGAAGTATACACGGACAAAAGAATATTCTAGCCTGTCGGCTGGCTGTCGTGTCGTGGAAGGAATTTACATAGCAACAAAAAATATTTTAATATAAGATATTCTTTTTATTATAATTTCATGTTACCATTATAAAATATAATGTTATAAACATGGCAGTATTATATTTGTTCTTTGGATTAAAAACGACAATGAAACAAAAAAATTTGAAGTAAATAGGTACTAAGCTTATGAAGAGAAAATCTAGCTACTCGCGCTGTTTGCGCGGGCCATCTTGCTAGTTATCTTATTACAATAGAAGCAAAAGGAGCCACCAGATTCGCCGAGAGGGCATAAAAAATCCCACGTTAATCCAAAAAAGAGAAGAATATATGCCGTTGGATTTTATGAACATCTAACGGTCTATATATTATTCCATTAATCCAAAAAAGAGAAGAATATAAGCCCTCAGATTTTATGAACATCTAACTGTCTATATTATTTCATTAATCCAAAAAAGAAAAGAATATATGCCGTCGGATTCTATGAAAATATCTAACGGTCTATATTATTTTGTCCGCCGCCGCGCCTCCACGGTCGCTGCGCGAGCCGTCCGCGCAGCCGTTCATGGCTGCCGTAGGAGGCCTCCACCGTCGCCGCGTGACCGTCCGCGGGAGCCCTCCACCGCTGTCGCGCGGTAGTCCGTGGCCGTCGCGGGAGTCCTTCGCCGTCGCTGCACCACCGTCCGCTATCGCCATCGCCGCGGGAGTTGCCTGAGTGTCTTCGGAGTTTGTGGTCCGGCCACTCCGCGCGCCGCTGGAGGCGGACAGAGCCGCCGCCCCGCGAGCCGTCTACCGCCGCCACGTAGCCGTCCATGGCCGCCGAATGAGGCCTTCACCGACGCCACGTGGTCGTCCGCTGGAGCCCTCCACCGACGCTGTGCGGCCGTCCGTGGCCGCCGAGAGAGTCCTTTGCCGTCGTCGCGCGATCGACTACCGCTAGGAGGCCATCCGTCGTCGCCACCACCGTGGGAGTCTTCCGCGGTCGCCGCGGAGCTGCCTACATGTCTTCGGAGTTCGGTCCGACCGCTCCGCGCGCCACCGGAGGCCCAGAGGGGGATGAAGACTGTCGGTCGAGGAGACCGGCACCTCTCGCTGCCGCCGCCGCCACTAGAGAGAGGGGGGAGATAGAGGGAGAGAGATAGAGTGGAGGACGAGTGGGGCGTCCGTGAAAGAAAAAGAGAAAAAATATATGGGTGGACTCACGTGTTCGTAATTGGTATAGTATATAAGATATAGAGGATAACGGATGCAGAAGAAACTAATATAGAGGAGAGAATTTCAATGACTATCCAGGAATATTCTTTTTAGAAGATGAGAATAGAGTACGACGAGTGCGGACAGAATGAAGCCCCATGTGCCCTACCACGTTCCTCTATGTAGGAAGCAATGTTCGGCAATGAGCGGAGGACAACACGTCGAACTTCACGTGTACCTAATGAGAAGTGCTCGGATTAGGACGTTCAACAAGGTTATGAGCACAGCGGGAGAGAACAATTCTCCCTGTCTGAAGGGAGCGAATCGCTGCCAGAATTGAGTACCATGGCCGTGCTCAGCACTCATTATCTTTGCTAACGCAAGTGGAAGATCATTAAATAGTTTGCCCACACTCAAACCCATTTGATGGTCTTCGTTAACGAGTCAGTGCAAGAAGGAGCAAATTTAGAAAAAAAAACAAAGCGAATAAACTCAGGTGTCGTATGACTTTGTTGATGGACGTGCTTGCCGTGCACATGTGTTGACATGAAAGTTGAGCAACAATAGCTGGCAAAAAATACTTCTGTTAATGCCCAATGTAATCATGCAACTGTAAATATTGATCATTCACTAGATCGGACATCAATCATGTCTATATATTACTCCATCTTTTACCGGAGGAGGAAAAAGGCAAAAGATTGATCCATAACTGTGTTAGGCACCCATTGGTTATTGCAGCCTAAGTTCTCATTGCATAAGTAGCAAACTAGCAATATTTTTCTCATAATATTTTCTCGGATTATATTTTCTTGGTGTGATTGATTACCCTATATATTTGATTTCCTCCCTCCTAAACTTTCCTTCATGCTATGCCATTCTGATAATTGATTAGTGCAGAAAACTAGGCTACTAATCATAACGTTGGCTGATTTATGAAGGGAGTCGACCCAAACACCATTATGTTTCGCCGAGGTAGTTCGCATGTCCATTGAGGAAGGGAGTATCTCATGTCAGGAAGTCGCATTTTCTATATGTAAAGTTATATGAATTACTTTATTCACTTACCCATGATCACTACCTCAATAATAGGTCGCATCATCTATTATTTTAGAGCAACTCCAGCAAATCCAACAAGCCCCTATCCCAAGTTTAAAGGGTCCAGAAAAAAGTTGCACTCTAGCAAACCCAACGAGCCCCTGTCCAAAATTTAGAGGGTTCAAAAAAAAGTTAGACTCCAGCAGCCCTGTACTCCCCACCCACTTGGGAGGCTTCTAAATCCACCCTCCATTTTCGAGGGTCTATAGAAAGCCCTATATTTATGAGGGTTATTGCTGGAGTTTTAGCATTTATGTGGCCTTTAAAATGTAGAGGTAGTCTTCATTTAGTATTTGGAGAGTCTGATTTGAAAGATTTTAGTAGAGTTAATCTTAATAATATAATATTATTACTATATTAATTAAAATAAAAATAACACACTGTTAGTTTTTAGTAAGATATAACTATCTATATTAACACTTAAAGTCCATTGATTAGAGTAAATAAATAGTTAAATTCTAAATTAAATGAATAAGGAAATTATAAGTTGATCAAAGAATCAATGTCAAATATAATTAGTAAATATAAGCTTGCATCATTAATTCATACTATCTGCCATATACATGATGATAAAAAATGATACATTAGTTTGGACACACTTGAACAAACCGTATTGACAATGAAACCATATATATTTAAACAAATTTATATTTAAGTTAAAAAATATAAATATTATTATAAAAAACTAGCTACCCGCGCAAATTTGCGCGGGCCACCTTGCTAGTTATATTAATACAACAGAGTTAAAAGAAGCCACCACGTTCGCCGAGAGGGCCAAGAAATTCCCACGATAATCTAAAAAAGAGAAGGATATGCACCGTCGGATTTTATGAAGATCTAACGGTTCATATTATTCCGTTAATCTAAATTCCCACGTTAATCTAAAAAAGAGAAGAATATGAGCCATCGGATTTTATGAAGATCTAACGGTCCATATTATTTCGTTAATTCAAAAAAGAGAAAATAATATGCCGTCAGATTTTATGAAGATCTAACGGTCCATATTATTCCGTCCGTCATCACCGCGAGCCATCCAATGCCGCCGCCGTGCAGCCGTCCGTGGCCGCCGCGGGAGTCCTTCGTCGTCGCCGTGTGATCGTCCGGCGGCGTCACCGCCGCAAGAGTCCTTCGCCGTCACCGCATGATATTCTGCCGCCGTCGCCATGGTGGGAACCATCCGTGGCCGCTATGGGAGCCGGCCGCACGTCTTCGCTATTCGGGGTTCGACCGCTCCGCCCGCCGGCACCCCTTGCCACCGCTGCCACCACTAGAGAGAGGAGGAGATAGAGGGAGAGAGATAGAGTGGGGAGGGGCGAGTGGTTGCGTCTGTGAAAGAAAAGAAAAAAAAGATATGGGTGGGTTCACGTGTTGGTAGTTGGTATAGAATATAAAATATAAAGGATAACGTGTGCAGAAGAAATTAAAATAGAGGAGAGAATTTTAATGACTAGGCAGTACTATTTCTTTTAGAGGATGAGAATAGAGTGCGACGAGTGCGAACGGCCTGAAGCCCCATATGCCCTACCACATTCCTCTATATAGGAGGCAATGTTCAATAATGATCGGAGGACAGCATGTCGATATGCACATGTGCGTCATAAGAGGTGCTCGGATTTAGTGTAACGCCCGCGTTTAATCTCTGGGAAAAACACCTAATTAAACCACCCGGTAAAAAGTTTCAAAATGTTTTACCACCCGAGCTCCCGCCCCCGCCATCCCCGTCCGCCTTGTTTCCCCCCCCCCTCTCTTTTTCCTGCCCGCATCTCGATCACTGCCATCTTTTCCGTCCCGTCGCGTGTCACCCGCCCTTGGGTCGACCGCCGGGTCAGACCAACCCCGACGCCGTCGGCTTTCCGCCGCGAATCCCGCCGGCTTCCCCCTCCCTCTTTTTCCCCTCCCCTTTTCCCCTTTTTCTCCTTTTTCTTTTCCCCTCTTCCTTTTTCTTCCTTTCTTTCTTTTCCTTCTTCCTTTTCTTTCCCCCCTCTCCCTTCCTCTGTTTTCCCCTGCCCCGAGCGCCCTGCCCCACGCCGCCTCACTCCGGCGCTGCCGCTCTGCTCGGCCCCGCTCCGCCCGCCGGCCAATCCACCGCGCGCGTGCACGTCACCACCAGCACTGCCGCCCGCCACCACCCACGCCGCGCGTCGCGCACGCCAACACCGCCGCTTCCCTGTCCTGCTCGCCGCCGGCCCCATCCCCGTCCACCCCGCCGCTCATGCCTCGCCCTCCGCCACGACACCCGACCGGCGCCGTGCCGCCCCTCATCCGCGACCCCACCTTCTTGCACGCAACCGCCGACACGCCGCCGGCCAAACCTCACCCCGTCCTCTCTGCTCTGCTCATCACCGCCATCGCCGCCGGTGCTACCCGCGCGCCACCGCCGCTTCCACGCAACGCATTGCCGTGCACACCACTGCCCAGTCGGCTCCGTCGCACGCGCCCTACACCACCCTGTCCGTCGCTGCCGTGCGCCGCTCGACCATGCCACGCTCGGCTCG
Source organism: Echinochloa phyllopogon (assembly GCA_033239725.1). Taxonomy (NCBI): domain Eukaryota; kingdom Viridiplantae; phylum Streptophyta; class Magnoliopsida; order Poales; family Poaceae; genus Echinochloa; species Echinochloa phyllopogon. The sequence continues at coordinate 39,037,422 of BTCW01000007.1, forward strand.
ACGCACCGCCGCTCCGACCGCCGTACGCAGCGCTCGCGCGTGCACGCGACCGCCTGGACCCGCCACGGTCTCGTCGCCAAGCACGGCAGCGCCACCGTACGCACACACACAGCTCCGCCACAGTCCCACCTCGCTCCCCGTTCCACCAACCAGGCCCGGCCGCCATTGATTCCGCTCGCCGAACGCCTCCTCCCCCTCCTCTCGTCGGCCCGCCTCTTCGAGCTCCGCCACGCCTATAAAAGGGGCCGACGAGCACCACCTCCATCACCTCTCCCTCACCAGCCACCCAGCTCCCCCTCTCCCCCACCGCAACGCCGCCGCCATCGCCTCCAGTGCCGCCGCCGCCGCCGCTCTTGTGAACCGGCCGCCTCACTCCACCTCCGCCCGAGGTAGGACCACCAGTGGACTTGCCACGACCCCCTCTCCCTTTTCCCCCTGTTCCCGACCACCGCCACTGCCCCTATCACCGGCGATTTGGCCGGACAGCGCCGCCGCCGTAGCCCCCCCCCCCTGTGCTCTGTTTCGCGAGGAAGACAACACTTTTGTGCATAACCCCCTGAAGATTGTCCTATTCAACCCGCCGTCCACATAAACAGGAGCCCCTCTCTCTTGCACGTTTACACATGACCCCCTGGACTTTGAACAAATTAACCCGCAGCCCTTCGGTCACTATTCTCTCTCTCTCTGTTTATTTCACCCGAGGCCCCTGAGCTTTCCCATAATTACAGACAGGTCCTTATTCTTTTTAAACAGCCCCTAAACCCCACTAAACTCGTCATTTAATGCGCCAGATTAATCCCGTTTGACCCCAAACTACACCACAATATTCACCAATACATTCCCGCCAATTCCAACCAGTCCATACTCAAAAATAATCGTGTCACTATCATTCGCTCTCTTTTTCCGTCCTTTCTTTTGGAGCTCAATAAAAGCTTTTTCTTTTATTTATTGGGTGCTTGTTTGTGTGTGTGCCGTAGACTCCGCTGTGAACGAGGAAGGACTCGAGGAGGAGCAGTGCTATGAGCAGGAGCTTGGAGACCAAGACCCTGGGAAGGAATCCCCCGAGGGTTGGGAGAACGGCAAGTGCAATCCCACCCTTTGATGCATATTGTTGTCCCAGTTTTTATAAACACAACCCATGGCCTGTTTTATAAAACTTGCATAATTTTTCCGCTAAACCCGGTTGGATAGCCATACCTTGATTGTTATGACTGATTCCTTGACAACCTAGATTAATATTTAAATATGACAACGCTCTATTTGAATATTGGTCACTGCTAGAAATGCTTAGGAACATTTTACCATTATACCCCCACAACTAATACTTGGTGTTTACAAAAGCAACCGTGTGCGTGCTTTAAAATAAAAGAGATGATTGTGTAAATAAAATGAGTACCCGTGTGGGATGAGACAGACGGTATTTCCGCGTGAAATACCGAGGTGAGCTCGAACCCGTGTGGTTGAGCATGGGGGAGTTGTCTATCCTATCACAAGTTTTGGGATGATGTTGATGTGTCATCTAGCCTAACCCATTTTTTTTCTGTACCACCACTCGACCGTTGTATGTGGCAACGGCCTAGCATAAATCCCACTAGTTGAGCTGCTGGTTAGGTGGTGTGCTGGTGAGCAACAGCGGGCCATGGAGCCGGGGATACAGTCTATGTGAGGTATGCCCCTGGTTAGAACCTCGTTGGTAGGTTGCTAACCCCTGGTCGCGTCTGTGATAACTTGTCAGTTTAGCTATGGTGGGTAATGGCTTTGATAGGAGCTGCACTGGCACTAAGGTGTTCTTGTTGTGGTAGCCTAGTTGTGGTTGTGTACACCTCTGCAGAGTTAAAACCTATCTGGATAGCCGTGTCCACGGTACTGGGCGAGTTACGGCTTGGTCACTTCACTAGTCCCCTGTTTTGGTGTAAGAAAGAGTTGGTGTTTGGTTGAGCTGAGAAATGTTTTGACTTAGGCTACGACAGATGGGAAATCTGGTAGCAACAAAACCGTGTACGAAAAAGCATTACTTTTACTGTTCCTTTTAAAAGAAACATTTGTGAAAACCCTTTGCGAAAACTAACCCTCTGCATGTGTAATAAAATTTGCTTTGCTGCTAATTAAACCATAAGCCATCCTTGTTATAATACTTGCATGCTTCTGTTGTACCCTCCGTGGTTGTGGTTGCGCTTGCTGAGTACGTATGTACTCACCCTTGCTTAATCTGTTGCAGAAGCAGACCCGGACTTTGTGCCTGAGGATATCGTCTAGTGGGGTTCGTTCTGCACCCAACCTTTGCCTGTGTGTTAGGGTCACCCGCTGGAAGCCGCATGCGTTGCCACTCTGATGAAGACCTCTATGTTATCAACCTTTTTATCTGGAGCTTAGCGTTAGTTCTGTTTGTCGTGGCCCTGCAATGCCACCGTCTACCGTAGTGTTGTTTTTGTACTGAACTATCTGTTGTAATAATGTGAACCAGCATCCTGGGACTGGTATTTGTATCACATTAAGTTCTCTCTTTCGAGGGGACGCTTCAGGTGGTATCAGAGCCGATAGGTTGGCCGTAGGACGTACCCCTAGGATCTTGACCCTACCTAGTCTCCGCTCACCAGTTGTTCTTGCCTAATCTTTTTCCCCCACACAAGTACTCACCGACGGCCTTTTGACTTGTTCCAGATGGCCCAGCCGGTTGACGAGGGTTGGGGCGAAGGAGTCTGCCCCGCAGAACCTGGCCTCCCCAAGTTGCTGTTGCTCAGCCTGGAGCACGTTGGAGTCACAGAGACCCCCGAGTACTTTTTCCGGGAATTCACCACCAATGGTACCCGTCGGTGCCGGATGTTCATCTTTGTGGGGAGAAGCTCGCAGTACAAGGAAGTGGCACCTTGGTTTGTCCACGCCACCGGCTACGATCGCCCCAATGCCTACCGCAAAGCCACAAGAAGAGCCCTGATGTGCCTCCGCACCCTCTACAGGCAGTACCTCGTGGGAACAGCACTAGGTTTTACCCCACCCTTGGTGAGTGGAGGACGTGAGTGGATTGCCAAAATGAGGAACCTTGGGAGAGATGAAGATATGGAGGACACTGTATCCCACTTGTCCATTTACCTCACTGGCTTAGACAGGCTGTACCTGGAGACATCGGGACAACTGAGGCACCAGATCCGCAGAGCCGAGAGGGCAGAGAAGGAGCTAGAAGAGGTAAAGAGAGAGCTAGGAGAAACGAAGGGAGAACTGGAGGTACAGAAAGCGACGGCCACACAGGCTGTCAGTTCCCTAGCCACTCACCAGAACAGATGCCAGGCCTACTATGAGTATATGGATAACCTGGAAGCGTACAGGAGAGAAAGATGGTTGTTGGAAGATGAACCAGAAATGACTCATGTGGACGCAGGCACTCAGACCGAAGAAGAAGTGCCAGAATACCAGCTCCCCCTGAAGAAACGTCGTGTCTGTCTAGAGTAGAGTCCTCAGAGTAGACCAGCACTTAGTCTAGCCTCTCCTAGAGTAGAGTCTGTTGTTTCCAGTAGCACTACCAGCTTAGCCTCGATGTATCCATGATCTTTGTACCCCACCATGTTATGCAATAAAGGTCATCTTTTATCCTGCATCTGTTCAAATCTTTGTTTTCCCCTGGTTTCAGATGGCAGAGCAAGGATGGACCCAGGGAGTTTGCCCAGTCACACCGGGCTTCGCTAGCCTGTTGATCCCCGCGCTGGAACGCCTCGGTGTGCCCGAACGCCCGAGGTACTACAGCAGGGAGTATGAGCACCATGGGACCCAACGCTGCAGAGTGGTCATTGTTGTCGCCAAGAGTGACCTCCACCCTGTCGAGGCATGGCGTACGACCGCCACAGGATTCAGGCACCAGGACACCTACCCCTTAGCCCTCAGGAAGGCCCTCCGCTTCATGTGTGGAATCTTCAAAAGGCACCTGGTCCCCACCCCAATGAGGTACTTTCCGCCGATCGTCAGAAGTGCAGTCTGGCGAGCCCGCATAAGGAACTTGGAGCAGCGCCGTCAAGAGGAACCCCTTTTGTACCAAGTGGTCACCTACCTCAATTCCTTGGACCAACTCTTTGACGAGCAAGCTGAACTCCTGAGGGAACAAACCGCCCGGGCTGAACAAGTAGAATTCTCGGTCCGCATGCACCAAGTCCAGGTGGCCCAAGCTGAAGCAAGAGCCGCTGCTGCCATCAGCAATGAGGCAGTCGCCCAGGAAAGCCTCCGGCAGGCTCGGGACCTGCGTATCCAGGATTGGACCAGAAGTGGAACACCTGTTCCAGCAATTGGAGAACCCCATGTCCTACTTGGGACGCCTGTCATGGCATGGGGTGAAGTTGTGGGGAACCATCCCATACTGCCAGGAACTCCGGCAGGATCACCGCCCGCTGAAGAAGGACCATCTGAGCCGCCTCGGGAGAATGGGACCTTGACCGAGACAGAGCAGGCATGACTTGCACCGCCAGAGGAGAGCTCGCCTCACGAGTAGGCTCAGAGTCAAGCACTCAGATGGGAATGAAGCCAGCTTGGTCCGGAGAACTCTTGTATCCCTAGCAGTAGTTTCCCTACCTTGTGTTGTGCCCCGCCTTGAAGTGCGAGCCCTGTTGTAATTCCCCCCAAGTGTTGTAACCCTCAGCTGTTGGAATGGAACCTTGTGTGTTTGTTTGTTAGCTTGTGTGTTGTTCTGCCTTTTTAAAATGCGAACTAATCAACTTAAACATCATCTTAACCAAATCTCACAAAGGCCTTGCTCAACCTGCAGATGGTAAACACTCGTGCTAGCGCCTCTCAGAGACGCGTCCCTCCTGCTGGGGGAGATCAACCAGAAGGAAGAAGAGAGAATCCTGAGAATCAGGAAGTGGATCAGCAGGATCCTATGGGAGAGAACCAGCCTGAAGGGCAAGCGCCTGTAAGGGGCGGGCCAGAAGCAAGCCATCCCAGAAGTCAGAATGAGGGATCCTTTGTTATGCCACCACTCCCGCCGGATTTCAACTTGGCACAAGCTTTGTATCACCACACCCTGTTCATGCAAAATGTGTGGAATGCCAGCCGCCGTCAGGAGACAGCCCGTAGGCCCAATGCGGGTGACAAGTTGACCAATTTTCTGAGAACCAGGCCGCCCACCTTTGGAGGGTCTAGCAACCCCTTGGAAGCAGATGACTGGCTGAGAACTATCAAGAGAAAGCTGGAACCGTTTGGATGTGGAGACCGTGACAAAGTTCTGCTGACCTCTCACCAGCTCATTGGAACTGCCCTAGCTTGGTGGGATGCTTATTGTGCAGCTTCCCCGAACGAGTCTGCGATCACCTGGAAGGAATTTGAGGAAGAGTTCCGTCGCTACCACATCCCCGACGCCACCATGAGGCGCAAGGCTGATGAGTTCCGTGCACTGAAGCAAGGGAACAAGACCGTGGAAGAGTACACCCACGAGTTCACTGAGCTAGCCCGTTATGCACCAGATGAAGTAAAGACAGATGCAAAGAGACAGGACGCGTTCATCCGAGGGTTGCACCCGGATCTTCGAGCCCTGATTGTCACCCACAGCTTCCCTGACTTCAATACACTGATGAACAAGGCCATTGTCACAGAAAAGGCCAGAATGGAGGCAAGGCAAGAGAACAAGCGCAAGTTTTTGGAGAGCAAGAACCGTCAGATGGACCGCTCGCAGAAACCCAGGAGCTCCGGTTATGCTGCACCTAGACCCCAGGCTCCCGTGCAGTATAGGACCCAGTTTCAGGCCACAAGCTCCCAGGCTCCCAACAACCAGTTCAAGAGCCAGACCGCCTCAAAACCACCACAGAGCAAAGTCAGTCAGGTCACAGCCAGCAACAGCAACGCAAGGGACTGTTTCAACTGCCGTGAGACCGGGCACTACATCGCCGATTGTCCGTACCCTAGGAGCAAGCCCGCGATATCAGTCTACTCCAACTCGGTGAATGGACCCAAGCCACCAGTGTCTGGAGCCAACCGTGTACCCGTCCGCAGCACCAACACCGGCAGCAACAACAACAACACCCAGCAGTCATACGGACGAGCCCGCGTCAACCACATCGACGCGCAGGAAGCTCAAGGAGCACAAGGAGTAGTACTCGGTGAGTACCTAGTCAGTTCAGTTTTGGCCACAATATTATTTGATTCTGGGGCATCGCATTCTTTCATATCATCAAGTTTTGTGGAAAAGCACAAAATACCTACAGTACTACTAAAGACACCCCTACTAACCCGAACACCTGGAGGTGATATTAAGTGCCAATTAGGTTGTTCGCGGGTACGGATCCTTTTAAGTGGGGTAGAGTTTCTAGCAGACCTAGTGGTACTAGAATCCAAAGGAATTGATGTGATCCTTGGAATGGATTGGTTAGGCAAACACAATGGTCTCATAGGTTGTGCTGACAAGGTAGTGCACCTAACCAACCCAGACGGGATACAGGTAGCCTGCACACCAAAGGAAGTGGACCAGATCCTATGATCTTTAGTATGGAAACAAAAACCATAGAAGAAGTCCCAGTAATCAGAGAATATCCTGATGTTTTCCCGGAAGTTCTACCAGGAATGCCACCGGATAGGGACATTGAGTTTGCCATTGAACTTGTCCCTAGGACCTCCCCTATAGCCAAGAGACCCTATAGGATGGCAGCCTCCGAGTTAGCAGAGTTAAAGAAACAACTGGAAGAGTTGCAACAAATGGGGTTTATCAGGCCCAGCACATCCCCTTGGGGAGCCCCAGTGCTCTTTGTGAGGAAGAAAGATGGGAGTATGAGATTGTGCATCGACTATCGTGCACTAAATGATGTCACTATCAAGAATAAATACCCACTCCCCAGAATTGATGATCTCTTTGATCAGCTGAAAGGAGCCAAGTACTTTTCCAAGATTGACTTAAGGACCGGTTATCACCAACTGAAAATTAAGGGGAGTGACACCTCAAAGACCGCATTTGTCACCCGATATGGGCAGTATGAGTTCACAGTGATGCCGTTTGGACTCACCAATGCACCGGCTTACTTCATGAACCTTATGAACAAGGTATTTATGGATGAGTTAGACAAGTTTGTCATAGTCTTCATTGATGATATACTTATCTACTCCAAGAGTGCCGAAGAGCATGAGCAACACTTGCGGGTAGTGTTGGAAAAATTGAGAGCACACCAACTCTATGCCAAATTTAGCAAGTGTGAATTCTGGCTGGAAAAAGTAGCCTTCCTTGGCCATATCTTGACCGTAGAAGGAGTAGCAGTAGACCCTGAGAAGGTAGAAGCAGTCTCCAACTGGCAACAACCAACCAATGTGGGTGAGATCAGAAGTTTTCTAGGTTTAGCTGGGTACTACCGGAGGTTTATTGAAGGATTTTCCAAGATAGCTAGACCCATGATAGAATTGCTTAAGAAAGAGAAGAAATTTGTTTGGACCGAGTCATGCGAAAAGAGTTTCCAGGAACTGAAGAGAAAGCTGACCGCTGCCCCAGTTTTAACCCTACCAGATATTCACAGGGATTTCGTCGTTTACTGTGACGCGTCCCGCCAAGGATTAGGGTGTGTTCTTATGCAAGATGGGAAGGTTGTGGCTTATGCCTCCCGACAACTTAGACCTCATGAGCAGAATTACCCAACGCACGATTTAGAATTTGCAGCTGTAGTGCACGCACTCAAGATCTGGAGACACTACCTGATTGGGAACAAGTGTGAAATATACACGGATCATAAGAGCTTAAAGTATATTTTCACCCAACCGGACCTGAACCTCAGACAGAGAAGGTGGTTAGAATTGGTTAAGGACTATAATGTGGAAATTCATTACCACCCTGGCAAAGCTAATGTAGTGGCAGATGCCCTAAGCCGAAAATCTTACAGACCAAAGAGTACCCACCTGCAAGAAGAAATGGCACGATTAAATGTGCACATCGTTCCCCAGAATGCTAGACACCAGCTGATGATCCAGCCCACTCTAGAGGATCGGATCAGAGAAGCCCAGGGAACAGACAAGGATTTAGTACAGATCTGCAAGCATACCGGAGAAAATAAGGCACCAGACTTTAGAGTCGACAGTAAAGGAACGCTGTGGTATAAAGATAGGGTTTGTGTACCTAAGGAAGGAGACTTTAGGCAGATAATCATGGACGAGGCTCACAACTCGCCATATTCCATTCACCCGGGATCCACCAAAATGTATTTGGACTTAAAGCAGAACTATTGGTGGAAAGGAATGAAAGCTGACATAGCCCAGTATGTCGCCCAATGTGATACCTGCCAGAGGATTAAAGCGGAACACCAGAAGCCGGCAGGATTATTACAACCCTTGCCTATCCCCGTTTGGAAATGGGATGAGATAGGAATGGACTTTGTGGTAGGACTACCCAGAACACAAAAGGGACATGACTCTATATGGGTAATAGTGGATCGACTCACTAAAGTCGCTCACTTTTTGCCTGTACGGACGAATTATGGTGGAGAGAAATTAGCCAAACTGTATGTGGAAAACATAGTGAAGTTGCATGGAGTGCCCAGTAGAATTGTTTCAGACCGAGGAACCCAGTTCACCTCGAGATTTTGGAAAAGTTTGCATAAAGCTATGGGCACCAAGTTGGATTTTAGCTCCGCGTATCACCCTCAAACCGATGGCCAGACAGAACGAGTAAATCAAATAATGGAAGATATGCTGAGAGCGTGTGTCCTTACCTATGGTAAAGATTGGGAACAGAGTTTACCCTATGCAGAATTTTCTTACAACAATGGTTACCAGGCAAGTTTAGGTATGTCCCCGTTTGAAGCCCTCTACGGGAGGAAGTGCAGGACTCCTTTAATGTGGTCAGAAGTAGGAGAGCGTACATTAGTGGGGCCCGCACTCATAAAGGAAGCCGAAGAGAAAGTAGCCGAAATCAGGGAGAAGTTGAAAGCAGCTCAATCCAGACAGAAAAGCTACGCAGACAAGAAGAGGCGAGAACTGGAATTTAATCCAGGAGATTTTGTTTATCTCAAGGTTTCACCCATCCGTGGAACCCGTAGATTCCAAGTACATGGAAAATTGGCCCCTCGGTATGTCGGACCATACCCGGTGCAGAAGAAAGTTGGGAAGGTGGCCTACCGATTGGAGTTACCCGAAGCAATGTCAGATATACACCCGGTATTCCATGTATCCCAGTTGAGAAAATGTCTGAGAGTACCTGAAGAAGAACACATACCGGGGGAAGAGATAGACCTGCAGACAGATCTGCGATATCAGGAGGTACCAGTCAAAATTTTGGACACCATTACCAAGAGAACCAGAAACTCCGAAGTGCGATTATGCAGAGTACAGTGGAGCAGACACAGTGTAAAGGAAGCTACGTGGGAAAGAGAAGATGCCCTGAAGAAAGAGTTCCCCCACCTTTTTAGGAGCCAGCCGAATCTCGAGGACGAGATTTCTTTAAGTGGGGTAGGTTTGTAACACCCGCGTTTAATCTCTGGGAAAAACACCTAATTAAACCACCCGGTAAAAAGTTTCAAAATGTTTTACCACCCGAGCTCCCGCCCCCGCCATCCCCGTCCGCCTTGTTTCCCCCCCCCCCTCTCTTTTTCCTGCCCGCATCTCGATCACTGCCATCTTTTCCGTCCCGTCGCGTGTCACCCGCCCTTGGGTCGACCACCGGGTCCGACCAACCCCGACGCCGTCGGCTTTCCGCCGCGAATCCCGCCGGCTTCCCCCTCCCTCTTTTTCCCCTCCCCTTTTCCCCTTTTTCTCCTTTTTCTTTTCCCCTCTTCCTTTTTCTTCCTTTCTTTCTTTTCCTTCTTCCTTTTCTTTCCCCCCTCTCCCTTCCTCTGTTTTCCCCTGCCCCGAGCGCCCTGCCCCACGCCGCCTCACTCCGGCGCTGCCGCTCTGCTCGGCCCCGCTCCGCCCGCCGGCCAATCCACCGCGCGCGTGCACGTCACCACCAGCACTACCGCCCGCCACCACCCACGCCGCGCGTCGCGCACGCCAACACCGCCGCTTCCCTGTCCTGCTCGCCGCCGGCCCCATCCCCGTCCACCCCGCCGCTCACGCCTCTCCCTCCGCCACGCCACCCGACCGGCGCCGTGCCGCCCCTCATCCGCGACCCCACCTTCTTGCACGCAACCGCCGACACGCCGCCGGCCAAACCTCACCCCGTCCTCTCTGCTCTGCTCATCACCGCCATCGCCGCCGGTGCTACCCGCGCGCCACCGCCGCCTCCACGCAACGCATTGCCGTGCACACCACTGCTCAATCGGCTCCGTCGCACGCGCCCTACACCACCCTGTCCGTCGCTGCCGTGCGCCGCTCGACCACGCCACGCTCGGCTCGACGCACCGCCGCTCCGACCGCCGTACGCAGCGCTCGCGCGTGCACGCGACCGCCCGGACCCACCACGGTCTCGTCGCCAAGCATGGCAGCGCCACCGTACGCACACACACAGCTCCGCCACAGTCCCACCTCGCTCCCCGTGCCACCAACCAGGCCCGGTCGCCATTGATTCCGCTCGCCGAACGCCTCCTCCCCCTCCTCTCGTCGGCGCGCCTCTTCGAGCTCCGCCACGCCTATAAAAGGGGCCGACGAGCACCACCTCCATCACCTCTCCCTCACCAGCCACCCAGCTCCCCCTCTCCCCCACCGCAACGCCGCCGCCATCGCCTCCAGTGCCGCCGCCGCCGCCGCTCTTGTGAACCGGCCGCCTCACTCCACCTCCGCCCGAGGTAGGACCACCAGTGGACTTGCCACGACCCCCTCTCCCTTTTCCCCCTGTTCCCGACCACCGCCACTGCCCCTATCACCGGCGATTTGGCCGGACAGCGCCGCCGCCGTCGCCCCCCCCCCCCCCCCCGTGCTCTGTTTCGCGAGGAAGACAGCACTTTTGTGCATAACCCCCTGAAGATTGTCCTATTCAACCCGCCGTCCACATAAACAGGAGCCCCTCTCTCTTGCACGTTTACACATGACCCCCTGGACTTTGAACAAATTAACCCGCAGCCCTTCGGTCACTATTCTCTCTCTCTGTTTATTTCACCCGAGGCCCCTGAGCTTTCCCATAATTACAGACAGGTCCTTATTCTTTTTAAACAGCCCCTAAACCCCACTAAACTCGTCATTTCATGCGCCAGATTAATCCCGTTTGACCCCAAACTACACCACAATATTCACCAATACATTCCCGCCAATTCCAACCAGTCCATACTCAAAAATAATCGTGTCACTATCATTCGCTCTCTTTTTCCGTCCTTTCTTTTGGAGCTCAATAAAAGCTTTTTCTTTTATTTATTGGGTGCTTGTTTGTGTGTGTGTCGTAGACTCCGCTGTGAACGAGGAAGGACTCGAGGAGGAGCAGTGCTACGAGCAGGAGCTTGGAGACCAAGACCCCGGGCAGGAATCCCCCGAGGGTTGGGAGAACGGCAAGTGCAATCCCACCCTTTGATGCATATTGTTGTCCCAGTTTTTATAAACACAACCCATGGCCTGTTTTATAAAACTTGCATAATTTTTCCGCTAAACCTGGTTGGATAGCCATACCTTGATTGTTATGACTGATTCCTTGACAACCTAGATTAATATTTAAATATGACAACGCTCTATTTGAATATTGGTCACTGCTAGAAATGCTTAGGAACATTTTACCATTATACCCCCACAACTAATACTTGGTGTTTACAAAAGCAACCGTGTGCGTGCTTTAAAATAAAAGAGATGATTGTGTAAATAAAATGAGTACCCGTGTGGGATGAGACAGACGGTATTTCCGCGTGAAATACCGAGGTGAGCTCGAACCCGTGTGGTTGAGCATGGGGGAGTTGTCTATCCTATCACAAGTTTTGGGATGATGTTGATGTGTCATCTAGCCTAACCCATTTTTTTTCTGTACCACCACTCGACCGTTGTATGTGGCAACGGCCTAGCATAAATCCCACTAGTTGAGCTGCTGGTTAGGTGGTGTGCTGGTGAGCAACAGCGGGCCATAGAGCCGGGGATACAGTCTATGTGAGGTATGCCCCTGGTTAGAACCTCGTTGGTAGGTTGCTAACCCCTGGTCGCGTCTGTGATAACTTGTCAGTTTAGCTATGGTGGGTAATGGCTTTGATAGGAGCTGCACTGGCACTAAGGTGTTCTTGTTGTGGTAGCCTAGTTGTGGTTGTGTACACCTCTGCAGAGTTAAAACCTATCTGGATAGCCGTGTCCACGGTACTGGGCGAGTTACGGCTTGGTCACTTCACTAGTCCCCTGTTTTGGTGTAAGAAAGAGTTGGTGTTTGGTTGAGCTGAGAAATGTTTTGACTTAGGCTACGACAGATGGGAAATCTGGTAGCAACAAAACCGTGTACGAAAAAGCATTACTTTTACTGTTCCTTTTAAAAGAAACATTTGTGAAAACCCTTTGCGAAAACTAACCCTCTGCATGTGTAATAAAATTTGCTTTGCTGCTAATTAAACCATAAGCCATCCTTGTTATAATACTTGCATGCTTCTGTTGTACCCTCCGTGGTTGTGGTTGCGCTTGCTGAGTACGTATGTACTCACCCTTGCTTAATCTGTTGCAGAAGCAGACCCAGACTTTGTGCCTGAGGATATCGTCTAGTGGGGTTCGTTCTGCACCCAACCTTTGCCTGTGTGTTAGGGTCACCCGCTGGAAGCCGCATGCGTTGCCACTCTGATGAAGACCTCTATGTTATCAACCTTTTTATCTGGAGCTTAGCGTTAGTTCTGTTTGTCGTGGCCCTGCAATGCCACCGTCTACCGTAGTGTTGTTTTTGTACTGAACTATCTGTTGTAATAATGTGAACCAGCATCCTGGGACTGGTATTTGTATCACATTAAGTTCTCTCTTTCGAGGGGACGCTTCATTTAGGGCGTTCAATAAGGTTGTGAGCACAGCGGGAGAGAACAATTCTTCTTGTTCGAAGGGAGCGAATCGCTGCCAGGATTAAGCACCATGGCAGCGCTCAGTACTCAGTGTTTTTGCCAACACAAGTGGAAGATCATCAAACAGGTTACCCGCGTTCAAACCTATTTGATGGTCTTTGTTAACGAGTTGGTGCAAAAATGAGCAAAAAGAGGAAAAACAAAGCAGAGAAACTGAGGTGGTGTAGCGTTCAACAATGAATTGAGGACATCACATTGATTTACACATGTAACTGATGGAAGGTGCTTAGATTTAGAGCGTTCATCAAGGTTGTGAGCACAATGAGAGAAAAATTCTCCATATCCGAAGGGAGTGAATCGCTGTCGGGATTGATCATCACCATGGCCACCCTCACTACTCATGGAACATCATCAAATGGTTTGCCCACACTCAAACATTGTTTGATGGTTTTCGTTAACGAGTTAATGCAAGAAGGAACAGATTTAGAAAAAACAAAGCGAAGAAATTCAGGTGTCGTACGACTTTGATGATGGATGTGCTTACCGTGCACAGGTGTTGACATGGAAGTTGAGTAACAACAGGCTGGGCAAAGAAATGTTTCTCTTAATGTTCGATATAATTATGCAACTGTAATCTATTATTGATCATTCACTAGATCGGACATCAACCATGTCTATATGTTACTCCGTCTTCTACCGGACAAGTAAAAAGGCAAAAGATTGATCCATAACCGTGATAGGCATCCATTAGTTACTGCAGTCTAAGTTCTCATTGCATAACTAGCAAAATAGCAGTATTTTTCATATAATATTTTGTCAGATAATATTTTCCTGATGTGATTGATTACCCTTTATATTTGATTTTCTCCCTTCTTAAGCTTTCTTTCATGCTATACCATTCTGACCATTGATTTGTGCAGCATGCTAGGATACCAATCATACTACTGATTCGTGAAGGGAATCGACCCAAACACCATTATATTTTGTGGAAGGTTTCTACTTTAATCCAATCGTCCCGTGTTATTCTATTACAAGTTCGTCGAGGTAGTTCGCATGTCCGTTGAGGAAGGAAATATCTCATGCCAATAAGTTGCATTTTGTATATATAAAGTTATATTAATTACTTTATTCACTTACCCATAATCAATACCTTCATATTAGGTCATACAATCTATTATGTTAGACCAACTCCAGCAGAGCCAACAAGCTCCTATCCCAAGTTTAGAGGGTCAAAAAAGTTACACTCCAGCAAACCTAACAAGCCCCTATCTTAAATTTAGATGGTCCAGAAAAAAGTTACACTCCAGTAGTCCCTCTACTTGCCCTCCTATTTGGGAGGCTTCCAAATCCACCCCATTCTCGAGGGTCTATAGAAAGCCCTATATTTATTAGGGCTATAGCTGGAGTCAGGGGCGAATCCAGCGGTGGGTCGGGTGGGGCTCAAGCCTCCCCTACCGCTGGAAACCTCATGGAGCCCCTCCTAAGCCCTCCAACAATTTGTGATCATGGATGAAGGAGAAGAAGAGGAAAAGAGGGAGGAGAAAGAAGAGAAAGAGGAAAAGGAGAGGGAGGAAGATGAAGGATGGGTAGATGAGCCCCCCTCCCCTCCCCCCTACCTCCATGGAGTTGTAGCATTTGTATGGCCCTTAGAAAAATAGAGGTAGCCTCCATTTAATATTTGTAGCTGGTTTGAGAGGTATTGGTGGAGTTTATCTTAATAATATAATATTATTTCCATATTAATTGAAATAAAAATAATACACACCGTTGGTTTTTGAAAAGATCTAACAATCTATATTAACACTTAAAGTCCATTAATTAGAGTAAATAAATAGTTAAATTCTAAATTAAATAAATAAGGAAATTATAAGTTAATCAAAGAATCAATGTCAAATACAATAGTAAATATAAGTTTGCATCATTAAGTCATATAATGTGCCACATACACGATGATAAAAATGATACGTTAGTTTAGACACACTTGGACAAACCGTATTAACAATAAAACAACGGATATTTAAATAGAATTATATTTAAATTAAAAAAAACTAAATATAAGTATAAAAAACTAGGTACCCGCGCAAATTTGTGCGGGCCACCTTGCTAGTTAGGTAGAAACTTAAGGTAGTTTGCTGGATAATTAAAACTCTACACATTATAAGATATGCCATCTTTTCCCATAGTTTCATACAAGTGGCCAACACAGTTTTAGTACTTTCTATTATTTTTTTATCAAGTGGTCTATTTTTTAGTATACTTTCTATTATTTTTTTATCAAGTGGTCTATTTTTTAGTATAATTTGTATATTTTTGAAATTTTTATCAAATCATCCACAATATAATTCCTGGTGAGTTTATCTCCATAGTTATGGTATGTAGTTATCTAAATATACTAAAAACCATTGGCCATCTACCAAGACATTCTTAAAAATGGTGGAAGTCTTACGGTGACGGAAACTAACATCTATTCAAGAGAAATCCGCGGCTGCGCAGCCGATGCCAGCACGTTATAACTTTCTCGCCTTTTTTAATTCGGTCGTCTGGCTCTCCCAGGAACCATGATGAAATGGACCGAAATATCTGCCGTGAGACGCAACGGCCGAACCACGGTGGTGGGGGGCACCATGGCCACACCATGAACGCGACAAAAAGAAGCCAACATCTTTCGTTAATTGTTTGCTTGCGGTACACAGTGACCTGAAGAAACTAACAAATAATGCACTTTGGCATGAGAGGAACAGGAATTAAAGAGCCACGCCGGCACCAGGTAATTTTATTGCACGTTGATAAACAGGCAGATCACAAACCAGTTGGAGAACAGGAAACGACAATGGCGATCGGCCGTGATCCAGGTAGTGTTACACCACTTACACGAATGGCGCCTCCTGGCCGTGGTCGAAGTATGCGCCTGTTGGCCCGCCTTCTGGCAGCAGCGCCACTTTCACCAGGTTGCTCGCGCCTTCCTCCGGCGTCAGGGGCCCGGATTGTATGGTCATGTCCGTCTTCACGTAGCCGGGATGCGCGCAGTTGACGCGCAGCTCGGGGTGTTTTCCTGCTAGGATCCTCGAGTACGCGTTCAGGGTGATCTTGGACATCTTGTACGCCGAGAAATGCATCGGCCACCCATGCTGCTCCACCTCGCCGGCCGCGAAGTCTCGCAGGTACGTGGCTAGCACCTCGTCTAGTCTCTCCTCGGTGAGCTTCTCCGCGTCGTTCAGCTCCTGCTTCAGCTCCTCGTTGTTCATTAGCTGCAGTAATGGAAAGAACTTTTAGATTTAACCTCTGTTGTACTATAAGTTGTATAAGATGCAGTTTTGTTAGATTGGGAGATGTTGCCAAAAGAGCTTGGTTATTACCCTTAGCAGCCCAAATTCAGAGGACACGTTAATGATTCTCCCATCGGAGGAAGCTTGCAGCAGCGGCAACAGGGCTGCGATGACATGCTTTGTGCCGTAGTAGTTTGTCTGCAGGCCTTCTCTTGCAGCGCTGTAGGTCTCCCGGACACCGTTAAACATGTATTCAAGCCTCTGACTCCTATCCATGCTACTAAACTGTTGAGCTCATGCAACAACAAATAAATTTTCTCATCATCGGTTTGGCCTAAGCGCCTAATTAAGGTCAAAGTTCAAAACGCTTCACCGAGGTTCTTAATTATGTTGGTGAAAATACAGTGATTTCCTATACCTTTGACAATAAGCTGAACATGTAATAAAGCTCACCTTTTCCTCGCTGTTCAGGGAGCTATCAACAGGATCTTCGACGTACTCAACAGCACCAATTGCAGCATTATTTACCTAGATTAATTCTCCAAGTCTATTATAAGTCCCTGGTCATACATATCAAAACCTCTAGAAGTTTTAAAAGGCAAGATTTACCAGGATGTCTAGCTTCCCAAAGCGAGCCTTCAGGAAATCAGCCAACCGAGCGATGCTCGGAGCATCGGTGATCTCAAGCTGATGGAAAATAACATCGGAGAGGCCTGCTTCTCTGAGCTTCTCTACAGCGGCTGCGCCCCTCGTCTCGTCCCTGGCTGTCAAGATGACGGTGATGCCGGCGCCGGCTAGCTGCCGGCACACCTCTAGCCCAATCCCTTTGTTCCCGCCGGTGACCACCGCAATCCTGTCAAGGGTCATACATGAGCAGCAAAAAAGAAGAAGGAATGTTTCCATATACCAATTAGTTAGATAGAAAGACTGCACGCGAGAACGCAGCATGGAGCTTAGGCCTTGTTTAGATCCCAACTTTGGCACCCCAAAGTTAGGATTTTAGCATTGTAGTGTCACTGTAGCATTTCGTTTGTATTTGTGAATAATTGTTCAAACAATGATTAATTAGACTCAAAATGTTCGTCTCGTAAAGTACAACAAAACTGTACAATTAGTTTTTGATTTCATCTACATTTAGTACTCCATATATGTGCCGATATTTTGATGTGATGAGAATCTTTTTTTTCGATAGTAGAATTTGAGGTGCAAACTTTGAAACTAAGGGCTTAGTATGGCACGTACCTTGCGTTGGGAATAGCGCCCTCCATGAGCCTTCACTACAAGCTGAAATATGTGCTCAGACAGGTCGCTAAAAAAACCTCACTAAAAGCTCAAGCGAAAGGAGAGCGCTCAAGGTAATGGTTAAATACCTTCTTTCGAAAGGAAATGGTCGGAGTAACGTACCAGCAGCGATTAACGACTGGACTCACGACCTATTATCCAGTGCTTGAAATCATATGATTTTCCTAATAGTACTAGCTAGATGCTTCAGGAACGCAGCATGGATCGAGATGTGGCACACGTACGTACCTTGTGTTTGGCTGAATGGACATTGAGCCCTCCATGAGCGAGCACCACGATCTGGATTGACAGGATAGGAGTCGCTTCGATCTGGTCGGCACTTGGTAGTTGGTCCAGAGATTAACACACAGCAGGCGAGTAGCTAGTTTGGTGGTTGCCAGTGAATCGATCAGTTGGTGATCACGTGGGATAAAAACACGGTACAGCGTTTATCGTTTGATTGATACCCGCCACCGGTCGGCCAGCAGATTTGTTTGTGTGGTCTTCGTTCGTTCCCCAATCCATTCTACTGGCATTGGCATTATGCTGCGGCCGGGAAGGTGACAGTACGATGTCAGTACCCACGTCTGTGTGTCGGTGTGTTTGACAGGACGGGTAGCGGGTGTGGGCCTATTCCCTCTGTTTTAAAATAACTGTTTATAAAAATTCATGTTTTTCTCACAAACACGCTTCCTGAACGACAGTTAAAAAGGAACAGGAGGAACATCTTATTAGGATTGTTCGGTCAAAAAAAACCGAAGCCTTCAATAGTTGGAAATGGGGTTCGAACCCTGACAGGTAGACACATGAGAAATATAAACTCTATATAGCAATATTGAATCCGCGGTTGGACCAGCTGAACCGCGAAAGGGATCACCCTCCAGTTTGGTCCTAATAACAGCAATTGGTTCACGTGGACGTAGTCTTACAGTAGGACTGTTTGTGATCTTTTGTCGCACACTACTAGGTTTTCAACATTTTCCGAGTCTTACTAGTCTTACTAGTCTTCTCTAATCAGGATTTCCACAAATAGATAAGGATTTTTAAGTATAATTTAGACATTCTCTTGGAGATATTTGCTAATGTGGCTGATGATCTTTTTCAATGTTGGTTAGGGATTTTTGGTTGTTAATATGCTATAATCTCTGATTGCCATGGGTCACGGATGTGTATTAGTTATATAGTTTGCATGCTAAAACAGAGCAATTTAAATAATCTCTATTTCTTTCTAAAATGGAAACAAAATATAGCTCATCAAAATAGAAATAAAATTCTTGGAGGTAGGGATGCGTAGCTCCAAGAATTCCTGGGCTTGAACTTTGAAGGTATGCCAGGTAAAATGGCTCATAAACACAGCTTAGCTAGCACACTATTAAATCCATCATCCATAAGCACCAAGTCGGTTGGTTGGTTGCAGTGGCAGCAAATTTCATCAATTCATCAGACTAAAAAAATTTCGCCATGCGCTTGTGCAGGCACCATATTTCATTAGGACGTGTCTTAGCACATATTTCATTAAGAAAAAGAGAATTACAATTACACAATCTCAAGAGAACCTTCGAGATGCGCATACCAACTCTAAATCACTGGAGGTAAGATGTGTAGGGTTATGCAAGACCACGCCTCTAAGAAAGACGTGACATCAGTAACGCCGCCATGATCCGTTCATCCAAAGAGAACATAACGAGTTTTCACCACAATCGTTCACATACATAGGCAGTACATGATCCATGCACATGGACGGATGAGAGCGTACCCGTGCCGATCAAACATCACATGAAGGACGCCATCTCCTTGCCCTCCTCGAAGAAAACCCCCGTCACACCGCCTTCCGGCAGCAGCGCCACCTTCACCACGTTGCTCGCGCCCTCCTCCGGCGTCAGGAGCCCGGAGTGTAAGGTGATATCTGTCTTGACATAGCCGGGATGCGTGCAGTTAACGCGCAGCTCGGGGTGCCTCCTGGCCAGGATCCTCGAGTACGCGTTCACTGCCGCTTTGGACACCTTGTACGCCGCGAACGCTACCGGCCACCCGCGCACCTCTGCCATGCCGGCCTCGAAGTCGTTCAGGAATGAGTCCAGCAGCTCACTCAACCTCTCGTCGGTGAAGTTGTCAACGTCGTTCAGCTCATGCTTCAGCTTCTCGTTTCTGAAATACTGTATGGGGAATAAAAAACTTTGGTTGAAAGTTGAAATTATCACTCTGGTACTATCACAACAAACGGAAGAGGTGGGCATCATCATCTAATTAAACTACATTCTGACTTGATCACTAGCATGCACCCAGTATTGCTCAGTGGGCATGCTGATCCCACATGTCAGTGATAAAGCCACAGCTTGCAGTTACAGCAAAGAGTCATATCGTGATTGAACCAGTGTGAGCAAGATCAGTTACCCTTAGGAGCCCAAAGTCGGAGGAGACATTAACGATTCTCCCATCGGAGGAGGATTGCAGCAGAGGCAGAAAGGCTTCAATCACATGCTTTGTGCCATAGTAATTTGTCTGCAAGCCTTCCTTCGCAGTATCGTAAGTTTCCCGGCAATTTCTCCATAACCATTCAAGCCTCTCATCCCTATCCATGCCTTTGAACTGTCGCACACATCAAGGGTTGTTAATTCGTTTCTCATTTTATCTTCAGTCTTTTGTGAAACAACCAAATTTGTGAAATACAGTATTTTCTCGATTAAAGTGTTTACCCAAATTTGAGATGTTTATTTTTTCAGACTTTTGGTTAAATCATCAAAACTGTAAAATTCGGTATTGCTCGATCAAAATGTTTGCCTAAATTTAGAAAGTTTCTTATAGGCGTTTCAGACAAACATCTTTTTCTATTGCTCATTGATTTGGTGGTTAAATAGCAATAGGGAAACATGGAAAGTTTCACATTCCTTTTTCAAATTTCCAGTTTTCCAAATTCCCGTGAAGGGGGGTGGACACCGTCTTCTAGAGTTCTAGGAAGAGATTTTGAGTTGAAGCAAGAATTGATCCATGATTCTGATGTTGTACTATGAGTGGCTAGTTGTTCAGCAAACTTCAAATTGACAATAAAATACCAAAATTCAATTTGTGGGGGTTTTTTGCCAGAATTGTCTTTTTGTTCCTATAAAAAAGAATGAAAAGTGCAAAATTTCAAATTTCAACAAATGTTCACTGAAATCTTAAACCTTTTTACCCTAATAATTAGATAAAAGATGAGGATGCCTCATGAAGGCTTTGTGTTGTAGGAAACACAACGATTTCCAATAGGTTTCATTCACCATTGAACACTAGATACAGCCTACCTCCTAATACCTATGACTAGCTGGGAAGAATTGCAGCTCACCTTTTCCTCGCTCGTTGCTGAACCACCAACAGAATTTTGGAAGTACACAGCCCCGCCAACAGCGGCATTATTTACCTACAAAACAATATAGTTCAGAAATACTATCAGTCACCGGCAGCTACTGAACATCAAGTCCTTGAGAATTTTTTTTTTTTTTTTTGAGGAAACATGGATCTTTCATTCATTCATTCGAGAGTTACCAGGATGTCCAACTTCCCAAAGCGGGTCTTCAAGAAATCGGCCAATCGAGCAATGCTGGATGCATCCGTGATATCCAACTGGTGGGAAAGGACATCGGACAGCCCCAGGACTCTGAGCTTCTCGACGGCATCAGCGCTCATCTTCTCGTCCATGGCCGTCAAAATGACGGCGATGCCGTTGCTGGCCAGCTGCCGGCACACCTCTAGCCCGATACCTCTGTTCCCGCCGGTGACAACGGCAACTCTGCCAATGTTTATTTACCATCCGCCACAACGAGTGGTTCGTGATACTCAGCAACTAGAGAACTCACTGATTCCTAGTTATAAGTTTCATATGGCACGTACGTACCTTGTGTTGCAACGATGGGAGATCCCGTCTTCCATGAGCGTGCGCTGCGCCTGCGAGCTCGAGCAACAGGATATATGGGAGCTGTCTTGATCCGACACTGGTCGATACTGGGTGGATATGTAGTTTCAAGAGAAGAACAAGAGAACTAAGCTACGGGTGTTATATATATTGGATCCGCCACAGCTAAGCAATCCAGCTGATATTGCATCTAGTGCCTAACTATTCCAAGCTAGTGACCATCCGGCTGCTAGCTGCCTCCGTTCTCACCTAATGGTGTAAAAAGATTAACCCATGGGAATGGTGACTAAAAATTACTCGTCAATGTCATTTAGATTTGCTATGAAAGAGTAGAATGACATTGAGGGTACAGAAGACAATTATCCAACTTTATTAGCCACTTTATATTATCCAAACTTTTTATTAGCTATAAGTCTATAACTGATCCATCCAGTAATTATCTTAGCTAGCTAACACTAACAGTCTCCACTTAACTACTACTTTTTTAGCTACTGAGCTAAAAAGGACTAAAATGCCTATGTATAGGCACGGACTGAAAATTACCCACCAATAAGTTTGCTATGATATGATAGAGTATCACCAAAGATATGTTTCTGTACTTTGATGTGGTGTGATTGGCACGAAGTGTGAGTGTTAATAGGTCGGCCATCATGTGGAAAACGGGCATCCGAGGTGCACGTCAACGTTATACATGCCAGCAGCTCTGTGCCTTTGTCTGGTCTTCGTTCAGTGTTGTGATGCCTAGCTAGCAACCATCGAATGGATTGATGATTGCGCGACATGTGTGTGGCTCATATCATAAGAGTACAAGACATGCAATCGCATTTCCTTCTGTGCTCTCAAGTCTCAACGTCTTCACCATCAACAGTTAGTTCGCGAAACATAAACGTGTGCAAACAATGTGCATAACATGGTCATACAACCCCAAAAGCCCGGCAACTTTTCAACTCACATATGAACCATGGCAATTTCCACATGGTTTACACTTTTTAGATAAGAATATATAGTGGGCAAGCTCCTGTGATTAGTGAAGAGAAAAGAAGAAAGATTTGGAGGGATACAATAACCACTTGCAAGAAGAGATGCACCTTATGTAGCCTCTGTAATTAAGGTTCTCAAAGTTGCTCAGGCGGAGAAGTCAATAGCCATCAACTATACCCAGAACGGTTTCCTCAAAAAAAAAACAATACCCAGAACGAAAGTAAGGACACTGCAACAACTGGACAATATAGAAGTGAACATGGAAAGTGGGCCTCCTAGCTTATTCGGATAGCCCGCAATATTTTTTTTGAAAAAAGTACTTTTATACCTTTTCAAAGTTCTAGATTATTCACACAACTTTTATAGATTTCATCGAACTTCTCAGGGCAACTTTTAGGATAAGATTTTCAGAAGTACTTTCAAAGGAAACTTCTCGAGGATAATTTTTCATGGAGATGAGTTCAAACACAAAGTTATCTAGAAAACTTCGTCAAAAAGGTTGTGCCAAAAAATGTTTCAAAAAAATTAAGAAGTTTTCTAAAGACTCCCTTTGAATAAACTGTGTGGTCAATTTAATGAAGGGGGTCGGCAAGAGTACTCCCTCCATTCCTCAAAACCTGACGTTTAGGACAGCGACACGGTCTCCAAAACACAACTTTGACCTCTTGTTATTATAAAAATATTTATCAAAGAGTGATATATGTATACTTTTATGAAAGTATTTTTCAAGGCAAATCTATTCATATAGTTTTCACATTTATAAACTCAACAATTTAAAAGTTATTTATGATTTATATTCTCAATGTTTGACCCAATCCTTGTCCTAAACGTCAGCTTTTTTGGAATGGAGGGAGTAAGTAGTTAATGGAGCCATGTCGCATCCTGGTGTGAGAACTGATACGAAGGTATGTGGAGTGGAATCCTACATGAAGAGGGAAATGAGAAAGGTGAAGGAATGAGACTATCGCTAGCAGCCGATGGTAAAAAGACAAGTGATGCCTAGGGGCTTGCAAACTATATAGTTCGAGCACAAACAATCATCCTCAACATTCTATAAATTCGCAACTGGGTATACAAATGCAACTGGTGAAGTGGAGAGCAAAACCAAAGGAAACAGCACCCCATGTCAGGCGCAACTAGGCGACACTTTCGCTACAGTGTAGCCTAATGAAGCGCTCATGGAGGAGAAACGAGCATGGGCACCACGGCGTATTGTTTGCTAGTTGACAATTGAATAGAGAGATCAGTAATATGCGGTCCTGCACCGTTCAATGCCAAAATTTTAGCATGCCAAGGTTTTGGTATACCGATTATTTGGACCTTATTTGGTTTCATACCAAAGTTTGGCACTGTCTCATATTGAAACTCCAGCATATCAAGAGGTAAACTCCAGCATGTCAAGAGGTACATGGAATGGCGAGTATGGGACTCGCAAGTCTCCGATTTCCGTATAGGATTGGTCCCTTGCCTACGAACCTCCTGCCTTTTGCCATTGTGGAAAGAAGGCGGTCTCATGGATCTCATGGAGTGATGATCACCTAGGGAGTCGCTACGTGAAGTGCTTTAGAGCTCGGGTGAGTAGGAATCTGAGTGATTAGTTATTGGGATTTGTTGGATCATATTTGGATCTATGCAATGGGGGTTTGATTTTCGGTTGGTTTATGAACTTGCAGCAGGACGGTTGTAGTCTGCTCGAATGGTATGACAGTATATTGGGCAACCCTTTTGTGCAATCCCTTCTTGTTGATTTGCAAGATGCTGCCTGGACCTGAAACGGGAAAGGGCACAGTTGAGGGGTGCTCTTGCTGATGCCCTGAGGAAGCTTGAACAGCAAAAAAGGTAGGCAACAAAAGATGTGATGAAGGTTGATAGGCTAAACATGGATGCTGGTCTGATAATGATGGTGAAGAAGGAAGCTGAGCAAGTTAAAAAGTCGGTGAAGGGCATGCGCTTCTACAGTTTGGTGAGACTGTGGCTGGATGTAGTAGTGTTTGTCGTGCGTTTAGGCTAGTATATGGTCAATGAAATGCAACTGCTTTCTATGAACTGGTAGCAGGTCTGAATCTATGAAACTTGTAATGTATGCTATAATGTTATCTATTCTATATATGATAGAATGTTATCTATGCTATGGAATGAGTTGATGTCTACAAGTTTTTTGATTATGGACATGGTAACATTATCAGATGTTGAGAACAAACATAATGTTGAATAAGAGTCTGACAACATTACACAGAACTTAAATTATTCAATTTCACTTCCACTGCCATAACAAGGTTTAGCACAACTTGAAATGCCATAAGAATTTGACAACAGTACATGGAACTTAAATTGTTCGACACAACATGGGGTTACATGAAAATTGAAATAGTTCTACACAATATGGCATTACTACATGGAATTGAAATCATAAGTTGCATTTCACTTTAGAGCTTTGCTGAATCCCATGGTGGGAGTAGGAGAATTGGCCATTGTTTTCTTGCAATCTTCCCAGAACTAGTACTAGTTTTGTTGTTGCTAGGTTCATAGGCACTGACATGAGTACTAGTTGTTCCAGAGGTGATGTTTATGGTTGCAGTTGAGGTAGCTTGTGATTTTGGGACATTGGCCACCAAGCTGACAGTAGCACTGCCACCAGCCATAGTTGGTACCATTGCTCTCGCACTTGTCTTGGTCATCTTCTGCTAAAAGAATATGTTAGTTAAAGTTGAAAATCTAGTTATTGATTGTTAAAAATGTATCTACTAAAAATATATAATTACCTTAATTGTAGCATTTTGGTTGTTGCCAGATGATGTCTTTCTTTTCTTTGAGGATGTATAGCTTGATTGTTGAGCGTTAGACACCACAACCATCGCACTTGGAGCAGCAGAAGAATGAATACCTGAACCCTGAACACCAAAAGCTTGACCACTGGAGGCATGAGCACCAGAGCCTTGACCACCAAAGGCATGACCAGCAGAACCTTGACCACTAGAAGCATAAACACCAGAAGATCCATTTCTCTTCTCACATGTAGATTTGTTGTGACTAGCTTGCTTGCACTTAGTGCATCTGATCACAGTGCCAACTTTTGACATCTTTGATCCCTTGGGTGGCTTCGTTGGATCCTTTCTTCGTTCTGTCTTAGGCCTTCTAGGCATCCTAACATATCCTGGTGCCCTGAGCTTTGGTATATCAGATACAGGACAATTGTTCATGCCTTCAATTGTGCATATGTGTTATGGAGTGACTGCACTGAATAACAAGTTTATATGTAATCATCCAGGTTATTGGTCTTAAAAAATATGCACAAAATTGCATAAGGGCATGGCACTCATGGTGGTTGCCAATATCTACATGAGCACTCCATCTTCTCTAAGTCCCAGATCCCAACCTAAAATACAAGTGTCCAATAAAGAAATTGAACCGGATACTTAAACAAAACAGCCTACCCATGTCTCTACCCTACACGAGCATGACCAAGTCATCAATAATTCCTAAAGGTACTCAGGTGTTGTGTTGGATCCAAGAAACTCAAACCGAACATAGAAAAGGAAAGGATTGATCTCACCTTGCCCCCAATTTGGTGTGTCGCCAGGTTCTTCTATGCCCACACGTGCCGGGTTCCAAGCGGAGGTCGTGCTTCGGGGCCCTCTCTGCCGCACCTACCATCGCCGGGGGAGAGGAATCGAGGACAAAGGTGTGCCGCCAAGCGCTGTCGGGGGAGGAGAGAAATGGAGGAGAGGGGGGGCTAGGGTTTGGGATGGTGCCCTTTAAGACTGGATGCTGACTAGGCCCGACTCCATGCCAGACTGGCATTCGTGGTACCACATATGCCAAAACAGCCATCCGAACCACCTGGGGGTGTTAAATGGACGGTTTCAATAGTTGAAGTGTGAGGAACGTCCGGTTTCGTCATTGGGGATTGGAAATCGGACAACTACGATAGATAAGGGGTGTGGAATAGAATTTTTTCCTTCCAAGATCCCAAGCTTGGACGACCATTTTTAGAGCCTAAAATTATGGCTACCACAACTTGCGACCGGCGGAACAAGGGACCAGGCAACTGCTAGTCTGCCACTGAACACAACAATCCTAGCAAATATAGACATAAAGTAACACAGAACGAGCCAACATGTCCCGTCGTAAGCGGTAAGCTACTGCTAGAGATGACTAACTTACAAATAAAGATATGGTACATACTGTTGACACGAAACCGCGCCAACAACAAGCACGCGAAGTAGCTCCTTGCTGCCTTTCCACGCAAAGCAGTCAGACCGGTTTTGATAACCGGTCAGACCGGTTTCGCCGGCCGTGCCCGGCGAGAGACCAACGAACGCCCGTCCGGGAGGGACCCCGTCAGGACAGGCGCACCTTGGGTTGTTCTAGGATCGGCATGCCACCTAGAACGCCTTCAATCGACATAGAGAGAAGGAAGAACAGCATGGTAGGGTTGGAAGAGAAGGGTAAAGAGATAAAAGTAAAGACAAAACGATAAAAGGTAGATTTGATAGATTCGATTGGGGATATCTCTCAATCGGCCATGACCCTTTATATTTATAGGATGGGGAAGTCGTACCCCTTTAGGTCGGTTTACAATATGGGACAAAACTCAGAATCCTAAACCTACTCGAATTACAGATCCAAACCGGTCTGACCGGTTGGGCAAACCGGTCAGACCGGTTTCCCTCGGTCCGTGCCAATTTTGGTTGTCAACATATGTCCCCCTATTTTTGGCAAAGCTTGCGTGCCAAAAAATAATCTTCAATGATCAAGTCATCTAATAATTGAAATCTTGATATGGCCATGACAACCAACCGTAGTTCCTTGGTACATCAGAAGCATAATATTGATAATTATAAAAAGAAGACCAAGGATTATACCAAAACCATGAATTGTAATTAGGTATACTTGGATACGCATTCCATGGCACATGCATCGCCGGAATAAATGTTGAAGAATAATGAGATGACCGTTGATGCTTCTTTTCTCTTGGTGATGATGAATACCAACTTTGATCTCTTAACCGATTGTTTTGCTTTTGCAAGGCTATCTTCTGATATTTATGTAACAATTCAGCAAAGCTTGGTTTCTTCTTCACCACCTTACTCTTTGGAGTAACGCTTGCAGTTCTACCAAAATTTTTTATATGACCGGTCAGACCGGTCGGAACACCGGTTAGACCGGTTCCTTTAGAACCAGTAACTTTGAGATCATCTTGCCCCTCAACCGGGCATGATTGTTGCTCAGCTATATTATTTGCGACATGCTTATCATTGGAGACAATTTGATCAACATAACTAGCCGATGATTTTCCAATACACGGCTTTTTATTTACTCTTCCATCTTTTTTGACACGATAGACTTGTTTAATCACCTTACGCTTATTTTTCTGTGTGGACCGATTCTTTTGATCAAAACGGTCATTATGCATAGGTGATGTCTTATTAATTACCGGCTCCCTATAAGTAATATAATCTGAATATAAATATCAAGGAAGAGACGGCATATATGAATTATAATACCAAGGAGAATAAGAATAAGGCATATTAAAACAAGACTCCCATGGCATCGGTGTAGGTGATCCATACGGTGGAAACGATATTGATTTGTGAGAATTATTCCATTGCCGATCCCGATTATGGAACTTCTCCCTAGGAGAAGATTTTGATTGTTTGGAATTTTTAGACCGACTAGCATCATTGACAATCTTTTGTCTTTGAGACTTAGCCGGAAGTTTCTTGTTATACTTCGGCTTTTCTCAATGATGCTTATGATGGCCTTTGGATTCAATGGTTTTCCAAACACCAATCTCGGGTTTTTTAGGTTTAATCATCTTTGGTTTTAATTTATTTTGCGAAACCCTAGATGAAGCGGTTAGACCAGTTTGAGAACCGGTCAGACCGGTTACAATGCAACCGGCACCGTTGCCTTTGTTTTGTTGCCCCCCGAGCGTTGAAGTACTAGATACACTTTTTATGCTCATGCTAGGGGATTTTGGATCAACAATTTCAGCTAGAGACGGCCGATTTGTTTCTTGACCAACAACATCACAATTTGGCAAGTTGCAAGGATCAATAATAGCATTAGTCGGCTTTT
This sequence comes from Echinochloa phyllopogon, assembly GCA_033239725.1. Lineage (NCBI taxonomy): Eukaryota > Viridiplantae > Streptophyta > Magnoliopsida > Poales > Poaceae > Echinochloa > Echinochloa phyllopogon. The sequence continues at coordinate 39,065,744 of BTCW01000007.1, forward strand.
CAATAGCCAACTCTTGATCAACAGGAATTGAATCTACCTTATCATCTTCAGTAATCAAAAATTCAACATAGGTAGATAGACGGGTAGATATAGTACCGGAAGATTGTATCTCCTTTAATATGGCGATGGTCGATGGTGGCTGCCACTCTTTAATCTTGATAACACCTTGCTCGGTTCGTATGTAACAGGACAGAAACGATTCCTTGCAGATCCGTTCTGCTTCTTGTGCATATTCTTCACGTGCTTTCTCATAGTCATCTTCATATGCCACCATATTGCTAGGATTTGCTTCCCCAGCGGAGTCGCCAAAATATGTTGACATGAAACCGCGCCAACAACAAGCACGCGGAGTAGCTCCTTGCTGCCTTTCCGCGCAAAGCGGTCAGACCGGTTTTGATAATCGGTCAGACCGGTTTCGCCGGCGGTGCCCGGCGAGAGACCAACGAACGCCCGTCCGGGAGGGACCCCGTCAGGACAGGCGCACCTTGGGTTGTTCTAGGATCGGCATGCCACCTAGAACGCCTTCAATCGACATAGAGACGAAGGAAGAACAACATGGTAGGGTTGGAAGAGAAGGGTAAAGAGATAAAAGTAAAGACAAAACGATAAAAGGTAGATTTGATAGATTCGATTGGGGATATCTCTCAATCGGCCATGACCCTTTATATTTATAGGGTGGGGAAGTCGTACCCCTTTAGGTCGGTTTACAATATGGGACAAAACTCAGAATCCTAAACCTACTCGAATTATAGATCCAAACCGGTCTGACCGGTTGGGCAAACCGGTCAGACCGGTTTCCCTCGGTCCATGCCAATTTTGGTTGTCAACACATACTCAGTGTTTCAATGTTGTGTTTCAATGTTTGGGTCATCGTAGATGGTTCCCTTCATGAGCGTGCGGCACAAACTCAGCTCGAGCAAGTGGCAGATATGGCTTGCTTGAATGCAAGGATTGGGATTGCAGTCAGTCCTAGTTTCTTCATCGGGACAAATGGATAGAAATTTGAAAATTAAAGTCTGCCAACTACAAAATTTAGAATATTTTAAAATCTTGAAAAACTCAGTAGATGAGGTCTTTAGTGGGGGAGGATGGATTAAAATTGAGGTATGGCACAGCTTAAGTGAATGAGTTCCAAAGCCTCGAGTCATAGCTACAGTGTAGAGAAAAACATTTATTGAAGAAAGATAGCATGTCCAAGAAAACCGGATGATTCCCGTAAAACAAGGTATGGCAGTGAACATACCTTGCCATACCGGGAGCTCTGCCCCTGGAGGTCATGATGTTATGCCATAAAAAAAATTCAAAGTTGACACCACTTATAAGAGAAAAAAAAAGATGATATGCCCAGGGTTTAGAAGGACAAAAATGGATTGAACTATATTTCTCAAAAAAAGTATTGAGTTAGCCCAAAAACTTTCTATGGCATCAACTTAGATGCTGAGCTTTTTCAAGATTTTAAAAAACCTTGTAGATATGAATTTTATTTAAAGGGCACTTTAGTTCTCAAATCTCGACGCTTGGATGATTTTAGCCCCTGGTTCAAAGATAGGGTATCATCAGAAACCTGAATAGCTATCAGCAGCTCTAATGTGTTGCGGACATGAACACACTACTCCCTCTGTTTGTATAAGTTACCATTCTATATTTAAGTCAAAACCTTATATTATCGACCATCAATTTCTAGAAAATCATATACTTCTTCTTCTGTTCCGAAACATTTGTCACTGTTGACTTTCTACTCAAACATTGACAAACAAAATTTATTCATGTAATTAGTAAAGTGAAATAAGAACCGATGAAGGGACAAACAAAATCACTTTATGTTTGTCTTGTGACAGAAATGTTTGACTTATGACCTACTATTACAAACTTGAGGTAGAGAGGGAGGACTGCATCGAATTTCCCATGCCAAGAAACTCCTCAAGTAGTTGCGAGAACTCGAAATCAAAATATTATTGGTCACTATCACTACTATATGTGATTCATCGTTTGCACCTAACATTGATTCAGATTGTAGGTAGCAGCTAGCAGAGCATCAATGCGCATATATATATCGCGTTCCTTGAGCAGCTCTCTTCTTCTTTCTTTCTAAATTAAATCAGCAAGCGCGAACTTCATATGAACGATGCTTCCTCCCCGTCTTCAAAGAACGCGCCGGTGACCCCGCCTTCCGGCAGCAACGCCACCTTGACCACCCTGCTCCCGCCTTCCTCTGGCGTCAGGAGTCCAGAGTGTATAGTCAAGTCGGTCTTGATGTAGCCGGGATGCACGCAGTTGACGCGCAGCGCGGGTTGCTTCGTCGCCAGGATCCTTGAGTATGCGTTCATGGCTGCCTTGGCCACTTTGTAGGCCGTGAACGCAGCTGGCCACCCACGCTCGTCTACCGTACCGGCCTCAAAATCTTTCAGGAACATGTCCAGCAGCTCCTCCAGCCTCTCCTCACTTAGGTTGCCGACGTCGTTCAGCTCTTGTTTCAGCTCCTCATTTCTGAAAAACTGCATCGGCCGGGGAGAAACTTTGTCACTGTTTTATGCTATATATATCTAGTACAAAATAAAGAAGGGTCAGAGATTGGGCAAAACTGAAAGCATTATTCATGTTCATAATGCTGCGTTGCGTTGGCCTTAGATTGGAATTTGTAAATAATGTGCGATCATCAAAAGAACTAAAGAAGTTACCCTAAGAAGCCCAAAGTCTGAGGAAACATTAACGATTCTTCCATCGGAGGAGACTTGCAGCAGAGGCAGTAAGGCTTCGATCACGTGCTTTGTGCCGTAGTAGTTTGTCTTCAGGCATTTCTTTGCAGCGTCGTAAGTCTCCCGGGAATTTCTCCACAGCCATTCAAGTCTCTGGTCCCTATCCATGCCACTCAGCTGTCACACACACACAACAAATAAACTTGTTCAGAACGCTCCTACGAGCATAAACTCGCCTGCTATATCGAGCATGGCCCTCTAAAAACGTTGTTGGACGATAAACGCAACCAACTGATACAATAATAACTCGATTAGCTGAAGATGGAAAGCTCACCTCTTCTTTGCTTGTTATTGAACCGTTAGCAGGATCTCGGAGGTACTCGACGCCACCAAATGCAGCATTATTTATCTTCAAACACAGCACCTCCATCAACTAATCCCCACTGCTCCCATAGCAAACTTTCAAAACTTCAAAAGTAAACTTACCAGAATGTCCAGCCTCCCATAACGGGCCTTCAAGAAATCGGCTAACCTAGCAATGCTTGATGCATCCGTGATGTCCAACTGGTGGAAGATGACACTGGAAAGCCCCAGCTCTCCGAGCTTCTCGACGGCGGCTGCGCCCCTCGTCTCGTCCCTAGCCGTTAAGATGACAGTAACACCATTCCCAGCCAGTTGCCGACACACCTCTAGCCCGATCCCTTTGTTCCCGCCGGTGACCACACCGATCCTAGCAAGCAACCGCCATGAATCTCTAATACAGTTAAGGTGCTTAGCAAGAGCGAGATGCATACCTTGTGCTTGGAGAACTGGAGATGGCTCCCTCCATGAGCATGCACCACGAGCTCTGCTCCAACAAGGCGCAAGGAGATGACTTCCTCTGGTCAAATATTCGTGCTGTATGGGTGGGTATGTATTGGTTAGGTCGATCTTATCAACAAGTTAAAATAAAGGGAAAACAAGAACGAGATGCATACCTCTCAACTTTATACTCTTTTATAAGATGCTAGTTAAATAAGAAGGGGCCCTGATCCGATTACGTGTTCACGCGGTGCGTGCTAGCGACGTTCAGACGCCTGCGACAGTGCGCGCGACTGCCGACGTTCCGGTTCCGGCGGAGCTTTGTGCGCGCTCCGTGTCTGCCACATACCGCTGGCGAAGCTCCTCTGTAACTCCGAGGAACGGGGTAGAAAGCTAGGGACGACGGACTGAGTTCGGCGTCGCTCCGGCGCGCCATGGCCGGACGTCTCGGCAGCGTCGAGCTCCGTGGGCGCGCCATGACATGCCTTGCCAGCCGTCCCGTCGCGCCCAGCACCCCATCGGCGTCGCCCCCTTCGCCTCCGCCTACCACACCACGCCAGGCGCACGAGCGTGGCGGTGGCTAGATGCAAGGTGGCGAAGCTCCGATGTGCTCACGAGGAAGGGCCTGGAAGCTTGGGACGGCCAGTGTTCGGCCGGCGCCGCGACGGCGCGCCATGGCCGGCAAGAGCCGGACCCCCAGGGGTGGTCGGTATCTCAAATACCGTCCACCCCCTGAGCCCCTATCTGCCGTCCAATCGGGAATCGACGGCGCAGAATGTAAGCGTATCTGGGGGTGAGAGTCTTCCACGCCAAGCGCGCGCGGCACGGCAGCGGTCCGGTGGTTCGTCGGGAGAAGCAGCCGCTTGCTCACTTCACCGGAGCGGCGACGATCGCCGGCAGTGGCGGTGGCGGTAGAGGTAGCGATCAGACGTGTTCGTGGAGGTGCCGCACCCGCTCGGGCCTCCGGCGAGGCTTGTCACGGTGCCGCGCCCACCGGAGGCGACCAGGTCGAAGTGGCTCAGTGGCTGGGGCGCTGGGCCATGGAATTGGCCTGCCACGCAAGGGCCCCAAGGATCCAACTTTCGCAGCGCGGCGCGGCGGTGGTGTTCCGGCGAGGAAGGGGTCCAGGCCGCGCCGCGGACGAGACAAGCGCGCCGAGAGATGGTGCAGCTCTCACGGCAGTCGGCAGGCACCACCCCTGCAGCTTCAGCTCTCATTTAGTCTAGCTCAAGCTACATTCAGTCATGCATTATTGTGCAGTGTCATGGTGAGGATGTACAGGGCAATATGTTGGCAAAAATTCAGTTCTGTCTGTCAAATTCAGTTCTATCTCGCAGAGAACTAGTCAAGAACAATGGTGCAGCCAATTCCTAGCTAAATGTGTGAATAAAGATCATTAGAAACTACAGGATCCTGCAAGAAGAAGGGAAGGATCCGAATTGAAGAAACGAAACTCTCTGATTTTGCAGTAGCAAGACAATATGGATGCAGGATGACACATGACGCATGCTTCCGTTGTCTCTGGTCCTCTGTTATGACTATCTTTGTTTTTGTCTCTTTTCCCGGTTCAGTTCTCATCTCGTTAACCCAATGCATTATGAATTCTTGGCGGCGGCACCACATTTTTTTTCAAGAATTTAGCGCTGTTATGATGCGTATACAAGCTCAATCATGCCAAGGTCATATTTCAGTCAACAGGGAAAACTGAATTCCTTGCCGCGGCAGCTTCAGTTCAGTAGAGCACTAGTCTTTGCTATGTTCAGTTAATCGCGGAACTGTTTTTTTTATATACTTAAATCGCGGAACTGTTGACAGGCTGGCACCTGATGGAGCAAACTTCAGAGGTGCACAAGTTACAACTTATAACCAATCCACCAGGCCAACAGAAAATTTGTTCAGTTAACGCAGGTGTACCAGAGGTCCAGAGCCGGCGCCCATAGTAATGCATGCGGCGAGGGATGATACGGGGGGATTCAGGAGACGGCAGCCGGGGACGACCGGAATGCGCGCGGCAGTGGTTCTCCGGCGAGCCGCAGCATTACGTGCTGCTCCTCTGAAAATCTCCTCGTTCTGTACCGCGGAAATCAGCAGCTACGCGGCTGCAGTGCATTTCTTTGCACTCTGCAGGACTGCAGGAGCAGGTAAACTTCGTGGCGCGCGATGCCAGCCGTCGCGCCGCGCCCAGGACCCCGTCGCCGTCGGCCCTTCGCCTCCGCCTACCACACCGCGCCAGGCCCACGATCCCGGCGGTGGCTACATACACGCAAGACGGCGAGGCTCCAAGATGCTCACGACGAGGGGGCTGGAAGCTGCGTTCGGCGCCGCCGCTCTGGCGCGCCGCGACAGGGCAGAACAGCAGGCCAAGGGTGGACGGTATTTCGGAAATACCGTCCACCCTGGGCTCCTATCTGCCGTCGAATCGGAAATCAACCGCCCAGATCCGCGCAAGGGCGCCTTCTTCGCCAGGCGCAGCGCGGCACAGCCGAAGGCCGCGGTGATCCGGTGGCTCCATCGGGAGAAGCTCACTTCGCCGCGGTGATCCGATGGATCCATCGGGAGAAGCTCACTTCGACAGCGGCGGCGGCGACGACGACAACAACGGCGGCGGCGGCGGCGGTGGCACTGTGGCAGACCTTGGCACGAGCGCGAGCAGAAGTGTTTGTCGTCGAAGTGCCGCGGCCGCTCGGGCCTCCGGCGAGGTAGGGTTGTCTGCTTCTCCTGGTGCCACGCTCACTGCAGGGATGCGCATGCGGCGCCGTCCGGATAGGAGGCGAAATGCGAGCAGAACTGAAGCTGCGCCAGGCAAAGAACTCGAGCACCGTGCTTGCTTGCTTAGAGCGGCACGACCTCGGGGCTCCAGCACATAAAATTCTGCAGCTCTCTGCATCTGCTAGTTCTGTACTGTTATGAACATGTAACTGACTGCACTGTCGAATCGTGCAGATCGAGGGATCCTGTTGGGAGGAATAAAACTTGCATTGCCATATGTGTGCACCTCTGAATCTCTGATCGATCAGCCCCGTATCAGCTGCCTGTATGCAGTATGCAGACACTGCTTCTAGTAGTTCTAGAAATTCATCAGTGGGAAATGCTTCTTGTTGTCTGTCAACTGATTCTATTTACGGCCGTTGCCTCAACCAGACCGTCATTTAACGAGCAAGCACCGCAGTTCCCTTTTCTTTCTTTAAAGAGTTTCATTCACTTTCCTGCAGGTACAAGAGTGCCATCTGTTTATTTTCTTCTCTTCATCAGCTAATAGTTCTCCGAGCTACTCACTCTATCCTTGGCTATATAACATTTAGACCAAGTAAATTAGTTCATTTCAAGACTAAATAATTTATCCTAATTATCATATATTTTTGGATGAAGGTTATTCTGTAAATTTGTTTGTCCAAGCAGTTCCTTCTAATCTCCTTGGACTCACTCTACCAACACATGTAACAATGTATTTATCATTGGAACTTTTTCTGCAAAAAATGATTGCTATATAGTCATCGTTACTATAGATACTAAATCCTTCTGAACTTTGTATTCCTGAGAGCAGATGCAGCACAATAAGATCGAATATGAATATTTTCTAAAAGTATTCAACATTTCTAAAGTTTCAACATTATTCTTACGTAGGTGGAATATTTTCTATAGTGAAACTAGAATATTGTTACCCAAAATATTTTTCCTCTAAACCATAAAAAGTTTCTCGTAAAGTAGAACCTTTTTATTGAACCTAGAATAAGTTTCTTATAAACTGGAAAATTTGTTCCCCTAAAACTATTTACAGAGATGACAGGACAGGTCCCTGTATTTTTTTTCATCTGGGACAAATCAAGGTTGGCTGGCAGTATCAGGTTGCAGGTGATCTGGGCGGGAAATTGGATATCCTCTGAACAGCTGCATAATAAAGACATAGAAACCGACTAAGGTAAGCACTGACGCCATGCAGAAGCAAGCATAATGTTCACAAGAATGCCGAAAACCCTGACCTAGTTGTGAACATTCCAAATGAAAAGCTTATCACACTACCACAGACGATTCACTGTAGTTATTAACCATAGGGTCAATTTAAAATTTCATATAGTGAGAAATGGGGTATTATTTGTGTGTATTGGCAGCGCTTTTTGGTTGATAAGTTTGTTCACTGACGACCACCGTGCCCGAATATATTCAGCTACTCAGAAGCAATACATCCTGATTCAACCAATTTCTGTAAGCAAAAACGGATGAATATACATCCTGATTCAACCAATTTCTGTAAGCAAAAAAAGGAAGAACAACACGCCATGTAACTCCTCACCTGCTTTGTGATTATGAACATATTCACCTTCATCCCTTTAAAAAGTCAAAAAGACAATGTTTCATGCTCACGAAGAAATAGCATTTAACTTATGGTACAATCTATGTAAGCATAACAACCCAGAACAAAGAGTTCACAACACTAATTAGTGCGACAAACCATACAATTGTGGTCCATTGAAATTATGCAAACTTAAGAAGACGAGGAATAATGGTGTGGATCCATAAAATTTCCTCAACGTGCACAAGTCAAAATACAATACTAATTGCCACCAACTATGCTACAACCATTTCTTTTATTCTAACACTAAGGGAAATGTGATCATATTATATGATCAGACAAACCGTGCCTCCCCATTCAGATCAAAATAAGCACCAGTTGGGCCATCGTCAGGCAAGAGAGCGACCTTTACAGGGTTGCGAGCACCCTCTTCAAGTGTCAATACTCCCATGTGCATAGACATATCAGACTTGACATAACCAGGTGTCAGACAGTTGATATGCAATGTGGGATACTTCTTAGCAAGAATCCTTGTGTAAGCATTAAGGGCCGCTTTGGCAACTTTGTAGGCCGAAGATCCACCTGTTGGCCACCCATGTGCCTCCAGTAAGTTGGCCTTGAAATCTTCTAGGAACAAATCCAACAGTTCCTCTAGTCTCTTTTCCGTAAGATTGTCAATGTCATCGAACTTCTTCCTAAGTTCCTCACTATTGAAGTTCTGCTCAAAAAGAAAAAAATACGATCTTCATTAACTGAAAGTGAAGAAGAACGAGGGAAATGGACTGAAACAAAGTGTACACTTTTATTGCATGCAACCCCCAGTAGAAATGTTCTGTTGCATCAGTTAAATTTTTGTGGCAATATAGATACGACCATTGAAGAAAAAAGGTTCTGCCGCTAAAGAAAGTTACACTGAAAGAAAACTGTGGAACATGAAACCAAACAAGAATGCTTCTCCAAAGGTCATTGGTTGTTGTGCACCAAATAAATAAAGCTCAAAATGAAAGGGGAGCATTCAAGCATGTTACTGCACATATATTCTGGCAAAACACTATTGGCAATGGCCTGTGAGAAATAACTTTGGTATTTACAAAACTTACTCTCAGAAGTCCAAAGCCTGATGAAACATTGACAATTCTTCCAGAAGAGGACAACTGAAGAAGGGGAAGTAGTGCCTCAGTGACAATCTTGGCACCATAGTAGTTCGTCCTCATACACTGTATTGCTTCCTCGTATGTCTCTTTTGAATTTTCTCTCATCCATTCAACTCTCTGGTTTACATCCATGCCTTCAACCTATCAGCATAAACATATTTTAGGTCCCGAATGTCTACATTCCAACAGATACTGTGTCCCGAATGTAGGTCGTTTTAGCTATCCTAGATACATAGTCTTTGTTGCGAATGAGCGAAACTACATAACAAGAACTATGTATGTAGAATAGTCAAAACAACCTACAATTTGGGGTGGAGGGAGTACTTTTGTTTTTCTAGTATTTCTCACTAATACAATCATATGATTCAGTAAATGGTCAGGTTGTAGGTGCAGGTGCAGTCTAACATACAATTCAGTTTTGAAACATGGTGGCTTGCTGGCTGAATTGAATAGCTAATGAATGTCAATCTCAAACGAAGATATTTACAACATAACATCTCAACATCTTGAAGACAATAGCAAACAACTATAGAAACAGGCAACTGTGGCTGCATTAACTTTGCTTTCTTGTGAAATATAAGAATTACATTGGAATAGCTCACAAACTGCACCTGCAAAGCAACTGTACTTTGTATGTAATATTTTGCTTTAGTTAAGAGTACCTGGTCCTTGATTTTGGCAACCAAAACTGGATCCCTGTCAACACCTGAAATCCCAGCATTATTGATCTACAGACAAGAGAGAAAGAGTGATGCTGATGCATTGCAAATAATTCAGTGAAGAATCATTTCATTCAAATACTAATACATGATAAAGACAGTTTAGAAACACAAAAAGTGCACACTAATTCCATTCCATACTTTGGTTTCTGGAACTTTGAAGAGAAAAAAAAACTGCATTGAGATCAGAGTTTATAAGTAGTAAAAACATGGAGTGTTCCAGTTTGTTGGGAATGCTGGTGGTGTGTCTAAAACAGAATTCAGCACAACAGTGTAGGAGGTCTATTTGCTCACTTTTACATGTGATTCAATTTTACATAAAGAGAGCAAAATAAAATGCATATCTCTGCCGGTCTCTGCTACATTGGAACAGCATCGATTCCCACTTTCCCAAATTCACATAGCACACATCAGCGAGCGAAAGCGAGCCGCAAATGGAGCCAGCCATACCAGGATGTCGAGCCTCCCGAACTGACCCCTGACGAAATCCGCGAGCCGGGCGGCGCTGGAGGGGTCGGTGACGTCGAGCTGGTGGAAGAACACCTCGGCGGCGGCGCTGGAGCGCCTGATGGCCTCGACCGCTTGCAGCCCCCTCGCCTCGTTCCTCGCCGTCAGGACGACCCTGAGCCCCTTGGTCGCCAGCTGCCGGCACGTCTCTAGCCCGACCCCCTTGTTCCCCCCGGTGACCAGCGCGACCCTGAATAGCAACCCGGCGCGGCGGCGCCGACCAACTCACGAAATCAGCGCGGGCCGGAGGGGAGAACTCGCTCGGCGCCGGGTGGCAGAAACTGAAGGGGATTCAGGAGCGGGATTCAGCCGGCGTACCTCTTGATCGACGGATTCGAGACGGCCGCGTCCATGTTTCCTCCTCTCCGATCGGGGCGGCGCGGGCGCGAGGAATGCTGGCGCAGTGGCGCCGAAGCCTATTGGAGAAGATGATGACTCACGAGTGTGGAAACGCCCATGCCCGTGCCACACACCTTTCCCCTTGGGGAACGGCGTCTGCCTGTCGCTGTCGGCGGTCGGCCTGCGCGCACCCTGCCGAGTGCGGTGAGAACCGCGCGGTGGCGGTCTGGCGGAAGCACGCGTGCGGCGTGCGTGTGCCAGCGGGCGGGCGCCGCCGCGTCATCGATTCTTACGGGTTGTGTGGGCCACGCGTCCCAAGATTAGCCCGGCCCATTTTCGGAGCCCAGGCCTCGGCCAGTGTGCGCAAGCAAGCAGGCCCGACGTCTTCCTTCGAGCTGGGCTTCTTTGTAACTGCATCGTTTTTTCTTTCTTTCTCTTTTTGTGAAGTGAGCAACGCAGCGCTGCTTTGCGAGTATAGTTGGCCAAACGGGCCAGGCCCGCTGGGCCGGCACTAGCCCGGCCCTATTTAGCACGGCCCGAGCACGGCCTAGCCCGACAGCCTTAGTGCCAGTGCCGTGTTAGTACCTGGCCTAGTGCAGTGCCTGGTCGCAATCTCGGCCCGCGGCACTAGCACGGGCACGGCACGGTTAAGGCTGGCACGGCCTCGGCACTAAGACGGCACGGGGGAGGCACGACGGATCCAATGTAAGTCTTCTTTTTTTTGCTTATTTCCATTCTTAAATCTTCCAATCTTATTTATTTTCTTGCTTATCATTTATGTAATGGGATCTATAATATTTTGGAGTTGAGATTGTGTTTGAATTATTGTTGATGAAATTATGTTAAGTGAGATAATGGTTGTGTTTGTCATCTTAGTGCCAGTGACGGCACGGGCACTATAGTGCCCTTTGGCACGACATGGCACGAGCCACTGGCCATAGTGCCGTGCCTGGGCCTGAAGTTCGGCACAACGGCACTAGCTGGCACGGCACGACTAATCAGCGGTGCCACTTAGTGCCGTGTCTAATAGTGCCGTGCCACGGCACGGCCCGTTTGGCCATCTATATTTGCGAGAGACAGGGTTGCTAGTTTGCTAGTAGGGCCATCTGCCACATGCTCGAGGCAGATTGTTTAAAGCGACCCATGTGACCTCCTACAGGGTCTTCCAAAAAAATCTTTGCGACGTGTGGTACCATGTCTGCTGATCTCCATCACTTGCTTCAGTCGGACGGAGACGGTACACATCGGCGAGACTTTGTGAGACTTGTCAATTTCTCAAGTCAAGCGCAAAGTCTTACCCTGAATTATGGCTCCTGCACAAGGATTCCTGGGTCAGGGTCACCTGTTTTGTATTATTGGTTCTGTCAGCAGGTCATAACCTGTGAAATCGCACGGAGCTCGATCTCTCGATCTAGAAGACAGCAACCGTCTCTCTGTAGTTTAAGAATTTTTTTTATCTGAATTTGGTGATGACAAACAATAAACAAACCAGCGCGCAGCCAAGCAGGCCAATCAATCATACGAATCGATACCAAAAGAAAAAAAAACATGTGTGCTGGAAATGGGAAAGATGGGCACAAAACAACGGGCGCGCGCTTTATCTGATCATATCATGCTCTATCTATCCTCCTTCCCGCTGCCCGATGCCGCAAGAAAACAAGGGCCATCGCTGCCATCCTTTGGCCGCCATCGGCGACAATCACGCCCGCACCGTGGCGTCGCGATAACATATTCAAGTGGCCGCGAGTGCGATTCCGAGGTCAAAAGAGATAGACTAGCTTGTCCACTTCTCATCGTCACAGATGCCGTAACGCTCATGTTTCTCGTGACGTTTGATCGTTGAATGTCCGCTCCAGCCTCGCCCATCGCCGCACTCCCAGGTTACATCACGCTAATACTAGTACTACTATCCACGGTTATTGTACTTACAAGTACCGCTAGAAATTTACCACTCGAGGTACTACTACCGTACCAGTAGCCTAGTACAACTACTACGTTACAGGAAATGCCAGCAAGTCAAAGTAGTCACCACCATGACACGCAAAAAAACTAGTACGAGTCCCCTTTGTCGATCACTCTGACAGTGACGGTCACCTTCCGCCGGAGAGGCCGGACACGGCGGAGAACCCGCCGGAGACGGGGCTGACGCTGGAGGTGACCGTGGACGGGAACGACATGGCGGCGAAGGAGTCGAACCCGTCGTTCTGCATCAGCGCCAGCATCGTGTAGCTCACGTACGTCGGCGCCGCCTCCGGCATCGGGGCGTCGCCCTCCAGGTACTGCACCACCTGCCGCATGCCCGGCCGCGCGTCGGGCAGCGGGTGCGCGCACACGAGCCCGAGCCTGATCACCAGCCGGGCCTCGTCGGCGTCGTACTTGCCGCAGAGCCTGGCGTCCACGGCGTCGAGCGCGGCGCCCCGGCGGTCGTACTCGTGCACCCAGTCCAGCAGCACGTTCTGGTCGTCGGGCGCGGCGCACCCGAGCGGGCGCCGCCCGCAGGCCACCTCCAGCACGAACACCCCGAAGGCGAACACGTCGGTGACGGGCGTGGCCTTCCCCGTGCGCACGAGCTCGGGGGCGAGGTACCCCATGGTGCCGACGACGTGCGTGGTCTGCGGGTCGACGCCGTGGTCGTACAGCCGCGCCAGGCCGAAGTCCCCCAGCCGGCCGTTCATGTCGCCGTCGAGGAGCACGTTGCTGGCCTTGATGTCGCGGTGGATCACAACCTTGTCCCAGTCCTCGTGGAGGTACAGCAGGCCGGCGGCGACGCCCTTGATGATCTGGAACCTCTGCTCCCAGTCCAGCACGGGCCGGGCCTTGTCGTGGAGGTACTTGTCGAGGCTGCCGTTGGGCATGTAGTCGTACACGAGGAGCAGCTCGCCCTTGCGCCGGCAGTAGCCGAGGAGCTGCACGAGGTTCCGGTGCCGGAGGTGGCCGATGCTGACGACCTCGGCGATGAACTCCTTCATCCCCTGCTTCGAGTCGTGCGACACCCTCTTCACCGCGATCTCGAGCTTGGACTTCGGGAGCACGCCCTTGTACACCCTCCCGAACCCGCCGGTGCCGAGCAGCTGCTTGTTCTTGAACCCCTTGGTGGCGTGGTAGAGCTCCTTGTACGAGAAGCGGTGGGGCCCGAACTCCACCTCCCAGTCCTCGCGCACCTCGGCGTACCTCAGCCGCCGCCGCACCAACAGGAAGGCGGCGACGAGCAGCGCGAGGACGAACGCCGCGGTGGCGATCGGGAGCACGATCTCGAGCACCTTGGACCGGGGCTTGGGCCCGAACCGCGGCAGCGACGGCAGCCTCGAGGTGTCCAGCGCCGGGGCGGCGGCGCCGTCCATGGCGAAGCTCCAGCCCAGCACGTAGTGGCGCGTGAAGATGACGCCCGTGGCCGCCGAGAAGCCGACGAAGGCGGTGTCCGTCCCGACCGCCGAGAGGTTGACCGGCGTGGAGATGAGCGGCTTCCTGGGCTTGGGCACGGCCATGGGCGCCATGGTCACGTCGAGGCGCCTGGCGGCGCCGTCGTAGTCGACCCAGACCTGCATCGGCTGGCGGCTGATGAGGCTGAGGTTGTTGAAGACCCCCGTGGCGTCGTCGTAGTAGCCGGCGCTGTGGTTCTGCAGCGACCGCATGCTGTTGACGTTGACGCCGAGGTGGTTGCTGTTCATGTCCTGGAACTCCGGGTTGAGCATGGTGTCGAGCTCCACGAAGAGCACGCGGTTGTCGTCCTTGCCGTTGTCGGTCACGTTGAGGACGCCGAGGTACTGGCCGGCGTTGAAGGTGGAGAGCCGGGTGCTGGGCGCCACCACGAACGCCATGCCGTTGTCGCTCAGCACGGTGAAGTTGGACACGATGGCGAAGACGAACGCCGCCGAGAAGGACCGGGCGGCGCCGCCGGGGCCGTCGCGGAGGCGGACCGGCGCCGGGTGGAACGCGTGCCCGGCCATCTGGCTGGTCCCGTTGCTGAGCACCAGGAGCCCGTTCGGCGCCACCACGGACATGCCGTCGAGCGTGAGGTTGGCGCCGCCGAAGCCGTTGTAGGTGAACTCGTCGGCGGCGAGCACGGCCGCACGGTCGGAGCAGACCGCGGCGAGGAGGAAGAGGAGCAAGCGGAGACACCCCATGGCGTACCAGCTCACGCTGCGAGCTTGACGGGGCTGTCTTGACGGAAACAATTGGGGATTGAAGTACTAGCAGAGCAGAGAGTAGTTTACGACTGAGCTTCCGCCCGGGCCATCTGGCTCGTATTGTCTCAGTGTGAACGCCGGCGATGCTTTGACCCCGATGGCTTCAACACGGCGGCCTGATGATCCCAAGTCAAGAGGGGACTAAACAGACCCGTCCACGGTCACATTGAATTTCTATTTTTAGAGCAAAACATTGAATTTCGACAGCATTGCTGATCCAGGTCAAGGAAACGCCGATTAAATAATCCTGGGCAGCGATGACAGGAGTGAGTGGTTAAGCGTCACATTGCAACACAGCACGAGAGTGATTAGAGCAGGTACTCTCACTGTACCGGGTGAGCGTAACCAAATTGGGTTGGCGTCGTCTGGTGGGCGTGGGCTGCGATCTTTTGATTCCGCGCTGCTCGCTTTTCTACCTTCTTCATCATCAAGCCAGGTTGTTTAAGGTTTCTCGACATGATCCAGAATCGCAGGTAGTCAAAAGGACCGGCATTTTATACTCGCGCTAAAATCTCGCGGCAGATGGGTGTGAATCTCTCGGTTGCCGCACTAATTAAGGATGACTCAGCTTTTCTTCAAGCTCCAACCACCGCAGGAAATGGTGGGCAACTGGGCATTGCAAACGACAAGCCCCACCCCCACGGGATGCAAAACAGAGGAAGGCGAGGAAGCTTCGCCGGATCACTGCGGGATGCGGCGTCTCCCTGTGGGCCGGGTGGCTGGTGAGGCGGTGGCAGGTGTGCGGCCGAGAGAGAGAGAGGGGAGTTATGGCGCTCGCGTAATCGTGTCCTCAGAGTCGCGTCGTCCTCGGCGACTTCGATCCGTGGCCGTGGGGACGAGAAAACAGAAGGCCGGAATCGTTGACGCCTGCGGTTGCCCGCTGACCTCAGGATCCGATCAAATCAGCGGCTGGAGACCGAGGGACAAAGGCACCCGGCCGCATCACGGCGCACCGGCGTCTCGTCCACACGACCACGCCTAATCGTCGTCGCGTATGATTTCGCAAGGTAATTAGGACAGCGACGACCCGGAACGAGATCTTTTAGCCCCTCCCAGTCCTCTCACCATCAGCGCGTAGGAGTGTACGCTGGTAGGTATTGATGACTGGTGATGAGGATCTAGTTAGTACTCCTGACTTCCTGAGTCCAGACGTGCGAATCTGGCCAGCTTCACACCTCCAAAGTTGCAGACGCACACGGCGGCCGCGTTAAACAAACGACGGGAGCACGTTCTAGCGCCACCGAGGCCAAAGCCAAACTGTTCCCAAGTTTCCTACTCCCCAAACTGTAGTCCTACGAGCGACTGGCAGTCCCGAGCGTGCACGGAGGCCGGTCGGCGGCGGCCATGTCGCTCCTCGTGCTGCTCCTCTTCCTCGGCGTCGGCGCGGCGTCGGCGGCCGACGAGCAGTTCGTCTTCGAGGGGTTCAAGGGCGGCGCGGCGAACCTCACCCTCGACGGGATGGCCACGGTGACGCCGGACGGGCTGCTCCTGCTCACCAACGCCACCCCGCAGCTCAAGAGCCACGCCTTCTACCCGGCGCCGCTGGCGTTCCACCTCTCCCCCAACGGCACGGCGGCGGCGGCGATGCGGTCCTTCTCGACGGCGTTCGTCATCGGCATCATCGGCGCGTACGAGGACCTCAGCAGCCACGGCATGGCGTTCGTGGTCTCCGGGAGCCGCAACTTCACCTCGGCGCTGCCGGGCCAGTTCCTGGGCCTCGTCGGCTCCGCCACCAACGGCAACGCCACCAACCACCTCTTCGCCGTCGAGTTCGACACCATCCTCAACTCCGAGTTCAACGACATGAGCGGCAACCACGTCGGGATCGACGTCAACGGGCTCAACTCCGTCGACGCCGACAACGCCGGCTACTACGACGACGCCACGGGCGCGTTCCGGAACCTGAGCCTGGTGAGCCGCAAGGCGATGCAGGTGTGGGTGGACTTCGACGGCGCCGCCATGCAGGTCAACGTCACCATGGCGCCCCTGGAGGTGGCCCGGCCCAAGAAGCCCCTGCTCTCCACCACCGTCAACCTCTCCTCCGTCATCGACGGCGACACCGCGTACGTCGGCTTCTCCTCGGCCTCCGGCATCCTCTTCTGCCGGCACTACGTCCTCGGCTGGAGCTTCGCCATGGACGGCGCCGCCCCGGCGCTCAACATCTCCTCCCTGCCCACCCTGCCCGTCACCGTCCCGAAGCCGCGGTCCAAGACGCTGGAGATCGTGCTGCCGATCGCCTCCGCGGCGCTCGTGCTCGCGGTGGGCGCCGCCGTGTTCGCGCTCCTGCGGCGGCGGCGCATGTACGCGGAGGTGAAGGAGGACTGGGAGGCCACGTTCGGGCCGCACAGGTTCTCGTACAAGGACCTCCACCGCGCCACCGACGGGTTCAGCGACAGGCGGCTGCTCGGCATCGGCGGCTTCGGGAGGGTGTACCGCGGCGTCCTGCCGTCGTCCAAGGTGGAGGTGGCGGTGAAGAAGGTGGCGCACGGGTCCCGGCAGGGGATGCGGGAGTTCGTGGCCGAGGTCGTCAGCATCGGCCGGCTGCGCCACCGCAACCTCGTGCAGCTGCTGGGGTACTGCCGCCGCAAGGGCGAGCTCCTGCTGGTCTACGACTATATGCCCAACGGCAGCCTGGACAAGCGCCTCTACGACCAGAAGAGCAACAAGACGACGCCCCTGAGCTGGGGGCAGAGGTTCCGCGTGATCAAGGGCGTGGCGTCGGGGCTGCTGTACCTGCACGAGGACTGGGAGCAGGTGGTGGTGCACCGGGACATCAAGGCCAGCAACGTGCTGCTGGACAAGGAGATGGGCGGGCGGCTGGGGGACTTCGGCCTCGCGCGGCTGTACGACCACGGGACCGACCCGCACACGACGCACGTGGTGGGCACCATGGGGTACATGGCGCCGGAGCTGGGGCACACGGGGAAGGCCTCCAAGGCGTCGGACGTGTTCGCGTTCGGGGCGTTCGTGCTGGAGGTGGCGTGCGGGCGGAAGCCCGTGGCGCAGGAGGACGCGCGGGACGGCCGGCTGGTGCTGGTGGACTGGGTGCTGGACCGGTGGCGCGCCGGGGCCGTCACGGAGACGGTGGACGCGAGGCTGGCGGGGGACTTCGTGGAGGCCGAGGCGAGCCTGGTGCTGAGGCTGGGATTGCTGTGCTCGCACCCGCTGCCGGCGGCGCGGCCGGGGATGCGGCAGGTGGTGCAGTACCTGGACGGAGACGTGCCGCTGCCGGAGCTGTCGCCGACGTACCAGGGGCTCAACATGCTGGCGCTCATGCAGGACCAGGGCTTCGACCCCTACATCTTGTCGTTCCCGATGACGTCGACCGGCGCGAGCACCATGTCTGACCTCTCCGGAGGGAGATGAACAGATGAGCCTTATTTGGTCGTGGGCTGACTGTAGTCTCCAACCGGGGTTTACTCTTGCTTTGTCCTCCTTTTCGAGAATACTACGGAGTATTTCAGAACCTAGTGCGTGCAGTGTGGTAGCGCACCTGGATGTAAAGATGTGCTTGGGTTAGCTTAATGTTCAGATGATAAATTACGGATCACAACTGGAGAGTGAGGTCTGATCTCCCGAATCCCAAGCCGCTCCACATGAGTGAGCGGCCGGCTGAGCTTGCATGAAGTTTCAAGGGAGCCTGCAGATTTCGTCCATTTTGTTTTCGTCAGGCATTTTCTAGACAATCAACAGGAGTTTCTGTTCAGTTGTGGAGCAAATGCATACTGCTTAGCGTGTTTGGTTCAGAACATTAACTATCTGAAAACCGAGCCTAAACTCGCTGTTTGGTTTGACGTACGGGACGGATTCGTTCCTCCGTAAACCACTGTAAGAGCTCATTCTGCTTCAGACCAGGGACTCAGAGTCATCCAATCCTACGAAGACGGATGCCGTGCCAGACCAACCGGGGTCTCTCCAAACCAAACAAGCTGTATACGTTTCGAAGGCATAAAAAAACTATTTGGCCCGCATATTTTTGCATACTGACGGTTTAGTTCTACGACACGAATTTTTCTGATACGTGGCCATTCGATCCAAGAGATTTGAACGCTAGGTTTAGCTTGTAGACAAAGCTAGGTGTCGCGTGTTCTTCGGTAACAATACTTGAGTTGCACGATATTTCTGCATCTTGGGTGTCACAAAGATGGTAATCACACCAATAATGTGCAGAAACTATATGAATGATATATTTCGGATGTGTGGAAGGGGAATACCATGGGATGCAGATGTCAGAATCATCATCTGTGATGTCATGGCTGATGCAGGCTTTACCCATCCAGATGCAGATAGAGCATGTGAAGTAGATTGGAGCCCCACCAAAGACAATGAATGTGTAAATTGGGGCCTCAACAAAGATAAATGATATGATATGCAGTGAGATCAACTGGGTTGAATTATTCTCCATTCTGAGCAACCATACAGCAACAAGTGTCAGACCACAACTATTTGGGGGAGTAGAGGTGCCAAAGCACCTAACCTCCAAAGACCAAACGCTGTTATCCCAGATAAACAGGAAAATGCATTGCCTTCAATATTTGTTACACCATCAGACCATAACAATACAGCCAACACATCAAAGTCTACTTGAATTACCAAAAAAAAAGACACCGTACTATTCCCACCAACAATACATGACGAAATTTCCATGCTCTAAAGTAGCATCAGATAAATTAGCATGATCTTCAGAAAAATATTGTGTTTGGTGTTTACTTGATTCCAGGTATAGACCTATATCTATATCTATTACCAGTACAACAGAAAGATCAACAGGCCCTGTGTCCCAAAAGAATCAACAATTTTTAAATCCTCACCAGATCAATGGGCCTCACCAGACAGTGCCAAAATGGTACACCACGAGTTCTTTGGTGGCAGGATGGATTCCTCCGAATCCCATTAATAAGTGAGATAGGAATCCAAGCAGAAGCTGCAAGAGAACTCACAGCTTAGATGCCAAACAAAAATGAAAAATATAGTCAGTAATTTAAGAGGCCCAAGAACTGAAATCGATATTGCATTTACAAGGCAAGATTGCAAGCTACACTAGCCAATCTGTAGCTAAAATACCAAACTTCTAATCCAAAGTTACTCACGGGAAGGAGTGTCATTCCTAAGAGAGGATCACAGCTAAAATTCTCAAATACAAGTCATGACAAGTATATCTGGACTTCTTACCACATCTCAAACAATATGTTCTTGGCAATACATTTTTCAGAGAGGGACAGCTTTGGTTATACAGGTCCTTTGTAGTACATTTTTCGGAGAGACTAAGATTGTTAGGCAGACATACAGGTTCGATCATTCATGAAGTTGAGAGCATTGCTCCATTTCCCAATGATCATTGAACTATTGCAATTTGTTGACTGTCATTAAAAAACTTCTTTAGTTCCAATGTGGGAAGATCAACAATTTAAAACATATAAGTGAATATCTTTCTTCAGGTTCCAGATAGGTTTCACCAGTTTTGCTTGGTTCTGGGAAAAATACCACTTAGTTTAGCCAGTTCTTGTCTTCTCGATCAACATCGGACAGATACAATCTCTACCCATAATTTATACAGTAAAGTAGTAAACAGACCAGCTAACATGCCACTGTTAGGAAAGGCTACCTGGACAAGCAACTGGAACTGATAGTTTAGTTTTGAAATCATGGTCAACAGACATGCTTATTTGTGCATGTAATTGTTGTTAGCATGAATAAGTGCAGAAATGAAATTTAAGTTTCATCAATTTCGCAGAATATTTTATTTCTTTTTTCACTAGCTCTAGACCCAACCCAATGTATATGAAAATAGATACATGGTCCACATGAGAACTCACAACATCAAATTGCATTCATTTCCTATTTGAAACAACAAAATTATAGTAGTCCTCCTCCCCGTATAGTCTCCTGAAACATTAGAAGAAATTGGTCGTTAAGATGAACTGACAAGCAAGATAAGCGTGTACATGTTGCAGAAGAAATGATGTCATGAAAAATCATCATCTTATGAATATTTTTTAAAAAATAAAATCTGCTAAGTTTTCATATTGATTCTTGCAGATCGAGATTGGATACAACTCCAGGCTTCATGATGAGGGTTTCAAAATTCAAGGAACTGATATGTGATATGCATCCAGTAGTTTCCAGGGGGGGTAGCTATCATCACAAAGATTTGGATCCAGATCAATGGAACCACGGAATAACAAAAGAAATGTCTTAGTAATACAAATGGACCTCATAACAAAACAACCTGGATAGCATTATCGATGAGTAAACTAGTAAGAGTTGCAAACCTCCCAAGTAGCACAGATTGACAAATAATGTAAGAATATACTCTGTGAACAGATCATGCGCAAAAGAAAACAAATGAAGGCTGGCTGAACTTACGCTAAATCTGCTGAAGTGTCACACTTTATAACACCTTTCCCTTCAGGAAGTTCAAGGCACGAATAATGCATTATCATTTCTTTCAAGGTATGTTTCGTGCTCTTCACATCATTGTCCCACAATATGCTCTGCCCCCAAAGAGTTACAATGTAATATGTCAGTACTAAATGCAAAAGAAAAACATGTAACTCCTAACTTTGATAGACATACAACTTTTGAAATGTATTTGCACCCATGTGAAATGAGTAGCAAATCCTGTAATCAAAAGACAGTGAAATCAAATACCTTTCTTACATACTCTCTTTTGACATCCTCATAAGGTGTTTTTCCTTTGGCACAAAAGATAGAGGCATTCCACATGGCACCTCTAGCAACCATAACAGAAGCAGCACCTAACAGTTACATGAACAAAGATCTCAACTATCATTGAAAAATAACAAGAAACAAAGATCCTGCCAATGCTCCTTAAGCAACACAGGTAGCAAGGATGAAAGAATGTCAAATTCACAGATTTTCACAAACCATGTTACATGCATGCGTGTTCATCATGGATAATGAAGTTATCGCTAATGTTTAATTCCATACAGTGTTCAGGAAACGATTAAAGTATTGTGGCAGTCCCCGTTCAGGAAACGATTGAAGTACTGTGGCCGTCCCAATAAATGCATATAAAAGGCAGTTTTCAACATTGTTAACTGATAGAGATGATGAACCCAAATTAAAACAGAGCCAACTGACAAGTGACAGTAAACAATAACCTGTAGCATCTTTAATTCTTTTAAAATCCTCATACTCAAAGACATCTCCATTAGCTATAACTGGAATTGAGAGTGCTGACACAACATCCGCAATCTCATCCCACTTCGCAGGATCTCTTGGTCTGTCTTTAATCTTTCTGCAGTTTCAAAGAGCACCAACATAAGGGAAACCAATTATACAAGGGTTTATTCAGTGCTGAAAACTCCCAAAGCATGTGGTGGGATCTGGGGAAGGGAATTATATAAAAAAATGAGTGTATCAAAAAAAAATATTCAAGTAGGCAAAAAATGGCTCATATTTGACTCCTGCATCATAATAACTCTGCGGCTGTACATATCATTTTTTTTGTTTTTCTAATCCTTTTACAAACCAAGGGCAGGGCCTTTCCCATTCAATCAAAGAAAGGGGAATACAACACTGAAACATTTACCCCAAGATGGGACAGCACCCACATCAAGTAACAAAAAAAAGCAACCCAACCACCTCATCTGCTCTGCCAGTGACATTCAGAATCTCAAACTCAAGAATTTACCTTGACGGAGATATGGACGTGATTGAAAATGCATATGGAAAATCGCACGCTTTTAAAAGTGAGAGAGTAGGAGTGGTTGAATTATCTACCAAACCACTACAACTCAAAAGTAGAATTCTACTGTCATTACCTTCCATGTACAGCAAGAGCAGGAACACCAATTTTTTCAATCCGGCGTGCCAACTCCACAGTGTCCTTAGGTGTGTTGAGAAGACGGATTTTACATGTCACTGTTGTGTCCAGGTTTCTCCGCAATGTTGTCAAAATCTACAATGTATACTATGCATAGCCTGAGTAAGCGCAGTGGATATATGGGGTATGGGAAAAGAAAAAGGAAACAATTAAGACAAGTACATCATGTATAAGCTCAGGTTTGGAGAGCAATGCAGCACCCATTCCTCCACTAAGCGAGAAAGCCTTTGGACAACCCATGTTGATATCTATAGCAGCAACATCATGGCACCTGGTGAGGAAGAAATGCTATGGTTAATGAAATATGCAAAGGACAAGAGGTTAAGAAATATAATCTAATGCTATGAGATCAAACAAAATCAATGTACCAAACCTAGCACAAAGAAAGCATTTATGTTAGCTTATTTCAGAACTTGGATGCTAAAAGGTCTCAGAAACAGAACTTACACAATCTCAGCAGCTTTAAGTGCCCTGACAGCATGTGATGTGCCCATTTGGAATACAACCCTACCCCTTTCTTGTGGGCACGTACGGAAAACTACATTATCAGTCCCTTTCTCCACAAAATCAGTAGACCCAAGAGATTCTGGTAAACAATGTGCAACATGGTTAGGATGTGTTGAATCATACAGTCTCGGTGCAAATCCAAGTAATCCAAGCAACAGATGGAACAAAGAAGACAGCTTCTGGAAGTGATATGAAAACACTCTAGTTTCACATGTAAAATAGCTTTCTCTTCACATCATAAAGTTATTCAACCATTTCTCCAGTCCTTAACCAGTCCCCAATTACAACACGTTAATCACCCAAGAGCCATTTAAGATTAATATCCAATTATCAACTTCAGATGCAACAATATGGGGTAAAGTTATTTGCTGATGAGTAGTAGATGTTAACAACAATTGATGTAACTTGTAAGACCAATAGACAACATCAGAATGCAAAGTATAAATTGAACTATAATACTAGTACCATTTATAACACGCTCGCATTTCAAGAATTTGTGATCAATTATCTCTTCTCCGTAAGTAATATCAGCACCATATTCAGCAGCCAGTAGCCTAAATGGCAAGGTGCCCTGCAAAGATAATTAACAAAATAAGGCATATGCTACATTATATGGTAAGTTTGGAAAGGAAAATTCAGACACAAAGACCAGATTTATCAAAAACTTTGTAGGAATGAGATATAGGTAGTGCTGGTTCTCTTGATCTGTTAATCAAAACCTCTGAAGCTGTGATCGGTTACTAGCTATGCTGTCAGTGACATGGGAATTTAATTGTAAAGGAAAATGGTGCCTAATCATTTACTAAATGATACTGTCTATTCATAAACTTCGCAGAAATGCAGAGGAAGTGCATAAAGTTCCCTGGATAATTCAAAAATAGTTTGTAATCCACTAAATAATTCATAACTGAGATAGTAGCTTACTTATTAATCAAGTATAAGCACAGGCAAAAATAGATAATAATAACCTCCCTAAAATGCACTAGACTAATTCAATACACTTGTTTAGTATGTACTACAGTAGCCTGCAATCCACCTGATAATGCACAATTACATTCCTTCATTGTGCAAAGAATTTAACCACCCCCGGGGCGAGGGCTCTGCTCACTCTACTTCATCACACAGGAAAAGGGAAAACCAAGCCGCAATCTCGTCGCATGCTTACTACAGTAATCTATCCGACGGCATGAGTACTCAGGCACAACTTGATCCCGTAACTATTCCACTTATGGCATAAATTCCCGTTGTAGATCAAGAGGAATCAAATTAGGCTCATAAGAAAGCAGAGACCCAAATCTAGAGATGCAGAAGCTTCAGGCTAAAGCTCAAATCCAAAGCCATATGCCCCCAGATGGCAGACGGCTAAGTAAATCCAGACAACGGATTCGTGAGAGAGGCTCGGGTCGAGAGGAGTTACCACGCGGACCATGGGCGCGAGCACCAGCTTGTCGCGGTACTCCATCCCCACCACGTCGCCGTGCCGCCGCGCACGGCGACTGCGTACCCTTCCTTCTCCGCTGCCCCAGGAAACTCGGAGGCGAGAGTCCGCGGCGAAAGTTGCTGTGGGGAAATAAAGGCAAACTTGCGGCGCGCACGCGCTTGTGGTGCCTGGTGGAGCAGAGCAAAGCAGGGCAACCGTGTCCTCTCGGGGGTCTCCGGTCTCCTCGCATTGTTCCAATCCTTGGTTGGGTCGGGCTGCTGAAAAGCGTGGATATTCACCTCTGCTGGGCCCAAACAGCCCAACCGGTTGTGCATGCCAAGCCGCATTTTGGCCCACTTTACGCTAAGGCCCGTGTCTGCCTCGGAAAGCTCTGCCTCTGCGAGACCGTTTGTTTTGTTGGCTCTGCTTAGTGCTATCTCGTATCACCTTGAGTATTTCTTTGGGGTGAAACTTTTGAGTCATGTAATTGTGCAGTGGTTTGCCTATTCAGAGACGGGTAAAGTTGTTGTGAGACCGACGGGATCAGAGTAAACAACAGCAAAATGCGGCAGCGTCGCTTTTGAAGCTTTCTGTGTGATGCAAGCAAGGTCCTCGTCACAACCGCGGCCGAATAGTATCCACACACCCATCACAAAACTAATGGGCTCGCTCATTCAGTCATTCCACTGAGATATCGATAACACACCACTATTACCCTCACGATCGGTAGCATCGGATCATACAGAGATGCAGCAGAGACATGATCACATGACCAGACCGCAAGAAACTAGACATGACCAATCCCGGCACGTCGGCAAACTTGTCTCGCGATTAGGCGTCAAGCACAGTGATTTGCCGCGACACGACCATGGGGGGTTAGGTCGGGTGTTGCTTCGCCGAGCCAATTAAGTGACCACCTCTCACTGAGACAAAGCACGGCCTTTCGCACTCAAGGGTCAAGGCTAACGGTGACCGGCACCGGCCCTGGCCCCATCGATCTTATTTAGCAGCGCGCCGGCACCTACCAGACACGCTCCGGCTCGCCTCAACCTCGCACACGCAGCGCGACTCGACACAGCGGCGCGGTGGCGTGCGCGCGGGCATACAAAGCCAAGCCATCCTCCAAGCTAGTCCGACACCGGAGCGTCTCCCCACCCACATCCACGGCCGAGCATGGAGAGGCGCAGCACGAGCGCGCGGCGGCAACCGGCCATGCTGCTCGCAATGCTCCTGCTGCTGGCGACGGAGCTCGCCTCCTTCGGCTGCTGCGGCCACCGAATTCCCAGGGCGGACGTCGCGGCGTGGAGGCACGGGCGTGTGGCGGCGGCGGCGACGACGACGATGAGGACGAGGACGGCGGTGGCGAGAGCGGCGGCACCCGCGGCAGCCCGGGACGCCGAGGCGGTGCTCGGCGAGTCCAAGAGACTGGTGCCGCAGGGCTCCAACCCGCTGCACAACTAGGATCGAGGAGGAAGCTCAGGTTCTTCTTCGTTCGGCTTCGATTTTTCTTTCTTTCTCTCGCTCAATCACACATAGTGGTGATAGACTGGTAGGTGCGCGCCCGTGTAACTGTAATTAGCTAGCACAGCGGTAGAAGATCGAGCTCCTCTGAATCCAATCCAATCCAACACAGGCAAACTTTGTACAATGATTTGACGAGTAAGGATTTGACGATTCAGATATAGCAACAAACGATGATTGCGAGCTCGCCTTGTTTCTTTGTTGATGGGGTTAGTTTCGGAGAGCAACCGCCCAACCGTGGCCGTGTTCACTTCTCCAAGTCCACTAATCCAGGGAGTTTAGCGTCATTTCCGCCCGCCGCGGCGACGACGTCGCCAGCGAGCAAGCGGACATGGGGAGCCCGGACAAGCTGGTGCCTTGTCGCGCCTCGCTGAAACTATGATTTCGAGTTACTTGCCTTTTTGTTCGTTTGCGAGCACGCCATCCTCAACAGCATCCCTACATATCTTATCACTCGGATCACATGGCAAGGATCGTCGCCTAGGACATTAAAAAACTGCTGGTGGCTTAGGTTAATCTACTGGCGCCCCAGCAGAGAAAGACAGGGGAGGCAGAGAGATACGGCCGTGAAGGTCAAGTGCAGTGCAGCAGCTGGAACTGGGAAGGTCAAAGAAGACCGGCAGGCTGGGCCGGGCCTCTCCTACCTCTGTGATGTGCATGCGGTTGAGTGAGCGCTAAGCCACGGTGTAGTCTCATCATCCGAGACATGGGTGTCAGGGCAAGGCATGCACGGTGCTGATTACCATGCATGAGATGTCGAGTCCCTGGTGTAGCATACTGCTGCAATGCAAGATGATTTCGTGGATCCTGTCCCTGTTGAGAACGGAATGAACACCGTCAGAAAAAGGAAGCAGTGATATCCTGCGGCAGTCACGGCCTGTTGTTGTTACGACAGGTTAACTGGTGGAACATCGAGAGTGGGGTTCAGCCATAGTTCATACAAGTGGCCAACACCATTATTACAAACTTCCAGTACACAGCAAGGCAACAATACGGGGGCACGTTAGAGTAACAAGTTGCAGGCTTCTACACATAAGTTGTACATGATCAGGAATACTGACTTGATCACAGAATTGCAGCAAGACATCAAGGATAATTTGCTTCTTTTGAAGACCATTCTCAGAAACCCTGATCACGAGCATCCTGCTAATAGATCAGAAGAGTCATTTCAGCATGCAGGCTGTGGTGAATGCAGAACAAAACCCAGCTCCTAATCTTTGAGGATAATGGAAAGCAACATAAAAGAGAAGATAAGGTAGCCACTAACGCAAAGTACGCAAAGTACTTATCTTTTCCACAGACAGAAACTAGACAGGAAAAGCAAAAGGAGGAAGAAACATACACAGCCGGCGGCAGTTATCTAAGTTGTTAGCAAACAGTAATCTCGAAAAGCTTGGGTATGAGCGTTTCTTTTCAGGTTTTATTAAAAAGAATGTATACACTTGAAATCCAAAAGGCGTTTGTATACCAGACTTTTGAATGTATTCCATTTTAAAATCCGACTTTGGACATGGATGATTTGACGTGATTACGTGAGACACTTACCTCTGGAGTGAATGTGAGACCAACTTTGATTTCTCCACGGTATTCTTCATCTTTCACAACATTGTAAACAGTTGGAGGAATGCTTCCTTCTGTATAAACTGCTTCCAGAGGAATCCTGTAAAAAAAAGGGTACTCGTTGAAATAAACATTCTAAACACTAAAGTTTGGATCCCAAAGCATCTTCTGAACTGCAAACCGCAAGGGCGAGGAAAACCTGGTGTATCACTCTGTACTTGCAGGCAGGACTATCAATAAGTTACAACATGTAAAGAACTTACGTTGCTTCTCCAACAAAGTCATCCTCCGTGCCACCATCACTGTCCAGGAGCTTGATGAATAGCTCCTCAGTGCTGTCAGAGACCGTGAACACAAAGGTCTCGTTCCATTCAGGATCAGATCCTTTCCCTGCAGTGCACAAATAGAAAAAGTTATGAATTGCTAGCGAAGCCAAAGGCGCACAGCATTAGCACTGAGAAACCATCCATAACGACCACAAGATACTATCTTCGTGGCCGCAGAACAAGAACATTTCCTCTACGGTAATGAATGGCTTGATGGGTCGTGTCTTTTTTTTTGTTGTTGCTGTTTTGGGAAGGTCAGGTGATTCATGTGGGTGTGTTTGAACCTAGTCTATTGCAAACTTTCAGTGGTAATTTCTGAAGCTTGGGCTCTTCAAGTGTGGTGGCATATTACTTGCACAGAACACAGTTTACATGTCTAGGCAGTAGTCACATGAGACGGTAACCTGATCAGTATATATGGGCACTGCAGTTGCATGTTTCCAGGGGAAAACAATGTATTCGCTTCTCAAACTAGTTCTCACAGTGATCGTTCTACATTTGGTGGCTGTCCTGTTGAGTAGCAGTCACGCCAGAAACAGGACCATTGGCCTGAACTAGAACTACGTACTGTCGCAGCTCTCCTTTTGCAGGACTATTGATGAAATCGTGACTTGAAAACAATGTGTATAACAAATAGGGTACTATGTAATCTGTGACTGTGAGTAAAGAAACTGAAGCTAAATAGAGACATATACCAGATGCAACGCTGCTTTTCTGCTCCTGGGATCGGCATCTCAGAACCGCGTAGGGATCCATGTTACCTGCAACCAGCCACGAAACTCGTCAGCAAGAACAGATGCTGTATTTCAAGAGCAGCACGCAAACATTGCATTATTTTCCCCGTCCGAGCCTCCGAGGGATGCAGAGGTTGCTTTGGACCGAACCAAAACTGATCATGAAACGGGCAAACAATCCAACGATTCGAAAGGGGAAGAGCTGTAGCGCGCGTACTCAGGTAATCGGTGTTCTCGAGGCCCTTGGCTCCGACGAGCAGCACCTCCAGCGTCCCCTGCGCCATCTCCTCCCTCCGCCGGCTGCTTGATTGATCGATCGACCGGACGCTTCGAACTTGCAGCGAAGCCAAACAAAACGCCTAGATCGCGAGATCCAATCCGACTCGTATTTATACATGGAAGGCGTTGAGACGGAAACGCGCGCGTTTAAGTGCCCACATGGAAGTCAACGCCCGCGCCGCACCGACGGGTGA
Source organism: Echinochloa phyllopogon (assembly GCA_033239725.1). Classification (NCBI taxonomy): domain Eukaryota; kingdom Viridiplantae; phylum Streptophyta; class Magnoliopsida; order Poales; family Poaceae; genus Echinochloa; species Echinochloa phyllopogon. The sequence goes on from BTCW01000007.1 coordinate 39,094,828, forward strand.
CGGTGGATGGTGGCTTCTCGCGCCAGTTTCGCGCGTGGAAAGCCGGAGAAACCGGCCGCCGGCCGACTCGTCACCGAGTGCAGGGTTCATGCTGGTCGATTCATCATCCGGGACTCCGGGAGGCGTGGGTTCATTGCATTTCGATTTTGGAAGCATTCCTGGCGTCCTGAGGAAGAGATGTGACGTGGGCCTGTCAAAAATTTTATGAATATATTATTTATTTTGCTATGACTTGTTTTATTACTAAGTATATTTTAAGTGTGACTTATTTGTTTTATATTTTTATAATTTTTTTTGAATAAAACGGATGGTCAAACGTGATGTTTGAAAGTCAACAAATGATTATATTATGGGATGGAGGGAGTAGCACTGTTGTATCGCAGTAATCTCGCGATGGTTGACCCGGGGGTCAACCGGTCAAGGAGCCAGCATATTTACAATCCAAGCAGCTCGAACAGAACAGCGGTGGCCCGCTTGTTCTCTGTAGCTGCGTGCGTGCCTGCGTGGCGCGGCGTGGCAGCATGTCGGCGCCTTGTCCGATCCCTGATAAAATGCCGAGACTGTCGGTGCCAGTTTTGTCAGCTCTGTAGACCGAGACAAGATCTCCCTCTGCTTGCACACAGTAGCGCTGCAGGGAGAATTTGCTCTTTCAAGTTCAAAAATTCGTTGGTCCAATCCAAGTTTTCAAGTTTCAAAATGCAGTGGAGTGTACGATGCCGCATCCGTTGGAACGGGCGGAAAAAGCTTGGATCGATCGCAACCCAGTCAACTGACCACAGCGTGGGACGCGGCAAGTTTTGCGCTGCGGATATCATCAGTCCATCACATTGTCAGGTTCATTCACACTTGGGTAGTCTACAGCAGCAGATAACGCTCCAATGGAGTACCGCTACAGCAGATAACGCTTGTTAGGCTATTCGCAGTGGTATACGGGAAAGGGAACGCTACAGTGGTTAGCGTATACGGCGAGGGAAAAAATCGCTGCAGCGGCAAACCGTAACCGGTGCGGCACGGACCCCAAAGCGAGGACGAGCGGCAAATAGAGCGTAAGTCGCGGCCGAACGCTACCCCGCCACGTTGGCGCGGGGCCCGCGCGCCCAACCGCTGCGCGCGCTCCGCCGCCCGCCGGACGCCGCCCGCGTGTGGGCACCGCCGTTGGAGAGAGATGGGGTAGAGAGAGAGGGGAGAGCAGGAGAAGGCCGTCTGCCGCCAATGGCGCCGCCACCCGCCTCGCCGGAGGCGAAGATGTCGCGGAGGTAGGGGAGGAGGCTGTCCCCGCTCGCGCCGCCCCGCCACTGTCGCCGGAGGGCCGCACCGTCCAACCGCCCCGCCGTGCTGCCCGCCTCCGCCGCTGCTCCGGGATCCGGTCGCCGCCGCGAGCCGTCCTCGCCATCGGGCGCCGGCGAGCCCGGGCCCGGAGGGGAAGAAGAAGTCGCGGTGGACTTGGCGCCGGCCACCCGCACGGCCTCTCGTTCGCGGCGCCGGCCACCCCCTCCTCCGCGACGGCATCTCGTCAGTCGCGCCCGCACCGCGGTGCCCGACCTCGGCGTCGACGACGCCGTCGTCGATGCGACGGGCGAGGGTGCGGGCGAAGTGGAGTTGGAGAAGGACGGCTGCTCGCGGATCTGCGTTCGCCGGCACCTGCTGCTCATGTGGCTCCACCACGCCATGGCCGCCTGCCACTCCACCACGCCGGAGGAGAGGGAGAGGGAGGGGCGGCGCCTGAGGTCGGGCGGGCGGTTGCGCGTGAGCTTGTCCTCCCCGCCGGTGTAACACCCCGCCTTCCACGAGCCGCCCCGCACAGCCCTTCCGAGGGGCGTGCACGCGTACACATAGCACCCTGCTTACACTTTCGTCCTCACTTCGTGTAAAAGGGTTAACCCGAAGGTGCCATGGCTGGAAGGCAAAGGCTTATAAGTTGCCCCCACACTTGCTAAACTAGCAATGTGGCACTAAACATGTGCATCTCGCACTCACGGGCTACTACTGGGCCATACAACTGGGCCGGGTGTGACATACACCCCCCTCAAAGAATCCGACGTCCTCGTCGGCGCAACTCACCCAACACGGGCGAATGTCCAGGACCATTCCCCCTTAGCGCACGACCGTACGTCCAGTGCCGGCGTCATAGTCCATGTCGTATGCCCTACTCGGGCCATACGCGCCATGCGCCCTATGCCCGCACACTGACCCGTACGCGCAACCGCGAGGGTCGGCTCTGATACCATTTGTAACACCCCGCCTTCCACGAGCTGCCCCGCACAACCCTTCCGAGGGGCGTGCACGCGTACACATAGCACCCTGCTTACACTTTCGTCCTCGCTTCGTGTAAAAGGGTTAACCCGAAGGTGCCATGACTGGAAGGCAAAGGCTTATAAGTTGCCTCCACACTTGCTAAACTAGCAATGTGGCACTAAATATGTGCATCCCGCACTCACGGGCCACTACTGGGCCATGCAACTGGGCCGGCTGTCGGGCGGCTGTGCGGCCATGGCGGCCAAGGCCCTCCGCGGCTCGTCGTCGGGGAAGATGCAGAGGTGGAGGTGGGAGGCGCCGCCGATTGGAAGGAGGGGAGCCGCGCCACATAGGATGCCGCGATCGCTTGGGCCGGCCGCCCGGGTCTCGCTGCCGCCGCTCATCGCCCACGCGCTCCGCCCGGCTCGTATCCTCCTCCGCGCTGGGAGCCGCCGCCGCCGATGCGCCCCCGCGCTGGGAGCCGCCGCACCGCACCGCCGTCCCCGGCCGCCTACGCCCACCGCGCTCCGTGCCGCCGAGGCCAGTGCGTCGCCGCGCCGCCCGCCCAAGGCCAGTGCGCCGCCGCACTGCCCGAGGCTAGGGCGCCGCCGCGCCGCCCGCAGCCATGGCCGCCGCACCGCCTGGGCCGCCGCCCCCCGTCGCACCGCCGGGGAGAACCCACCCGCCGCCGCCGCCATGAGCGGCCGCTGCGACGGACGGGGGTGCAGGGGAGACGTGGCAGGGGAAGGTAGGTACAGCAGAGTAGGGGAGGCGGCGCCGCGTCGGGGAGCCAGGCCCTCGCGTCGCCGCCGGCCGCCCGCGTGCTCCGTCGCCGGACTGGAGAGAGAGGCGCTCGGCGTGGGAGTGGGAGAGAGACAGGCGGAGGGAGAGGGATAGGAAGGAGAGAGAGGGTGGGGTTGGGAAATAAAATGTATGTGACATGTGGACCCAGCGATGGTAGTTGGTATAGAGGATGAAAAATGAAGTATGACGAGTGCGGAAGAAATGGTGCTGGAGTATGAAATCTCGATGATTAGGACGAAATATTCATTTTAAAGGATGTGTTTGAAGTATGACGAGTGTGAATAGCCTTAATAGAAAGAAAGGTTCAGATGAACAGGGGCAGCAACAGCACCAACCAGAGAGGGGAAAAGATAAGTTATGCCATGATCATCCGTTTAACTTTTAAGCACCTTTGGCTGGCTCCTTGTCACAGCTGCAGTAATCCTGTGCAAAGCAGCATTTCCGTCGACAACATCACGCTCGCACGCTACCGCAATCGAGTGATCATCCCCTCGCCCAGTCGCCAGCAACCTGATAGCAACCGGGAAGAAAAGGCTGAAAGCAACTGAACCCTTTCCTTCCCCTCTCTCTCTCGCCCGCAGTCGCGCACGGGAGAAGCAAAGAATTTCCCAGCTTTTTACAAAGATCCACTCGAGCACTTGGCAAACGCCCATTCGAATCACATGGCACCAAAACTCCACTCAAATCCTCCGTGGATCAGACTTTAAACAAAAGCGGGAAAGTCAGGTTAGATTCCTGAAATTTGGAGCCCCGGGATTGAGATTTGCGCCATGAGACGACATCCAATTAACCTTTTTCTTTTATCTCTTGGGCGGTGTTCACTTCCCTTCAAATCCAAAACTTCCCCAAAACTTTCTCTCTTTAAACTTCACTATTCATTATCACATCAAATCTCTCTTCTCATGCATGGAGCATTAAATGTAGATAAATAAAAAAACTAAGTACATGGTTTTGATGTACACGACGAGACGAATCTTTTGAGCCTAGTTAGATCATGGTAGGACAATGATTACCACGAACAAACGAAATGTGCTACAGTGTTCGATGTGACATTTTCACTCAAATTCACGTTCCCTGAAATCCAGGGAAGTGAACACCGCCTTAGAGCAAAACGACGTCTCACATCTGATTTAGCTCAGCACTGCGCTCAAAGAATTTAAAACTAGCAGCGTTATATTCGTACAGGAAATAATAAAGCTAAACCAAGCTTTATCACTTTTCCCAAGAACAACACTCCTTGTTTCCACCTCCCGATCCCGGCCTAACATCTGTACCAAAACCCTAATTCCAAACATACCCAAACTTTATTCAAGTGGTGCTAAACCTGTGCCTGCAGACTATATTAGTGTATTGCTATTACATGGAAGTAGCCTCAAGGATTTAACAAGAACAAATAATAAAGAATAGAATTTAAACATCTACAGTACCATGGCCCGGCCCCCAACAGGCCAAAACAACAGCTGTACACAGCCCATGGCTGCATTTCACCTCGGCCCCCACCTCAGAAAACCCCCCCATCCGTCACCAACGTGTGGGCCCGATGAAGGGCCGTAGCGATGGGGCTATTCCAACCAACGCCATTACGCACTGACAGCATGGACACATGAAGGGACCCACGCGGAGTGGCCAGTGGGTCAACGTGTCAGTGACTCGGTACCCCAACGCCCACCCCTGGGACGGCGAAGCGAGCAGCCAAGCGCCACCGCGGAATTGATCCGATCGGACGCGACGCGAGCAAATCGATCGCTCCAGCGATGTGGGGCCAGCATTGTCAGGCGACGGCGGCGAGGAGGTCGTCGCGGGCGCCACGGCGGCGGAGGAGGTCGTAGGGCGCCCAGAGCGCGTCGAGCGGGCACGGCCGGCCGGCGTCCAGCCGCAGCCATGGCTTCCCCTTCCCGCTCCAGTGCAGCAGGCTGACCGGGCCCGGATGCAGCTCCCGGCACTGGCCCGCCACGTTGTCGCCGCCGAGCCCGTGCTGGTTCCACCGGTGCTCCACGGCCTTCACCTCGCCGGCGAACACCAGGAGGAACGGCGGGAGGGAGCCCAGCACGTATATCCTGGCCTCCTGCTTCTGCACCTCCATCCAGTACTCGAGCTTCGCGGTGTACCCGCCGGCGCGCCACCTGTCCAGGTCGATGACCATGACCCCGGTGTTGAAGTAGCAGGGGACGCGCGTCCGGTTGGCGAAGACGGCGGCGTACTCGGGGTGGTGCCAGAACGCGTCGGTGAAGTAGGAGGTGAAGTTGGCGTGGCAGTACTCGGGCGCGGCGAGGGCGGCGTCGGGGCCGAGGTCGGTGGCCCAGAGGCGGGCGACGTCGTCGACGACGAGGAGGTCGGAGTCGAGGTAGAGGACGCGGGAGACGGAGCGCGGGAGGAGGTCGGCGAGGTAGATGCGGGCGTAGTTGAGGGGCTGGTCGAGGGCCCGGCGGACGGAGGAGGAGATCTTGCCCCGGACGAGGCGGGCGTCGAAGCGGTGCACGGTGGCGGGGAGCGTGGGGAAGGCGGCCGCCAGCGCGCGGCGGAGCGAGGCGAGGCGGCGCGCCGGGGACGCCGAGGAGGCGACGAAGTGGAAGGCGATGGACTCCGGGCAGGCGGCGTGGCGGAGCACGGAGAGGACGCCCGCGAGGGAGCCCCGGAGGTAGGTGGCGTCCAGCGTCATGGCGATGTGGATCGTCGGCGCGCCCGCGCAGCCCGCGCCGTTGCGGAACGCCGGCGCCTCCCGGAACTCCGGGAGCTCTCCGCCGCCGCCGCCGCCGGACGCCGCCGCCGCCGCTGCACACGCCGCGGCGAGGAGGACCACGGCGAGGACGCGCATTGCGGCGCCGGAGTGTCCTTGTGCCTCGCTCCCCCTCCCTGGAAATCGAGGGGATGGAATTTTTGACGGGTACGGTGGGGGGAAGACGAGATTGGAAGGGGATGATGCTGATGAGTTAAGGAGGGGGACCGGAGACAGGCTGGACGGAGGAAGACGTGTGAGGTTTTCCCGTGGTTTTACGGGTTTTTGGTTGGGTTTCTGCGTTTTCCCGGATGTTTTCGGTTGGTAACTAGAAAATGGACCGCGCTGGGACGTTATGGGCCAGTGTCAAATGGGCCACTGCGTCACTTTTAGGCCCTTTCTTGTTTAGGGGGGTGTTCACTTCCTTAAAAAGAAGGGTGAAAGTTTGGTAAAAATGTCACATTGGACACTGTAGCGCACTGTAACACTTTTCGTTTGTTTGTGGTAATTGGTAAACATTGTCCTACCATGACCTAACTAGGCTCAAAAGATTCGTCTCGTCGTGTACATAAAAAATATGTAATTAGTTTTTTATTTACCTACGTTTAGTGCTCCATGCATGAGGAGAGAGATTTGGTGTGACAGTGAATAGTGAAGTTTGGAGAGAGAAAGTTTGGGGGGATTTTTGGAAGTGAACACCGCCTAAGCCCTTTTTTTGCGGATAACTTAGTTTAGCTTGTTCTTCTCTGTATCGACAGTTTTGTGGCGTCTGAGCAAGTCCAATCAATTTTCGTGAGTTTCTCTGCAGGTTTGCAAATTAGTGAAACCTATTTTTCATTAAATAGCATAAATTGTAACTCCATGTTTCCATCGGTCCTTACGAGACATATTTTATCCAATGAAATGCTTAAAAACAACATAATTTATAATCTGAGAGCATACAGTTCCTTCTTAGGCAGTTCCATCAGATTCTGTCACATCATTACATCTTGCACAAACTTGGTAACACCATGACTGTTTGTTGTCGAGGTTTTTTTCTTTGTCATATTTTGTTACATCATTACATCTTTGCAATATAATATCTTGAGTCTAACAGCACAATTTGGTTTATAGTACGTAGTATTACCTTGTGTAAAATGTTGTGATCAAGATTTATGGACCACCGTACCGACAAGCAGCCGTGCCATCTAGAAATGGAGTGGAGGCATGGAGGCTTGGTGTCGAAGCCTCAAAATTCAAAACTCAGAAGGGTACTTTTGTCTGGTACTATTACTGTAAGCATACACATGCATTGTTGGTAATTTCGTATGATTAGCACTCGCGCTAGGAACATCTTCTGGTGGACGCATAAGATGCCCTGTTCCACCGGGTGTTATTGTGCTGTCACGGGGCGCACTGACGCTTGTGGTTGGGGCATCGCTTTTCTTGGTGCTCTCGGGACGTACTAAACTTTGTGATTCTGACCACCGATCATATCTGATTGTCCTACACCGAACGAAGTGGATATTAGATAAGTAGCTATCTGCAACGTGTAAGTTCCTGTTGCGTTTGTTGACGGGGGACGCCGCATTCCTGTTGCGTGTCATGTGTGAGTCTCGTATTTTGAAATTTTTGATCGCTACGAGCAAAGAACTGCATAATGCGTCAAGCTTTTTCATCATCGCAGCAGACAAAACCCGGAAAAAAATATTGTATGTGGGGCGGGCCGCCGGTCCAGCCTCATCGAGTGCGCGGAGATTCGGCCCATACGTCACACTATAAGACTTCGTGAAAAAAGGAAAGAAAAGGTTGTGGAAAAAGAAAGAAGAGTCGCACAAAATAAGGATCCGGATTCCCGTTGGGGATGAACTGATGAAGATATGGCACCACTGTGAATGTGGGAGCGGACGAAAACGTACGGTAAAATCGGTAACAACTGCGATTGGTCGCCGGCCATCATTTCTCCTTCTCCCCATGTAGTGCGGTGTGTGGAGAAATTGCACGGCACCATCGGGATCCCCTTGAACTAGAGAGCCAGACCTTTAGAGCATGGCTTACAACTACGCCGGCAGCCGGCTGCAAGCAACGCCTCGTAGCGCGTGATGGTGGTGGACCCCGCAAATATTTAACGCCCAGCAGAAGCACCAGCGAATGAAAAGCCTCGCCGCGCGAATACGCCCGCTTTGGCCCGATCTTGCTTAAAACCGCAAGCAATTCGAGGCAGAGCCAAGTTCTTCGGCCCGATCAACCCCCCCACTTCCACTTCCACCTATCGGGCTAACGGCTAGACCCCGCCATGCTACTCGCCCTCCTCTTCCTCCTCGCCGCCGCCGCCGCCGCGGGCGCGGCGCCGAACGCGCGCCCGTGCGCGTCGCCGGATTCGGCGAGCGCCTACCCGTTCTGCGACGCCTCGCTCTCCATCCCGGCCCGCGCGCGGGCGCTCGTCTCGGCGCTCACCCTGGACGAGAAGATCGCGCAGCTGTCCAACACGGCGGCCGGGGCCCCGCGCCTGGGCGTCCCGCCGTACCAGTGGTGGTCCGAGTCCCTCCACGGGCTCGCCGACAACGGGCCCGGGGTCAACTTCTCCTCGGGCCCCGTCCGCGCCGCCACCGCCTTCCCGCAGGTCATCCTCTCCACCGCCGCCTTCAACCGCTCGCTGTGGCGCGCGGTGGCCGAGGCCGTCGCCACGGAGGCCCTCGGCATGCACAGCGCAGGCCAGGCGGGGCTCACCTACTGGGCGCCCAACATCAACATCTTCCGCGACCCGCGGTGGGGCCGCGGGTAGGAGACGTCCGGGGAGGACCCCGCCGTCGCCGCCGCGTACTCCCTCGAGTATGTCAAGGGGTTCCAGGGGGAGCACGGGGAGGGAGACAGGATTAGGCTCTCGGCGTGCTGCAAGCACTATACAGCGTACGACATGGAGAAATGGGATGGCTTCTCCAGGTACACCTTCAATGCCAAGGTGAAGACATCATTTATCTGAACTTTTAGAATCTTACATAGGCATAGAAAAACACTGGCATGTCCCGCTCCAGGGAGTATGTTTGAGATGTTCATGATAAACTGGGCTGATAATTAATTTCCAATCAAAATGTCTAAATAAAATAAAAAGAAGCAAAATAGAAAGAGAAATTCAGTTGCTGCAGTAATTCTTTTTTTATTCTTCTAATTGGTTGCAATTAAATTTTGTTCAATATTTTAACAGAAAAAGATTGAGCCGAATTTAAATAGATCTTGATATGATCATGAGCCGAAATCTCGTCTCTTCTTGTGGCTTGGTTAGCAATAAGTTCAACTGAAAAGTCGAAGCACAGGCTTGGAATCACCATATTTCTTGTGAACTTTGTATAGCAAGTCATAATTATAATGAGATAGAAATAGTTGTGATTGTAATACACTACTGGCAGGTAACTGCACAAGATTTGGAGGACACCTACCAGCCTCCTTTCAAGACCTGCATCCAGGAGGCTCGTGCCAGCTGCTTGATGTGCGCCTATAACCAGGTTAATGGTGTGCCGATGTGTGCTCGCAAAGATCTTTTGCAGAAGACCAGGGATGAATGGGGCTTCCAGGGGTACGCAGCTTGCCTTAACTCAGAATTTGTCTGTCTTGAGCCTTGGACCATTGAATATTTCAGGAACGAGAAGGAATTTCATTGTATTAACCCCAGACTCCCAGAATTTTTGTTATTGGTTATTTATGTGTGTTCATTTGATTCTTTGAAGGTACATCACATCTGATGAGGATTCAATAGCAATTGTTCTTAAGGCAGGTTAGTAGCCTTAAACCTTGTTTCAGTTACTGAAAATACATATGAGGTTTTATTTGTGCCTTTCTGTCCTTATAGACTCTAGAGGTTTGATTTCTTTGTCAACCCTAGTATTCTAAAAGTAGATACTAGGAGCTTATAGGAAAAACGGTTCCAATTAATGTAAACCTTGTTGTGGTAAACCCAATATCAGAAAGATAGTTACAGACTTGTCCCATACTCCCTCTGTCCCTTTTTAATGGTCGCCGCCGGTTTTCGTGCCACAATTTAGATTCGATTTGTAGAAAATATGTGCAACATTTTAATCTTCAAAAAAAATTGTTAAAAAACTAGATTCAAATATCTATCTAATGATATTTATTATGTACTATAAATATTAATATATATGGAGTATTTTTTTTATATTCAGTCAAAGTTGTTTCTCGGGAACCGTAAACGATAGATAAAAAGGGACGGAGGGAGTAGAGACTTCTCCTTTCAGCTCCCATATCGAGAACATTATTGTTCAGAGGTTTCAATATTTTGTCAAAATAGATTCCGTTTATATGACCATTTATGTCTTAAATTTATCGACTAGTGTTTTGCTGAGGTGTTAGGTTTACTCTGTTTTTTTAAGGAATGGATCTCAACTGTGGTTCTTTCCTAGTTCGGCATACAAAGTCAGCAATTGAAAAGGGGAAGATTCAAGAACAATATATTGACCGTGCCCTTTTTAATCTATTCTCTGTTCAAATGCGTCTTGGAATATTTGATAAGCCCAACAACAACCAATTAGGGCCCGATAATTTGTGCACAAAAGAGCATAGAGAGCTTGCAGCAGAAGCTGTAAGGCAGGGTGCTGTCCTTTTGAAGAACGACAATAGTTTTTTGCCTTTGAAGAGAAGCGAAGTTAGACATGTTGCTATCATTGGACCATCTGCAAACGATGCATATGCAATGGGCGGAGACTATACAGGTTTTAAACCACTCCCTTGATTAATATTTTGGTAACTTACTATCTTGAATACATTTTTAACATTAGGTTCACTTTATTCAGGTGTTCCCTGCAATCCTACAACCTTCCTTAAGGGCATTCAAGCCTATGTTCCACAAACAACCTTTGCTGCTGGATGCAAGGATGTTTCCTGTAACTCAACAGATTTGTTTGGCGAAGCCATTGAAGCAGCTAAAAGAGCTGATATCGTTGTTGTAGTTGCGGGGTTGAACCTGACAGAAGAGCGTGAAGACTTTGATAGAGTTAGCCTTCTCCTTCCAGGCAAGCAGATGGGCCTCATAAATACCCTTGCTAGTGTAACAAAGAAGCCCCTTGTATTGGTTCTGTTGGGTGGTGGTCCTGTTGATATTTCTTTTGCAAAGCATGATCCACGAATTGCAAGCATTCTTTGGCTCGGGTATCCTGGCGAGGTTGGTGGACAAGTCCTTCCAGAAATTCTTTTTGGAGAGTACAATCCAGGTGAGTAAACATCTTAAAACTTCTTGAAAGAAAAGATGACTTGCAAGTATTGCAATGAAAAAGTTATGGTGGCTGTTGGACTAATCTGTTGTTCTGCTGTAATGACAGGAGGAAAACTGGCTATGACTTGGTACCCCGAATCCTTCACTGCTATTCCAATGACTGATATGAACATGAGAGCTGACCCTTCACGCGGTTACCCAGGAAGAACATATCGATTTTACACAGGAGATGCAGTGTTTGGCTTTGGATATGGTTTAAGTTACTCCAAATATTCATATAGCATCTTGTCAGCACCAAAGAAGATCAGCTTGTCACATTCATCAGTTCTGGACATTATCAGTAGGAAGCCCGCATACGTCAGGAGGGATGGTCTAGACTTTGTGAAAACCGAAGATATTGCATCGTGTGAAGCTCTAGCATTCTCTGTTCGCATCGCGGTCTCGAATCATGGTGACATGGACGGGAGCCACGCTGTTCTACTGTTCGCGAGATCGAAATCAAGCGTTCCAGGCTTTCCTATAAAACAATTGGTTGGCTTTGAGCGTGTCCACACGGCTGCTGGCGACACAACCAACGTGGAGATCACCGTAGACCCTTGCAAGCACATGAGCGCAGCTAATCCTGAAGGCAAAAGGGTGCTGCTATTGGGTGCCCACGTTCTGACGGTGGGCGATGAAGAGTTCGAATTGTTCATCGAAGCTTGACAAAGATGTACATTTGGGGAGCTCACATTCGGAAATATATGATGAAACCTGTAAAGAAACATGCTGTAAAGATTCACCCTTGAGCTGGATGCAAGCACAGCAAACATGTTGTAAACATCCACCATTAGATTGGATGCAAGTACAGTCGCAGCCATTGCAGTATAATTTATAAACTGCCTGAAATACATCCAGCACTGGATTCTGAATCCTTGCCATGTTCCAGGAAAGATCACTGACCATACAAGAGGCCAGGGTGGGTATTTTTCGCCTTTCTCCGCCAACGTGTCCGTTCTGCGCTCATATGCTGCTGTCCTTGTGGCTCACACTTCACACCTCTCATCACAGCCGTAACTGCTGAGCCGTCCGCTGTGACGGTATACACGCAGATTCCGTTGTTTCGAACGAAAAACTTGCCATTTCAGGCGCAGAGTCCTGCCAAACTAGCATAGCAAAAACCGAGCCACGGGCGCACCCCATATCAGCATCAGCCGGGCCCAGCCGAGGCGCGCGGCGTCACCACACCACACGCGAACTGGGTCGGAACTGCCCCACTTGTTGCCTTCTCTCCCCGTCCCATTCCACGCCGGTCTCCCTCCCCCGCATTCCACCCGGCACTCTCACCCCGCGCACAAACGCGCCCCCACCTTGCCCTCCCTTCTCGAACTCTCTCCCCCCGTCCCCGTCGCGGATCGCCATGGCCGCCGGCCTCGCCGTCGTCTCCGCCGCCATCGCCTCCCCTCCGCTCGCCCGCGCCTCCGCGTCGGCCCACCCCGTTCGCCGCGTCTGCGCGATCCCGTCGTCATCCTCTTCCTCCAGCAGCGGCTTCAGATCCTTGCCGCTCCGCGCGAGTACCGGCCTCTCCCGGAACAGGCGGGGCGCCGGCCGCGGCGCGTCTGTGGCGTGCGCCGCGCAGGGTCAGGACACGACCATCGAAGGTATCTACGCGGGCTTGAGATCGCGCTCACCTCTCCCGTTACAGTTCGTGTTTCGATCTGTTGTGAAATTAGGTGGTGAGCTAGTGTGCCGAGTGACGCATGTGTGCGTGTGGACCCCTCGGTGCGTAGAAATGAGATCCTGTTTGTAGTGTGGTTACACATTGATTTTCATTTGGTTGCAGGGACTGGCCAATAGAATGGTGCGTCAATGTCGTAGGTAACCGTTCGGAAGAATTAGGGGATCGAAAGTTAGAATAGAACAGATGCGCATCATTCTGAATGTAAAGGTTATGGATTTTGATAACGACTTGTTGCAAACCCGTATCTGATTCGATGCTTTTAGGTCTATCTGAAGGCCTTGCTTTCATGCATGCATCATCATGCGGTGCATGCCTGAGATAGAGACAGCATATCTAGCGTGTGCTTCAAGCATAGTTTTGTAGTTGTGTTCCCCAGGCAAGATCAAGCACATGCCAATGTAGTGATTGTGTTGTGTTGGAGGCAGCAACTTTCATGTAGGTGGACTCTTTTTTGCCGGGTAAGCACCATCCTGTTTGGTTTAGGCATGTGCATGGGTGATCTGTTTTATAGTATATATCACCATATCTAATACTGCTGCACACCCATTTCGATTTGCCGTGGGGCGCTATGATCCACATATGGAAGCATATACCTGATAAAGTTCAGCTGCTGCTATAACTCCTAGATTGTTCCATAGTAGTCTAGTAGTTAATTTTATTGATTTATGTATTCAGCACACGTGGTTCATGCACCCCTTGTTATCTGGTCACCTTTAGTTATGGTGGCGTGTGAACCACTACCCGTTTAATTTTAAGATGATGCATCACATTATTAAGCCCTAAGATGATTAAATGCATTTCCTATCACCCCTTTTGTGTTACTATTTTTCCCTGATTCTATTAAGGTTTAATATAAAAGTTCAGGAGATTGATTACTTCATAGTTTTTTTAACTGTTTTTCTGCATGATTCTATTAAGGTTTAACATAAAAGCTGTTTACTACATTGCAACCATAGCTCAGGAGATTAATTAATTCACAGTTTTTTCTATAACCATGACAAATTTGACGTGCTTTTGCAGAAAGAGAGGCATACTCTAACTGCTCTGATATGTTATATTGGGTTCCATTTCTGCAATGATTGTGATGTTTTTAGATTCTCCTAACTTTGAGCACCTTCATATTATGCATCCATTGCCTTAGTTCCAATATTTGGTTTACCATGTTTGTCAATTCATTAATTTGCATAATATGTGTTTGGGGCAATATATAGCTATTTTAGAATATAGCTTCCTTAACCTCAGTTCTTCTTTGTAAACACATTAAAACTGGACTCCTTTGGAATTTTGCGTGACATTTGTAAACACATTAAAGCTGGCATGGGTAAATAAATCAATATATTTCCTGTGCCTAGCACCGTAGTTAATGGACATGTATAAGGTGGTTACTTAAATTGTTTTACGAAGTTAGTCACATTAAAAAATAAAATGAGAAAATTAGCTCCCTTACCAATTTTAAACAGACATAAATAAGAACAAAAATATTATCTTACCATACTGAACAGAATTTCTAACTTTGTGATGATAGTACAACCTGCATTTGTATGATATTTCCCTCTCCCTGATCATTCTACACACTATGGCACAACGTTACTTTTTTAAAAAAAGTTTATGCTCTCCTCCAAGCTTCATGCTGATGACATTTCATTTCAGTTGCTCATGAATCTCTTATCTTTTGCTGCTATATGTTGATTTTGTTTTTCTAGGTACTAATGCATTTATGTGTGTGTCAACTGTCATTGATTTCTCTTTCTTGGTACTGTACCAATGTTTATGTCAATTGTCACTGATTTTTCTTTCTTGGTGCTGCACCCAACTTTGTGTCCATTGTTGATTTTTCTTTCTTGGTACTATGCCTATGCTTGTGTCAATTGCCGTGTTCTCACTTGTCTAGTATTCAATTGCAGTCCCAGATGTGACAAAGTCAACATGGAAATCACTTGTGATGGAGAGTGAGCTTCCTGTCCTTGTTGAGTTCTGGGCTTCATGGTGCGGGCCATGCAAACTGATAGATCCAGTTGTTGGCAAGCTCTCAAAGGACTATGAGGGGAAGCTAAAATGCTACAAGCTCAACACAGACGAGAGCCCAGACATAGCAAGCCAGTACGGTGTCCGGAGCATCCCCACCATGATGATATTCAAGAACGGCGAGAAAAAGGATTCGGTTATCGGGGCTGTGCCTGAGAGCACACTGACCGCATGCATCGAGAAATTTGTTGAGAGGTAAAACGCCCAGTTGGATCTCTTGAACACAGTTGCCTGAGAGCCCACACGCAGAACAATTATATATACCTGCTTTGTAGATATTGGAAATCGCATTCGATTATTGTTCGAGGAAAGTGGCATGGGTTGCTGTCAGCTGTCCGCCCTAGCCTACCTTTATTCTCCCGATCTTTGTTGGGCCCGAAATGTATGTCATGACATGGACGGCCGAGAACCACATTCTACCTTATCACAGAATAATATACATGTACCCGTATGATCATTTCCACATAATGCAATATGGGCTAGTGATATACAGTACGTATTGTTCCCGAGATTCATTTGATTATATTATTTATCATCATGCGTGAGCCCAAACTCGGAAACGGGATCGCATTGCATTCGGGCTGGGACTACAGAATGGCAGATATTTTTCACACGATGCTCTTTGCTGCAGAATTCCTTAGTTACGATCAAAGCTTCTATAAATATCTCGGGAGCACGTCAGTTGTCAAGTCCTGGGATCCTAGCTGAGGACCACAGGGAAGAAGCATCGGCCGGGTGGATCCATCCCGTGGTCCGGCGGTTGAGTGAACTGCTGCACGAGCTGATAATCCACGGGCAGATGCTGCAAACAGTGGGCGGTTTGTGTGTTTGGATCTGGCGATCTTGAACGATTCGTACGGTTCTGTAGCCCCCTAGATTCAATGCAGACCTTATCCCTTGGTCCCATCGTCCTCGCTGTTTCGAACGGACTGGCCGGTAGCGCCACCCGACCTGCTACTGCTACAGCCCCTCGAATAAAATTGCACGGAGCTAGTAGCTGTCGTTCGCGCCATTAAACAAGAAGAGCCCCCACCTGGTGCTAAACGTGCGTCGGCGCCAGGATCGCTGGGGATTTCGGGCCACCCAGCTCCGGCCTCCACCACGCCACGGGATGCCCCTCCGCCCGCCCGCCGTCGGCGTGGCGGAACGCGGCAGCCGGAAGGCCGGCCGCGACTGCGCCCCGCAACTACCGGACCCAACCCCAATGATTGATTTGCTCGCGCGCGCCCCATGCCCGCCATATCTTATCGCGCCACGACGCACGACCGGATCGGACGCTCACCAACCGCTGCGGCCACTGTTCGGTGACGGGATCCTATCCTATCCATCTATATCCCCCGCGACGGGGGCGACGCACACACGGCAGCACCGTACCGCTCGCTTAAACAAAGCCGTGGATGCGCGCGCCGGAGATTAACAAAGCGAAGACGCGAGCCCGTGACCGGCGAGGCAAGCAACAACCGCGCGGGTCCCGCGAGGCCGCGACGGAAGCGAAGGCGCGGAGCAGCAGGTCGCAGGAGATGGTGGCCGTCTGACTGGTTTGACCATTGGGGGCTTGGGGCAGCAGGATTAAAAATAAAAAAGTTTGCAGCTTTTGCCTGGCGCGACGCCGTGGTGGCGCTGTGGCTGCGCCGGCCACGCGAGCCGCCGCGGAGCCAGAGGTGCGCGCACATGCGCCGCCGCGGATCCGGGGCGGGCATGAAGCCTAGCGTAGCCCGGGACGGCACGGAAGCTGCCACTGCCCCAGTGCCCACTGGCAACGCCATCCAGATGGCTGGACACGGTTTACTACTTCACTTGGCCGTTGGACCCCCAGTTTTTTTTTTCACTTTGCCGGATCTGTCCGTGTGGCACACCGGTTTGTGGAAGCCGGACGTTGGTTGGTCAGGACAGGAGGCGGCGCACCAGGGGTGGCCGTGACAGCTCACTCGCGACTTTGCGAGCCTATCTGGCCGCGCTACGTGTCTGCGCCGCCGTCTGTATTTCCCGGGTCAAATCTTGTGGGCGTCTGCGTTTACCGTGCCATGGCAAGGCCGAATGCGTACAGTGGCTTTTGTTTGCTTGTGGCTGATGACGATAGTGCCTCGTCTGCTTGCGCTCGATCGTTCGAGTGGCGAGTGGCAATGCGCAGTGTCGTAGCAGGCTAGCAGCCATATAACTCTCGCTGAAAAAACGATACGGCCACAGAAATAATTCAGAAGTTAACAACAAGTGGCGCCATGATTGCATGCAGCACTGGTGTAGTATGATTTTATGGTACCGATAATGGCCAACGAAATCTCTGAATACATTTATTTATTTCCTCCCATACTACTCGATCTCCGGTTTACTGATTGCAAAAGGTCAGGAGTGGTAGGGCCGCTCGCAAGTGCACACTACCGCCCCGGGAGGGCTCGGGCATCTTTAAACTTTCGTGTCGCTCAGCGCTCGAAAAGCGGCAATGGTGATTCGACTCGAGACACGCATGGCGAAAATGGGGGAACGGATAGGCCTTATCTCCATCGCACGAGTACGGACGGAACGGCTACATCGCTCAGGGAATCTAGTACGTACTGCTTCGGAGGTGGACCATGGACATTGGCATTTGGCAGGTACCCCGTGATTGTTCTGTTACCACGTCGGATTCTAATGGAGCTGGTGTGTCAGCTAGCTCTTGGATCGGATTGTTTTCTCGGCCCCAAGGTCACACCGCCGGAATATAAGACATCTAACTATTTAAAATTTGTTCTCGAATATAGGATGACAGAGGTACAATTAAATAACTATTCGTCTAATTCTCCTCGAAATTAAAATGATGAGTTTGGAAAATTAGTTTAAGTAAAGTTCTTGTTATCCATAATTGTTGTTAAAAAACAGATAACTAATAATTCAGCCACAGATAAATACTCGTGTTTTCCTTCAAAGGCCGAAGCCAGCTTTATATATAAAGCATAAAGGAAATAAATACCCGTGTTTTGTATTTCACGATTGAGAAAATATATTTTCGAGACCTCATCATAGGCATTATATTTGAGAAAAAAAATAATATGAGAGAGATATTACTCACGTCAAGCGAATTTTCACAACGGCTGAGTGTGGCATATCTCCTGGTAGTTTCTTTTGTTACATCGTGCCATAAGGCCAGTCTTAGTGCAGCGTTTCATCGCACGGTTACCTAAACCAGAAACTAGATAACTGTGCCAAATGAGAGTTTCATGGTAATGAAACTCCTCTCACATCCCATGAAACTTTTCACTCTCTCCTCTGCCACATCAACATATTTAATACCATGAAACTCCCATGAAACACCCCACTGAGACTGTCCTAAGTGGCAATGGTGTAGGTTCCAGTGCGTACGGTTTTTGACTTAAGCCTCGTGTGCACGGTCCAGGGTGAGAGATGCATGTTTCACGCAATAGCCTATGGCTATGGCTAGGCCAATTTGTGCATCGTAGTCAAACGGATATGGTGACGCAGAGGGTGTGAGATGTACGTATGTTCCACAGCCACAATACAGCGTACGACATGATGGCCGTGAAGACATCATTTATGGTGACCACAAGAAGTACGGAGTACAGTACAAGATACTCCACGGCCATAAGGGTACTCCGTATTACTATGCTTTAAATGTTATCAAAATAATAAGGCATGCTTTTATCAGTGCACGGGTGCTTAATTACTTTCCAAAGCACGGATCATCCGGAGGCGCACGATTACTTTTTAAAAGTCCATCCCTACCGTCTATTCTTCCCCACCGAACTCCCCCGCTCGTTATATATCTCCTGACGGAGCCTTCCCCTCCGAAATCCTCCTCCTGGACTCGGTCTTCTCTTCTCATCATCGCCCTGCTCCTCCTCCTCCCTCCTCCTTTCCACCTTATCCCAAATTGACCTCGCCGCCTGCCTGCCGGGCCGCCGCATCCTCCTCCCCGCCCCCGCTTTCGCCGCAAGGCGCCGCTGCGGGCTCGCGCCACCACCGCACCAACCCCCTCTTCCACCGACCGCGCCGCCGAGCCCCCGTCTCCAGGCCTCTCTTCCACCGGAGCGCGTCGCGTCAAAATTCCTGCCTCGTCGTCGTCGTCTTCGTCGTCATCAGCATCATTATCCTTGCTGGTGGTGCGGGACTTGCGTGGAGGGCAGATCCATCCGAGCTCGGATTGATTTCTTCCTTTGCTGGTAAGGAACCCCGCCTTGCTTGCACGGGTTGTTCTGTCCTTGTTTGGTAATGATTTGTTGGATTGCTCTGAGAGTTAGTTTTGTTCTGGTCTGGCCCTTTCTTGTATCTGAAGAAACCAAATCTCGACCTTCCCTTTTGGGATGGATTCTCCAATCCGTATAGTTTGTGGTTGTGGCGGATTGGTTTGCTGCTGCTGGAGTGCCTATCCCGGTTTATTTTGCAAAATGTTTGGTGCCCCCTTTGTTCTGCGGTTCGAAAGCGGCGTCGATTTGCAAATTTGTTTGCTGGTAATAGCATTTAATACCTGAGCCCGAAGAAAATGCTCTTGTAGGTGTGTATGTTTAGTACCTATGCGATTGTGTTTTGAGACCTAGAATTTATGCGAATTTTGCCTGTGCCATGCCATGAATTGAAAGTTCTGTTTTATAGATTGGAGATCGGGGAACAAGATAGTTCTTTGTTCTTGGTTCTGTTATAGCTTTAATGTATACATCACCTGATTTTGCTGGGACGCCTAAATTAGATCAGCTACCGTGGAAACGCTCTTAAAATCCATAGTTGTCAGCTTGTTTATTTCACAACCAGTGGTATGCTTTAATGTATACAGGTCGCCATGTGGTTTGCTTTGTTGGTTCCAATCTTATTTCTTGCATTTCTATAGTACTGCATGGTAGGTAGGTGTCTGCACATTATGAACGCTTCCAATGCTTAGAGTCCTCTTATCAGTTTGTGCAATGAGCTATGGCCCAACTTTTGTGTTGCTTTATCATTTGTATGTATTCTTACCGACCTATGTTGGTTTCTTTTGTCAACAGTAATTCAACCAAAACAGTTTGCTGATTGCCATGGAAGCTGGGAGAATGGATCAGCCTTGCATGGCTGCTATCAATAGCCAGCCCTTGGTGGCTGATGTTGAGGCAGTGAAGAAAACCAACGGGGACATGCCTGCCACAACAGGAAGTGGATGCTTTGACTGCAACATCTGCCTTGATTTTGCAGCAGAACCTGTGGTTACCCTCTGTGGTCACCTCTACTGCTGGCCTTGTATCTATGAGTGGCTGCGCCCTGGGGTGGAATCAACTGTCAGTGACAACAGCAGTTCAGCAAGGCGGCAGTGTCCCGTGTGTAAGGCGACACTCTCCCCAGACACACTAGTGCCACTATATGGCCGCGGAGGGAGCTCAAAGAAATTGCTGAATGGCATGACCATTCCACGCCGTCCCATGGTGCACCGGGAGACTGTTGAGCATCAGAACGCACAGAGCAACATCCATGACCAGCAACACCACCAGAGCATGGAAGCCAACCCTCCACACCAGCCATTGCGGCACGCACACTACCATCCTAGTTCCACTGGGTTTGACTTCATCTACCCTCCCGCACCACTAGGGCGTGGCTTGTTCCACTCAACCGCTGGAGGTGTGCTTGGAGGGATGGCGGAGGCCGTGCTCCCGTTGGTGCTTCGTGGCCAGCTGCCAGCAAGCATGTACTACACGAGCCCGTACCATATCGCGGCACAGAACGTGAACCCCAGGCTGAGGCGGCATCAGATGGAGATTGAGAGGTCCCTGCACCAGATCTGGTTCTTCCTCTTCGTGTTTGTTGTGCTGTGCTTGCTCTTGTTCTGATACGATACTGTGTTCTGTACACCTCTCTGTAGATATCGAAAATGGGAGGGGGGGATACTAATGATGGTATAGTAAAGGGGGTAATGGTCTGTGTCGATAAGCATGTGCGTAAGCATGCCGATATAGAGTTGTAATATGATGAGACATGGAGGTGAAATGCAGATTTCATACTTCTTGTCTTAGTGTCAGGAGCTGTTGCCTTTTCTTGCTTGCCGGCCAATCACTATCGGCTTGTTAGGTTGCAATCATTTTGTGCATTGATCGGTGTCGATGCCAAAGGCTCTTTCATTTGTATATATATCGAAAATGATGTTTAGCTACCAATGTCTGCCCTGTGCCCGCTTTACTCCCTATTCCAAAGATCAAAATGCGTCTTAAAATGCACATTGCAACTTCGCTACCAATTGTTTGCCCTGTGCCCACTTTACTCCATATTCCAAACGCATCTTAAAATGCAGTTGCAATTTCACAATCAGGGGCATTTTTATTTTGTTCTGTTGGGATGCTTGCATCTGACGCTGATCGAAGCTAAGGCCAGTGTCAGCTTTTACTGAGACTGCCTAACAGGAAGTGAAGGCGACATCACAGAAATGGAGGGCCAGGTTCTGCATAACGTCCTGCACACAGACGTCGGATCTTGTCTATCGTCCCTACAAGTGAATGAAGGCGGCATCTATGCGTCTCGTCCACGTACATGAAAGAAATTTAAACGACCCTAGTACAGTGCCCCGCTGTATCCGTAGTACATTTGCACACTTGAAAATGAAACTAAAGATCCCAGCATGTTAGATAGAGAAGAGTGAACAATAAGGTTGGGTAGAAATAGAGTACCTAAAAGGTCAGTATAAACTTTACAGTGATAGGTGGTTCTCCGAAATTTGATCATTTCGCACGAACAAAACAATTACAGTGACTTCATGTGCTAATTCATTTGCTGTACCAGTCAAGAAAAAGAACAGAGAAAGTGAGAACAAAGAAGAAGAGGAGGAGAAATGTTCTACTGCTACTGTTGCGCTGAATTGCCTGGGATAGCTCCTTGTTCCCACGCTCCACATTATTTGTAGCTTCAACAGCCTGAGAAAATTCAGAAGATGTTCTATTAGGACATACAAATAATAATCAGGTTTTAATAATGTTTATCCAAGTTAAGTGTTCTTTCAGTTTAGGAAAAATCTGACCCTGTGGACACACACAAACCACAATTCCACTAAGCTACACCTAACAGTTGACGGTCATCAAGTACGTCTTGCAGCTAAATACCTAGGAACATAAACTGCACAGACCCTTCATAGTCCGAAAGATGGAGACAGTGATTTAATTCTGGATATTATTAAAGCTCATTGACAGGCTTGCATCTGGTGTCCACTATCCATTTTTTTGGTAGATTCTGACATTCTATATGTTCACACATGGAAATACAACTACAACATCTACTGCATATAAACTGGTAGAACAAGTTTAAACGAATCTTATACCTGGTCATACAAATACTGAATTTGTTGAGCTTGTTGTAGAACATGCGTTGACATAAGATGATTAAGTGCTGACATTTCAATCATCTTTGTCTCCGTTTCTTGGACAGCATCAAGAAGACTTGTCAACTCCACCTGAGAAGAGTTTCAAGATGTAAATGCATGGTAGTTCAAGTAAAATAACCAAGTTTTTCACCTTCGTAGAATTTGTATACCATACATATATTACCTGGAGAGCTCTTGTTTCATCATCCAACAGTTGTTCTTGAACCCTCATGGGTGCAGTAGATACTTCCTGATCTCCAATCTTTGATACATCAGATTTTAGAACAAGATTGGACTTGGATGGTTCAGCAGGTTTGATTTCTGGTTTCCTCTGAATCTTCTTCCTTGGCATTGCTCTATTAATAGCATCTTGAAAACGCATGGACCGAAGACGATCAAACTGTGCAGTTACAGAGTGGAGACGTTCACTCAAAATTAAAACCTGGTAAAGTTGCATACGAAACAAACAGGTTACTGTAGCCATTGCCAAACAGGGTAGTTCAGAAAATGATGCTTGATTGCTTCCTACAATTTGGATATAGAGAGAAAAAAGAAAAGAAAAACACGGCCATGTGTTGCCTGAATGACGGGCTTGATGCAGCTCTGAAAAATGAAATCGAACTATATATTATTCAAATTCACTTGTTTTGACTGGAGAATCTCCCCTCTAAAAATTATACAGGGTATAACCTTTTGTTCTACCAAATGATATCGACTAATGGAAGTATGATAGCCTGCTACCAACTCACAGAATATACAGCCAACCTACATATTCAGAAAGGAAATGTTGAAACAATCAATCCTCAACAGGATGAATTGATCCATTAACAAGTAGCCTTCAATGAAAGGAAATATTTGCTCACCATTGGTGTAGCAACGTAAAATGTAATCCCTAAGGAATTACTTGGTCTAATCCTCTGAATGAGGGAATATATTCAGATCAGTAACGCTACCAAAAAAATATATTGTTCTGTTACCTATTTCTTTATCATATGCTCCCTTAAATAACAAAGTAATCCAGAAGAGAATTCAAAATTTATAACATCAATGGCAATAATCATACCACACCATGCTGATGAGCTATCAAGTCCAACCGGGTTTCCCTAGTGCCAAGCCATGTCACACTTCCATTCTTCTCTTCTTCATAGATTCTGTTCTTTAGGATATCAATCTGTTCCTTGCATGCTTTTACAAAAACACCGACCTAATATAAATTCAGTAATTAGACATAGGTACTAATTTTAGAACAGAAAAAGCAACAACCTACACTGTGCACAAGAACAAATACATATTGTCAGCATTGTGCATACACGAGGAATGCCCCATCACTTAATCATTAATACAAAGACAGCCCAAAGTTCAAATCGAATGTGCACGCATCAAAGAGGATAAATGATTGTGCAAATATATGTTCTTCAACATTCTTTTTGCGGCTACGGTCTTCAACAATTGTATGTTCGTACAAATACGAAAATAATACTTGGCAAATAAGTATATTTTACAAAAAAGGGACACAATGTAGTACAATAACATGCATCTTTTATAATGTCAAACAACTCAATAGCTCAAGTCTTTTTATGTACACAAGAAATAACTTATGGACATTAAACATAAAGGTTGACGAGTAAAACATACATTTAAGATTTCTTGGATGCATCACCATAGGAAAAGCCATGGCAAATCAAAACAAACAACCACACACAGCGTTAAGTGTTAACTTACTTCATGCTCGATGTTGTCCCTCTCTTGCTCTGTAGTGCGATGCAGGTCCACATAGTCCCTCCTGTGCTTCACTATGAACCTCTCGAGTTCTCTGATACTCTCAAGCTACAATTTAACACAACCCATCATTAATAACCCTCGCAACCTGTCTTGCCACAACCAACACAAAAAACACATTCCCCATAGACTCCTACCGTCTTGATCGCGGCATTAGTGAATGGCGACTTGGGGGACGGCTTCCGGATGATGAAAGACGACATGAGCGCGGCCAGCTGGGCCTGCACAGCAACACAACGGAGCGTGAAGAATTGGGGATCATTCTGCTTTCATCCATACGCTGAGGGCAAGGGGGTGGTGAGGCTGGGGTGGAGCTTACCTCCGTGTAGCCATGGGAGAGCGCAGCGACGCGTAAGGACTCTTTGAAGTCCTCCGTTCTGTCCCGAACCCTCGACATCGCCGAGGCGGCAGCAGCAGCAGCCGCGGCCTCCGGCCAGATCCACGGAGGCTCGTGAGCCTGCGAGATGCGCCACTCGCGCGCTTATGAGCCACAAACCTAGGGGACCGAAGGAAGCGCCGACCGCGTCGCCCTGGATCGGCGGCGGGCGGCGCCGGCGCGTCGGATCGGGCGGCGAGGTGGGCGCGAGCGCGAGGGGGGAGACGGACGGGTCGCGAAGGTGGAGACGTGTGCAGAGGTAACCGAGAACGCCGTGGGGCCACACCTGTTCGATGAAACTGACCCACCTGTCAGTGGGCGTCCAAGGAAAATAGGCGTGCTCCACCCAGCCACTTCGGCCTCTCGCCGCCCGCCCAGTCCCAGGCCGCCACCACTCGGGGCTCTCTCGCGAGCCCGATCCGTCTCGCCCTCGCCAGTCGCCGCCTCCCTTCTCGCCGCCGCGGCGCGAAACCCTAGTCACGCGACGCCATGGCGAAGGACCAGAACGGCACGCCCCGTGATGGTCGAGGCGACGAGGAGGGGGAGGTGGAGGAAGCGCGCAGCGGCAGCAAGTCGGTAGAAGGCGAGAGGGACGGGCGCTCGAAGGGGAGCGGCAGCGACCGGGACCACCGCGGCAAGTCGAAGCGGCGGGAAGAGGAGGAGGAGGAGGGGAGCGAGAGCTCCGGTGAGGACTCGAGCGAGCGGCGGAAGCGGCGAAGGAAGGAGAAGGAGCGGCGGCACCGGCGGCGTAGCCGGAGCGAGAGCTCGGGCTCCTCGTCGGAATCTGAGTCCGAGTCGTCGTACTCGGGGTCCAGCGCGGAGTCAGAGAGCGAGTCGGAGTTGGATTCGGAGGAGGAGAGGCGGCGGCGGCGGAAGAGGAGGAAGCAGAGGGAGGAGGAGGAGAGGAGGCGACGGAGGAAGGAGAAGGAGAGGCGGAAGAGGAAGGAAAAGGAGAAAGAGAGGGAGAGGAGGAGGAAGGAGAAGAAGAAGAAGCGGA
The DNA here is from genome assembly GCA_033239725.1 of Echinochloa phyllopogon. Taxonomy (NCBI): domain Eukaryota; kingdom Viridiplantae; phylum Streptophyta; class Magnoliopsida; order Poales; family Poaceae; genus Echinochloa; species Echinochloa phyllopogon. Next base: position 39,119,983 of record BTCW01000007.1, read on the forward strand.
AGGAGGAGAAGAAGGAAGTGGGGAAGAAGGGCGCCGTGACCAACTCATGGGGAAAGTATGGTATCATCCGTGAGGTCGATATGTGGTGAGTGGCTTAATCCGAAACTTCAGTATTTGACGGGGATTTGACATATCTTATTCAATAATCGACAGGAATTTGCATTAAGTTTTTCGGTTTTACTTTAGTTATTTGTTTGGCACTGTATAATTCCATCTGAATCTGCAAATGTGGTCTCCAATTCATATAGCTTACCTATAGTGAAGATGAGATATAGTTCAATGTAACCGGAATGCTAGTTAGATTTAGAGTCTGTAAAGCCACTGTTCTAGCTTTCAAGCAGAGTTTGCGAACTCACCCCTCAAAGTTCATAGGAATCACACGTGTATAGACTTCTAGAAATGCTTCCAATGATGAGATATAATTCAACACTGGAATGCCCATAGGTATTTAGATTTTAGGGTTTATAAAGCTCCTATTCTACTAGCTTTCGAGCAGAGTTTGCAAACTCACCTCTCAAATATATAACAATGATACATGTAGAAAATTTAAGAAATGTTTCCAACATCCAATTTACCCACATACAGTTGTATGCTACTCTTGAGTATATGCTATATAGGACTTTGCTAGCTTAATACAATATTTTAACATCGTGTAGTATCTATGACTGAATGAGATGAGCTTGGACTCTAAATAACTAACAATATGAAGTACCAGCATTATTTCTACTACATTTCTATGAACTAACTATGCAATGTGTTTTCTAGGAACAAGCGGCCAGAGTTCACTGCATGGTTATCAGAAGTCAAGCAGGTATGTTTCTTTCTATTGTTTTGTACATATTGATACACAATGACTAAAGTAATACAATGTTCAATTTAGTTTTCTTGTTAATGTGGCCATAGGTTAATTTGGAGGCTTTGTCAAATTGGGAAGAGAAGCAGATGTTTAAGGAGTAAGTTACTCTACTGTGTTGTAGTTAATGTAATAATTACATGGCACGCTGATGTGCCAAGAAAAGAAATTTTCTACTGGATCTATGAGCTTCCAAGGGTAACATATGATGTTTGTATCTCAGATTCATGGAGGATCACAATACAGCCACTTTCCCGTCGAAAAAGTAAGGCAAACTCTTCTGGGTATAACTTTGATTAGATGATAAGTTGAGAATAGGGATTTATTATTTCTCTCCTTGTGTTATCTTTCAGATATTATAATTTAGATGCTTATCATCGCAAAGCAATGGAAAAAGAGCAAAAGAAGGGTTTAAAGACCTCAGTGACAGAACGTACAGTATTTAATGATGAGGAACAGCGACGGTATGTAAACATGAACTTGTTTGATTTTCTTTCCGTTCATTTCTACAATATTGTCCATATTTTTGTTAGAAACATGGGCACCGATTGTCAGTTCTGGGCTGTTATCTTTACACAAACTTTTTGTATGTTCTATGAAGGGAATATTTTGAAACCCTTGAATTTTAATTGCACTTGCAGTTTACTATGTGATGTAGTTCCTTTTAACTTTTTTTTTGGAAAAATTATGCAGATTAGAATTGTTAAAGGAACGTGAACGGCGAAAGGAGGAAGAAGTGGAAGCTTTAAAACGCTCTATGCAAGCTGGACTGGTTAGATTATTTTTTGTGTTCCTTTTAGCAATCTCAGTTTTATCCTTGTAACATCAATTAAACACTATAATGCTCATGAAGGGTTTTTCTATTAATTGTTTTTAAGATTACAATCTAGCATTAAGTGGATATGGCCTATAAATAGTTATTTTACAGTCACTTGTAATTTGTCCAAAGAGAATAACTATTCGTAGTTGTTCTGCACTACGTGACCAAAGCAATCAAATAACTTGTCAGTGCATGACAGCCAAATTTCTCTGAATTAGTAGATGAATTCTCTGCGGTTGACATCTATTAATTGTGTCCAATGAACAAAGTTTTATTGCACAGTCGTCTCAATTCAGTGTACTAGGTTTGTATATCAAATAACTTGTCAGCACATGACAGCCAAATTTCTCTGAATTACTGATGAGCACTCTGTTGTTGACATCTATTAATTGTGTCCAACGAACCAAGTTTGATTGCACAGAGTCCTTATTCAGTATAACATTGTCTCATAGATGTGTCCAACGAAACAAGCTTACAAATGTACTTTTAAGATATTTCATTGTAACATTGTCTCATAGATGTGTCCATTCCTTACTGGAAACAAATGTAGTGGCAATTAGTGCTTTGGACCTTATTATTGGAACACTTGATTCCAAGGTGCCATAGTTTATTTTCGTTTCCTTATTCAGTCCCTGTGTTTGTTATAATCCATGTGCTACTAAGTAATGCATTATTTATCTATCTCTAATTTTTGGATGATATCCCTAGCAGCTTTGTTGTGGAAACATTACAGTAGGATTAATGTTAAGTAATTGACAGTGAAGCGGCCTTTGCTGTCATCTAAGATGTGTTTTGCTCACTCTTAGGCTCAAGACATGAAGGAGCAGGCCCGTTTACGTGAGGAAATGAACTACCAATACAGGTTGGGCAATTTTCAGGTGCGTTCATTCTTCCTCAAGCTGTAAGCCTACAGTTATAATTTGGGTTAACACACACTCATTTAACTTGAGCAAATCTTTTATTTTATATCAGGCTGCAGCTGCAATCCAAAAAAGATTGGATCCTGATGCTCCTTTGCAGTAGGTGGCCTGTGGAGAGTGGAGAGCCCAATTTCCTTAGGTTATTCCTCATGGGCCTTCATGAACCTTGTATAAGAAGAGCATACCTAGCATATTGAAGTGCTGTCTGTTACTACAAAGTTTTTCCCCCCTGTAGCTAGCGTGTCAATTGCTGCTATTGTATCGGCAGAATTTTCAATTCCAGCTACTCTCAGTTCTCACATGCTCTGCTCTACCTCTCTGGATTTTTGGTGCTTAAGTTGTTTGTTTCACATGCTGTTCCAACTACCTTCGTCATTCTTCACATGATGTGCTCTTCTGTTGCATTATTTTTGGACCTTGCTGGCCGATCGACTCGAGCTTTGTCGTCCTGCAGGGGCAACATGCATAAACGCTACCAAATGTCAGAACATCTGGTAACGTTCTTGCCTTCTTTTGAATGACGAGGCAACCGAACTGTTTTCTGTAACGTTCTTGCGTTCGCTTGTGTTATCCTTCAGCTATCCCTAATTGCTCGATCATCGTTTGAACTTGGAGTTTGGAGCAGCAACCGGTGCGATCGTTCGTGATAGATGGTCATTTAGTTTGATTTATTTATCGGAGATAGAAGATGGACGACCAAGATATAGAAATTCTTTGTAAACTACTCGGTTTGCGATGATGAACCTAGAGAATCCGTTCGCGAGCAGCGGATCTATCGCTAACTGCAAAGTTCGCCACCGGTCGAAGAACAGCACGAAGAAAATCATACACAAGGAACGAACAGGAACAAAAGTTAAAAACCTGGGCCATATACAGACACGATTTTTCACATCAAGTTGCTATAACAAATAGATCCAACAAAAGACCAAAAATCACAACCAAAACTTAGAAAATCACACTGGACTCCATCCATCCACGAGCACGGAGGGAAGCCCGCCCCTAGCGCTTGATGCTGCTCCTGACCTTGCTCCACGCCTTCTTGCACGACTCGCTGGCCGCCTTGATGCCCTTCATGGCCTTGACCTTGAGGTGCTTCAGCTCCTTGGTCCGCTCCTTCACCTGCTGGTCGAACCCGCCCATCTTCCTCTTCCTTCCCCTTCTCGATCGATCGGGAGGAACCCCGCTGCGTCTGCTGGCTCGCTCGTGGAGTAAGAGGACGAGAGGAGGAAGAAAACGATATGAGAGGCGGCGTTGCCGACTTGTCGTGCGTCTGGAGGGGAGGAGGACAGGATATAAAAGTCGCCGCGGTGCGGTGTGCTGGTGTGGACGCGAGCTCGGAGCTGATCTGTAAAGCTTTGAAAATGAGTTGTGCGGCCGCGTTCGCCGGCGTTCAAGGAACGGTCGAGACCGGCGGTTGAGGTTTTTGAATCACGCGATTAGCACTCCTTTCTTTGCAGGTTACCTATCCGTCTCGTCTAAGGAGTGTTAATCCTGACTGACATGTGGGGTCCGACGTGTGCCTGGAGTTTAGAGGGCCCATTTGCCAGCCCGTGCCAATTGTCTTTTCTGTTTCTAAACGAACGCAATTGTCTTTTCGGGGTTCTTCTGAGATCGAGAAAAGAAGGCGGTGTTGCGGAGGAAAAGGGAGGCGTTCGATGCTTCTTTTGGTGAGACTGAAGGGTACACCGGTCCTGCTGTGAGACTTTCGGCGGATCTGGTGGTCCGTGCAGTTAGGTCTCAGCCTTCGTAATCGTAACGAATCCATTCCCGAAGGAACACAATGGCAAAGGATCCCCCGGGTTTCCTAGGTGCCGGACTGGCTGCCGGCGGTGGATTCTCGTGGACTTGGTGCGTTTGGTCGCACAACTTCTCCGGAGGGTGCCGATCCGCCGTTTCCACCGCTCGTGCGCGTGCGCTCGGGGCTGCTGGTTCGGCACGAAATCGCGCCGCCGGTCACGGCCCGCTGAAAGGCAGCTAGCTCAGCGCGTGCGTTTGGTTTGCTCGCTCGCGTGTCATCCGCTGGCAGCGTTGCTGCGTGGCAGGGGGCTCTCGATTGGCGTGGTTGGCCGGCGCGATGGAATCGTCGTGCGCTCGTGGGTCGGCCGGTTGCTGCGCTCGGTGCACCCAGATTTCGGCCGCCGTTTCTGTGTAGTATGCCACGGGCACGCCGGCAGCGTCGGTGTTCCGCGCTCCGTAGCCTCACAAAGCGGCCATCTCCTAATGTTAGGACTCATCGAGTGACGACACACAATCGAAAGGAATCAGATTGTTTGGTTACGTCTGGTACGTGAAAATTTACTCGCAAAACTTGTGACAGCACAGTTCTAACGAATCGACAGGTTTACACCAACAGAAACATCTCTGCCAGAGTTCATACAAGACCAAAAATTCCACCCACAGGCAGGAGGCCAACTACGAGTCTTTCTTGGACAACTTCCTCTTGATCCGGCTGAAAGGCCCCACCGTCTGGTCCATGATGTACATGTAGATCACCTGGCTCCACGACCTGTACGAGCTGAGGCTCTCGTAGTACTCCGGCGCGATCTCCTTCACCTTGTGCAGCCTGATGCCGGGGATCCTCGGGAAGTCGTGGTGCTCGTTGTGGAACCCCACGTGCCACGCCATCAGGTTCAGGGGCCCGTAGTACGAGTAGGTCTCCTGCTCGGGGTTGAAGACGTAGTGCTCCGAGATGAAGTGGCCCGCCATGGGGTGCATCCCGCCGCCCACGAACGTCGAGAGGATAAGATAGGCCAGCGATTTCCAGCCGTAGAGGTAGACCAGGCCGGCGTCCAGCGCGACCTGGATGGCGAGGTTGGTGAACTCCCACAGGCCGGGGGGCTTTGGCTTCACGAAGAGCGGCCTGAGCGCGTAGAAGAAGAGCTGGAGCACCACCCACACGGACTTGCTGATGGCGTTCCTGACGGCGTGCGCCTCGGCCTGGGTGGGGATGTCCATGTCGATGCCGTCCACGCCTTGGAACCGGTGGTGCTCCAGGTGGTACTTTTGGAACGTTATCGACATGGGGACGCCGATGGGGAGGTTTGCGAAGATGCCCAGCCAGCGGTTGAGGGATGGGGTTGTGAAGGCGAGGTTGTGGCTGAGCTCATGGATAGCAAGGAACAGGTTGTGGTTTAGAAAGGAGCCGAAGAAGTAGGCGACCGTCAGGAGCTTCAACCAGTTGGCGTCTCGGAGGAATGTCGCAGTCCACAGCTGAAGTGAAACAACCACAGAAATCTGCAGATAAAGTTGACATTGCCATCAGAAAAACATTATGGGTAAAACTCAACGCAAAAAGCTTCTATATTCATATACCATGAAATCCTACTGAATAGTTGGGACCATATTGTGTCATACAGATACGCACAAACAACTTCCAGTACAACAAAACAAAGCAAGCTAATACAGCCTATGGACAGGATGGAAAGTCCCCTGATTTTTGCAACGAGGGTCATGGGAGGCTGTTTGAGGTTGCCAGGTTCAATGGCCAGCGCAAAGTTCAAAGTCCAGCTCAACAGCTGTTCGTGAAAGGGATATATGGGCACCAATTTTGCATGTGAATCTGAATTTTCTAGCTAGCAAGGAGAGAACAGGATATCCTGTCTCAAACAGTAGTTGATCAATGGCTCAGGGCATAGTAACTTAGTGAATTTGTGTCTATGTACTTAGAAATTCAGATGGTATTGAAATATATAGATATAGATCTGAGGATTTTCTCATGTTCAAGTACTACCAAAGAAATCTGAGTGGATTTGTACTTCTAGCAAATGACCTGTATAGAAAAACAACAACAAAGGAAATCTGCTTTCCTTGAATGCTTCCTGTGGTTGTTGCCAAAGTCTCACCATGAGACAGCACCAGAGATATGTTGCATCTTAAGGTTGATTTAAAAGAAGTACCATGCCCAATTGGTAATGCAAACCAGAAGGAGCAGCAGGCTTAGCAGCCAGATATATCGATGGCCAAAGTAGTTGGGGTTTATCCTTCAAGGAAAGAGTAGTTAGGGCTTTCCAAAAATATAATACCTACTCAATTTCCTTTCAGCACTCACATTCATTAAATAAGTAAAAAGGAAGAAGCTACGGGAGTGGAAGTGCAAAACTGTAGGTAAGCAGAGATTAGAGTCAGAGATTGCTTGACAGAGTGCATCTTTATCATTTCTTAGTCGCTCATGATGTCATAATCTTTGATTTAACGGCATAGGTTTAATGTGTGCCTTGAAAAGAAGTGCCCGGTAGCATATCAGAAGAAGCAACTACCATTTTAGGCATGAAAGATAATGGTGGAAGCGTGGAACTGATCCAGGGGGCCAGTACCAACAAGAAAGGTTGGCAGAACTTTCAAGCTCCAGGTTATGGCGCCTAAACAAATTCAATTAGGCTCGTTATTGCTGGATAAGACAGTTTGATGGAAGAAAGTCTTGATTTAATGTATTGCTTAATTGCTAGTTTATCCGTGTTTCAACACGACACCCAAGCTTAACAGTTCCCAAGCGCATCAAATTTGCAGGCTGAGGACAAGGGTAACAACAATACCAACAAGCAATTGACAGAAGAAAATGGAAAAACGCGAACAACTATGGCTGCAATCTTTCATTCAACAATTAGTATAATTGCAATCACTTTGTCATAGTGGAGATTACTTAGAATAACTCTATCTAGTAACGTAAGCACTAGAAGCTGAACAATGCCAAACCAATCCCCCTACTGAAACAGTAAATAACCGTGCACTGATTCTGAATTCAGATACGGCAATTAGAGATCTGGACTTTCAGGCTAGCCAGCTTTTGCACACCACCGCAAACGACAAGCATAGTAGAAGAAACGACATGAATTGTACTTTCCAGCAAGCTCAATCCCCGATTCCCCATTGCACACACAAAAGCAGGCAGGAAAGAAAGAGCAGAGCGAGAAAAAAAACAGAGAAGAAGATCACGGCACCTTGAGGAAAGCCAACGGATCCGGGCCGAAGAGCTCCTTGATCTGCGGGTACTTGGCCAGGATCTCCCGGCGGCGCGACGCGTGCGGCTCGTCCGTGTACGACCAGAAGAAGTCCGTCGCCATCACCCCTTCGTCCGCCTCCAGCCCCGCCCCCATTGCTCCCTCGCTCCTCCCCCTCTCTCTGGCCCCGTGAATAGCGGCGGTTCGCGGGGGACGCAGCGGCAATGGCACGGGGTGGTGGCGCCCCAAATATCAAAATCTCTCCAATGCGGGTGGGTGGGTAGATTGGTCGCCTCCTCTTCCCACGGGCGGTTCACGGGCGGCGCGAATCCTGTGTGCTATCTTTGTTTGATGAAAGTATCTCCCACTCCCGGCTATGGGGTGGGTGGGTGCAGCGGCGGAAGGGGTGGGAGAGGTCAGGAGATTTGTCTATTTCAGGGAATCCGGGTGACGACGAGCATGAACGTGCCCTGGCTGGAAGAGAACGTGGTGGCGTGAAGCTGGCATTGGTGGGGTCGGCATGTCATTGACAGCGATGACCGTCGCTCAGAGATTTGGGCCTGTGGTGAGGTCGGTTCTACATTTGGGCCATGTGAGGCCGACCCAGGAAGAAATGAAAATCGTCGCGGGCCTTGTGGACCGCATTAGTTCGACTTTTAACATATCAAGTGGGAAGCTCGGAGGACAGGCAAAAAAAAAGGTCTAGGGCATATTCTTCTAGGGAATATGCGGTCCACAACTAGGTCTTGCAAGACAGAATAGCTTGTGAATCTTTTTTTCGAACATAATAGCTTGTGAATCTCACATGAGCTATGCGATCCACTCTCGATTAATACTATAATAATGACCATACCAGACTCTAGTCTATTATATTAATACAACAGTGTTAAAAGGAGTCACCACGTTCGCCGAGAGGGCCAAGAAATTCTCACGTTAATCTAAAAAAGAGAAGGATATGCACCATTGGATTTTATGAAGATCTAACGGTCCATATTATTCATTTAATCTAAAAAAAAGAAGAATATATGCCATTAGATTTTATGAAGATCTAACGGTCCATATTATTCTGTTAGTCCAAAAAAGAGAAAAAATATATGGCGTCGGATTTTTTAAAGATCTAACAGCCTAGATGAACTTCATGTAATACATTTATGACTCTTTTTTTTCTTTTGCCAAATTAGGTGTCCCTTCGTTGAGATAAAGGATTCTGTGGAAAAAATGAAAAAAAAGACTCAACGGCCTCTCCCAACATGTTTATGATGGCGAATAAACATATTCAAAACGATGCGATAAAGAAAGACCGTAAAAATGAAACAAGACTTGATGGTCTCTACCTCTTATCATGGTTAATAAACAAAAATGTCAGATTTTATGAAGATCTAACGGTCCATATTATTCATTTAATCTAAAAAGAAGAAGAATACATGCCATTGGATTTTATAAAGATCTAACGGTACATATTATTCTGTTAGTCCAAAAAAGAGAAAAAATATATGGCATCGGATTTTTTTAAGATCTAACGGCCTAGATGAACTCCATGTAATACAATTATGACTCTTTTTTTTTTGCCAAATTAGGTGTCCCTTCGTTGAGATAAAGGATTCTGTGGAAAAAAATAAAAAAAAAGACTCAACGGCCTCTCCCAGCATGTTTATGATGGCGAATAAACATATTCAAAACGATGCAATAAAGAAAGAGCAGACCGCCGCCTAATCCGCTTGCAGGAAGAGCAGATCTATGGGGGAGGGCCCGCCTCTGCCGTTGCGACCGTTCCCGACAAGGTAGGTGGACAGAGGCGCTTGCCGTCGCTGATAAGGAGCCGCCCGCGGACAGCCGGCCGCTACCGCCCAACGCCGCCACCATGGCTCTGCACGCATCCGGAGGCCAGGGCTCGGCTGCTCCGCGCGCCGCCGCCGTGGGGAGCCACACGAGCCACGCTGGCCGCCCCGCTGGGAGCCACCGCCTGCGGGCACCTGCCGCCCGCCATCGCCCTCCACTGGCCTCATGTACGCGCCCTAGTCCTCCGGGATGAGCCATACATGGCCGCGCGGGGCTTCCCCTTCACCGTGACTGACTCGAGCCACGGGAACACGACGTAGCAGAAGCTCTGTGACGTGCTTCCACGAGAACGCGTCGATGTGGTGCCACCGACGACACAACAACGAAGCGGCCTCTCGGTCGCGCGGGTCCTCTATGAACCCCATCACTAGGTGTAGCATCTCCTCGGGCACCCAGCCGCCGCCGCCGCCGCCAATGCTCAGCCCGCGGTTGAGCTGTCGCGGCTCCAGCACCTCCCCGCCCGCGGAGGCTGTCGCTGGCTGCCACTAGAAAGAGTGGGGGAGAGAGAGAGGGGGGAGAGAGAGAGTGGAGCCGGTGGCGAGGTGTGGGAGGGGAGTTTGCAGATGAAGGATACACGGACAAAAGAATATTCTAGCTTGTCGGCTGTTGTGGAAGGAATTTACATAGCAACAAAAAATATTTTAATATAAGATATTCTTTTTATTATAATTTCATGTTACCATAATAAAATATAATGTTATAAACATGGCAGTATTATATTTGTTCTTTGGATTAAAAACGACAATGAAACAAAAAAAATTTGAAGTAAATAGGTACTAAGCTTATGAAGAGAAAATCTAGCTACCCGCGCTGTTTGCGCGGGCCATCTTGCTAGTTTATTAGTATTGTGATATCATCAGTTTATTTCCAAATAGATTAGTCATCTAGCCCGTAAGTCAAATCTTCTTTGGAGTCTCGAGGCATCTATGTTGTTGTATTATATTGATCAATGTTGGTGATTTCCATAATGTCATTAAGCGTGTCCATTGTAGAAACGGTAAAGCATTTGTTAAACAATGGCATAGTAACATTACATCTGCTCTTGACACTGTCTTTTACTGACATGGCAGATTGGCAGCAAGAGATGGGCCAACAGTCTGACATTCACATCATACGGAAAGCGCAGGGTCACTCTGATGTCTGAACGACACACATTCCTCATTGCGGACATATAATCCTGACATTGTCACGAACCCTGCATCTCAATCAGGGCAAACACAAAACAGAAACACCAGAAGAAACACACACGAGCGAACAAGATGCCATGACCCACGAGGGATGATCCAAAACCCTCACGGTCCAGCCAGCTTCCACATAGGATTCTTGGCCTCCAGGACCGAAGCCGAGCAAGCAGGGCAAGCAGCGAACGCTCTGTCTCCTTGGGAGACGGCGGCTGCTTGCTCCCTGCCTGGGGAGCCCAGCTCCTGAACTCTACACACAGCCCAAAACTACACTCGTCTGATGTTGTGATGCATACCAGTATGCATTAGCATACACTTACACTAGCTATACTATACTACGATCAGGCCAAGCTGCCTGCCTGCATACAGAAAAACACACACAGCGGACCCATCAAATATAAGAATAGGGTTCCTGCCTGGCTGCCTGCCAAGTGGGCCACCAGCCTTTGCGGGCCCACAAGGCAGTGTCCGGGGCCGATAAAACGTGGCCCCCCGGGCGCCGCGCGGCTTCTAGAGAGACGGCTCGAAGTTGAGGCGGGAGGTGTAGGTGGCCTTGGGCGTCCAGTTCCTGGGGACGACGTCGCGGGCCGTGAGCGTCTTCTTGGTGGACAGCGTGGTCAGCCTCACGGAGAAGGGCCCCACCAGCGGGCCCCGCACCAGGCACCACGTGGCACCCCACACGTGCTTCATGTCCAGCCACTCCACCGAGTTAGCCTGCAAGCATGGCAAATTGGCAAGGTGAATGTAAACAACAGTAGTCTCTGCAGTCAGCAGCTGTAGATCGACCTGCAGTATCTCTGCATTATTCAGCTCGAGTTGTTACTGTAAACCCACTAGGCAAAGCACGTAGCATCTGATGAAGCTTTACAAGGCAACAAAAAGCAACAGCATGGAATCCCTTGGCATCTTTGGATTCCCCAGCCCACAGGGCCACACGAGCCCACGAGCTGTCGGACTTAACGACCACGGTGAAAGCACTCACAAGTGCAACGCAAAAGCAGGCAGGCGTGAGAGACCATCGGATTCTTTAGTCTCTGGGGTCGTCTTAAGCAGGGAGACTGAGCTGAAGAAAGAAACAGCATCATGGGGGCAGGCACAGGGCAGTCAGGCAGTGGATTACAGCTTACCGGAGCAAGGCGAGCGAGTGAGAGTATTCGATGCAACAGCATCGGCGGCCAGGGTTCACGTGCTGCTTTCCCAACACATTCAGAACGGGAATCATTCGGCAAAGAGGGATCATGCATGGGTATATGTCTTTATGCAAAGCTTTGACTAGGGTTTGTAGTGGTAGACACCGCAAGAAAGTGGTAGCACTAACACGCCTTCTTGCCTGGTCACGCGTGGCTGGTTTTCCCTGATCGAGATAAGGTGTTACCTTTTGCTGCGTGTAAACCTTAGATTTGGCAAACAATGGGAAGAGATTTTAACTGCCAGGTCTTTTGGTTGGCCTCACTTCTTCAAGCTGGTCTACAAGGACAGGAGAGAGGCCAAGCAACAGTGGCAATGCTGGAGAGTGTAGAGACCGAAAACAAGCGACACTGCAGCACGCTTGTCTCCAACATGCTCGGTAAGGCAAGGCCCTCTCTTCGTCTGGTGCATCTCGAGGCATGGCCCTAGCACTAAAGGTTGTTAAGGACAAGAGATAGGCTCCTTTTCCCAATCGCTTTGTTGTGTGTAGTGCAGCCAAGGTAAGGGTAAGGGAAAAGGGCCGTGCAAGAAAGAGTAGACGTCAAGAAGCGTGCTAGGGTATGTAGTGAGGTCTGAAACTCTGAATCTGAAGAAGGAAAATGGCATGGAAGGATTCGGGTCGGTTACCTGCTTTATCTGCATGGATCCAATGTCGCCTTCGCCGTCCTCGAACTCGACGAGCAGCGAGAGCCAGAAGTTGGTAGAGCCCTCGTTCACACGGAACGCTATGTTCTTCCCGCCGTACTTGCAGGCCGTCCTGGCGTATTCACAAGCAAACGACACCGGCACCGGTCAGTTTCTGACAGAAAACGAAACAGAGAATCTCTCACTGCTAGATAACTGAGCTAATCGCTTGTTTGTGCTAGCATTAGGTTGATTCCTCTGGTCAGACACGATCGGTTGATCGCAGAAGAATTGAGACCAGAGATTAACAAGGGTCCATGGACGTGCTCACGACTGAGTGACTAAATGCCACTCTGACCGAGTTACGTCAGGCAGAGGCATGTTTAACACAGCGGCAAATCTCAGACTGACAGACACAGCTGGCCTGCATTCCCTCACATTTAACCCTGAACAATTAAATTCAGGATCATAGTACTGCTCCTACAGAGGAAATCAATGGCACCACTGTCCAGCCCAGGGATGTTTTCCGACGTCAAGTGCCCATTCTTCAGCACGACATCACGGTTACGAGACACTGTTTCTAGTCTACCTGTGCACTGAACACAGCGATGCAGCAGCCGATTCTGAACTGACGAAGTATTCAGAGAGCAAGCGGTATGGTATGCACCAACAAAACAAACAGGGCCGGGGACGGGGACGGGGACGCGCGGCTCACCACTCACCTCCTGTAGACGACGTTGAGCTGGCCGCGGTCGCGCAGGCGGCCGCCGGCGCCGGCGACGGCCATCCGGCTGAAGGCGGCGCCGCTGAGGTCGAAGTGGGTGCGGCCGAAGGCGCAGAGCCCGCCGGGGCACTCGTCGGTGACGATGACCGTGACGGCGCGGCGCGAGCAGATGCCCCGGTCAAGGCACTACCTTGTAGCAGGCGCCGCAGCCCTCGCCGTCCTTGAACAGCACCGGGCTCACCGACCCCACCCGCGCCTTCATCGGCACCACGTCCACCAGCGTCCCGTACCCGCACGCGCCGCCTGCAAGAACAATTTTTTTTAATTTAAAATCCGGATGGTTTAGTATGTAACTGCTGCCATTAGGACCCAACGGAACACAAGCGTCCAATGCTAATCACAGTGTCATGTCAGTGGCAGAAAAATACACCGTGTTACGGAGGGGAACAGCCGTCGTGGGGGCAAGTTGCCGTGAATGCGCACCTACCAGCTCTAACGGAAACCCTCCTAGCCCCAGATTGCGAGTCACGTGCGTGCGCTCCACGGATCGAACCCTCCAGGGATCAGATCCATCTGGGATCTGAGTATCTGACCACCGGCGCCGGCGAAGAAACCACTCGTCGGTGTTAGGCGCAGGGTGCATATATACATCGTGTTTTGCTGTTGCAAGGCACCAGTACCGTTCAATTGCGTTGCACACTGCTTGCTCTGCTGTTTTAGTCGCACCTCACTCAAATACTCAATCACCCATGGCCCGTGCTGTTGCGCACTGCGCACGACTAAAAAAGATGCGTACTGAAGCTGCGGGTAGATCGACCGGCTCCGGCGGCTGCGCGCTTGCCGTCGCGTCCGCCAACGGCACCATAGTGAGGTCGTCGTCGCCTCGGCTGCCCGTCGCGGGAGCGGGCGGCGCTGGGAGGCTCGAGGAGGAATAGGATGAGGCCGGCGGCCTGCTGCGGGTGGTGCGGGAAAGAGACGCCGGCGGCGAGTGCGGCGCGGTGAGGAGCCGTCGGCGGCTTACGGGCGGCGCGAGGAGGCTTCAGGAGCAATTTCGGAAGCGAAGGCATTGTGGCGGATTGACACGTTTTGATAATGGCAAAACAACGAAACCCTTTTCCATGATGGCAAAGTAGCGAAACCCAACTTTGAGAATGGCCAAATACCAAATTTCTCGCTCCTGGCTCCCTGTTGCTGCCATGCTGCGGCGCTCCTCGTTCCGTCTCGGGCGTCGCGTAAACATAGGATCTGGCGAATCTCGACAATGGCCTGACGCCGGAGGAGTGCCGGAGGCGTGGCGTCATGGCATGGCATGGATCATGGTTGCACGGTGGTCGATGGTCAAAGGGCAGTTGGAGACCGTTCAATAGGAAAGCACACGGTGCGGCCACGACAAACAGACAGACACGACACGAGCGAGCGAGCGAGGCTTTCATGCTTGGGTGGCATGGGGGGCGGACCTGCACCTAAGGACACCCGGGCCATGGCCATAGTCGTGGCCCACTAATCTCCACTACCCCATCTTAGTTTTAGCCCAGAAACAAAAGGCCCAATCCGGTTGACTAGGGCAAAGCAGCGGCCCAGCCCGACAGACCCACACCGCCCTCTCCCGTGGCCGTCGCTTCCGTTCACGAGTCGCGGTGGCCGATAGGTGCCACCGCCGCCTCTTGGTTCGCCGGCCGCCGGCTGCCATAGGATTAGCTACGCTCCCTCACAGATCGCCGGCGACGCCATTGGATTAGCTGCGCTTGCCGCCGAACCTAGCCACACCATCCGCGGCTTCGCGCGAGCCAGCTTCGGCGGACACGAGTGTACCCGCCGGCCGCCGGAGCCAACGTCTCCCTGTTCCCGATATCTAGACACCTCCCTGATTCTGGCCAGCCGCCGCGCTCCGTCACCGCAGCCAGGAGTGGCCCACCGTCCGACGCCTATCCTCGCCCCGTCCATCGACTCCAGCTACTCACCTCGCCCGGACGCAGCCAGCCCCTCGCCGTCCGCCAGGCGTCGCTCCGGTCTGCCCTCGTCTGCGGAGGCCCGGGGTTTTAGCAGGTTTCCGGATTGCTATTCTGTTCCGCCCTATTCTGTTATTATCCCCAAGATATTGGAGTTTGTGACTGCAATTTGCAAAATCCGGTTTGCCACCATGGTCACAGGCGCACTGCTTGGTTGCAATTTAGCATTAGTTTGATTCACTTCGGTTGCAAACCAGCTCAGTTTTCATCTTCCATGAATTAGCACTAGGTAGCAATCCAGCTTGCTTCCAGGTGCTGCTGCTCCGCCCAGTCATCAGTGCTCCTGGCTGCCGCTGTAGCGGCGCGGCCCCCGCCGCCCGATCCGGCGTCGCGCCGCGGCTGCCCTGGCCTGGGCCCCTGGCTGAGCATGCTGCGGTAGCGCAGCACGGCACGTCAGCCCGCGTGGGCTTTTTAAAAGCCGCGTCCCGGGGTCCAAGCCTCGCCGTCAGACTCACAGCTCTCTCGCACCTACCCGCCTCGCTCTCGTCTCTCTCGCGCCGTCCACTCGCCGATAGGTGATGGCAGCCGCTGCGTGGCTGTGTGTGCTCGTCTCGCTCCTGGCGGTGGCCGCGGCGGCGTCGGCGGCGGATGGGGAGTGGGAGCCGACGATACGGATGCCGACGGAGAGGTGGGGTGACGACGACGCTGCTGCTGGCTGCTCCGGCGCCGGGGCAGGATGATGTGGGGACGAAGTGGGCCGTGCTCGTCGCGGGCTCCTCCGGCTACGGGAACTACCGGCACCAGATGAGCGCGCGGCGGCCTCATCGGTATTCGGTAGCTTTGTGATCTGCGGGCGAAGTTGGGACTTTGGGAAGCTGAGGGTCTGAAAGGGCGGAGACTAGAGAGTGGGTTACATTTGGGGACCGGGGACTACATTTTGAAACAATTCTAGGCGGTTAGAGTTTTGCTGCTTCGAATTCGCTGGATATTCTAACTCGGTCTGCACTTCCTGTCGCTATCTGAGTTTGAAATCGACTGTGTAGAAACGGTTTGCCCGTGGGATTTAGGTGTGAGGGACCGGGCTATCCGATCATTAGTTGCTTTGCTTTGTTTGAAATGTCCATACATGATTTGGCTCAGCTGCTTTGGGTGGTTTCTCTGTATGTGGATAATTTAAGGTCACAGACATGCTTTGTTGGTGACAGAAATTTTGTTTGACTGAATAACAATTATTACTCTGCTAATGATTGAAAGCCACACATACGGAATTGTCCTATTCTGCTTTCTATACAATTATATTTGTTTATTGTGTGCTTTCTAACAAATGGATAGTATGAAATTATTTCGAGTGCTTACTTATAGCATGGTGGCACACTTGATGCTTGGCAGGCCGATGTGTGCCATGCATACCAGATACTGCGGGAGGGAGGAGTGAAGGAGGAGAACATTGTGGTCTTCATGTATGATGATATTGCCCATAACATTCTGAACCCAAGGCCCGGGGTTATCATTAACCATCCGAAAGGTGAAAATGTATACACCGGTGTTCCAAAGGTAACAGTTGGTTGTTTTCCCTTTTTCTATTTTTAGTTCACACAAGAGCTTGAGTAATTTACTTTCGAAATCAAAAGATAATTGTGCTTTGGTACCATATATGGATTGGCAGCTCTTATTGCTCATATTTTGTGCTGAGTTGATTAACTTCATATACATTGCATTGCAGGACTACACACATGATCAAGTCACTACCGAAAATTTGGACTTAATGAATAAGAGACGTTGCTCACTTGATTTTCTATGTGGTGTTTATTTAACTACTAAACTGATCAAATTTTTAGGTATGCCAAACTTGCCATATCTCTATGCTGGCGACTTCATCAAAGTTTTAAAACAGAAGTATGCTTCCAATAGCTACTCGAAAATGGTACATATTGTTCCTTCAAGAAAACTTCACTCATGAACTGATACGCCTAGATTGAAATGAAAATCTCATGTTTTTTTTTCAGGTTATATATGTTGAAGCATGTGAAAGTGGCAGTACCTTTGAGGGATTGATGCCAGAAGACCTAAATATTTATGTCACAACTGCCTCAAATCCAGTTGAAAACAGTTGGGGAACATACTGCCCTGGGATGGAACCATCACCCCCTCCTGAGTACATTACCTGTTTAGGTAATTTGTACAGTGTTTCTTGGATGGAAGATAGGTAAGTGTTGACACCAAAAATTGGCACCGGGAAGAAGCTGACATGTGGGCCAGATTTGGTGGAAAGATACCATTCGGCTAGGAGGCTTTGCTGGAGCATTCGGCAGGAGACGCTCTGCGGTCGGGAGCGCGTTATCATTCGGCAAAGGTGAAGCATTCGGCAGGAGACGCTCTGCGGTCGGGAATACGTCATCATTCGGCAGAAGCATTGTTCCGCAAGCGAAGAGTGGTAGCATTCGGGAAGACATGATGACGTGGATCAACATAAGGAAAAGGCCGATTCGAACATGGAAAGCAATATGGGCACGAAGATTCGTCATTTATTTTTAGAAACAAGTGTTGAAGTCGTGTCCGACTAGGAGTTGTATCAAGACCTGGGTATAAATATAAACCCATAGCAATTGTAGAAATCATCACGAATCAATCATACAACAAACCGGCCCCGTGCCAACATCGAGTCCTTTAGTCGAGTCGTCGAGTTCTTCGAGAGGAGTCATCGATCCGTCGACCTCCGTAAGTACCGGCAACCTTGTATCATGCTTAGTATCATGCGGTGGATTTAAGCTTTGATACAAGTAGTCTTGTTACCATGCTTAGTATCATCCGGTGGATTTAAGTTGTGGTTTCAAGAAGGTTCCTCTGTTAGGTCATGAGCCATGCGGTGGGCTAAGATCTAGTATGGACCAAGTTATCGGCTCTGTTAGATTTAGGCAAGATCTAACAGATTCATTAAGTTACCCCGTGTTGCTCTGTTTTCACTATGTGCTTAATTCGTGCAGCACACCTTTGCCCAATCTAGATCGGCTAGGATCGGCTTTGCTTTATGGTACGACGATTCATCCCCTTATAGCCGAATCCGAAACCGATCTAGGTTGCTACGTGTCGCGGGTTCAAGCTTGTCGGCATTGTGTAGATCTTGACAGAACCGGGTATCATGCGGTAGATGCAGGTTTTTGGGTCGTCTTAGAGCTAATCATCCGGTGGATTAGAATTCGATTCGATCTGATAGATTTATCTTTACCGATTAGGCTTGTTCCTTCGCCATGGACCCCGATTCGGCTAAATAGCCGTATTCGGCAGTGCTCTCACGAGTGAACGTGTGTTCGCGGGTTTGCCTTGGGCATGAATGCTTTTAGCCTTTCACGATTAGATTGTATCATGCGGTGGATTGATCTAGTCTGATTGGTGGTGTGGCCTCAAACGAGTCAGGTGCTGCTTTCGGCCTAACATCGTTTGTTGCCATACCTGACGGGTGCTGCTTTCGGCCTATGCATTCTTGTTTCGATGTAAATTCGTGACTTTGTTGTGGGTTCGTAATTAAACATTGAATGCTTTTAGCTTTTCATGGTTAGATTGTATCATGCGGTGGATTGATCTAGTCTGATTAGTGGTGTGGCCTCAAACGAGTCAGGTGCTGCTTTCGGCCTAACTCGTTTGTTGTCATGCTTGACGGGTGCTGCTTTCGGCCTATGCATTCTTTGTTTATTACGAATTTATGATCATGTTTCACCCCTTCAATTTATTTATCATGCTCTGATCCTCGTTAATCGGCTATGAGTATATGTTGTAATGTTCATTCTGTTGAAAGCCGATCTTTCGTCATGCTTACGTCATGCATTCGGCAGTGCGTTCCTTGCGTACCTTACCGATTGCCGAATGAGATTTTAACTGCCGACAGATAGCTTCTCTGTAGCTATTTGTCTCTCGAGATTGGCTTCAACGCCGCAAATATGGAACTGTCTGGTCTTACCCGGCACGTTCCAGGTTTTGATCTAAACGTTTTTATCCCTTTGTTAGTTTTCAGGCAAACTGACTGGCACGCTTCCGGATTCGAAAGCCCGGGCCGCATTTGAAGCCAGCTTGTTCGGCTTGCTGTGTGCTTGGCGTGAGGTGCGGATTTTACGTCAACACACTTTTTGGCACGCCCGGTGGGACACACGCAAGTTTTCAAGATGCCTGAGTTGAGCGACATCATGGATGTCACTTTGGAAGAGTTGTCTGAAGAACATCAACAGATGGTAAAGACTGCTGCTAGTCAATTCATTAACAAATGTTTACTGTCTTTCACCAAGAACAGGAGCGGTGCACCTTTTCTCAAGTCCGATCTGCCAAGAGTTCTCCTTCCTGGGCAATCTGATCTTACTGAAGAAGAAGAGAGGGAGAGATTCTCGGGCTTGTTATACAAAGCTTTGGGAGAGACAATGACCAATCACAATGCTGCGTTCTTAAACAGTTTTCGGCATATAATGATAAGCATTTTTGGTCAGCATGTGGATAAACCCTTTGAGCAGATACATGGGCAATTGGGTGGTCCGACATACTTCAATGTTCAAGCACCAGTTCAGAAACCACATGGTAAAGGAAATGCTGATGAAACTGGAGGTTCTGGTGCTAAAGATATAAATGGACAACCGATTCGGCAAGATCCTCAGCTTGCATTGCCGAAAACTCGCACATACGGTGATATGGCATTCGGCACCACAGGGAATCCGCCTGCTTCTGCTTACAAGATATCTCCCTTGAACAACAGATTGCAGAGGGATTTATATGGAAACGGATATTCAGAGTTTATGGATTACAATGCTATCGATGCTCTCCCGAATCCTGGGTATGTTGGTACTGCAGGCATGCTTGCGGGAAGACCAGGGAATCAAGATACCAGTATTGACCTCATGGTGCAAAAAATGACCGATGTATTGCAAAACCAATTCGGTCTGAAGCCTAAAAATCAGGGATACATGTACTCATCTCCTTTCCCAGAATGGTACCAAAGGGTATCATTGCCGAATAGAGTCAAAGTGCCTACAGAGTTTACTAAATTCTCAGGACAAGATGATACTAGCACTGTAGAACATATAGCTCGATATCTGATGCAGCTTGGAGAGGCTTCGGCAGATGAGGCTTTCAGAATCAGATACTTTCCTTTGTCACTAACGGGTCCAGCTTTTACATGGTTTGCTTCTTTGCCTGCTCAGTCGATTTGTACTTGGAAAGACCTGGAACAGAAATTCCATGCTCATTACTACATTGGCAGTACCGAGAAAAAGTTGGTTGATTTGACCAGCTTAAGGCAGAGGAATAATGAAACACCTACAGAGTTCCTCAGGAGATTTAGGGAAACTAAAAGTATGTGCTTTTCTCTGAACATACCTGATGATCAACTAGCTGGTATGGCTGTAGCTGGAATGCTGCCTGCTATTCGGGAGAAGCTATTCGGGATGGAGTTTGATGATCTGGGCCAGTTGTCGCACAGATTGGCCTTGATGAGTAACCAGGCGTATGGCTTCAAGAAGGATGTCAGATTTGCTAAAAATAATGATGTGGCTGACATTTATAACCAATTCCTTGAAAGAGCAGATCAAGAAGATGAATATGAAGATAGCGAGGAGATAGCTGCAGCAGAGATAGTGTGGAGCAAAGAACCAGTTACAATGACTCAGAAATGGATCAAACAGATGAAGGGAACATATGATTTTGATGTGACAAAAGCAGACAAGTTGTTTGAGTTCCTGGTGAAAGAAGGCCGAATCAAATTGCCGGAGGGGCATTCTATGCTTCGGCCTGATGGAGTGAAAGATAAGAGGTACTGTGGATTTCATGATAGAAATTCTCATTCCATTAATGAATGCAGAGTCTTTAGGATGAAGATTCAGAAAGCTATCCAAGAAGGACATCTGAAATTCGACAACAAGATGAAACTGGACAGTAACCCTTTCCCTCAGAACATGATCGGGTTCTCGGTTAATATGGTGAATGCTGTTCCATCTGGAGAAAAGGGAAGATTGAAAGTTTTAACCTCAAAGAAGGCAAGGCAGGATGGTTCAGTTGATCCCACTCGGCAGATCACAATTGAGCAGGTTCGCCAGAAAAATCTTCGGTTCCCGAATAGCCGATTAGAAGTGGGAGAATCCTTTAAACCTAGAGTTACTACACGTATTCTCCTCAACAAATGGCAGCGTCAGCAAGAAAAAGAGCGTTTTCAAAGGCGTGAATACGAGGAGGAGAAAAGAAGACACGAAGAAGAAAGGTTTGAGGAAGAACAAGAAGAGTATGCTCGAGAGCAGGAACGTGCGCATTGGGGGTGTGCATTCTTCAGACACTGTTGGAACGAAGGTTTGAAGCTTCCTACATGGAATAATTGTCCTGAATGCAATAGTAGATATGATGAATATAGGCAGGGAACTATCAATCGCCGATCTGTCCATGAAAGAATTGGCAGGGTGCATCCTAGTGATGATCGGCGTTTTAATGATCAACCAAGAAAGAGACATGCTGATCACAGATGGGTTGATCATGAGGAAGAAGATCGTGAGTACGTTTGGCAGAAAGGGCAGTGGTGCCCACCTGGTTTAAGAAGGAGTCAGAAGAGAAGAGTTCAACGCCTGAGGAATCAAGAATTAAAGCAAGCAAGGCCTAGGATGAGATCGATATGGCTCCCAAAAGACAGGCCTGACGAACATGGTCATTCGGCTCCTACATGTATGGTATGTTTTCTGCCGAATGAATTCATGGCTCCAGCTAATCAAATTGTACAGGAAGAAATATTGCCCGATATAGATGATGCCGAACAATTTGGGTTAATGGCACAATTGATGTTGAACAAACAAGCTGTTTTTGAGAAGCCAGCCCAGAATCGGCACATGAAGCCACTGTACTTGAAGGGATATGTTAATGGCAAACCATTGACCAAGATGTTTGTCGATGGAGGAGCTGCTGTCAATGTAATGCCATATACCACATTCAGGAAACTTGGTATGGGCCCTAGAGATTTGACACCAACAAGCATAATTCTAAATGACTTTGCTGGAAATCCTTCGGACACCAAGGGGTGCGTGCATGTTGATCTGATGATTGGGTCCAAGACTCTGCTTACGACTTTCTTTGTCATTGAAGGCAAAGGGGCATATAGCTTGCTGCTTGGAAGGGATTGGATTCATGCGAATTGTTGTATTCCATCTACTATGCATCAACAGCTTATTCAGTGGATAGATGATGAGGTGGAGATTATCCAAGCAGATGATTCAATAAGCGTGGCAAACATGGAACCAGCTTTCTGGGAGTATCAAGGCATAGATTGTTTCTCAGGTAAAGACTGGGGAGAAGGTCCTGTGGCACCAGCCAGCAGTGATCAAAAGCCGATCGAAGCAGTCGGCTCTCATAGTAATTTTTGATGGAAAATCCAATTGATGGAACTGATGGAAAATTAGGACGTGGATTTGTGTCGGCCGATAAATTAGAAGAAGTGGACATTGGAGATGGTGACAAGCCAAAGCCGACATTTATCAGTGCTAACTTGGATTCGGTTTTCAAAGAAAAATTGGTGACATTGTTAAAGGAATACAAGGACTGCTTTGCTTGGGATTATTCGGAGATGCCCGGTCTAGACCGTTCTATTGTTGAGCATCGGTTGCCAATCAAACCTGGATACAGACCTTATAAGCAACCACCCCGGAAAATCTACAAGGAAGAAGTGTTGGCCGATGTGAAAAAGGAGATTGAAAGATTGCTAGATGCAAATTTCATTCGGCCATGTAAATATGCAGATTGGATCTCTAATATTGTTCCTGTCTATAAGAAAAATGGAAAGATGAGGGTTTGCATAGATTTTAGAGACCTAAACAAGGCTACACCCATGGATGGATATCCAATGCCTATTGCTGATTCGTTGGTTGATGCTGCTGCTGGATACAAAGTGCTCAGTTTCATGGATGGTAACGCAGGATACAATCAGATTTATATGGCATTGGAAGATATGGTAAAGACAGCTTTCAGGTGTCCTGGACACATAGGGTTGTTTGAGTGGGTTGTTATGACCTTTGGATTAAAAAATGCCGGTGCAACTTATCAAAGGGCTATGAATTATATTTTTCATGAGTTGATCGGCAAGATTGTGGAAATATATATTGATGATGTGGTGATCAAGTCATTGGATCATGAGTCTCATTTGGCCGACATAAGGAAAACTCTAGAATGTACCAGGAAATATGGACTTAAGATGAACCCGAACAAGTGTGCTTTTGGAGTTTCGGCTGGAGAGTTTCTGGGATTTTTGATACATGAAGGAGGAATAGGAGTTGGTAAGAAAAGCATGAAGGCGATTGATGAAATTGTTCCTCCAACTAATCTTAAAGAGCTACAATCACTGCTTGGCAAGATAAATTTTGTGAGAAGGTTCATATCGAACTTGTCACAAAAGGTGTTGCCCTTTTCCTCACTGTTAAAAATAAAAAAGGATCAAAAGTTTGTATGGGGTGACGAACAACAGAAGGCTTTCAATGAAATAAAAGAGTACATGAAGAAGCCACCAGTATTGGTGCCTCCACAATTGAATAAGCCTTTCAAGTTGTACGTGGCGGCCGATGCCCTAACTATTGGATCGGCCCTCATTCAAGAATTTGAAGGGAAGGAAAGAGTGGTTGCATACCTTAGCCGAAAGTTACTGGATCCAGAGACAAGGTATTCGGCTATAGAGAAACTTTGCTTATGTGTTTACTACTCCTGTACGAAATTTCGGCACTACTTACTACATGCCGAATGCATTGTGTATTCAAAGTTTGATGTGATAAAACACATGTTGTCTATGCCAATTTTGAACGGACGGATTGGCAAATGGATTTTAGCTTTGTCTGAATTTGAATTAAGATTTGAATCGGCAAAGGCTGTTAAGGGACAGATTATTGCCGACTTCATTACTGAACATCATGATGCATCGATAGATTTGCTTAATATTGTTCCTTGGGTGTTATTCTTCGATGGATCTTCATGCAACAAAGGTGGTGGAGCAGGTATCTTATTAATTTCACCCAAAGGAGAAACATTTGAATTTGCTGTTCCCATTCAATCTGTTGTTACTAACAATCAAGCTGAGTATGAGGCATTGCTCAAAGGGCTCCAATATTTGAAAGAAGCAGAGGCCATTGCAGTTGAAATTTTTGGAGATTCAGAATTGGTCATAAAGCAATTGAATGGTGAATATGAGTGCAAAAGTGATACCTTGAGGAATTACTATGAAGAATGCAAAGAAATATTGAAGAGCTTTCGGTCAGTAATTCTACAACACATTCCTAGAGGGGATAATGGAGAGGCAAATAGATTGGCCCAAAGTGCATCAGGTTATAAAGAGCTTCGAGAAGTTTTTGCTAATGATGTATACGCATTCGGGAGTAATCTGGCAGAAGATGATTGGAGAAAAGAGATTGCCGATTATCTGGAAAATCCATCCCGAAAGGTTTCTAGAAAGCTCAGGTATAAAGCTTTAAAGTTTGTTCTTCTTGATGATAATTTGTATTATAAATCCCTGGATGGAGTGTTGTTACATTGCTTAAGTCATGAAGAAGCAAAAAGGCTGATGAGTGAAGTACATGATGGATTGTGTGGAGCACATCAATCGGCCTACCGAATGAAGTGGGTTATTAGAAGAACTGGATATTACTGGCCGACAATGTTGGAAGATTGTTTTGAATATTATAAAGGATGTCAAGACTGTCAGAAATTTGGAAACATTCAGAGAGTTCCGGCATCGGTTTTGAATCCCATTGTCAAGCCATGGCCATTCAGAGGATGGGGAATAGATTTGATTGGCCAAATAAATCCTCCATCTAGCAAGGGGCATAAGTTTGTGCTTTTGGCAACCGATTATTTTACCAAGTGGATTGAGGCAATTCCATTAAAGAAGGTGACGTCGGAGAATATGGTTGAATTTGTTAAAGAACACATCATTTACAGATTCGGGATTCCTCAGACAATCACCACTGATCAAGGGACTCAATTTACATCTTCAGAATTCAGAGATTTTGCTGAAAGTATGGGCATCAAATTGTTAAATTCTTCTCCTTATTATGCCCAAGCTAATGGTCAGGCAGAGGCTTCTAACAAGATTATGATTAAAATTATACAGAAAAAGATTGATCAGAAGCCGAGAAAGTGGCATTCGGTACTCAATGAGGCTTTATGGGCTTACCGAATGGCTCCACATGGGGCTACACAGACGTCTCCCTATGAGTTGGTGTATGGACATCATGCTATTTTGCCATGGGAGATACAATTAGACTCAAGGAGAATAGAGTTACAAAAGGATTTAAGTTCTAAAGATTATAAAGATTTAATGATGGACGAATTAGAAGATTTGCATATGATTCGTCTCAGGGCTTTGGAGAATATTGAGAAGAATAAAGTGCGAGTTGCTAAGTACTACAACAAGAAGGTGAAAGTTAAGCAATTCACGGAAGGTGATCTAGTTTGGAAAGCAATATTGCCGATTGGAACCAAATATGCAGCATTCGGCAAGTGGTCTCCAAATTGGGAAGGTCCTTTTAGAGTGGTTAGATGCATGCCTGGAAATGCATATATTTTGAAGACATTGTTGGGAGAAGAATTTGCTTCTGCTATAAATGGAAGATATTTGAAGAGGTATTATCCCAGTGTTGAAATCGATCGGTGATTGATATATTAATTTGCCAAACAGCCGATATTCGGGAAGAAATCGCCTTCAGAACAAATGTTAACAGAAAAGGAAAATGGCCGGTACTGAATGTATTGCCCTTAACACAAAATATACTACATCAGATGATTCATGCAAGATCACAAAAGATAAGTTTTATTGCCGAAATTCCATAAATCCCTAGTACAAACTAATGGAATAGCTTGTTCAAGACGGATTGGGGATGAATGGAATCGGCAATGGCGGCGCCATGAGCATCAAGGCGATCTATGGAGACCTCGATGTCGTCGATCTCCTCCGGGTTACCGTTAGTGAAGCCGGTTGGTAGCCTGGAGTAGTCGGTGTTGGTGTGCGTCGACATGGCGACTAGGCCTGCGGCAGTGCCCAGACGGATGCCGTGCGAGGCCACCTCATCGATACGGCCCGCCACCGCGCCGAGACGAGCTTCTGGTGTGTCCCCAGAAGCATTCACTTTGTTCGCCAGCTCGTTCACCAGCACCTTCAGCCGATCGAGTTCGGCATCACGCGCTGCAAGTTTACAAAAGGGGCAACAGATTAGTATCATTTGGGGGACAAGATTGAGATTGAGCGAATTGCAGGACTCACCATCAATGACTTCGAGCAGTTGCTTGCGCTCGTGCTGCCATTCGAGGTCAGCAATCCCGGCTTGCTTGGAGATAGCCTCCAGTTCGCGACGAGAGTCGTCGCGCTCCGCCTTGAATCGGCGAGCATCACCATCCGTGTAGCGGTAGTCGTCCGATTCGAGAGATCGATTGGACGAACTCGAAGATGCCGCAGGAGCGGCGGCCGGAGCTGCGACTGGCGCGCCAGCGCCGACAATCCATTGAATTGCCCTGAAAGAACAAAGAGATTCGTCAAGAAAGAGGGAGGAAATCTCGAGAAGAACAGAGAGAAGCGAGTAGCTACTCACCTGCGGCGAGCACCGGCACGACTTCCTTCGGCCTCATCAGCGGCCGGGCGCCTCCTGTTGTTGTCGGCCATTGGGGTTCCTCGGAATTACTGTGGATGGGGAAGAGAATGGCTTGGACCGGCAAGAACTTGGAAGGCGAAGAACTTGATGAAGAAACCGTGGGCTGCCTGGGTGTTTATTTATAAAACCCGCAGAGGAAATCGTGGCCAAAGATCGTGGCACGTATTCCGAAGAGTTCGGAAGGTGGAAAGGATTTTCCTAGCCGAATGGCTCCCATGTCGCTTGGGATCCTTGCCGAATCGTATTCGGCTTTGACTGGGTAAGATTCGGCTGCGTTAAGTTAAAAGCATTTTTTAGCTTAATATTATTTGTAGATGATCTTGCCGAATGAGTTGTTCGCAATGATGGAGAAGAAAAGTTAACAGCTACGAATTCACAAGATGAGGCAATTATTCGGCTACAGGTTATTGGTTACAAGTTACAAACCCAAGTATTTTGAAATTACATTTGTGGCATTGGAAATCATGTTGCTAATGTTGTCTAACAAGTTTTTGTCAGCTTCTTGGGTTTTAGCCAGAGCCTTGAGCTTTGCCTTGAGTTGTTTATCCTTGTTCAGAGTGGCTGAAGCTTCTTTTCGTATTCTTTCTGATAACTTGGGAAGCTCAGCAATATTCTTCTCGTCAGCTTCAATTTCGGCCGATAAGCGTTGCAATTCGGCTTCAAGTGCAGCTTTCCTGGCCTTTTTGCTCTCAAGATCAGATACCAGCTTGGTCAACAGCTCATTATTCTCTTGATCTTGAGAGTGCAGGGCTTTTACTGACTGCTTGATCAGAGATCTTTTTTGCTCTAAGGCTGGCAGAGAAGATTGATTGCTCAAGGCTTGCATCACTGCTGCGAATTGCTGATCCAATTGAGAGACTGGCTCCAATGCGGTCTTGATGTCAGCTGGGAGTTCTTGATCAATGGAGTCCAGTACGTCTCTTAATGAAACAGCATGTGTAGCCTGGTCTTGGATGCTCTTATTCAGTAAGGATAAGATGTCTTTCAGCTTTGCTTTGGTTTCTTCTGATAAATCTTGGCTAGAAGTAATCTCTTCTCCTTGTTCGGTAACCCAATCATCCACAGCAAAGGAATAGCTGGGTGATGAAGTGGATTTCTCCTGAAAAGGGTTCTTGCCGAATTAGTAAAAGAATTGCCGAATGAGAGAGAGTCAAGAGAATTGAATGATTATGTTTACCTCGGCCCTGGCTTCCCGAGTGGGAGATGGAAGTGTTTTGAGTTCCATGATGGGAGTTTGTGTATCTGGCTGAGGAGAAACCGGAGTGTCAATTGAAGAGGATTCTATTCCTGTTTCTGGAAGGGGCAGCAAAGCTGAAGACGAATCATGAGAAAGGGAAGAGCTTTCCAAGGCAGGATCTGTTGAAGCTTGTTCTGCAGTTGACAAGAGAGTAAATGCCGATGACAAGAAATTAAGAAAAATGAAGTGATATATTTTTTACCGTTCAATGAGGCATCGGCAATTTCTATGCTAGCCAACCATTGCTGGGCTTTGGCCTGAAAAAACAAGGAAAGATGAAGTTGAGCAGAATATTATTGACATCATGGCCAAAGAAAGAGAGATCTGACCTGGATGATTTTCTTGGGAACCACTTTTCTTTTCTTTGTGCCTGAGGAGGCTGCCAGGGCAAGGGTCTTCCTTTTGACAGATGATGGCCTGGTGATTTTTGGATCCAGGATAGCTTGTCTGGCCATTATTTGAGCTAAAGTTGGGGATTGATATCCCAGAGCTGAGATTGGGCCTGCTGCCTTGTATACAATTGCCCTGGCAAGAGGGGCAGGTATAATGTCCTGCAAAGATGGTAAAGTCAAGGTCAAATTGGATCTTTATTTGATTGAAAGTGAATAAAAGCTGAACATATTACCTCTGAGCTTGGTTGGTAGTCTGACATCAACTCGAGACAGAGAGGATGAATTGGCACATTGAAGATATGATCATGAAGTTCTTGCCACCAGATTATGAAGCTAGGGTGTGCAAATATTATTGGCACAAAGGGCTCAGGTGCGTAGATTGTGTCACAGCATCTATAAGGGAAGATTCTTCTTGTTTCTGTGGCATCTTTGATGATTTCCCTAGGCTTGAGAAATTCATGAAGGAATAGCCTTGGGGGCACCTGGCCACATCCCAATTGCCTGGCTGCTATGTTCGGCTGATAGTATTCATATGTGCTCTGAACTAGTCTTCCCCCATGAAATTCGGCTGGCAGGATACAAGGATGGATAAAAGCATTGAAAATTGCTATAGAATGTACGTCAGTGCATCCAGATTCAAAGCCGAATTCACAGGGGAAGATGAGGTTGTCATTGTCCAGATATGGAAACCAGAGAGGATGATCAAAGCCTTTGAAGAAGAGCTCAAATAATTCACAGATATTTTTGTTGATGGATACAGTAGAAGCAGCTTCTCCATAAGTTTGACAACCTTTGGTTTTCTTGATCTCTCCCTCTGCATAGTTGATGGAAGGGAATTCTCTGCTGTTGAGATCAATGGCAATAATCTGATGCATGTACAGTTGTAGCCACATCTGGACAAACCACCAGGGACCATTCACACAAGGTATTTTCTTGTTGGTGTGCATCAATTGGGTAGTTTGATTAAGCATGTGATAGACGCTGCCCAGGAGGTATTTTCCCAATGGGATGAGTTTACCAGCAGCCAGTTCTTCAGCCATCACGATGTGGTTCAGAGTTGGCTCATTGGCTTTGCCACAGAAGACATACCTGCACAGCCACATATTCAGGAAAGCCCTGTACTCTACATCGGTCAAGGGGCCATCAGACATATAATTTTGGATGTATCTTTTATATCCAACCCCTGTTTTGACTCCTGTCTGCTTGGAGGAACCCTTGTGGTCATATGGTCGAACAGTTTCTGTTATGTTCAGACCAGTCATCATATATACATCGGCCAAGGTGGGAGACATTGGACCATGACCGAATAAAAAGGCGTTGGCACCATTGGACCAGAAGTGGCAAGCTGCAATCAGAAGGTTCTCATTCTTGGGTGTTTCAGCCAATGACAACTCCAAGCAGTGAGATATGCGCAGACGATCCCAGTTCTGTGTTTGGGGGCTTTTATCATCTAATATTCTCTTGTACCAATTCCTCCAGCCTGCAATCGGGGGCAGAGGCCAGTTCTTGAAAGTGTCTTGCCACTCGTGAGGATTGGCCAGAGAGATCTTGAACGGGATCCTTTGGGATTCGGCTGCGATGAATTCAGAGGGATCTGAGTTCCCTACAGGGCCGAGAAAATACGATGGAGATTTCTCTTCAACAGGGATGAGGATTTCGGCAGCTAGGGCCTGTCAAGCATGGAAAAGGATAAAGAGATTTGAGACAGGAATCAAGAAAAGATTATCGAATAAGCTTGGAGAGATTAAAGTTTACCTGAAGTGCGAAATCTTGATTCGCCATGAAGAGGTTGAGTCTTGAAACGCTGATGACCTAGAGTGCGGATCTGAGTGGAAGCCTCGTGGATTCAAAGGAGAATGGCGGATGTCGAGTAGAGTTGGCTTGAGAATGTTTGGTGCTTGTGGTCGATTCCGAAATAAAGATCACCTTTATCCCGAAATCGAAGGGGCATGTGTTGACACCAAAAATTGGCACCGGGAAGAAGCTGACATGTGGGCCAGATTTGGTGGAAAGATACCATTCGGCTAGGAGGCTTTGCTGGAGCATTCGGCAGGAGACGCTCTGCGGTCGGGAGCGCGTTATCATTCGGCAAAGGTGAAGCATTCGGCAGGAGACGCTCTGCGGTCGGGAATACGTCATCATTCGGCAGAAGCATTGTTCCGCAAGCGAAGAGTGGTAGCATTCGGGAAGACATGATGACGTGGATCAACATAAGGAAAAGGCCGATTCGAACATGGAAAGCAATATGGGCACGAAGATTCGTCATTTATTTTTAGAAACAAGTGTTGAAGTCGTGTCCGACTAGGAGTTGTATCAAGACCTGGGTATAAATATAAACCCATAGCAATTGTAGAAATCATCACGAATCAATCATACAACAAACCGGCCCCGTGCCAACATCGAGTCCTTTAGTCGAGTCGTCGAGTTCTTCGAGAGGAGTCATCGATCCGTCGACCTCCGTAAGTACCGGCAACCTTGTATCATGCTTAGTATCATGCGGTGGATTTAAGCTTTGATACAAGTAGTCTTGTTACCATGCTTAGTATCATCCGGTGGATTTAAGTTGTGGTTTCAAGAAGGTTCCTCTGTTAGGTCATGAGCCATGCGGTGGGCTAAGATCTAGTATGGACCAAGTTATCGGCTCTGTTAGATTTAGGCAAGATCTAACAGATTCATTAAGTTACCCCGTGTTGCTCTGTTTTCACTATGTGCTTAATTCGTGCAGCACACCTTTGCCCAATCTAGATCGGCTAGGATCGGCTTTGCTTTATGGTACGACGATTCATCCCCTTATAGCCGAATCCGAAACCGATCTAGGTTGCTACGTGTCGCGGGTTCAAGCTTGTCGGCATTGTGTAGATCTTGACAGAACCGGGTATCATGCGGTAGATGCAGGTTTTTGGGTCGTCTTAGAGCTAATCATCCGGTGGATTAGAATTCGATTCGATCTGATAGATTTATCTTTACCGATTAGGCTTGTTCCTTCGCCATGGACCCCGATTCGGCTAAATAGCCGTATTCGGCAGTGCTCTCACGAGTGAACGTGTGTTCGCGGGTTTGCCTTGGGCATGAATGCTTTTAGCCTTTCACGATTAGATTGTATCATGCGGTGGATTGATCTAGTCTGATTGGTGGTGTGGCCTCAAACGAGTCAGGTGCTGCTTTCGGCCTAACATCGTTTGTTGCCATACCTGACGGGTGCTGCTTTCGGCCTATGCATTCTTGTTTCGATGTAAATTCGTGACTTTGTTGTGGGTTCGTAATTAAACATTGAATGCTTTTAGCTTTTCATGGTTAGATTGTATCATGCGGTGGATTGATCTAGTCTGATTAGTGGTGTGGCCTCAAACGAGTCAGGTGCTGCTTTCGGCCTAACTCGTTTGTTGTCATGCTTGACGGGTGCTGCTTTCGGCCTATGCATTCTTTGTTTATTACGAATTTATGATCATGTTTCACCCCTTCAATTTATTTATCATGCTCTGATCCTCGTTAATCGGCTATGAGTATATGTTGTAATGTTCATTCTGTTGAAAGCCGATCTTTCGTCATGCTTACGTCATGCATTCGGCAGTGCGTTCCTTGCGTACCTTACCGATTGCCGAATGAGATTTTAACTGCCGACAGATAGCTTCTCTGTAGCTATTTGTCTCTCGAGATTGGCTTCAACGCCGCAAATATGGAACTGTCTGGTCTTACCCGGCACGTTCCAGGTTTTGATCTAAACGTTTTTATCCCTTTGTTAGTTTTCAGGCAAACTGACTGGCACGCTTCCGGATTCGAAAGCCCGGGCCGCATTTGAAGCCAGCTTGTTCGGCTTGCTGTGTGCTTGGCGTGAGGTGCGGATTTTACGTCAACAGTAAGACCATAAGACTCATTTGAAATCCATTGATGTATGGCACTTATGTTCTGTTAAAATAAGTTCTATCTTTTTACACTTGTAGGAGGTATATCTTATGGAGCCTACATATTTGATATATTGTTTTGCTCTTTTCAATATGTAGTGTGATACTGTGATACAACAGCAGTTCAATTAGTTATATTTATGCATTTATGCTCGAACTGTTGCGAACAATTGCCCATACTTAAACTGCCTTTTGTCATGATCGGTTCATTCTATGCAGCTGAACTTTGTATCAGCACTGTTATTTGGATCCATTCATTAACTCTTTTCTACATTTGTACTTGAACAAAACATGTCTTGCCTTCGTATTGTGAATAGAGAAATTTGCTAGTACATAAGAATTGAAGGTATACACAGGTGTTATTTAGTATAATAATCATACACTTTACTAGTATATAAGGTATTTATACAAAACAGTGTTCAGAGGTGTATGCTCTTTGCTGATGATGTGGTGCTAGTTGATGAGAGTAGGGCAGGTGTTAATAGGAAGTTAGAGTTGTGGAGGCATACGTTAGAGTCCAAAGGTTTCAGACTTAGCAGGACCAAGACCGAGTACATGATGTGCGATTTCAGTGGGACTAGATATGAAGATGGAGATGTCAGGCTTGATGGGCAAGTGGTGGCCGAGAAAGATACCTTTAGGTATTTAGGATCGATGCTGCAAAAGGATGGTGACATTGATGAAGATGTTAGGCATAGAATTTCAGCCGGTTGGTTGAAATGGCGTCAAGCTTCTGGTGTCCTCTGTGACAAGAGGGTACCACAAAAGCTAAAAGGTAAGTTCTATAGGACGGCGATTCGTCCGGCGATGCTATACGGTGCTGAATGTTGGCCTACAAAAAGGCGACATATACAGCAACTGAGTGTAGCAGAGATGCGTATGTTGCGTTGGTCTCGTGGTCACACAAGAAGGGATAGGATACGGAATGAAGATATTCGAGATAGAGTCGGAGTGGCACCAATTGAGGAGAAATTGATGCAACATCGGTTGAGATGGTTCGGACATGTCCAACGGAGGCCTCCTGAGGCGCCGGTGCGTAATGGGGTTCTACAGCGGGCCAATAATGTTAAGAGAGGTAGAGGTCGACCCAAACTAACTTGGGACGAGTCGGTGATTAGAGACCTTAAAGAGTGGAATATCTCTAAGGATTTAGCTATGGATAGGAGCGCTTGGAGACTAGCAATTAATGTGCCTGAGCCGTGATCTTTGCTTTCTTTTCTGCCTTCCTCTAACTCTTTTTCTGTTTTTTTTTTTACTTTTTGGGTTTCACCTCTGGCCTACCCCAACTAGCTTGGGACAAAAGGCTATGTTGTTGTTGTTGTTGTAGTGTTCAGAGGTAAGCGGTAATAGCAAATACATGAAAGAAATGCCAGCAGATAATTGAAAAGGACTGGGAAGTATCCATTGTCGAGCAGCCAGCGGACGAGAGGGCTGTTGACAAGCAAAGGCATATTGCTTTTGTGCTTTACTTTTATTTGGGTCAATAGGGCCTGAATATAAAAGCTTGGTAGCAATTATTTATGACTGTTATACCTACTACGCCTTCTGTTGAACTGATCTGAATCTAATTGGCAGTCAAACCCACAATCTGAAGAAGGAAACCATTGAGGATCAGTACGAAGTGGTAAGTCTTGAGCACACCTCCTACATGTTGGTTAACAGCAGCTAGGAAGGTAGAAGCAAGAACTTCAAAAAAACATATAATTTGCTGGACAGGTGAAAACAAGAACCTCAAACAAAGAAAAGTACAAAGAGGGTTCTCATGTCATGGAGTATGGCGACAAGACCTTCAAGGACGAGAAGCTTTTCCATTATCAAGGTTTTGATCCTGCTAATGCCAACATTGCAAACATGCTGCTTTGGCCTGGCCCAAAGGGTGCTGTCAATCAGAGAGATGCTGATCTTCTCTTCATGTGGAAGAGGGTAAATTCTAGCTATTCTTTCAGCCTCCTCATAATCCTTTAACTGTTCCCTTAAATAAGAATTGAAATGATATATACTCGCTGATTATAGAAAAAAAAGGTTTTGTTCTGAGTGATATCATGAAATATACCATGACAAGTAGAACTATTGGTGGTTCGTTATCTTTGATTCTTGCCCTCTACTCTGTTGAAAACATGATCTGTTGTTGTGCCAGGCAACAAACATATATAAACAATTTCTCAGATGAAATATTTCATTTTAAACGATCAGTTATTTGTTGTTGAAAAGTATTCTACATTGTTTGATGTAGATGGCGTCATGACATTGTGTTGTTACAGTAATCTATGTCTAGTTTTATAACTGTCCTTATGCATATTTCTATGGACAGAGTTGTTTATTTTCTGTTTAGTTGGTTGTCTTCCGGACATTCTTATCACAAAAGATCTGATTTTCTGTGTTGTTGGCGATACGAACCATAGATATGCTTTAGCTTTTACAACCATTTTAAATTGTTTTATTCACATGCTTATTTGAAAAACCAGCAGCTAATGGACGCATTTTATACCTTTGTTTTAGATAATTTTAGAGAATAATTGGCAAAACAGTTCAGGGAGGGGGTTTTGCTTGTTCTATCACTGACTAAAAGCTGTTGTGCTTTTTCCTCCAAGTTCACACTATTACCAACAGAAGTTCAAATTATTTGGCTTGTTTGGTGTGGCTTAACTAAGTCTGATAGATGGGCTTCTTAGTTCATATAGAAGATAGGAGGAAGAACTAACTTCTTTAATACAAATATCTCCTGTCTAGAAGTTGTTGCAGTACTACTTTACGATAGGCCAATAGGCAATGGCACCACACTTGAGAGGATTAGAGCGTGTACACTCATTACAAATCAAGCTTGCTCCTCCAATGTCAAGCCAAGTTTTGCCAATCATTTGTGGTATCCTCATATTGTTCTTGTTTGCTAATATTCACTTATTGCTTTCAGTACGAGCAATTAACCGAGGGATCTGAAGGCTCTCAGAGAGATTAAAGAAACTGTTCAGCACAGGAAGCATCTTGACAGCAGCATCGATTTCATTGGGAGACTCGTCTTTGGATTTGAGAGTGGGCCGAAAATGCTTGAGGCTGTTAGAACCTCTGGTCAGCCATTAGTCGATGACTGGGATTGTTTGAAGAGGATGGTGAGTATACTAATCTTTCGTATTCAACTCTGACATTATAAGGCATGCATGAAGTCCCCGTTCTCACGCATCTTCGCTACTTTTACATTCGCATTCAGTCTGCCGGTAGAACTTATTCTTCATTGCTATTTCTAGGTGCGGATCTTCGAATCCCATTGCGGCTCGCTCACTCAGTACGGCATGAAGTACATGAGGGCGTTTGCAAACATTTGCAACAGTGGTATATCCGAGACAAAGATGAGGGAGTCAAGCATCAGCGCTTGCGGCGGTTACAACTCGGCGAGGTGGAGCCCATTGGCTCAGGGACACAGCGCCTGATCAGCTGCATCCTATATATAGCAAAAGGTCTCCGAGGTCTATCCTGACAATCCTTGGCGCGAACGCTTGTAATCTGGGGATCGTAAAGTGTAAACCGCTCAGAATGCGCGGTGGTCAATCAGCTGTATATACCATGTACCGTGTGTTCGTACCAGTGTGAAGGAAAATATGCTTTTCAACCAGCTGCCGAAATGATTAAGTTCAGATGGGGATGTTGTTGCGAGGAATGATCACCAAGTAGGCCATTGTCAGTGGACCAAAAATGATGACCCAAATCGTAGTAGTGCTCCCCCGATTGTCCATAACTCCATATCTATTTCTAACAAAATCAAATTACATGTTCTTTACGAAGCTTTTCGCAGGCCATGCTGCTAGTGGGTCGATCTCTTTTCTGATCCCTTGTTCTCATGGTATCGTCTGAGAATGGAACACGTTACCGTGGCCCAGCTAGCCTGCATCGAGACACCAATTTACATGAGGCTAGTTTAAGGCAATGGCCTCTGATCCTTGTACAGACTCGGGCACACAGACTGTATAAGACGCTTGACGCTTCTAAGCTGTGAGCATGGAAGATGCTTAGTGATTACATATTTTTCTAAGGTACGAGATGGAGATCACGAACAGCGCTATTCCTGCCAGGATGCCGATGACGATGGCCAGGGTCCTCCCGACGTCGTCCTGCGAATAATCTGCGACCATAGGAGATCAGAATCATCAGAGATCACCGGATGCGTGCAGGATTAGAACGGCATATTAAAAGCCGTGCACTCGCCTGGTGCATTTGGCCTTTGTTTATCTATCGCCTATCGGGAATATATTCGTCGGCATGGGGAGTGGTTGGTTGGCTTTGGCTGCCGCCGTCAAGCCCCAATCCCACAATGTGCCTGCCTATCGCCGCCGCGCAGCTTGGACAATGGACATAGTAGGTGTTATCTTTAGCCCCTGTTTGGATAACAGGACTAAAATTGGTTGGATTAAATTTAGTCCTCAAGGGACTAAAATAGCTGTTTGGATCCCAGGACTAAAATGGACTAAAGGTGCTTTAATGACTTGCACAAAGACAGTTTTACTCCTGGTGCGGGTGAGGGCGAGGGGCTGATGCGGATGGGGGGAGGGGTATCTAGGGGAAAAAGATGGTTTTAGTCCCAATTAGCACCTCTTTTGGTGCTAAAAGATTTTAGTCCCTAGAATGAATTTTAGTACCTATAGTTTGGATCTTTAGTCTTAATTAGGACTAAATTTAGTCCCAAAACATTTTAGTACTTGGAACTAAACACGACAAACCTTTCGATCGGTATATACGACAAATGAAAACAACTCGAGGGCTGAAATTAAAGTGCATTTGCATTTGCAGGGGACGCGATGCAGGAAATACGAATCGAATCATGCGTAATCTATTGGACGAGCTTTCATCTACAGCACCTAATTATACTGAGTCCAATAATAACGTGACTAGCATGCGGTCCACCAGAAAGTTCAGGATAATTAGCGTAGCAAAATGAGCTTAGCAAATAGCCTAGCCTTGACCACGTAGGCTGAACAGAGAGCGAGGTATCTGGCGATGGGTTTGTTATGCTGCTCGCGGCGCGGTTGTCTGCAGACTGCAGTCAAGTGATTGCCTATCTTGTCTCTTTCTCTTTTGCTAATGTAGACACGCCTGTTCGATCTATTGGGTGGACGTCTAAAGTTTTCAAGTTACAGCCTTACAGCCACGTCTGATCCAAGGCAATTGAAAATTTCGAGTAACTCAGAGTGGGCTTTCCCGCGAAATTTAACTTTGGAAGGCCTCAGACATTCTCTGCCCTGATGTTCCTCCAACATACCCATAGGGGGGGGCGGGGGAGGACTGTCAGCGGACATGTTGTGCATCATCTCTTCGGTAACTTTGGGAAGATGTTGAATTTGGGAGGGTGAATTTGGGAGTACGACGTCACTTCCTAATCATTGCGTCACTGTAGCATTTCGTTTGTATTTG
The DNA here is from genome assembly GCA_033239725.1 of Echinochloa phyllopogon. Taxonomy (NCBI): domain Eukaryota; kingdom Viridiplantae; phylum Streptophyta; class Magnoliopsida; order Poales; family Poaceae; genus Echinochloa; species Echinochloa phyllopogon. The sequence continues at coordinate 39,157,585 of BTCW01000007.1, forward strand.
TGAAAAATTGTCCAAAAATGATTAATTAGGCTCAAAATGTTCATCTCGCAGAGCACAACAAAACTGTGCAATTAATTTTTGATTTCATCTACATTTAGTACTTCATGCATGATATGACATTTTAATGTGACGGAGAATCTTCTTTTTGCATAGTAAATTTGGGAGTTGCCTTTTGCATCTAACCAAAGACTAAGAACCTGGCAAATCAGCAACATGTAAATTGTGCAGCAACCGCAGTAGTTAGGCCTTGTTTAGATGTTGAATTTGGGAGGTTGAATTTGAGAGTAAGATGTCACTTCGTAGTCATTGCGCTACTGTAGCATTTCGTTTGGATGTGCGAAAAATTGTCCAAAAATTGATTAATTAGGCTCAAAATGTTCGTCTCGTAGAGTATAACAAAATTGTTTAATTAGTTTTTAATTTTATATATATTTAGTACTTCATGCATGATATGACATTTTAATGTGACGGAGAATCTTCTTTTTACATAGTGAATTTGGGAGTTGATTTTTGCATCTCAACAATGCCTTAGCAACGAATCTGGATTTTCGATCGTCTGAAAAGAAAAGCTGAAATAACCGCAAGAGCGGAACTGCAACATGTCGTCGCGTACCTTGTGTTGGGCGGAAGTAGTAGCCGTTGGCCCAGTACCTGACGTAGCACTGCGCCAGGTACACGTCGGCGGCCAGCGCGGTGCCGCAGGTGCCCTTGAGCTGCCCGACCGCCTGCGCCAGGCACGCCGCGCAGTCCGCCGCCGCGAGGTCCCCGAGGCACTGCGCCACGCCCTGCACGCTGCCGGAGCTGCTCACCTTGTACCCGTTCACCACCCCTGCTGCAGGTCCCAGAGCACGGCGTCCCGGCTGCCCAGGAACCCGGCGTCGCCGCTGGTGCTCGTGCTGCACTTGCGGTACACCATGGCGGCGTCGGGGGCGCCCACGAAGTCGCTGCCGTCGTACCGCACGTAGCACCCTTCCAGCTGCAGCGACGCCGCTTACGCCGCCGGGCCGTTGGGAATATGCCCAAGAGACAACTGGATTCAATCCATTAGTCTTAATGGGCCACAAACGTTGTGAAGCCCATTATTAGGGGAAAAGGGGTGCTTTATTTATTAGTCCCGTATTGCTAATGGAATATGGTGTGGAGAATTTCATCCTAATAAATAGAGACCAAACCTCTCCTAAGAAAGATACGACTTCCAACCAATAGTTGATTTTCTCCCCATCGTGCTCGCGGACCTAGCAGTCCGGTGCGCGACGTTTCAATCCTTGTACGTGTGGATACCTCGGAGGTGCTGCGCTTGGAGCACAAGGACGAACCGCACGTGCAGGACCAGACGGACGTAAGCAACTGCACTGCACTGCCACTTCGACGCGTTCGTCTACATCGAGACGGCTTCCGCTGCAACTGCGCGTCTAGTGGTAACGATCCGTGATCTATAACTGCTGTTCTTCCTATATTTGGGTGAACGAGTTTTTGTGTGTGCTAGCGTAGCCCTCCCTCGTTACTCAACAATGGTATCAGAGCCGTAGCTGTTTCGTTATAGATTCGGATGCCAGCATATAGAGATATGCTTGGTTGTAGATTGGTCTTGGATCGGTTCGTGATCTCCACGATGATGGTAGTGTAACGAATTACTCCTACCGATCGAAATTCCGCCACCGGAGTTAAGTGATACACACAAACCCAGTCATGGTGAGATATAGACCAATTGGATTGGTCAAATCGAACTTAGATCAATGACCGTGTCGCATGTCGATATACGACTATGTTGACTAGGATTCACTATGATGGTGGTCTAACGAATTACTCCTACCGGTCGGAATTCCGCCACCGGAGTTAAGTGATACACGTAAACCCAGGCATGGTGAGATATAGACCAATGTGATTGGTCAGATAGAATTTAGATAAATCGTAGGTCCGCTCAGGAACGACGGACGGTCCGCGAGAGAACGGCGGACGGTCCACGCAAGAACGGCGGACGGTCCGCAAGAGAGCGGCGGACGGTCCGCAAATTCAGTTGGAATTTTGACAGAAGCGTTTTCTAGCGTTCCAGAGGGTCGGACGGTCCGCCAGAGCAGGTCGGACAGTCCGCGGAGCGGATCGGACAGTCCGAGAGAAACGGCGGACGGTCCGCACAAGAACGGCGGACGGTCCGCAAGAGAGGGGCGAACGGTCCGCAAATTCAGTCGGAATTTTGACAGAAGCGTTTTTCCAGCGTTCCAGAGGGTCGGACTGTCCGCCAGGGCAGGTCGGACAGTCCGCAAGGAAACGACGGACGGTCCGCAGGGAACGTCGGACGGTCCGGCGAAATTAAAATTTTGAAAACGATCCCTTTAAAATTGTTTAAGTTCTAAGTGTCCTCCCAACTAAATCTTGCACCATCACATGTCTTGTACAATTAGTGGTGGGTCTATGAAATTAGGGTGCCACTAGTTTTCCTTGACTAGATGGGTTTGTATCGGATACTTACTCGCATAAGGAGTTGGTTAACTTAAACAAGGTCATCTTAACGGTTAAGGACCTTGAGACATAAAGGTTGGACGCCGAGACATAGAGATGTCAACCAACAACAGGAGTCATATATGATATGATTAGCAAGAGTTGCTTACCGATCTACCATGTCTTCTAGCGGTGATGCTAAAGCTCACTAGTCGACTTGTTAGTTGTGGATCCTAAATCACTAAAGTATCAATGGAGGGATATTGATTTTAGTGGGAGTAAATTCCGTTAAATTGTTTAATGTATTTTACTCTGTCATAGATACATTGTCTTAGTATTTTTCATTATTTTCTGTTGTAGATCAATGGCACCTAGCACACCGTTTTCTTTGCGATCGATCCTTGAGAAGGATAAGTTGAATGGAACAAATTATGCGGATTGGATCCGAAACCTTAGAATTGTTCTTAGGGCCAAGAAAAAGGAAAATGTTCTAGACACCCCATTACCAGATGAGCCTGATGATAACGCAACTGTTGCTGAGAAACTTGCTTACAAGAAGGCATGTGATGTCATTCTTGAAGTAAGTTGCCTCATGCTTGCTTGCATGGAACCTGATCTGCAGATGTAGTTTGAGACAAACCATGAGGCGCACGATATGATTGAGGCGCTTAAGGACATGTTCCAAACTCAGGCCAGGACTGAAAGGTTCAATGTCTCAAAGGCCTTTGTGGAAACCAAGCTAGCAGAAGGCGCAGCTGTAGGGTCGCATGTGATCAAGATGGTTGGTTACTCCCAGAGGTTGGAGAAGCTAGGCTTCCCACTTGGCCCAGAGTTAGCCACTGATTTTATTCTAGCATCACTTCCGTCTAGCTTTGGGAACTTCATATCGAAATACCATATGCATGGGGCGGATAAGGGATTGAATGAGTTGTGTGGCATGCTCAAGACAGCAGAGGCTGACATCAAGAAAAGTGCTAGCAGCAGCCATGTGATAGCCATCCAAAACAGGCCTAACTTCAAGAAGAAGGTCAAATATTGGAAAAAGAAGGGCAAGGCTAAAGATATGATCTCTCAGCCAAGCTCAACGCCCCAGACTGAGTCTGGACAAGCTGCAGAAAAGAAGGAGTGCTTTTATTGTAAGGAAATTGGTCACTGGAAGAGGAATTGTAAGAAGTACCTGGCTTTTCTGAAGAATGACAGTAGTAAGAGTACTTCCGCATCAGGTACACTTGGCATTAATATTACAGATATTTTTCTCGCTGAATCTTCTATTAATTCCTGGGTATTTGATACCGGATCGGTTGCTCATATTTGCAATTCGATGCAGGGATTAATAAGAAGTAGAAGCGTGGGAAGAGGCGAAGTTGATTTCCGCGTGGGCAATAATGCAAGAGTTGCTGCTTTGACCGTCGGAACAATGCAACTCCACCTTCCGTCAGGATTTATCATGGAATTGAATAATTGTTATTTTGTTCCTAGTTTGAGTCGAAACATTGTATCTCCCTCATGTTTGATGAAGGATGGTTATACATTCGCGAGTAACGACAATGGTTGTATGATCTCAAAGAATGGCATGTTTGTGGCTCTTGCATCCATTGTGAATGGGTTGTTCATTTTAAATCTTGATGATTCACCTATATGTAATATAATTGCTAAAAGGCCTCGGCTAGATGATTTGAATCCTACCTATATGTGGCATTGTCGTTTGGGTCATATAAGTGAAAAGCGCATGAAAAAGCTCTATTCTGATGGACTTTTAACTTCGTTTGATTTTGAATCATACGAGACGTGCGAAGCTTGTTTACTAGGCAAAATGGCCAAGGCACCTTTCACAGGTTTTCCTGAGAGGGCGCAAGATTTGTTGGAACTCATACATACTGATGTATGTGGACCAATGAGCACGACAGCTCGAGGTGGATTTCAATACTTCATAACTTTCACTGATGATTTTAGTAGATATGGCTATGTCTACTTAATGAAGAACAAGTCAGAGACTTTTGAAAAGTTCAAAGAGTTTCAGAATGAAGTTGAAAATCAGCGTGGTAAGAAAATTAAAGCCTTGCGATCAGATCGTGGAGGCGAGTATTTGAGCCACGAGTTTAGCACTCATCTAAAGAGTTGCGGAATTGTTCCACAGCTAACGCCACCTGGAACACCTCAGAGGAACGGTGTGTCCGAGCGACGTAATCGAACCTTGTTAGACATGGTGCGATCAATGATGAGCCAGTCAGACCTACCGTTATCATTTTGGGGTTACGCTCTAGAAACAACAACTTTCACACTAAATAGGGTACCATCTAAGTCCGTGGAGAAGACACCATATGAGATATGGATTGGCAAGACTCCCAGTTTGTCTTTTCTGAAAATTTGGGGTTGTGAGGCATATGTCAAGCGACTTCAGTCGGACAAGCTTACACCAAAATCGGACAAATGCATATTCGTGGGATATCCAAAGGAAACAATCGGATATTATTTCTACAACCGATCAGAGGGCAAAGTGTCTGTCGCTAGGAACGGTGTTTTCTTGGAGAAAGAGTTTCTCAAAAGCGAGAAAAGTAGACAAAAGGTGTATCTCGAAGAAATTCGAGATGAGACTATGAGTCAAGACTTTACGAGTGATGCTAATGTAGCAGAACAAGTTGAGGCACCTGTGGTAAGAGAAGAACCGCCACAACCACGAAGGTCGGAAAGGCCACGTCGTGCTACACAAAATGAATCTCCTAGTTACAGGAGAGCGCGACATATTGTTGATGGACAACGATGAGCCTAGGACCTATGCAGAAGCTATGATGGACCCAGATTCCGAGAAATGGCAAAGTGCCATGAGATCCGAGATAGATTCCATGGGGCAAAATCAAGTTTGGAACTTGGTTGACCCGCCTGATGGTGTAAGACCCATCGAGTGCAAATGGATCTTTAAGAAAAAGAGAGATGTAGACGGAAATGTTAACGTCTACAAAGCACGACTTGTTGCAAAAGGTTTTCGACAAGTTCAAGGAGTTGACTACGATGAGACATTCTCTCCAGTAGCGATGCTTAAATCTATGCGGATCATTCTAGCAATAGCTGCGTATTTCGATTATGAGATATGGCAGATGGATGTCAAAACAGCTTTCCTCAATGGGAACCTAGAGGAGGATGTCTACATGATACAACCCGAAGGTTTTGTCGATCCAACTAATGCTGGAAAAATATGCAAGCTTCAGAAATCAATCTATGGATTAAAGCAAGCATCTCGGAGTTGGAACCTTCGTTTCGATTAGGTAGTCAAAGGGTTTGACTTCCGGCAGAATGAAGAAGAGGCTTGTGTTTACAAGAAGGAAAGTGGGAGCTCTGTTGTATTTCTAATCTTGTATGTGGATGACATATTGTTGATTGGGAATGATATTCCTATGCTAGAATCCGTTAAGACTTCGCTGAAAAATAGTTTTTCTATGAAGGACTTAGGGGAAGCTGCATACATTCTGGGCATAAGGATCTGTCGGGATAGATCAAGGAGGCTTATAGGATTAAGTCAAGATACTTATATTGACAAGGTGTTGAATCGATTCAGTATGGAACAGTCCAAGAAAGGGTTCTTGCCTATGTCACATGGCGTACACCTCAGCAAGACTCAGTGTCCTACGACGACTGATGAGCGGGAGCGCATGAGTAAGGTCTCTTATGCTTCAGCAATTGGATCCATCATGTACGCCATGATAAGTACTCGTCCAGATGTCTCATATGCTCTAAGTGTTACGAGCAGACACCAGTCTAATCCAAGTGAAAGTCACTGGACAGCGGTGAAAAACATTCTTAAGTACTTTAGAAGGACTAAAGATGTGTTCCTAGTCTATGGAGGTGAGGAAGAGCTCATTGTAAAGGGTTACACTGATGCTAGTTTCCAAACTGATCCAGACGATTCAAAATCGCAATCAGGATTTGTATTCACAATAAACGGTGGTGCTGTAAGCTGGAAAAGTTCTAAGCAAGATACTGTGGCTGATTCTACAACGGAAGCAGAGTACATCACAGCTTCGGAAGCGGCAAAGGAAGGTGTTTGGATGAGAAAGTTTCTCATTGAGCTTGGTGTGTTTCCCAATGCATCTAGCCCATTGGAACTCTACTGTGACAACAATGGGGCAATTGCACAGGCTAAGGAGCCGAGGAATCACCAGAAAAACAAACATGTACTGCGGAAGTTTCACCTCATTCGAGAGTTCGTTAGACGTGGTGAGATAAAGATATGCAAAATACATACAGATTTGAATATTGCTGATCTTTTGACAAAGGCTCTTCCAAGCCTAAACATGAATCACACACGAGAGCAATGGGTATTAGATATCATTTAGATTAGCTCCAGTGTGAGTGGACAATGTTTTGTATCTATGACATATTGTTTATTTATTGAATATCCATGAAAGACAACTTGTATATGACTAGCAATTATGTGAATTGTTTGTGAAACTCTATACTTGTATGGTTATTCAAAAAGAATTGTCCCTAATTTGATTAGCACATGTATTAGTTGATGACTATGTTTCACAAGTCATAGACATGGAGATGTCAAACTAATAATGTGGGCACATGTATGACATGGGGCTGGACTGACCCAGTTTGAGACTTGTTTATCTTTTCTTCACAACGTGTATGCTTTGTCCTTAGACCTGAGATTGTCGTATGTACTCAAGATGTGAATTGACCTACTTAGGGACTACCAAACGCTGCTCCGTAACTGGGCAGTTATAAAGGTGGTTTTCGGGTTTGTCAGGAAGCATGCTGTGAGGCATGGTCAATCAAGATGAGATTTGCCCCTCTCTATACGAGAGAGATATCTCTGGGCCCCTCGAGTGATCGGATCAAGAAATGCATGGCCGTGCTAGGTTAAGTGTTAACCTCTTGAAGGATCCGACTCACAGATTCGAGAAAGGGAGGTCTTACTTGGAGTTAGACCAAATATCGTGAGGCAAAGGGAATAGCTTGTACCTGACGTTGTGGTGGTTCGTCTGATATGATCTTTACGTATTCATGGGAGTTGACACGTCTTGCTAGAGGCCGCTATCAACTATTGGAACGAGTAGGAGTACTCGAACCATGTCTATGTATACGTGAACCCAGAGGGTCACACACTTAAGAGGTTTGGAACACTGAAAAACTTGCTTATGAGATTGTCTCTAGTGCAAGTGGGAGATTGTTGGGAATATGCCCAAGAGACAACTGGATTCGATCCATTAGTCTTAATGGGCCACAAATGTTGTGAAGCCCATTATCAGGGGAAAAGGGGTGCTTTATTTATTAGTCTCATATTGCTAATGGAATATGGTGTGGAGAATTTCATCCTAATAAATAGAGACCAAACCTCTCCTGAGAAAGATACGACTTCCAACCAATAGTTGCTTCGCGGACCTAGCAGTCCGGTGCGCGACGTTTCAATCCTTGTACGTGTGGATACCTCGGAGGTGTTGCGCTTGGAGCACAAGGACGAACCGCACGTGCAGGACCAGACGAATGTAAGCAACTGCACTGCACTGCCACTTCGACGCGTTCGTCTACATCGAGACGGCTTCCGCTGCAACTGCGCGTCCAGTGGTAACGATCCGTGATCTATAACTGCTGCTGTTCCTATATTTGGGTGAACGAGCGTAGCCCTCCCTCGTTACTCAACACGGGCACACCTGGGCGAGCTGCCTGACCGCGCCCCGCACGCACGCCGTGCAGTCGGAGCCGCCCAAGTCGCCGCGGCACTGGTAGAGGCCGTACACGGCGGTGGCGGCGGTGCCCGGCGGCGCGCCGCCCGTGCCGTTGGCCCCCGCCGTGAAGGTGCTGTACCCGCCGTTGGGCGCCGCGTTGGCGATGGAGGTGAGGAGGGACTCGAGGTTGGCCTCGAACGGGGTGCCTGGCTGGTACTTTGACGGCGAGCAACCCGCGTAGATGAACGTACCGGTGCCGGCCTCGGCGACGCCCGCCGCGAACGTCAGCGCGGCGACGGCGGCGGCGCGGCGGAGTTGGCCGGTTGCGCGGCCGATGCATGGCTGGATGAGACTGAAGTGCGTCGCCGGGCCGCGTGAAGAAGAGTGTGGTGTGGTGTGGTTTCGATGGCTGGCTGGCCGGCCCTGAGGCTAGGGGCAGTGGCGATCGGGGATCGCCCGGTGCTTTTCCGAGTCCTTGTCTGGACAGTGAGGCGAAGGGTGGTGGGGAGCTTACGGAATAAATGCGCGCTTCCGCTAGGATTTGTGGTGCGCGCGGGCTCTCTAGAATCTGGCGGTCGCGGTGGGCTCGGGTCGGGTTCCCGTTCATGAGCAGGAGGCATCAGGCGAGACTACGCGAGGTGCAAGCACAGGGGAGGAGAGGTCACTGGCTGGTTACCTCCCCAGCTGGTGATAGGACGCGCGGCATGGGTAGTGGCGCGGCTGTTTTGCGCGGTACGATTTGGAGATAAACCCGGTGGCGCCGTCTCGACGGAGACGAGTGCAGTGCCCTCGGAATGGCCGGTTTGCTCATCGGTTCACAGTGATCGCGACTGCGTAGTACGTACTGCCTTTTATTTCGCGTGATTTCGTGACTTGTGTCCATGGTCGCCGGCCGGGCTCCACCCGCGGACACCAACATGGCAACATGCGCCACGGGCCGCGGCATTGGCGTGCGCCAGAGAACACGAGAGCGTCGCGTCGATCGATTTCGTTGGTGGCACGGCACGGGGGTCCCCGGCGGCGGCGGGTGCAAGCGTAACGCGGGCACCGGTTGCGTTGCTGATGTTTGGGCTTGGACACGGACGTACACGTCTCCGGGACGAGCGTCCGGCGGCGCACCACCGTCGTCCAGCGGCGTCAGGGTGCGGTGTGGTGGATAAAAAAATCTTCTGCAGCTTGTTTTTGGGCGCACGGGCCATGGCGTTATGATGACGGTTGTTGACGTAAAATCTGCACCAAACGCCAAGCACACAGCAAGCCGAATTAGCTGGCTTCACACGTGGCCCGGGCTTTTGAATCCGGAAGCGTGCCAGTCAGTTTGCCTGAAAACTAACAAAGGGATAAAAACGTTTAGATCAAAACCTGGAACATGTCGGGTGAGACCGAACAGTTCCATATTTGCGGCTATAGAGCCAATTTCGAACAACAAATAGCTACAGAGAAGCTATCTGTCGGCAGTTAAAGCCTCATTCGGCAATCGGCAAGGCACGCAAGGAGCGCACTGCCGAATGCGTGACGTAAGCATGACGAAAGATCGGCTTTCAACCAAATGAACATTGTAGCAGATACTCATAGCCGATTAACGAGAAGCAGAGCATGATAGATAAATAAAAGGGTGAAACATGATCATAAATTCGCAGTAAACAAAGAATGCATAGGCCGAAAGCAGCACCCGTCAAGCATGATAACAAACAAGTTAATCCACCGCATGATACGACTTGTTTGTGACCACGCCACTAATCAGATTAGACCAATCCACCGCATGATACAATCTAACCATGAAAAGCTAAAAGCATTCAATGTTTAATTACGAACCCACAACACAGTCACGAATTTACATTGAAACAAGAATGCATAGGCCGAAAGCAGCACCCGTCAAGCATGGCAACGAGCGAGTTAATCCACCGCATGATACAACTCGTTTGAGGCCACACCACCAATCAGATTAAATCAATCCACCGCATGATACAATCTAATCGTGAAAGGCTAAAAGCATTCATTGTCCAATGCAAACCCACGAACACACGTTCACTCGTGAGAGCACTACCGAATGCGGCTATTTAGCCGAATCGGGGTCCATGGCGAAGGAACAAGCCTAATCGGTAAAGATAAATCTATCAGATCGAATCGAATTCTAATCCACCGGATGATTAGCTCTAAGACGACCCAAAAACCTGCATCTACCGCATGATACCCGGTTCTGTCAAGATCTACACGATGCCGACAAGCTCGAACCCGCGACACGTAGCAACCTAGATCGGTTTCGGACTCGGCTGTGAGGGGATAATTCGTCACATCGTGAAGTAGAGCCGATTCTAGCCGATCTAGATTGGGCAAAGGTGTGTTGCATGAATTAAGCACATAGTAAAAATGGAGCAACACGGGGTAACTTAATGAATCTGTTAGATCTTGCCGAAATCTAACAGAGCCGATAACTTGGTCCATACTAGATCTTAGCCCACCGCATGGCTCATGACCTAACAGAGGAACCTTCTTGAGACCACAACTTAAATCCACCGGATGATACTAAGCATGGTAACAAGACTACTTGCATCAAAGCTTAAATCCACCGCATGATACTAAGCATGATACAAGGTTGTCGGTACTTACGGAGGTCGACGGATCGATGACTCCTCTCGAAGAACTCGACGACTCGACTAAAGGACTCGATGTTGGCACGGGGCCGGTTTGTTGTATGATTGATTGTCTCCTTTTTACAGATGCCATGGGTTTATATTTATACCAGGTCTTGATACAACTCCTAGTCGGACACGACTACAATACTTGTTTCTAAAAATAAATGACGAATCTTCGTGCCCATATTGCGTTCCTTGTTCGAACCGGCCTTTTCCTTATGTTTTTCCACGTCATCGCGCCTTCCCGAATGCTACCGCTTCTTCCTGCGGAACCATGCCTCTGCCGAATGACGACGCATTCCCGACCGCAGAACGTCTTTGCCGAATGCCTCTGGGGAAAAACTCCTTTGCCGAATGACATCTCTTCGACGACTCCGGCCCACATGTCAGCCTCTTCCTGGTGCCAATTTTTGGTGTCAACACATGCCCCTTCAATTTCGGGATAAGAGGTAACTTTTATCTCGGAATTGACCAGAAGCACTTAACACTTCCAAATTAGTTCTGCTCGGCACCCGCTTCTCCTTTTGAATCTTCAGAGCTTTCATCCGGATCCGAACCCTAAGTCATCAACTTCCAAGATCCAACCTTCAAATGGCGGACCAAGATCTTGCTCTCCAGGTAAACTTCAATCCCCTCAAGCATGTTCGGCATTCTTCTTTCGATTTGCATTTTAAATTTCTTCTTATCCCCTTTCATTCTTGATAGGCCCTAGCTACCGAAATCCTCATCCCTGTTGAGGAAAAATCTCCATCCTGCTTCCTCGGTCCCATAGGAGATTCAGATCCTTCTGAAATCATTGCGGCCGAATCTCAGCGGATTCCTTTTAAGATTTCACTGACAAAACCTCATGAGTGGCAAGACGCCTTCAAGAACTGGCCTTTGCCCCCAATTGCCGGATGGAGAAATTGGTACAAAAGGATTTCTGACGATAAAAGTCCCCAGACGCAGAATTGGGACAGTCTTCGTATTTCTCATTGCTTGGAGCTATCTCTAGCTGAAACACCAAAGAATGAGAACCTTCTGATCGCAGCTTGCCACTTCTGGTCCAATGGTGTAAATGCTTTTCTTTTCGGTCATGGCCCAATGTCCCCTACTTTAGCCGATGTCTACATGATGACCGGCCTGAATGTTACAGGAACTGTGTACCCATATGACCATAAAGGTTCCTCCAAGCAGACAGGAGTAAGAACAGGGGTTGGATACAAGAGATATATCCAGAATCATATGTCTGATGGTCCTCTGACTGATGTCGAATACAGAGCTTTCCTGAACATGTGGCTATGCAGATCAGTCTTTTGTGGCAAAGCCAATGAGCCAACCTTGAATCATATCGTGATGGCCGAAGAGCTGGCTGCTGGAAAAGTCATCCCACTTGGGAAATACCTCCTGGGAAGTGTTTACCATATGCTCAACCAAACCACCCACCTGATGCACACTAGCAAGAAGATCCCCTGTGTCAATGGTCCCTGGTGGTTTGTCCAAATGTGGCTGCAATTATACATGCACCAAATCGTTGCTATTGATCTCAACAGCCGAGACTTCCCTTCAATCAATTATAAAGAAGGAGAAACCCGGAGAACCAAAGGTTGTCAAACCTATGGAGAAGCTGCCTCCACTGTACCTATCAACAAGAACATTGGTGAACTGTTTGAGCTCTTCTTCAGAGGTTTTGCCAATCCTCTTTGGTTCCCATATTCGGACAATGACAATCTTACTCTCCCTTGCGAATTCAGCTTTGAGACTGGATGCACTGATGTACAATCTGTAGCAATTTTTAATGCCTTCATCCAGCCCTGCATCCTGCCAGCCGAATTCTGTGGAGGGAGGCTAGTCCAAAGCACTTATGAATATTATCAGCCAAACATGATGGCTAGACAGTTGGGATGCGGCCAAGTGCCCCCTAGGCTATTTCTCCATGAATTCCTCAGGCCTAGAGAAATAGTCAAGGATTCCACAGAAACAAGAAGGATTTTCACCTATAAATGCTGTGGAACTATTTATGCACCTGATCCTTTTGTGCCAATAATATCTGCCCATCCTTCCTTCACTCTCTGGTGGCGAGAATTCCATGATCATATCTTCAATATGCCAATCTATCCCTTCTGCCTTGAGTTAATGCCTGATTATCAGCCAACTGCAGAGGTAATATGCTTATTCCTTTATCTGTCTTCATAACATTGACTCCAATCGATTCTGACTCTATTATTTTGCAGGACATAACACCTGCCCCCCTTGCCAGAGTAATCTTATACAAAACCGCAGGCCCAATATCTGCTTTGGGGCATCAATCTCCTACCTTGGCTCGGCTGATGGCTAGACAAGCTTCTTCAGATCCAATACTCACTAGACCATCATCTGTCAAGAGGAAAACCCTCCTTATAGCTGCTCCCTCAGTTGTAAAGAAGAAAAGAACAAGTAGCAAAATCAAGGTCAGAGTCCTTTTTCTTTGACTATAATGCTTTTGGTGTTTTGCTCAGCTTTATTTCTTTTTGATTTCAGGCCAGAGAACAGCAGCCAGCAATCAGTACAGGTCCTGCCGATGCTTCAATGATTGGTAAAATTTCTCACTATTTTGTCTTTAAAGTTCCTCTCCATCGGCATTGATTCCTTTTCAGTTTCAGAGCAAATCTCAATAGACCCAATCTTGGAGAGTCCTCCTTCTCATCAAGAACTAGCTTCAGCTTCACCTGATGTTCCTCAACCAGAAGCCTCTTCTCCACCAAAAGATCTTCCAAGCTCTCCTCAGCATGACATATACAAGAATCTTTGCCTGAGCTCGAGCTGCCCTCTCTTTCCATCCAAGAGATCAGGAATGAGGTAGAGATAATTACCCAGTCTTCCAGTTCTTTATTCAATGGATCATCAATAATTCGGCATAATCTTCTTTCAGGAGAAAACCACTTCTTCACCCAGCTATTCATTTGCTGTGGATGATCTAGTTGCCGAACAAGGAAAAGAAACCTCTTCTGGTCAAACTTTATCAGAGGAGAACCAAGCAAAACTGAAGGAAATCCTCTCTTTTCTGCATAAGGACACTCGGGAACAAGTTACCAATGCTGATCTTTTAAGAGACTTGCTTGAATCATTTGACCAAGATCTTCCTGCCGATATCAAGACTTCTTTAGATCCAATTTCCAGATTGGATGATCATTTTATCGCAGTGAAGCAAGCTCTGAAGAATCAATCGGCTCAACCAGCCTTGGAGCAAAGGAGAACTTTGGTCAAGCAATCTGTAAAAGACCTGCATACTCAAGTCCAGAATGACAAGGAATTATTGACCAAACTGGAATCTGAACTTGAAATGAAGGAGATCAGAAAAGCTGCACTTGAAGCCGAATTGAGAGATCTATCGGCCGAAATTGAAGCTGACAAGAAGAAAATAGTCGAGCTTCCCAAGCTAACAGAGAGGAGGCGAAAGGAAGCCTTAGCAGCTCTAAACGAAGACAAACAACTCAAGGCGAAGCTTGCTGCCCTGACCAGAACCCAAGAAGCTGATAAAAACTTATTAGAGAACATTAGCAACATGATATCAAATGCCAAAAATGTAATCTCAAAGTTCTTGGGTGTGTGAATTGTGTCAAATAGTTTGATAGCCGAATGTTTTATCAACCCTGTAATCTTGTCATCTCTTAACTCTGCTTTTCTCCATTGTGGATGACTCATTCGGCAAAGTTGGCCATAATAGCACTTAGACCCGAAAACACTTCAACCACGACATAGCCGAATCTCATCCAGTCAAAGCCGAATACGATTCGATAAGAATCTCAAACGACATGGGAACTGATCGGCTGGAAAATCCTTTCCACCTCCCGAACTCTTCGGAATACGTGCCACGATCTTTGGCCACGATTTCCTCTGCGGGTTCTATAAATAAACATACCGAGTATCCCACAGTTTTTCACCAAGTTCTTCGTCTTCCAAGTTCTTGCCGGCCCAGATCATTCTTTTCCCCATCCACAGTAACTCCGAGGAACTTCCAATGGCCGACAACAACAGGAGGCGCCCGGCCGCCGATGAGGCCGAAGGAAGTCGTGCCGGCGCTCGCCGCAGGTGATTGGCTGCTTACTTCTCTCTGTTCTTCTCGAGATTTCTTTCCTCTTTCTTAACGAATCTCTTTGTTCTTTCAGGGTAATCCAATGGATTGCCGGCGCTGGTGCGCCAATTGCAGCTCCAGCCGCTGCTCCTGCGGCATCTTCGAGTTCGTCCAATCGATCTCTCAAATCGGACGACTACCGCTACACGGACGATGATGCCCGCCGATTCAAAGCGGAGCGTGACGATACTCGCCGCGAGTTGGAGGCTATCTCCAAGCAAGCCGGGATTGCTGACCTTGAATGGCAGCACGAGCGCAAGCAGCTGCTCGAAGTCATTGATGGTGAGTCCTGCAATCTGCTCAAACTCAATCTTGTCCTCCAAATGATATTAATCTGTTATCCCCTTGTGACTTTGCAGCGCGTGATGCTGAACTTGATCGACTGAAGGCGCTGGTGGAGGAGCTGGCGGACAAGGTGAACGCCCAAGGGGACACACCCGAGGTACGCCTTGGTGCGGTGGCAGGTCGTGTCGACGAAGTGGCTTCCCATGGCGTTCGCCTGGGCGTCGCTGCGGGTCTCGTCGCTATGTCGACGCACACCGGCACCGACTATTCCAGAATGCCGGTTGGTTTTGCCAACAACAACCCAGAAGATATCGACGACATTGACGCTTCCATTGATCGTCTTGATGGCCATGGCACTGCCATTGCCGATTCCATTCATCCCCAGTCTGTTTTGAACAGGCTCTTTCAGTAGTTTGTACTAGGGATTTATGGAATTTCGGCAATAAAACTTATCTTTTGCATGAACTCTTGATGTAACATATTTTGTGCTAAGGGCAATACATTCAGTATTGGCCATTTTTCTTTTCTCCAATGTCTCTGTCAATTTCCTTCTAAAGACGATTTCTTCCCAAATATCGGCTGTTCGGCAATTTAATATATCAATCACCGATCGATTTCAACACTGGGATAATACCTCTTCAAATATCTTCCATTTATAGCAGAAGAAAATTCCTCTCCCAATAATGTCTCCAAAATATATATGCATTTCCAGGCACGCATCTAACTACTCTGAAAGGGCCTTCCCAATTTGGAGACCATTTGCCGAATTTTGCATATTTGGTTCCAATCGGCAATATTGCTTTCCAAACTAGATCACCTTCTATAAATTGCTTAACTTGCACCTTCTTGTTGTAATATTTAGCAACTCGCATTTTATTTTTCTCGATATTTTCCAAGGCCCTGAGACGAATCATATGCAAATCTTCTAATTCGTCCATCATTAAATCATTATAATCTTTAGAACTTAAATCCTTTTGCAACTTTATTCTCCTTGAGTCTAATTGTATTTCCCATGGCAAGATAGCATGATGCCCATACACCAACTCATAAGGAGACGTCTGTGTAGCCCCATGTGGAGCCATTCGGTAAGCCCATAAAGCCTCATTGAGTACCGAATGCCACTTTCTCGGCTTCTGATCAATCTTCTTCTGTATAATTTTAATCATAATCTAGTTAGAAGCCTCTGCCTGACCATTAGCTTGGGCATAATAAGGAGAAGAATTTAACAATTTGATGCCCATACTTTCAGCAAAATCTTTGAACTCTGAAGATGTAAATTGAGCCCCTTGATCTGTGGTGATTGTTTGAGGAATCCCAAATCTGTAAATGATATGTTCTTTAACAAATTCAACCATATTCTCCGATGTCACCTTCTTTAACGGAATTGCCTCAACCCACTTGGTAAAATAATCGGTTGCCAAAAGCACAAACTTATGCCCCTTGCTAGATGGAGGATTTATTTGGCCAATCAAATCTATTCCCCATCCTCTGAATGGCCATGGCTTGATAATGGGATTCAAAGCCGATGCCGGAACTCTCTGAATGTTTCCAAATCTCTGACAGTCTTGACATCCCTTATAATATTCAAAACAATCTTCCAACATTGTCGGCCAGTAATATCCAGTTCTTCTAATAATCCACTTCATTCGATAGGCCGATTGATGTGCTCCACACAATCCATCATGTACTTCACTCATCAGCCTTTTTGCTTCTTCATGATTTAAGCAATGTAACAGCACCCCATCCAAGGATTTATAATACAAATTATCATCAAGAAGAACAAACTTTAAAGCTTTATACCTGAGCTTTCTAGAAACCTTTCGGGATGGATTCTCCAGATAATCGGCAATCTCTTTTCTCCAATCATCTTCTGCCAGATTATTCCCGAAAGCACGTACATCATTAGCAAAAACTTCTCGAAGCTCTTTATAACCTGATGCACTTTGGGCCAATCTATTTGCCTCTCCATTATCCCCTCTAGGAATGTGTTGTAGAATTACTGACCGAAAGCTCTTCAATATTTCTTTGCATTCTTCATAGTAATTCCTCAAGGTATCACTTTTGCACTCATATTCACCATTCAATTGTTTTATAACCAATTCTGAATCTCCAAAAATTTCAACCGCAATGGCCTTTGCTTCTTTCAAATATTGGAGCCCTTTGAGCAATGCCTCATACTCAGCTTGATTGTTAGTAACAGCAGATTGAATGGGAACAGCAAACTCAAATGTTTCTCCTTTTGGTGAAATTAATAAGATACCTGCTCCACCACCTTTGTTGCATGAAGATCCATCGAAGAATAACACCCAAGGAATAATGTTAAGCAAATTTATCGATGTATCATGATGTTCAGTAATGAAGTCGGCAATAATCTGTCCCTTAACAGCCTTTGCCGATTCAAACCTTAACTCAAATTCAGACAAAGCTAAAATCCATTTGCCAATCCTTCCGTTCAAAATTGGCATAGACAACATGTGTTTTATCACATCAAACTTTGAATACACAATGCATTCGGCATGTAGTAAGTAGTGCCGAAATTTTGTACAAGAGTAGTAAACACATAAGCAAATCTTCTCTATAGCCGAATACCTTGTCTCTGGATCTAGTAACTTTCGGCTAAGGTATGCAACTACTCTTTCCTTCCCTTCAAATTCTTGAATGAGGGCCGATCCAATAGTTTGGGCATCAGCCGCCACGTACAACTTGAAAGACTTGTTCAATTGTGGAGGCACCAATACTGGTGGCTTCTTCATGTACTCCTTTATTTCATCAAAAGCCTTCTGTTGTTCGTCACCCCATACAAACTTTTGATCCTTTTTTATTTTCAACAGTGAGGAAAAGGGCAACACCTTTTGTGACAAGTTTGATATGAACCTCCTCACAAAATTTATCTTGCCAAGCAACGATTGTAACTCTTTAAGATTAGTTGGAGGAACAATTTCATCAATTGCCTTCATGCTTTTTTTACCAACTCCTATTCCTCCTTCATGTATCAAAAATCCCAGAAACTCTCCAGCCGAAACTCCAAAAGCACACTTGTTCGGGTTCATCTTAAGCCCATGTTTCCTGGTGCATTCTAGAGTTTTCCTTATGTCGGTCAAATGAGACTCATGATCCAATGACTTGATCACCACATCATCAATATATATTTCCACAATCTTGCCGATCAACTCATGAAAAATATAATTCATAGCCCTTTGATAAGTTGCACCGGCATTTTTCAATCCAAAGGTCATGACAACCCACTCAAACAACCCTATGTGTCCAGGACACCTGAAAGCTGTCTTTACTATATCTTCCAATGCCATATAAATCTGATTGTATCCTGCGTTACCATCCATGAAACTGAGCACTTTGTATCCAGCAGCAGCATCAACCAATGAATCAGCAATAGGCATTGGATATCCATCCATGGGTGTAGCTTTGTTTAGGTCTCTAAAATCTATGCAAACCCTCATCTTTCCATTTTTCTTATAGACAGGAACAATATTAGAGATCCAATCCGCGTATTTACATGGCCGAATGAAATTTGCATCTAGTAATCTTTCAATCTCCTTTTTCACATCGGCCAACACTTCTTCCTTGTAGATTTTTCGGGGTGGTTGCTTGTAAGGCCTGTATCCAGGTTTGATTGGCAACCGATGCTCAACAATAGAACGGTCTAGACCGGGCATCTCCGAATAATCCCAAGCAAAGCAGTCCTTGTATTCTTTTAACAATGTCACCAACTTTTCTTTGAAAACCGAATCCAAGTTAGCACTGATAAATGTCGGCCTTGGCTTGTCACCATCTCCAATGTCCACTTCTTCTAATTTATCGGCCGACACAAATCCACGTCCTAATTTTCCATCAGTTCCATCAATTGGATTTTCCATCAAAAATTACTATGAGAGCCGACTGCTTCGATCGGCTGCTGATCACTGCTGGCTGGTGCCACAGGACCTTCTCCCCAGTCTTTGCCTGAGAAACAATCTATGCCTTGATATTCCCAGAAAGCTGGTTCCATATTTGCCACGCTTATTGAATCATCTGCTTGGACAATCTCCACCTCATCATCTATCCACTGAATAAGCTGTTGATGCATAGTAGATGGAATACAACAATTTGCATGAATCCAATCTCTTCCAAGCAGCAAGCTATATGCCCCTTTGCCCTCAATGACAAAGAAAGTCGTAAGCAGAGTCTTGGACCCAATCATCAGATCAACGTGCACGCATCCCTTGGTGTCCGAAGGATTTCCAGCAAAATCATTCAGAATTATGCTCGTTGGTGTCAAATCTCTAGGGCCCATACCAAGCTTCCTGAATGTGGTATATGGCATTACATTGACAGCAGCTCCTCCATCGACAAACATCTTGGTCAATGGTTTGCCATTAACATATCCCTTCAAGTACAGTGGCTTCATGTGTCGATTCTGGGCTGGCTTCTCAAAAATAGCTTGTTTGTTCAACATCAATTGTGCCATTAACCCAAATCGTTCGGCATCATCTATATCGGGCAATATCTCTTCCTGTACAATTTGGTTAGCTGGAGCCATGAATTCATTCGGCAAAAAAAACATACCATACATGTAGAAGCCGAATGACCATGTTCGTCAGGCCTGTCTTTTGGGAGCCATATTGATTTCACCTTGACCTTTGCTTGCTTCAATTCCCGATTCCTCAGGCGCTGTACTCTTCTCTTCTGGCTCTTCCTCAAACCAGGTGGGCACCATTGTCCTTTTTGCCAAACATAAGCATGATCTTCTTCTTCTTCATGATTAACCCATTTATAATCAGCATGTCTCTTTCCTGGTCGATCATCAAAACGCCGATCATCACTAGGATGCACCCTGCCAATTCTTTCATGGACAGATCGGCGATTGACAGTTCCCTGCCTATATTCATCATACCTATTATTGCATTCAGGACAACTATTCCATGTGGGAAGCTTCAAACCTTTGTTCCAACAGTGTCTGAAGAATGCACACCCCCAATGTGCACGTTCCTGCTCTCGAGCATACTCTTCTTGTTCTTCCTCAAACCTTTCTTCTTCGCGCCTTCTTTTCTCCTCCTCGTATTCATGCCTTTGAAAACGCTCTTTTTCTTGCTGACGCTGCCATTTGTTGAGGAGAATACGTGTAGTAACTCTAGGTTTAAAGGATTCTCCCACTTCAAATCGGCTATTCGGGAACCGAAGATCTTTCTGGCGAATCTGTTCAATTGTGATCTGCCGAGTGGGATCAACTGAATCATCCTGTCTTGCCTTCTTTGAGGTTAAAACTTTCAATCTTCCCTTTTCTCCAGATGGAACAGCATTCACCATATTAACCGAGAACCCGATCATATTCTGAGGGAAAGGGTTACTGTCCAGTTTCATTTTGTTGTCGAATTTCAGATGTCCTTCTTGGATAGCTTTCTGAATCCTCATCCTAAAAACTCTGCATTCATTAATGGAATGAGAATTTCTATCATGAAACCCACAGTACCTCTTATCTTTCACTCCATCGGGCCGAAGCATAGAATGCCCCTCTGGCAATTTGATTCGGCCTTCTTTCACCAGGAACTCAAACAATTTGTCCGCCTTAGTTACATCAAAATCATACGTTCCCTTCACCTGTTTGATCCATCTTTGAGTCATTGTAACTGGTTCTTTGCTCCACACTATCTCTGCTGCGGCTATCTCCTCGCTATCTTCATACCCATCTTCTTGATCTGCTCTTTCAAGGAATTGGTTATAGATGTCAGCTACATCATTATTTTTAGCAAATCTGGCATCTTTCTTGAAACCATATGCCTGGTTACTCATCAAGGCCAATCTGTGCGACAACTGGCCCAGATCATCAAACTCCATCCCGAATAGCTTCTCCCGAATGGCAGGCAACATGCCAGCTACAGCCATACCAGCCAGTTGATCATCAGGTATGTTCAGAGAAAAGCACATACTCTTTGTTTCCCTAAATCTCCTGAGGAACTCCGTAGGTGTTTCATTATTCCTCTGCCTTAAGCTGGTCAAATCAACCAACTTTTTCTCGGTACTGCCAATGTAATAATGAGCATGGAATTTCTGCTCCAGGTCTTTCCAAGTACAAATCGACTGAGCAGGCAAAGAAGCAAACCATGTAAAAGCTGGACCCGTCAGTGACAAAGGAAAGTATCTGATTCTGAAAGCCTCATCTGCCGAAGCCTCTCCAAGCTGCATCAGATATCGAGCTATATGTTCCACAGTGCTAGTATCATCTTGTCCTGAGAATTTAGTAAACTCTGTAGGCACCTTGACTCTATTCGGCAATGATACCCTTTGGTACCATTCAGGGAAAGGAGACGAGTACATGTATCCCTGATTTTTAGGCTTCAGACCGAATTGATTTTGCAATACATCGGTCATTTTTTGCACCATGAGGTCAATACTGGTATCTTGATTCCCTGGTCTCCCAGCAAGCATGCCTGCAGTACCAACATACCCAGGATTCGGGAGGGCGTCGATAGTATTGTAATCCATAAACTCTGAATATCCGTTTCCATACATGTCCCTTTGCAGCCTATTGTTCAAGGGAGATATCTTGTAAGCAGAAGCAGGCGGATTCCCTGTGGTGCCGAATGCCATATCACCGTATGTGCGAGTTTTCGGCAGTGTAGGCTGAGGATCTTGCCGAATCGGTTGTCCATTTGTATCTTTAGCACCAGAAGCTCCAGTTTCATCAGCATTTCCTTTATCATGTAGTTTCTGAACTGGTGCTTGAACATTGAAGTACGTTGGACCACCCAATTGCCCATGTATTTGCTCGAAGGGTTTTTCCACATGCTGACCAAAAATGCTTATCATTATATGCCGAAAACTGTTCAAGAACGCAGCATTGTGATTGGTCATTGCTTCTCCCAAAGCTTTGTATAACAAGCCCGAGAATCTCTCCCTCTCTTCTTCTTCAGTAAAATCAGACTGCCCAGGAAGGAGAACTCTTGGCAAGTCGGATTTGAGAAACGGTGCACCACTCCTGTTCTTGGCGAAAGACAGTAAATATTTGTTAATGAATTGACCAGCAGCAGCCTTTACCATCTGTTGATGCTCTTCAGACAACTCTTCCAAAGTGACATCCATGATGTCGCTCAACTCAGGCATCTTGAAAACTTGTGTGTGTCCCACCGGGCGTGCCAAAAAGTGTGTTGACGTAAAATCTGCACCTCACGCCAAGCACACAGCAAGCCGAATTAGCTGGCTTCACACGTGGCCCGGGCTTTTGAATCCGGAAGCGTGCCAGTCAGTTTGCCTGAAAACTAACAAAGGGATAAAAACGTTTAGATCAAAACCTGGAACATGTCGGGTGAGACCGAACAGTTCCATATTTGCGGCTATAGAGCCAATTTCGAACAACAAATAGCTACAGAGAAGCTATCTGTCGGCAGTTAAAGCCTCATTCGGCAATCGGCAAGGCACGCAAGGAGCGCACTGCCGAATGCGTGACGTAAGCATGACGAAAGATCGGCTTTCAACCAAATGAACATTGTAGCAGATACTCATAGCCGATTAACGAGAAGCAGAGCATGATAGATAAATAAAAGGGTGAAACATGATCATAAATTCGCAGTAAACAAAGAATGCATAGGCCGAAAGCAGCACCCGTCAAGCATGATAACAAACAAGTTAATCCACCGCATGATACGACTTGTTTGTGACCACGCCACTAATCAGATTAGACCAATCCACCGCATGATACAATCTAACCATGAAAAGCTAAAAGCATTCAATGTTTAATTACGAACCCACAACACAGTCACGAATTTACATTGAAACAAGAATGCATAGGCCGAAAGCAGCACCCGTCAAGCATGGCAACGAGCGAGTTAATCCACCGCATGATACAACTCGTTTGAGGCCACACCACCAATCAGATTAAATCAATCCACCGCATGATACAATCTAATCGTGAAAGGCTAAAAGCATTCATTGTCCAATGCAAACCCACGAACACACGTTCACTCGTGAGAGCACTACCGAATGCGGCTATTTAGCCGAATCGGGGTCCATGGCGAAGGAACAAGCCTAATCGGTAAAGATAAATCTATCAGATCGAATCGAATTCTAATCCACCGGATGATTAGCTCTAAGACGACCCAAAAACCTGCATCTACCGCATGATACCCGGTTCTGTCAAGATCTACACGATGCCGACAAGCTCGAACCCGCGACACGTAGCAACCTAGATCGGTTTCGGACTCGGCTGTGAGGGGATAATTCGTCACATCGTGAAGTAGAGCCGATTCTAGCCGATCTAGATTGGGCAAAGGTGTGTTGCATGAATTAAGCACATAGTAAAAACGGAGCAACACGGGGTAACTTAATGAATCTGTTAGATCTTGCCGAAATCTAACAGAGCCGATAACTTGGTCCATACTAGATCTTAGCCCACCGCATGGCTCATGACCTAACAGAGGAACCTTCTTGAGACCACAACTTAAATCCACCGGATGATACTAAGCATGGTAACAAGACTACTTGCATCAAAGCTTAAATCCACCGCATGATACTAAGCATGATACAAGGTTGCCGGTACTTACGGAGGTCGACGGATCGATGACTCCTCTCGAAGAACTCGACGACTCGACTAAAGGACTCGATGTTGGCACGGGGCCGGTTTGTTGTATGATTGATTGTCTCCTTTTTACAGATGCCATGGGTTTATATTTATACCAGGTCTTGATACAACTCCTAGTCGGACACGACTACAATACTTGTTTCTAAAAATAAATGACGAATCTTCGTGCCCATATTGCGTTCCTTGTTCGAACCGGCCTTTTCCTTATGTTTTTCCACGTCATCGCGCCTTCCCGAATGCTACCGCTTCTTCCTGCGGAACCATGCCTCTGCCGAATGACGACGCATTCCCGACCGCAGAACGTCTTTGCCGAATGCCTCTGGGGAAAAACTCCTTTGCCGAATGACATCTCTTCGACGACTCCGGCCCACATGTCAGCCTCTTCCTGGTGCCAATTTTTGGTGTCAACAACGGTAATTAATTTGCATCAGGAAAAACAAAGGAACGTGGCCCTAAACTTGCGTTCCGGTTGGCCAGGTCAAAGTTGTCGACAATCCGATCCGACCGTCTATGCCAGGTTCAGAAATGCTCCGCCCATCCGTTTAAAAATACTATAGATTTGTTTTCATTTTATTTAAAGTTGAATATTTCTCCAACTTCAGTCAAGCTTACTATATTTATTTTATACATAGATATGATGTTAATATAATTTTTAGAAATATAGTCAAAATGAAAGATTTTGGCTTAGAATAAAACTAAAATAACCTTACATTTACAACACTGAGAGTATGATTTTCAACCGACTGGCTCACTCAGGTACATGTGCTTAGCTTGTCTTTTGCATGGGTAGATATCTGGTTTGTTACAATTTGTAGTATATCACACTACATTATATCCATCTTTTAAAGTTTCAACTTCTCACCTTATGAAATAATACTAGATAGCTTTAGCTCATTTGCTGATTGGGAAATACTGAAAGGACTAGTAGGAGGACCAGGGGTCCATCGCCCCCGCTCATTAATTAGGAAAAAAATTAGGTAAGACCGCCCCATAGTTTTTCATTAAGAAAAAAACCCTCTTCTGATCATTATGTTAAATCGATATGTATGTTACTATTTATTTATACATTGCAATCATTATTACTTATTGCCCTGGCCCCTAATAGTCTTTTATTTTGTTAGTGCTCCCAAGAGGAACAAATCCAAGCAATATAATCTATATTGTGATGGTTGCTAAGTTTACACCTCCATAAACATCCCAAAGCTTATGCTGTCTGTATGTTGTGTCAAATGGTAAATTTCTAAATTGTTACTCTAGGACTTTGGCGTTGAACTTTGCCCTAGATATACACAAGAGGATTGCTTACGAGGTTGTTTTAAGGGTGTGTCAGCACTCAGCAAGATAGTGAGGTCAACCTTCTGGCCTTCTGGGCGGCATTTTTTTGTGTATGCACAAGCAATAGGTTCTCTTATGCCGGGGCTCCAAAGAGGCCCCATTTGTTTAGTTTCTCCCCATTTGACCAGCTCATTGCTTGCACAATATATACACGAGAACAAATCTACCTGCCCTTGTACATTTTTACCGGTGATTCATGACGTGGCCAAAGTCTGAACCAGATTTCTTCCGAGATGTACACCTGCTAATGAAGAAACGAATCACTGAACGCTACTTAATTTCTTTTGCACAAACAAGCCATATGTTAGCTTTCATGGAGAGCAAAGCGTCCGGAGTCCTGCGTTGATACCTCATTGAGGCGGTAGTATAACTAAGGCAGCTCCATCCTCTCTGACGCGCGCTGCTATTAGCTCCTTGCGGCTCAGCCGTCAGCCATGAAGAATGACCGAAACAATAAGCCCCTGGCCGTGCCTCATTTAGGCAGGATACTCCTCTATGTGCTACCACTACCAGTAGCGCTTCTCTTCTTCTCCTTGGGATTTGTCCTGGGCTTGACCTCCAGCGCAACAAGCATTCAAAATCTATACTTCCCTTTCGTGACACTGACACCAACACCGTCGCCGCCCACGTCATTGCCACCGCTAGCACGCGTCCTCGCTCCGAGCAACGCCATGCACAACATGACCGACGAGGAGCTCTTCCGGTGGGCGTCCATGGCGCCGAAGGTCGACGGGACGCCGTACCACCGGGGGGTGCCCAAGGTCGCCTTCATGTTCCTGGTGCGAGGGGACATGCCCCTGCGGCCTCTGTGGGAGAAGTTCTTCGAGGGGCACGACGGCCTCTACTCCATCTACGTGCACGCGAGCCCCTCCTACACGGGCTCGCCGCCGAGGGACTCCGTGTTCCACGGGCGCATGGTCCCGAGCCAGCGCACGGCGTGGGGAGGCGTCACCCTCGTGGAGGCGGAGCGCCGGCTCCTGGCGAACGCGCTGCTGGACCTGGGCAACGAGCGCTTCGCGCTGCTGTCGGAGTCGTGCCTCCCGCTCTACGGCCTCCCCACCGTGCACGCCGTCCTCACCGGCTCCGCCGGCGGCACTGTTAGTTCTGAACCGCGACGAACGCCGGCGGCGAGAACTCAGTGAACCGCCAGGAACTGCAATGCGAACTTCGTGGACACGGTGAAGTTTGGTGCTGCCTGAAAGCGCAGCTTTTCTCGGTGTTCTCTTTGCTATTTATTGAATGAAAGAACAATGCAGGACAAAGCGGCCACGGCGCACACGACGCGGGAGTTGCGCGTCCATCCCCACGCTCCGCAGACGTCGCCCGTGGCTGCATGTCAGAGTTCATGGCGGGCTATTCTCGGCCACCCCTTCCTATCCGCACGGCAGCCACAGGCCGGTGCTCGTGCGTGTGTTTGAAACTGAACAAAACTGAAACATGCAGATGCTAATCATAGATGCTAGGCTTATCTAACAAATCTCCTCCTAAGCCTAGTGTCAATGCTGTACACTTCGAACTCCGATGCGAGAGCGCAACTCGCAGAAGCGTTCTCGCGCCAGAGCTTTTGTAGCAATGTCCGCCAATTGCTCCTCCGTCCTGATGAAGCCGATCTGCACCCTGCCATCCTCGACACACTCCCGAATGAAATGATACCTGACATCGATGTGTTTGCTGTGGTCGTGGAAAACAGGGTTGCGACTGAGGGCAATGGCAGACTGGTTGTCGATCATCAGGTTGGCGGCGCCTGTCTCCTCGCCTCTGAGCTCTGCAATCAGCCGCGCCAACCAGATTCCCTGGCACGCAGCAGTGGTACCGGCCATGTACTCGGCCTCGCACGACGAGAGGGCTACCGCTTTCTGCTTCTGGGACTGCCAGGTGATCAAGTTGTTGCCGAAGAAGAAGAGAACGCCTGTGGTGCTCCTCCGAGTGTCAATGTCCCCTGCCAGGTCGCTGTCGCTGTAGCCAACCAGCAGGGACTCCTCCTTCTTCCTCCTCTGGTAGTGACAGCCGTGATCAAGGGTCCCAGAGATGTATCTGAGGATCCTCTTGACAGCTGCCAAGTGCTCAGTGGTCGGGTTCTCCATGAAACGACTTACAAAACCCACTGAGTATGCCAAGTCCGGCCTCGAGTTCACGAGGTAACGCAGGGATCCCACTATGCTTCTGTAGTGAGTTGAATCAACAGCAGGGGATGCGCTTTGCTTACTGAGCTTTAGGCGTGGCTCCATGGGGGTGCAGGCGGACTTGCACCCGGTGAGGCCTGCCGTTTCCAGGATCTTGTCCGCGTACGCTCTCTGGCACACGGTGATGCCTGCTGCTGTCTGTGTCACTTCCAAGCCGAGGTAGTAGCGCAGGAGTCCCAAGTCGCTCATCTGGAATGTGGACCGCATCTCCTGCTTGAAGGTGTCGATGTCGGCTTGATGACCGCATCTGGACTGAGTACGACGAAGACCGGAGTGCCCTCGACGCCATCTGCAGCGCGGTGCCGGAGGACATGGTGCCCGTGCTCGTCACCAAGGACACCGCCCACGACGCCTGGGAGACCATCAAGACACTCCGCATCGGCGACGACCGTGTGCGGAGGTCCACCGCCCAAACCCTTCGGGCGGAGTACGAGGGCATCACACTCCGCGCCGGCGAGGCCATCGAAGAGTTCGCCCTCCGTCTCACCAACATCACGCTGAGACTGGCGGCCCTCGGTGATCCGGAGCCAGAGTCTCGTGTGGTGGCCAAGTACCTGCGCGTCGCACGTTCGCGGTACAAGCAACTGGTAATATCAATCGAGACTCTCCTTGATTTTTCCAAGTTGTCAATTGAAGAGATCACCGGCCGGCTCAAGGCGGCCGACGACGTCGAACCGACGCCACCGCGGAACGCAAGCGATCAGCTGCTCCTAACAGAGGAGCAGTGGATCGAGAAGTACAAGAACAAGAAGGAGTCCTCCCGCAGCGGCTCCAGCTCTGGCGGTCGCGACAGAGGCCGGGATAGAGGACGGCGGCGCGGCTCCGGCGAGTCACGTCCGCCGCCGGACTCTCCCTGCCCACGCTGCGGCAAGAAAGGCCACTGGGCTAGCGACTGCCGCAACAAGACGAAGGAGGAACCGGCCCACCAGGCTCATGTGGCCCAAGTAGAATAGCAGGGCACGCTCATGATGGCCATCGGCTCGGTCCAGGAGGAGCAGAAGCAGTCACCTCTACCTCTGCTCTGCTCTGACCAGACGCCGCCGCCGTCACCTTCATCATCATCGACCGTCGAGATCCACTTCACCGAGCACAAGGTCTTCGCCGCGCTCGACGGGGAGCCCGATCCGGACCTGAAGCGATGGATCATGGACACCGGCGCCTCCAACCACATGTCCGGGTCCAGAGTCGCCTTCGCCTACCTCGACACCACCGTCCACGGCTCCGTCCGGTTCGGCGACGGCTCCATCACGCAGATCGAGGGGAGCGGCACCGTTCTCTTCACCTGCAAGAACGGGGAGCACCACTCGCTCCCCAACGTCTACTACCTGCCGTGCCTCACTGCCAACATCGTCTCCATCGGCCAACTCGATGAAGGAGGGTACCAGGTGCTCATCGAGGACGGCGTGATGCGCGTACAAGACGAGGACAGCCACCTGCTTGCCAGAATCCCAAGAAGCCCAGGCAGGCTGTACGTGCTCGAGGTCAACATTGCGCGCCCAGTCTGCCTGGCGGCGTGCACCACCGACGCGGCATGGATCTGGCATGCCCGCTTCGGCCACGCGAACTTCACCGCCCTCCGGAAGATGGGTCGCGAGGAACTGGTCCGCGGCCTACCCGCACTCACCCAAGTGGAGAAGGTCTGTGAGGCCTGTCTTGCTGGCAAGCAGCGGCGGGTGCCATTCCCACATAAGGCACTCGGTCGTTCCACGGAGCCGCTCCAACTCCTCCACGGCGACCTGTGCGGCCCCATCACGCCGGCAACACCCAGTGGTAATCGATACTTCCTCTTGCTTGTCGACGATTACTCAAGATATATGTGGATCGCACTGTTGCCAAGCAAGGACGCCGCCGTGCCCGCCATCAAGAACATCCAAGCAGCGGCTGAGCGAAAGACCGGGAGGAAGCTGCTCGCCCTGCGTACCGATCGCGGGGGCGAGTTCACCGCGGCGGACTTCGCCAACTACTGCGCTCACCTCGGAGTTCGACGCGAGCTCACGGCGCTGAACACGCCCCAGCAAAACGGCGTCGTCGAGCGCCGCAACCAAACCATCGTCGAGACGGCTCGAACCATGATGAAGGCCAAGGCACTCCCCGGCGTATTCTGGGGCGAGGCTGTCACGACGGCAGTCTACCTCCTGAACAGGACGTCCTGCAAAGCCATCGATGGGAAGACGCCGTACAAGCTGTCGACGGGAAGCGAGCCGGCGGTACATCATCTTCGCACGTTCGGGTGCGTCGCACATGTCAAAGTGACCACCCCGAACCTGAAGAAGCTGGATGATCGGAGCCGGCGCATGATCTTCGTCGGCTACGAGCCCGGCTCCAAGGCGTACCGGGTCTACGATCCACTTACTCGGCGGGTTCACATCAGCCGCGACGTCACCTTCGATGAAGCGGCGCAGTGGACATGGACACCCGACCACGACGTCGATCCCGGCAACTTCACCATCGACGAGTACGCGGCGAAGGAGCCAGGCGTGATCACCACCAGCAGCACAAGAGAGCTCGTCGTCACCTTTGTTCCTGCTACGTCGCGCTCTGCCTCGCCAGCCTCACCGGGCGCACCCACATCGCCGTTCACGCCTGTGCACTCACCCGCACCAGGCCCTGCACCAGGATCGGCGAGTTCTCATCCCCCTCCTGGCGTCGAGTACGTCACGCCGCCTGGGTCTGGCCTCAGCGAGCAGTTGGACGCAGACCACGACGACGAGGCGCCACTCCGGTTCCGGCGCGTCGACAACATACTCGGCCAGTCCACTCCACCCGGCTTCGTCGACCGAAACCTGGAGGAGCACCTCTTGCTGGCAAGCGACGCCGAGCCGACGACACTTGGAGAAGCACTCAAGCACGACCACTGGCGCCACGCTATGCTGGACGAGATGACATCCATCGAGGCGAGTGGCACGTGGGAGCTCATCGACCCTCCCCCGCACGTCAAGCCGATCGGCCTCAAGTGGGTCTACAAGACGAAGAAGGATGCGGCGGGCATCGTCACCAAGCACAAGGCGCAACTTGTGGCCAAGGGCTACGTTCAGCGACAGGGGATCGACTTCGACGAAGTCTTTGCCCCTGTTGCCTGCCTGGAGTCCGTGCGCTTGCTCCTAGCGCACGCCGCCTGCGAGGGATGGGCAGTCCACCACATGGACGTAAAATCTGCGTTCCTCAACGGCGAGATCCAGGAGGAAGTCTACGTCGCGCAACCACCCGGCTTCATCCTGCGCGGCCACGAACAGAAGGTGCTCCGCCTCGTCAAAGCTCTGTACGGTCTGCGCCAAGCTCCGCGCGCCTGGTACTCCAAGCTGGACGAGTCTCTGCTTGGGCTCGACTTCAAGAGGAGCGTATCGGAGCACGCCGTCTACCTGCGAGGTTCAAAGGCACGCCGGTTGGTGGTTGGGGTCTACGTCGACGACCTCATCATCGCCGGCGGTCATCAAGCCGACATCGACACCTTCAAGCAGGAGATGCGGTCCACATTCCAGATGAGCGACTTGGGACTCCTACGCTACTACCTCGGCTTGGAAGTGACACAGACAGCAGCAGGCATCACCGTGTGCCAGAGAGCGTACGCGGACAAGATCCTGGAAACGGCAGGCCTCACCGGGTGCAAGTCCGCCTGCACCCCCATGGAGCCACGCCTAAAGCTCAGTAAGCAAAGCGCATCCCCTGCTGTTGATTCAACTCACTACAGAAGCATAGTGGGATCCCTGCGTTACCTCGTGAACTCGAGGCCGGACTTGGCATACTCAGTGGGTTTTGTAAGTCGTTTCATGGAGAACCCGACCACTGAGCACTTGGCAGCTGTCAAGAGGATCCTCAGATACATCTCTGGGACCCTTGATCACGGCTGTCACTACCAGAGGAGGAAGAAGGAGGAGTCCCTGCTGGTTGGCTACAGCGACAGCGACCTGGCAGGGGACATTGACACTCGGAGGAGCACCACAGGCGTTCTCTTCTTCTTCGGCAACAACTTGATCACCTGGCAGTCCCAGAAGCAGAAAGCGGTAGCCCTCTCGTCGTGCGAGGCCGAGTACATGGCCGGTACCACTGCTGCGTGCCAGGGAATCTGGTTGGCGCGGCTGATTGCAGAGCTCAGAGGCGAGGAGACAGGCGCCGCCAACCTGATGATCGACAACCAGTCTGCCATTGCCCTCAGTCGCAACCCTGTTTTCCACGACCGCAGCAAACACATCGATGTCAGGTATCATTTCATTCGGGAGTGTGTCGAGGATGGCAGGGTGCAGATCGGCTTCATCAGGACGGAGGAGCAATTGGCGGACATTGCTACAAAAGCTCTGGCGCGAGAACGCTTCTGCGAGTTGCGCTCTCGCATCGGAGTTCGAAGTGTACAGCATTGACACTAGGCTTAGGAGGAGATTTGTTAGATAAGCCTAGCATCTATGATTAGCATCTGCATGTTTCAGTTTTGTTCAGTTTCAAACACACGCACGAGCACCGGCCTGTGGCTGCCGTGCGGATAGGAAGGGGTGGCCGAGAATAGCTCGCCATGAACTCTGACATGCAGCCACGGGCCGGTGCTCGTGCGTGTGTTTGAAACTGAACAAAACTGAAACATGCAGATGCTAATCATAGATGCTAGGCTTATCTAACAGGCACCAGCTTCGTGGAGAGCGTCGCGACGCCGGCGCGCTACAGGCCCCTGTTCGCGCTCCGGAGCAACGTCACCGAGGCGCGGTGGCGCGCAAGGGCTCGCAGTGGTTCGAGGTGGACCGCGCCGCCGCCGCCGAGGTCGTCGGCGACGGCGCGTACTTCCTGACGTTCCGGGAGAACTGCGCCGCCGAGAAGTTCTGCGTCGCGGACGAGCACTACGTGCCGACGCTGCTGAGCGCGCTGGGGTGGAGGCGCAACGCCAACCGGACGCTGACGTTCGCGGACTAGGACCGGAAGCGGCGGACGGGGTCTCACCCGCGCACCCACCGGGCGGAGGAGGTGACGGAGGAGCTCATCAGGCGGATCAGGGGAGGGGCGGGCAGGAGCAACTGCACCTACAATGACGGGGCGAGCGGTGTCTGCTTCCTGTTCGCGAGGAAGTTCGGGCCGGACACGCTCGAGCCGCTGCTTCGCTTGGCTCCAAAGGCCATGGGGTTTGGGTGAGATGAATGGAGGGTCATCGGCACGGCAGGTTGTCGATATAGCAATAAGTTCATAAATGGCCGTAAGGCTATAAATGCAAAAGTCCCCAGTGAATTGAGTGTAAAACCTTAGTTTAGTTCGTTAGCTCTACGGTTAAACTTGTCCATCTCGAGTAGTCAGCATATGTGCTCATATTTGCGACTAACTATTATTTTCATTGTCTTCAGTTGCTCATAGCCTAGGATGTATGTGTTCGTGTTTATAGTAGTGAGTAAATGTGCGTATATGTATGCAAGAGTTTGTGTCTATACTCGATTCCACAAGCGGAATATCTCTTATGCTGCATTTGGATGTTGGCATTGAGGCCCAGAATCAGAAATTGGCACTGTGTGACCCTAAATTATGTTGTTTGGCTGATCTTGGTATTAGCTTGCTGAATTGGGCTCCAATGCCACAAAACATTTGGCCGAGCCCGCGTGAGCCCCCAATGATTGGTGCTGTGGGAATTCTGGCGGGGGGAAGCGCGCGAGCAGCGAAGGGGCAGCGGCGCGTCGCCGTCGGTTCAGGCGCCGGGAAACCTCGGGGCGGGGCGGTGCTCTGTACTTGCCGGGCACGCGACGCCCGCCCCCCGCCCGGCAAATCTCTCGCTTTGTTACTTACCGTTCACAATTTCAGTAGTCACGTCATCAAATTTAACCCCAAGCCCAGGTCCAAATCCACCTCATTTTCGTACGGCTCGTTCGTTGTCCCCGTCCCCAGCCTGCACTGTGATTTTTCGTCCGGGTGACTTTTCGTTGCCCTCAAATGACGTGTTTAGTTGCACGTCACATCACCAAACTTCGCGATCCACCTGTCACATCAAATCTCTCTCCTCGTGCATGGAATACTAAACGTGGGTAAATAAAAAAACTAATTACATGATTTTGATGTACGCGACGAGACGAATCTTTTGAGCCTAGTTAGATCATAGTAGAGCAATATTTACCACAAATAAATAAATAAATAATGCATGTGACATTTTTACCAAACTTTTTCTTTTTTTTACAACTAAACACAGCCATTTCTGCTGCACCTTATCCGCCTATCGACGTGTTGCCGCCGAATTCTACGATGAAATCCGCCTATCCGTACGGTCACAGGCCGGGCGACAGAAGCTGCTGCCCTGCCGTCCGATCTGTCCTTCACAAACCCAGAATGGTTCGTGGAGCAAAGTTTGAACTGTTGCCACGGATTAACCCAACACCAGCGAAATTTTGGGAATTTCAAAACCGGAACCGTGTTGGCCACATCCGGGGCATGGGAAAGCCAGGGGCCGGCACGACGTGTGGATCTCCCGGCCTGTCCGGTTGCACTCTCCCAGACCAGTACCGAGCTGCGCCGGTTGCCACTCACTCCCCTCTACTCGGAGTAGGCCGAACGTTCCTGGAAGACCGTACGTACGGGCTCAGCACTGGACTAATCGAGCGGCTTTATTAATTTCTGATTTGTCAATGGGTTAGCAGCACCATGTTTAGGCATGTGCCAAGATGGATTAGTATATGCAACGCGTCAGCGTCACTCTCGGTGCCTGCAGGGTGCAGGCTGCCTACTGAGTCATCCCGAGGGCGGGAGCGGAACACACGCGAAGGTTCGCGGCAGGGGGCCAAGTGCGCGCATGCAGCCCGGACAACACAAACATGGCAGATTCTTGTCCGGTTCCTGCCTTCTCCGGCGAGGTCACGCCGTCGTTTTTTATTTGAGGCCGTCGACTCCCCGAGCGAGCCGTACAACGGCCTTCGTCGCCGTCGAGTTGCCTGGAGCACGAGCCTCAAGTGAATCAGGATCGGGACGTAAACACTAAACAACAAGGCCCCTCGAAAGTCAGAATTGTGTGCAAGGCCCTGTCATCCTTGTAAGAAAATGTGGGCCTGTACTGGTCTATACCGGGGGATGCAGTGCCATGTTCTGGACCACCGCTGCGGCTATGGTATGTAGCCCCTCCATTCTTAAAATATATGACGTTTATAACAAATGAATTAGTGTATTTTGAAATCTGTAGGCAGGACGGACAACCACACACATTTTCGGTGGTGCTTGGGAATCTGGGAGTTTCAGAAGAGAGAAAAATACACGCACACGTTTCCTTAGTCCCAAATGACGACGTTGAGAATAACAGGTGGCCTCCTCGGCGTACTTCGCATTAGTTCCTGCCTCACCTTTGCTTCAAATTTGAGCTCTAATTATCTAGGAAATGGTGCATACTACAACTTTCAAAGTTAACCGCATTTGAATGGTAGAACCCGTTTAAGGCATCTTGGCTTGTGATAATGTCTATCCTATAGTGTTGAAAACTTAAGAGGCGGTGCTGGTTTTACTCGCATAGGATTACACTCTATTCTGTACCAAAAAGAAAAAAGAAACCAAAAAATATGTTCAGCCGAGCACCTACAGCTCTATTGGAAAGAGGGAGCACAGGACAGCAGAGAAACACATCGTCAGGGCATTGTTTTGCCACACTTCATCAATTATCTACACTAGACCTGTAGACCTTCCGATGATGCTCTGTTATTGTACTTCTTCCCGAAAATCATTCTTCTTCCTGCGGCCAAAGCCGCATCTACAGACAAATTCAGGAACTGGCCCCTTGTCCCCAGCAACCCAAGGATGCTCAGCCGCAGCCTGCAGGGTGATGCGATCCCCTGGATCTGCAGATCAAGCACGTGGAAACACAAAAGGGCATAAGTTAACAGCGCACACATGGCGCGGAAACTCAATTTATCAAAAAACCAAGCGGTGGAAAAGCCCAAAAAAGGCACCTTTGCAGAAAAGCCTTACGAGCAAATCAGCAAGTTGGGGGTTCATATCGTCCGGTATTTGCACAGGATCATTGGCAATCTATTTTGTAGCAACAACTCAACTGAGTTTCATGCATTTCAATTAAAAGCAAAAGGAAAGGAAAGGGACTTGTTTTGCACCTTATCATAAGTTTCCTGCAATGTATCTCCAAGAAATGGATAATGCCCAGAAATCATACAGTATAAAGTTACACCAACTGCCCATGTAT
This sequence comes from Echinochloa phyllopogon, assembly GCA_033239725.1. Lineage (NCBI taxonomy): Eukaryota > Viridiplantae > Streptophyta > Magnoliopsida > Poales > Poaceae > Echinochloa > Echinochloa phyllopogon. The sequence goes on from BTCW01000007.1 coordinate 39,192,931, forward strand.
CAGATGCCCGACCATGGTAGGCTGAACCTGCAGTAAGGTAAAGAGATTACTTCACCATATTTAGCAAGTCTATACCTGGTAGCCAAAGAATATTTATTAACTTTGAATTAATGACAGAAACATCCTGGGCTGTTGAATTTTCGCTTATTTGTTTTTTTAACGAACTGTCTGAAGAAGCTGCTTGTCATACTAATGAGAGCCAGAAGGCTAGATTATCTTGCTATCCAAAAGAACATTATTGTATTCACAGATAATCTGATGATTGACTAATTTCACACGCAACATTTAGAATTTAAATGCCAAAGTAGATAGTTGTACCTTGACAGCACTCCGGTGCGGTGAAAACAGGAGTACCGGGAGATCTCCAAAGCATATCATCATCATCCTAAGTTGCAAACACGTAAATATCACTCTAACCATTCATTCATCAATAGAACAACAAAATATGAAATTCAATAATCTGGAAGAATTCGCCACAAAAGAATAAACATACTTTGAAAAGATCAAATAGATTTACTTGAATTAAAGAATGAAACAAGTTTTATCTGATTTGTGGGCCTACTAGACAATGAGCATACTTCCAAAAGAAGAGAACAGAAGCATCTTAGTATGTTTTCAAGTCAAGGTATCTTAAAAATCCCCAGGAAGACATTTAAACGTGTTTAAATCAATATGCAAACCTTGTTTGAGAAAGTATGAATCTACAGGCCATTTTTTTATCAGAGCAAGATCAACTAACAATAGAAAGAAGGAATTACACATTTCTCTTTCGAGGCTGGGTTCATTCAACTGAAAAGCCATTATTCCCTGGCAAGAATAAGAAAGATATACTAAAATACACAAAGTTACAGGACTGAGGAAACCACCTCAAAAACCTTGCTGGCACTGAAATCTCCTATCTTCACATTGCCGGTACTGGTAACCAAGAGATTGTCTGGTTTGATATCACCCTGAATAACATTCTGTGTATTAGGGAAAAAAATAACAAGTTCAGTGTCTCAATCGAGTTCATAGCAAAGAAAAACAGGCAATCAGAAGCACAAGTATATAACATGGAGATATGTCAAAAAAAAAGCTACAAAACATCAGCTGTTGTTGTCCAGATGCAAAACATGAATCATGCAGGTGATGGCCAGATGGCATTAATGGAATTATGGTATATCACAAGATTGACACGAGAGACTTGAAGGGTTGAGAGAGCCAGCAAACGGTGTAGAGACTGGAGCAATAGTTTCTTTCTTGAACTAAACTCACGTGCACGGCCAGGATTTGGTCTCAGACACACTAGCTCCATCTCTAACTCTATCTTTAAGAACTTAATTGGACTCGGTTACTAACTAGACTGGCCCTCCTAAATTCTTGCTGTAGTGCATGGCAAACACACCTATTGCCAAGCCCTCTACTCTAAATCGACCCTGGTATTGTTCAACAGACCACATTGTAAAACAGGTAAATATCTAGAAACATGCTGTTGCTCCTACCAGTGCCCTCCACCACAGCTGTTGCTTCCGTTGCATCCTGCTGATAGGACTCAAGCACACAACAAGCAGATAAACAATATGCATGACAGATAGTCGGATATGCTACCTGGAGCTTTATACAACAGAAATCAATGTCTGGTGCATGTCACCATCCTAAATGTTGGTTGTGCTTTGCCTAGTAATCGAGCTGGACAGCCAATTTTTTACCGAGTTCAATCATTCACTAAAAACCAAACAAATATCACTTCACTGAGAGCTTATGGAAGCAGAATGATCAGGCTGAACCCTCCATATCCAGGAGTCATGTGATTATGTGAACTTATTTGTGTGCAGTGGGAAGTAGCTTGCAGAAATCTATTGATCTTTCACAATCAAGCGATGAGCATGCATTATGAATCCATACTAATATTTGCTCATGCAATCGGGTAACTGAAATACTGATTGAGGAGCTGAACAAGATGTGCAATTGCAATTTGCAAATAAAAAGGGGGAAAACAAGGCTGATTGCTGAGAATCTGAAGGGGACATGAGTTTGCTGTTCAACTTTGACATGGCACAGTATTCAGTATTCACCATGATAAACCAGAGTTATCAGAAACGAAAAACTGACATCTTACATGAGAGTGAAGATATATAAGACCAGATATTATGTCTCGCAAATAATTTCTTGCAGCAGCTTCTTCTAAACCATTATCACAAACCATTTTCCCTTCAACATACTCAAGAACTGGCAATTGAAATGGAAAAAGAATGTAAATGGCAATGTGCAGAACATCGATAGAATGCAAAATGTTATTATATTTAAGTAATAGAATAATACAATATAACAGTGGAAACATAGTTACATACCTATGTAGAATTTATCTATGTTTGGGTCATCAATCACTTCAACAAGATTTACAATATTGGGGTGATTCAGCATTTTCATTATGTATACCTGTCTCAAATAAACATAAAAGAAAAAATAAACAACAAAGAGGGTAAAGGAATTAGATACTGTACAAAATAAACAATGCAGCAAATCAACATGTAAAATCAGTAAGTTATAAACTTTACAAGTTTACAGTGACCAACAGAGTATGCTTCTACATTTTGACAGGAAAATTTCCATTGATTTTAACAATATCTCAATCCGTAATCCACCTATATCGGTGATGGCATGATGCTATGTATTTATATTACGGCAGCTCAATACTAAGAGCGAATTTCACGACTTAGGAAAGTAAATGAAGCTACAAACCAGCCTATTGATAGTAGTTATTGAGCTGGGGATTTGTTCAGCAAAAATCATATGGCCAAATGAAACTGGAAAGGAACTAACATTGGCAGTGAACAGAGAGTTTTAAAATAAACAAAGATATATGAACTCTGTATCACACTCCCCCAAATGGGTTTCTATTGCACAAAGAGTGCAGAGTTAACTGCTTATCTACAAGCTGGGAAACACGGACTCATCGGGTGATCATAAGAAAACTATACTACAAATATATGCTGTTGGCCACCTTTATATCTGATAAATGAATCCGTGATATGTAAGGTAAGCATTATCATATGCTAAGGGGTAGGGTGCCTCATACTTGGCTTTTTCTTATAGTAAACATAAGTCCATAGATAGTGGGAACCCCAAAAACACGATTTTCTGGTTAAAAATAGATAAGTTCTTCCAGTCACTAACCAGATACTTGAAAAATGTTTATTATTTTGCATGCTCAAGTATAGGACATAACAACAACAATTAGCATTTCAACTGGTTAGCTTATGTATGACAGATCCAAGAGAGATAGCATCTTCAAAGCATGCGCAACATGTCTAGAAGAGAACTAAGTTATACAGGTATGACAAAAGCACAAGTATTACATGGACAGATAAGCTAACAAAGTTACTCACCTCCCGAAGAACATCTGTCATGGCAGTTTCTGTTCGTACAACACGTACTTTCATCATGTAAGGCTTATTCAGAACCTGAAATAGAAGTGCAAAGGCTAAAATTCCATAAGTGAGACATCAGCGCATGCACCTGGCACACATAAAGTGTTAACAATAACAGTGTTGAGACAAGTCAAGGAAACGCAAGACAGAGCAGTTGGTTACAAAGTCTTGAAACAAGCAAATTAGCTAGCAGCCAAAGCATGCCCAAAGCGTAGCTTTCAAAAAAAAGTGTGGCCAATGCCTAACATATTAGAAAGAAACAAAGTATAGCTAATAACTACCAGAAAGAAACAGCGTATTCAACAAGCATATGCAATCGTGATAGGGGTTCATAAAAAGATATTTATGTTAATAACACGAGAGTAGCAGAAAGAAATACCTTCACTGCATACAGCTTCCCATCTTTAATGTTTCTGTATAGAACCTTTTTCAGCAGCAAAATAAAAATAATTTAGGCATATATTTGGAAAATTTACTGATTAGCATATCCAAGGCATCTTACCACTTTGCCATAGCTTCCAGAACCAATCTTTCCCAAGTGTACATATTGATTGACCATCTTATTGCCATTTTCATCCTTGACATGCCAAAATGGACAAGGTTATTGTAGTGTGTAAAAGGTAAAATCATCTCATACAACTTGCTATCCTCCATTTCATATACAAAAGCAATTATTAGAACTAAACAGGCAGTAAACCTCACCAGGCTCTTGGATATCTAGTCAGAATAGTGAAGCCAATCCTAAATTATGTTTTGGAATTAATTCAGATGTTTCATGTGTATCTTTAAACAGGTCATATGTAGTGAGATCTTGCTGGGCAAGTAAAATGCTTTTCCTACAATGCAATAAGATGTTTAGATTGTTGTTTGACATTCAATAAAAGATGCACTAATTCTTTATCATTCAGAAAAAATGGATTATTTATTCGAAATGGAAAGAAGATGCACTGGTTATAGTGCATCACCAGTGTTCAGTTCAAGTGAGGTAAGATTGTAGGAATGATCCAATGTACAGTTCGCAGTTTTTGCAGGAAAAAATAGGCCAAGTCTACTTTTTCAAAAAGATAAACTTAAGCAAGGCCAAATGGTAAAACATCAAAGTTAATGGGATATGCCAGTGGCCTGATATTATAGAAACCAGGTTTTTATGAAAAGCTCATGCATGCAGTGGGCAAGGTTAGGCAGGGTCCAAATAGGCAGTTTCAAATATGGAATGCCCTAGATAAGTAGCTGGACAAAAGAAAAATGAAGCCTTAAAACATGTTACCTCTGAGCGAAACACTTTTTTAGTTTCTTTAACCGGGATCTCTCTACATGCAAAGCCATTTTGAGCTCTTGACTGTATAATATCTTCAGAACTCTTCCTTGGTGGTCCATCATCACTTTCCTCAAGATAGTCAGTATCATCTCTATCGTCGAAGCTTCTATCAGGACCATCTCCATTGAAGAAGCTTCTATCAGGACCATCTCCATTGAAGAAGCTTCTATCTAGATCATCCCCATTGTAAAAGCTTACTTCAGGATCATCTCCGGTGTAGAAACTTCCATCAGGATCTTCAGCTGATTGGTGCTTCAGCAAATCTTCAGATAACATGCCATCAGCATCCCGTGGTTGACGTGCAGGTACATTGGGTTTCCTCAAATAGCTAAAGCAACTGCAGCAGCCTATGTCCGTAAGGTCTGCCATTCAGAACGAGTATGTACGAGAAACCCTAGAATTATAACAAAATAAGGTTAAAAGACACCATCGGCATACTTTTCCTGGCTACTGCATCACCACCACTGATGATACAAAACTACAATAACAGCATAGATACAGGAACCAAATTGCCACAACCTCAAATCGTCAGGGTTAAACTTGATGCCGGTAAAAACGTACCTCAGAGATTCCCCTCCCACGTAGATTAACACCGAATGGAAGAACCTAACAACAAGCAGCATCAGCACACAGTCGACCTCAAATCGCTGGGGTTAAACTCAAGCCCGGTAAATGCAGAGTCCGGGGATTCCACCTCCCACACAGATTAGCGCCAAATGGAAGTACTCAACGACAATCACCACACCACACCTCGACTCGAAGTGGCGGACCCAACAATAGGGAAAGGTAGGCAGCCGCCCTACTCCGGCAGCGAAGACCCAGTGGCGGAGCCAAGGATTGTAGGCTCACCGTTTGTGCTTGGTCTCCGTCTCGGACTCTCGGCGGCTCCCTGTCCGGCCGGCCGACGGCGGTCCTGCGGTCTGACCGTCTGGGCGTCGCCCCTGGGGCCGCGGGCTGGCGGCGGTCTTGTGCGGGGCCGCGGGCGCCGGGCGCACTCCAGTGCCCCGCCACGCAGCGCGCAGCGGCGGGCGGCGCTACCCCGCTGCCCGCTGGAACCGGTGGCCGGAGTGCCGGTGACCCGGCGTGAGCCTGCTATTCCTCCGACGCTCCGGATGATCTCTGATTTAGGGTTCCGGGGCTTTGATTTCGGGGAAAGAATGGGAGAGAGAGGGGGGAATCGCTGAATGGGAGAGAGAGAGAGAGAGAGGAATCGCTTCTACTTGATGTATACTTGATTTTCTATGCGAAGACCTCCTACCCCCTTCCTCCTCCGAGATCTCAGCGCCGGCGTCAGAGGCATCATTAGATGCAGAGTGACGACAGCTGAGGTGTAAAAGGCTAACAGCCCAGTGGCCCAATAGCCCAACGCTATTGATGGGCTATTGGGCTATATTACTGTATAACAGAAGGATTCGCCCCGTGTGCTGTTCTCGCGCCCGCGAAGCGGGTGCCATATGACCGTATTTTTGTCTCAAAAAATTATATGACCGTGATTTTCCCCTCAAAAAAATATATGACCAATTTATCGCGTCGCAAGACCTAACTCCAATCCACAACGAGCTCTTATACAAAGCCATACAAACAGCTCATGGAACATCAACAGCTTGTTTGGTTTCCAGAACGGTGTCATCCGACATCGATCCATCCGGGATGGTGTCATCCGTAGGTTTTTTTGTCGGGCGGATAGGTTCTACTTCTATTTGCTAAAATAGCATAGATGATGGACGATATGAATCGGAGACTCAAACCAAACAGCACGGTAGGTTCGGTTTCTGGATCAGATGGTCCGAGGGACGACCTCGTGATGCAAACCAAACAAATCGCAACTGATCCATCCTACTTTTATTGGCTTTTGAAATCAGCTAGTCAACAGTCTTTTTTAGCGTGTTTGGTTTGCGGATGCAGTTGATCCGGCACAGATTGGTAGCATGAGGTCATCCATTGTTTTTTCTAGGATCGATATTGACCTGCAGATTTGCTTGCTGCTGGTGCTACGCAGAGTACAGTGATAACGGATGAGTGGAACACGTGATACAGACCAAACAAAATGACTAGGTTCGGATACAGGTTCAGATGAATCCGGACAACACAAACCAAACATGTTGTTCTTGGTTCAAAGATAGTCTACTCGGAAGGACTAGAGGAGACCATCGAACAAGTATACCTTCTAAGCTTTCTAAAAAAAATACTCCCTCCGGTAAAAAAAAGTCATTTAGGACCGCGACACGGTTTTCAAAACACAACTTTAACCTCTTATTTGTATATAAAAACATTTATCAAAAGTGATACATGTATACTTTTATAAAAGTATTTTTTAAACAAATCTATTTATTATATAACTTTTACAATTTTAAACTCAATAACTTAAAAGCTATTCATGATTTATATTCCCAGAGTTTGACTCAAATCTTATACTAAACGACTTCCTTTACCGATACGAAAGGAGTACATGTATTCCTTCTCAACTCTTTTGCCCAAGATTCGCTGGATTTTTAGATAATGGATTAAAAAATCCGGTCTTGACCAAGATTCGCTGGATGACTCAAATTAATCAAGTCGATGACCTGGATGGTCTCAGAATTCGGTTAAATGTGCCTTTCTCCATGGACATTATCATTGCTATAAGCTGGTGTGTCTACGTGGTTAGAAATGAATCGTTTCTCGTGGACCACAACTAGATGTGGCCAATTGCTGATTATGGATGGCAGCGGGTCGGGTACGTGCGGTAAGGCATTTACCCGCCCGCGAGCGTACCCGCGTTGCCAACCTTTACCCGCCCGCGAGGCTGCCCGCAGGCGAAAAACCTTGCCCGCGCCGGCACCCGACGGATATCTGCGGATATCGGGTGTACCCACACCCGCAGATAGATATCCAATGGGAGACTCACCGCCAGCCCGCCAGCGACGGGACGAAGAGCGGCAGGAGCCCAGCCGCGGCGGCCTCGTCCCCGAGCCCGTGCGGTCGTGCGCGTTGCGCCGCCAAGCCGCCGCCGAGGTGCGCCTAGAGAGACCGCGCCCGCCGCTGAGCTGCCGTCGCCGCCGAGTTGCGCCCACCGCTGAGCCCGCCGCCGCGCCCGCCGAGCCTGACCGCGACCGCCAAGCCTGACTCCCCGTGCGGCTGTGCGCCGGTGCTCCGCCGAGCCGCCGTCGCCGCCGAGGAGCGCCTCCGCGGCCCCGCGACGCACCGACGCGAGAGCGAGATTCAGGGAGACTGAGAGAGAAACGAGAGATCCAGGAGGGGGGCACGGGCTGTGGGTGGGGGAGGCGGCCGGCTGGGTCTGGGTGGTGGGTGGATAAGGTGGGGGTGTCTAGGGTATGTGTTAATGGGCTTTGGGCCTTTGGTTTTTTGATGGGGCTTCTATTTTAAGCGGGCAGCGGATATATCCGCGGGTGAAAGTTGTCGCCCGCTAGCTGCCCGTATCCGCGCCCGCTGGCGGATTTTGCTGCCCGTACCCTTACCCGTCGGGTCTGGTATCCGCGGATACACGCGTCCGCGAGCAAAACTGCCATCCCTATTGCTGATTTCATTTCGGGCATGGTTAATAACTTAGACTATCTCCAACAATGAGACCCAAAATACAAGGCCCATTTCTCATTTATATAACGCTACAGTTAAAGAGTTCCATACCTATTTTCAGTCTTATCTAATAATAAGACCTGAAAAAGAACACTTTCTGCGAAGAGGGTCTTTAGAAGAGAGGATACTCAAATTTAAATTTAGTTCCTCGCTCTCCTGAAAATTTATTTTGGATTTGGGTATAGATCCTCTGTTGTAGCCTGAAATCGGAGACTCATTTTAAAGGGTGTTTGGATTCCTTTAGTTTCGTGACTGAAGTTTAGTCGGACTAAAAGATTTTAGTCACCCCTATTTGAGATGAGACTAAAGAACATTTAATGTAGATTTACCTTCACTTCTCTCTCCTCTCCCTCCCCTTCTCTCTCCTCTCGCTCACCAATTCCCACGCGCCTCCATCCCCCCACGCCAGAGACGCATCACAATTAATGGGACAGCAATCAATGGGAGGAGAGGGAGCGGGATTTAGTCAGCAAAAGTTGGGTCAGGAGTGACTGAACACTAAACTAGTTTTAGTCACCCTTTAGTCAGGGGTGTTTGGAGATTTAATCCTTTTGTTACTAAAATTAGTCTCTAGTCAATACGCCCGTGGATTCAAACATCCTCTTAGACTTGGGTCTCCTTATGAGTTCTCTCTTGGATATAGTTAGCCGGCAGCCGGCTGTAACCGAAGCTTTTGCTCGTATTTTTATTCACCACCACACGGATCGTTTACTTTTTCCATATATGAGAGTGAGAATACACAATTCCACGAGAAGTAAACACATCTAAACCCACATGAGTACGTTGGTCACCAAAGCAGCTCTGGGTGTGTTTAGTTCCTTCAAAAACCAAAATTTTCCATCACATCCATATCACATCACCGTCACATCAAAACATTAAATATAGTAAACGACGCATGCATGGAACACTAAACGTGAATAAATAAAAAAACTAATTACATAGTGATGATGTATATGACGAGACGAATCTTTTGAGCCTAGTTAGGTCATGATAGGATAATGTTTATTACAAACAAACGAAAAGTGCTACAGTACGCTACAGTGGTCGATGTGACTTTTTCATTAAACTTTCACCACCTCTTTTTACAATATAAACACACCCTCTGTCGGCGAGAAGTTGCAGAGTTACCCTTGTGCTGCGATCCATTTCGACCGATCATAGCGGTCGCATTGGTGGAGCTGAAGTAATAAGAAAAACAAGCGGCAAAAGTTACGGCCGCCCACCGGAAAATATATATACATCTCCTCCAAATTGATCAGTTTGCCTGTTCCGGCCTGGACCTTGCGCATTGCGCCCCGTATGGGCATGGCGGACTGGCGGTGGCCGCCGGTCGATCCGGTTGGTGGCGCGGCGGCAGCCATGATGGCGGGTCGGCAGGTGCCGCGCCCGCAACGTTCCCCCCACTGGCTGCGGCGCGCCCGCTCCCTACTAGCGCGGCCAGTTAGGTGCCGCCACGTACGGCGGACGCCGCCGCGCCGCGCGCACGTACGCTCTCTCATGGGCAGCGGCGCCAATGATTCGATTCGTGCGGCGGGCCGACATGGGCCGGCCTGCTGAGCTGGCCGGATATGATACGTCATTACCTGCGCCGGCGGCGGCTCCGGCCGCTCGTCATGTGGCAGTTGGCTAGCTGGCCGGTTGTGTTGCGGCGGTGCGTCCAGGGAGCGAGACGACGCCCGCCATTGCTAGCAAACTTTTGAGCTCCGATCGAGCAGCAGCTGATCAGTGGAAAAGGCAAGGCGCAGCACGCAGCTCCGTGCCATGCATGATTCTGCATGCAAGTGGACAGGGAGGGCCAGCATGCAGCTGCCTAGCTAGGCACACACTGCACGGCCTTTTGCTGGTGCTGGCCGACCTGGGGGTACCGCGCGCGCATGGCTTGTCGATGCATTCCGTCGATCGCAGCATATATGCGATCGAGCGACGAAGATGCCGCCGCATGTACGTATCGACCCACACCGTCTTGGATTCCGACAAGACTAGCAAGTTAGCTTGGGTTCGTAGCTACATTATCATGGGACGCTTTTGTTTGCTGTGTGTTGTTGTAACTGCAAATGGTTTCTCGCTTGACACATTTTTTATCCATCCAGGTAAGCCGCCCGCTGTCCTCTTCTGGCGGCGTGCCGACTTGCAGACTGTTCTCTACTGGAATAGTATACTCGACAGAGTGTGTGTGTGTGTGTGCAGAAGCACAGAAATGAGCACGCGCCTGAAACTTTTTGACCAAATTCTCACGCTTGATTGCCGCCTTTTAACAGAGACCGGCAGTCACTGTATGGTGTACGTATTGGTGTATGCATGATCAGTCATCGCAACCCAGATCGACCTTGTTCCGTCTGCTTACATCTCCAAAATCATGAGAGGAAGTACGTGTCCCCTAGCTATCTAGGAGTACACATGAACCTAGCTGCATGATTATATATGTAGCTAGATCGACCGAATAATGAACCTGAACGCACACATTATAATAATAATGCAACTGCTAGATGAGATTCATATATAGAAATATGTCGAAAGCAAATAAAGGGGCCAGTACGTGTGACGTCGGCAGCTGGCCAAGATGATGCGCGCGCCGCCGTGTGTCGCACAGTCCTTTTGCTTTTCACTTCTCCCCCAGATCGATCAAGATGCAGCGCACCACTCGCAAGCAAGGCCGCTGTCCGGCCACCCAAATAAAACATCGGAGAATGCATCGCCATCATCCTGCAGGCAGGAAAAGGCCGGGCGTCATCGGCATCTCCAATTCTATCCACTTGTTCCGTCCTAGAGTAGCTTTGTGTGCTCCCAAAGGATGCGAGAGCCAGCTAGCTCTTCTTCCCCGGCTGCTCGATCATCCGCGCGTCGCCATCTGTCCACACATTAGTTTAAGCACGCACCAAGTAGCACGTGTCGTCTGTCAAGCTAGGTGCCATGGCCAGGAGAGCAAGAAACTCATCAAGCAACTGTAATAGCTGGGGGCGGCTCTAACCTCTAAGGATTTGTCATCTATGAGCCTCTGGTCCTGGTTGTTGATTGATAAGAAGCACGTGATATATGTGTGGTGGCAAGCCGTTCGTTGGATCGGGTGAAATGAGCATGTGTAGATCGATCCTGCAACGAGGTGTGCGATGACAAAAGCTATAGCTAGCTTTCATTTTTGCGTGCGAGGAAAGGGCGTGCATGGCACACTGAGGACCACAACTATATAGAGAATGATCAGTTGCTCCATAGAGCCAGGGGCTTGCAGAAAATCTTGCGCTTATTACTATACCCATGGCCTTGTTTAGATGCAAAAAGCAACTCCCAAATACACTATGTAAAAAAGAAGATTTCTCATCACATGAAAATGTCATAACATGTATGTAGTACTAAATATAGATGAAATTAAAAACTAATTGCACGGTTTTGTTGTACTCTGTGAGACGAATATTTTAAGCCTAATTAATCAGTTTTTGGACAATTTTTCACAAATACAAACGAAATGTTAAAGTAGCGCAATGATTACGAAATGACATCTTACTTCCAAATTCAACCTTCCAAATTCAACATCTAAACGTGACCCATACTTAGGTCGGTCGAGAAACGGGCCAAGCTGCGGCTAGCCCACCTGAGAGCGACCATCGAGAGGCTGGGAACTGGGAAGAGCCAGCAAAAGCTACCTCAGCTCAGAGACCAGAGCTTATGAGTTGCTGTGCTACTGACAGCTAGCTAGCAGACACAACCCACCGTGGACAGGCCAGTGCAGGTCGCGTGGGGCTCAAGTACGTGTCCACGGCATGAATTTCCCAGCAGCAGTAAAATCGCAGACACAACCAGCCGTGGAGGCGTACGTGAACTACAGGTGCAGCTAGCAGTAACTGACGAAGCGAGCTTAGCCTAGGACGATGATCGTGCGCACTGAAAGATCAGAAGGCATGCACATATACATCTCGGTTTGGAGAGTGGCTACCATACCAGGAGCTAGCTATGATCCGACGTATAATTGCACAGATCGATCGATTACTACTGGACCAGTCACTAACAGTAGAGTGATCGAGCTGTTTGATCGGATGAACATGCAGCGTCACTTTGTGACTTGTCCAACGTCTGGTTCAGAGAGCCTGGTGTGATGGCGTAGTGGTGCAATCGATTGATCGATCGATTAGGTTACAATCATGATCGAGAACGCATCCCATTGCGCGCCGTTGATGACCATGCATGATAACTTAGGCTTTCAGGGCCACACCACACGCCGGTGCACGTTTCGGCTAAGCCTCGATCGAATTCGACAACTGCCCATCACCGACAAGCGAAAGGAGTAGCAGCAGCACCTTTTACCACATCTATCGTTGCATTGCACTCCCTCCGATCCGTCTCCGGGGTCCGGGCCTGCTCTGAATTTCACAAGAAGAATTGTGCCAGCAGCTGCTCCGGCCTTTTCTGCTCCATCCCCTTGCAGCTCTCACCTTGCCTCTGGCACCGGCCAACACCGTGAGGAGCACCCCGTTTTGCCGTGGCATGTTTAGCAAGATGTCTAGATGTGACCAGTGCTTACAAGGATGCTTTACCTTGTTCATTTTTTTAGAAGGGGGGCTTTAGGGTGTGTTTGGATCATACGGACTAAAATTTAGTCCCTCAAATAAATGATAATTAGAAGTATTAAATATAAAGTAATTATAAAACTAATTTCATAGGCCATATCTACTCCACGAGACGAACCTAACAAGTCTAATTAACTTATAATTAGTGCATAATTATCAAATAATTACTATAGCATTTTATTGTCTAATCATGGACTAATTAGGCTTAATAGATCCGTATCGTAATTTAGTCCTCGCTTATGTGATGCATTTTTTAATTAATCTATATTTAATACTTCTAATTAGCATTCTTCCATTCAATGTCAGAGCAACTCCAGCAAGAGCCTGTAAATTGAGGCCTTCAAACTCCATTTACAAGTCCAACTGCAAAAAATAGAGGCCCAAAATATACACTTAACTTCAGTGGGCATATGAACTTGGGCCTCTATTTTTTCGTGGACCCACCTGTCGGCCGCACTGCCTCTCTCTCGGTCTCTCCTCACGCCGCCGCTGCGCCTGCCCCTTCACGCCGCTGCCCTGCCCCTTCCCCTGGCGGAGTGAGCGCACGACGCTCCGGTACGCATCGTCGGAGGCCATGACCTTAGCGCGCGCCTCGTCGGAGGCCATCATTCCCCTGGCGCATGACACGTGTAGGAAGGAGGACAGGCCCGGTGCCGTTGCCGACGTCGCAGCAGTAGGACCAGAGCGCGCGGCCGCGTCCCCGCTTCACCTCGTCCGGGCAGAGCACACAGCGGTGCGGCGGCGGCGCCTCCGCCACGCGCAGCTCCAAGGAGAGGCCGGCCACCGCGAAGCGCTCCGGCAGGTCGGCGGCGCAGCACGGGTGGGCATCGTGGCCGAGGTCGGGGCAGTGGTAGACGAGCCCGCGCGCGGCGCCGCCGCACGCGTCGCAGACGACCCTCCGGCCGCCACCGGAGCCAGAATCGGCTGGCTCGGGGAGGAGCACGAACGGGAAGACCCCGATGACTCGCTCGGCGGGCACTAGCGCGCAGCCGGGGTGAAGGTCGAAGTTGCGGCGGCGGCGGATGCGCGCCGGCGGCAGCAACGGATGCGCGGCGGCGGCGGCGGCGGAGGCGCGCGCGCGGGAGCGGATGCGCGGCGGCGCTGCGAGCCGGATGAAATCTCTGGTGGACCCACTGTTACAGGGGGAATTGGAGGGCCTCTAGAAATGGAGGTTTGATTGGGAGATTTGGAGGCCTATGCAAAATGCAGGCCCGTATAGAGGCCCTGTTGGAGTTGCGTTTTTGTCCAAGCGTGTACATTTTAGAGTAGAGGGCCATATAAAGGCTCCTGCTGGAGTTGCTCTTATGGGACTAAAACTTTAGTCGCTTGAACCAAACATCCGTGTACATTGTTCATAGGAGTTGAGACTGAGAACGTAGTAGTATAGTCTTCATCGCTACATGTGTACTGGATGTTATACTCGTGGAAAATAGGAATGCACACGCCCATTTGACCATTTCGATTCTTTTATGAACGGAAAAGGTACCTCTCATTCGATCATTTCACTGTACAAATGATGTGGCCTAAGAACCGTCTCTAAATACCAATCGTACGTGCTTTTTTTAGATCAAAGGAAGAATTGTATTATATCAAAGTCGAGTACATCATCAAGTTACAAGCACTCTTAAAGTACTCACAGTCTAAGCAGCTCCAAATTTAAATTCCAAACCTGTATAAAAAAGCAACTAGAAGGCCGCACAGGCATACACTCAGCAAACAGGCTGAGAACAATCGCCCAACGAACGACGACCAACATCCCTGTAGGCTGGAACGAGCACAATCTTCTTCTTTTTTCTTGCGTCTTTCTTCTTCATCTTTCTGCCACCGATGAGGAAGATAGACCGATCCCAATCTATCCGACCCAAGACTGATCGACATCAGCTCGGAGGACAGATCTATTCTCCCAAGCCTTTCACCGTGGTTGGATCTAACCACGATAAAACGGAGAAGTGACTGGAGAAAATTATTCCACGACGACGGCACCATCGTACGTGCCATAAGCTCTGTCTGGAACCGATCACACTTACGATTGGGAAGGGTAGCATGAATGTGCACTCTGTAGCCCGAGTCTCGGAATTCAGTCATTCAAAACCGATGCCCCTTGTTTAGATCTTAAATTTCACCTCCAAAATTCACTATATAAAAACAAGATTTTCATCGCATCAAAATATTGATACATGCATGAAGTACTAAATGTAGATAAAATCAAAAATTAATTGCACAGTTTTATTGTACTCCGTGAGACGAACATTTTGAGCCTAATTAATCAGTTTTTCGACATTTTTTCACAAATACAAACGAAATGCTACAGTGACGCAATGCTACATATGTTGAATTTAGAAAGTTAAATTTAGTAGAAAGATGTCACTTCGTAATTATTGTGTCACTGTAGCATTTCGTTTGTATATGTGAAAAATTGTCCAAAAATTGATTAATTAGGCTCAAAATGTTCACTTTGTAGAGGACAACAAAAGGTGTAATTAGTTTTTTTATTTTATCTACA
Source organism: Echinochloa phyllopogon (assembly GCA_033239725.1). Taxonomy (NCBI): domain Eukaryota; kingdom Viridiplantae; phylum Streptophyta; class Magnoliopsida; order Poales; family Poaceae; genus Echinochloa; species Echinochloa phyllopogon. Next base: position 39,208,297 of record BTCW01000007.1, read on the forward strand.
TTTAGTACTATATGCATGTTATAACATTTTGATGTGATGAAAAATCTTCCTTTTTTATAGTGAATTTGGGAGTTGCTTTTGGATAGGCCAAGGCAGCGCGAGGGCCCATAGACCGTGCCCGTGGCCCCAATGGGCCCACCAGCGAACCTTTTTTGTGACTCTTTGGATGTATTGAGCCAAATGCTATTTATTTCGATCTGCCGGCCCAAATTTGGATGGGGGCATGCCCTTCCACCTCGTCTCGCCGGGGGTGTTCCGTCCTCGTCGGCGTCTGCTTGCTGCCCTCCCATTCCGACCAACCCCGCGTCCGTCAGGCGTGTGGCCGTGCTTTGGTCATTGGTGAGGGCTGGTGCTTGCATCTTTGGGCACCAGTGGCCGTGCAGCGAAAAGCGTTGCGCTCGGTGCGTAGGGAGATGCTCCATCTCCGCACGGCCCTGGACTTTGGTGCTTACTGCCGTGCAACGAAAGTACCGTGCTCGGTGCGCGGGGAGGCATTTCGCCTTCGCATGGTTTGCCATTCTCTCTTCCTCGTTAACCTTTCGGCCAGCCTCTGGATTACATCAGGGACTGGCCAACATTTGGAGCAAAGCACTAGCCAGTTTCTCAGCTCGCGATTAGGAGTGTTCAGGTCGAGGTCCATCTTCGTCCGTCGTCAGCCTCCATTGCTGTGAATTGGGCTACCTATGGTGCTTGGCTGGTGTGCAAATGAAGGTGTTGGTTTTGCGAGGGCTTCATCAGCTTGAGAGTTTGAATTGGCTTGTACCTTTGTGCCCCTCTGTTCGTTTTGTTTTGTTATTAGGCGAGGTGTAGTTGTGCTGCCATGTTTCATCCTTTGTGACTCCCTTCTCTTTTTCTACCCGTCTATGTATCCTGATCTCCACCTTTTTGGGGTGGCCGCCTGATCTTGTAATGCTCCTTTGATAAAATGAAAATGTTCATGTGGGCTTTCTTAGCCCTCCGTTGATTCCTCAAAAAAAAGGTTTCAACGGAGAACTTAATCGATTACTGCTTGATTCATGCAGAGCAGAGTTGAAATGTCCACGTTTGGATAGTTGGCATAAAGTTTCAATTCTGTCTGCAGTGATCCTCGTAGATATAATAAGTAACATATTATTCAGTTTTTTTATAAAATATTATTCAGTTTAGTATAAGCACAGATGTGTCATTTTTGCCCCATGTATCTTGACTTACTTCTACTGGAGATTGGAGAATGAAGTGTTCAGCTTAATTTTCATTATCTTGGATTTAGTATGGCACCGTGGTCCTATATTACCTCCTTAATCTTGATGACCCCTTGTTCCAGGCTATTCTACCGGAGGGCTTGGTCCAAACCTAGGAAGGTCTCCCGAGGCATTTCAATGGTGTCTAGGAAAGCTAACAGGCAAGGAGAATATTGTGATGAAGACATGCTATCACATATCCTGTGGTGGAAGATCTTTGTAAATGGTATCACGGTATCATCGGAAGTGACCCCGTAGGACCCAACGGACCCTAGCGTCGTCCCCGCGTAGGACGACTCGGGTGGTTCTAAAACCGGCCGCCGCCGCCACCCCTCCCTTCCTTTCCCTCGCCGCGCCGCCGCCGGAGTCGGCCGCCGGAAGCCCGAGTGGCCCCTCGGGATGGTGGCGGCATGGCTTCCCACCTCCTTCCTTCCCTCTCATGACGGGCGCGGACGTCAATGCAGGGCGGATGGGCTCGTCACCGGTCGACACGTCGTCGCCGCCGGGGAGGCCGGATCCGGGCCTACAATGGCCGGATCCGGTGACTGTGTCGGCGGATCTACTGTCGGGGAGGAGCTGGCGCTCGGGATCGCACGGCGACTGCGGGAGCCTGGGCGAACTGTGGTGGCCGGCGAGCCGACGCGCACGGCTCAACGATCGCGCCGGCGGAGGCCGTGCACGCGGTAGCGGCGGCCCACGTGCGGCGTTGCGAGGCGCGTGGGCCGACATGGCGTGATGCCGGCGGAGCGCGCGGGCGACGTCCGGTGGGCCAGACCCAACGCCTTCATCGCTCCGCGTCGCCCCCACGGGGGCAATCTAGACGGATTTCGCTAGCTGTCGTGTAGCCGCCTTTCTCACGGATTGGTGCCGTCCCTTTTGCCGGCGGATCCTTGCTTCGGGTGGCGGTGTTCGTCGACGGCGTCCGGAATGTGTCTTGTTTTGCGGTGGCGACGCCCTGTGCGAAGATGCTGGTGTCCTTCCGGTGAGGGCGACCTCTTCGTTGGCCGAGCGCAGTGGTGACGGTGGTAGCGGCGATTTGGGAGAAATCCTTATTGTCTGGCATGTTTTGCCAGACCGGCGGTGGTGAAGTGTCTGTGACACATACCTTGTTGAAGGTGCTGCTGAAATCATTGGTCAGACCGTCCCCTGTTGTGTTCGTGGTTGATCAATAACTGAGTGAAAACCTAGACTGGTTTCTCTAGGATGGCGGCAGCAGTGCAGGCACGTCGTCGTAGTTCTTGTCCGCTAAGGCTGGGGCAGTTCTCCCGTGTGGACACTATGTTCGGTATTCAGCTCAGGGCAGAGGATGCATTGGATGGCGTAACAGTTCAGATGTTGGTTGGCAGTATCTGCACGAAGTCTTCGTGTTGTTGCCCTGAAGAAGCATCAATGGTGGTGGATGTCCATCGTTTTCAGTTCTTTGTAACGTTTAACAAACATGTTATAGCGATCTTGGTGGTCGCGTAGAACTACTAGAGCCCCTTGATGTGATGTAATTTTCTTGTTTTTGTTTGGCCGTAGCCATTTCGGTCAAAGCCGGATAATATATTATCCATTATCTAAAAATCCTATGGTGAAAGAGGTTCTCTCAAACAGCTGATATCTCTACCTCATATACCAAGGCTATGCTTCTGTTGTTTATAGTTACTCTACAATCTGATGTTTTCAGAAAATGGAGAGGTGCAGAAAATCATCATCTGTACAATTGAGTCCGAGACCTGTGCATTCAAATATATTAGAGTTGGATAAAGCTCTAAGAAATGGAAGGTGAAGCATATGTTTTATGCTTGCTTACCATAATTATGCCCACTTTCTTTCTTTTCTTGAAAGGTTAACATGATGTTATCACCGACACAGTATTGATACAATTTTTTTGAAAGATGGAACACTAAACATAGAAATTTTGCAATTTAAATCAAAGTTTCCTCGTGAGGTTCTACTTTGCAGAGTATGCTACTATCTAATGTGCCATTAAGTTTTACATTTTTTATGATTTTGGATTGAATAAAATATGATATTCCAAAAGATTTCTAAGCATAAACAAAATCTTAATGCTGTCAAAGCCGGTATGGTTCATAATCAGAGATCCATCAGAGATTATATGTCAGGATAGCAATCCGATACATTATATTTCTTTCTGTTGTCATTCATTTATTCTTTCTGGTCCAAGTTGGGAAATTCATTTAAGTACAGTGACATTTTATCTTGCATGTTATGAACTGTCTCTACAATACTAACATGGAAACTATAAGAATTTAACATATTTGATGATTTTGTTACCCAGGTAGGAGATTTCTACGAAGCTATTGGTTTTGATGCCTGCATTCTTGTAGAACATGCAGGCTTAAATCCTTTTGGAGGCTTGCGTTCCGACAGTATTCCTAAAGCCGGCTGTCCAGTCGTGGTATGCTATTGTATAGCATTGTTTCTGCTATGTAGTTTTTATCTGCTAACCAAAGTTCTTAGATAATCATCAACGTGTTAGAATGTAGAGAAGTATCATGAATGAATTGGAGAATATCAAACCTTAATATTTCCAGAGTATGTTCTATACCTCATGTGCCATAATCTGCATGTAAAATTATTTGATTGCTACAACTGTAACCTTTTCATTTAGGATATAAGGTTTACTTCTAATACATCAATATTTTTGTATGTCGCCTTTGCTTTGTGTGTTCTTTTGTCATTTAAACACGATAAGCTTTGAAACTTAAATTGCCTCACTCAAGTCGCATTTATCTGCTATTTTCTACAGTTAGGGTCTAGTCTATCTACTAGACTGCAATTGCTAATACTCACACTATGAATTATATGGAGATTGAAAGATATCATGTTGCATCGATTTATAGCTTAATGTTCTGTTGAGCATAATGATCAAGTTCGTTTGCAGAATTTACGGCAGACATTGGATGATTTGACTCAATGTGGTTATTCTGTGGTAAGATTTTGAAGTCATTTCCCATTTGTCTGACAGATTGCATTCATTGATACCTGTTGATTGCTGTAATATAGGAATATAAACGTAACAGTGAGTTCTAAAATCCTAAGACATATGTTCCAACTTCCAACAACCCATAAGACAAGTGCATTGCAACCTGCAGGAGCTGTGCAAGTTTATTTGGAGCTGTAGTCATGAGCTTATTTGAGTTTTATACAGCAGTCACAATGCAATTACTTGATTGCTCCCCTCACTCTCATGAAATTCATTAGGCGTGGAAGGACGTGTTGTCAGATAATTAGAATAAGCTTTTGCAAATGTTCCGCTTTGGTGATTATGTGTATACCTATACTGTATAGTTTTATACCGTTTTGTGACATTGACCACACATTTGTGGATGTGACTTTGTCGCCCCTTGGGTGACAACGCTCAAATATTTCTGCCCTTACACTTACGAATCCATTCAATTATGAGCAGTATCAAATCATACGGTTCAATCCATAACTTTATAGTGACTGTGCAGACTTTGACTGTTGATTTTGTCTATTACTATTGGCATATGCAGTAGGAGTAGCATTTAACCAGTCAAAAACATGATGCAAATTATTTTCTAGTGATTTCTTTGTTATTTTGTCTGTTATTAATTTTATCTTTTTTTAGTTGTCTGTTATTAATTTTATCTTGCAGTGCATAGTTGAGGAAATCCAAGGCCCAGCTCAAGCCTGTGCCCGGAAAGGTCGATTTATTTCTGGGTAATTGCAGAATTATTATGTACTATAATGCAGAAGTTGTGTACAGTGATTTGTTTTACTTTGGGGGCATGGGTGATATTTGTGAGAATTACTGTTTCACAATGTTAATTTAGTACTCTTTGTCTTTGGTTTGTACCTACCTTATTGATGGTGGCATTTTATTGTTGCCTATTCAGAAGTACTGGAGAAAATTCTTTGCACCCATTATTTGGTATAATAGGGGGATGCTTGGGTGGTTCATTTGGGAGTGAGATTGTTTGGACCATGTGGATTTTAACTATTCACTTTCAGGTGGTTTTTAATGTAAGCAATTGTGCTATATTGTGCCTGATCATTCGTAATTGCGATGCGCACATATTTATTCTAAGTGTCATCAAGGTCCAGGACTTAACAAGGAACAAACTGATTCTTTTTATTGTTGTCCTTATCCACCCACAACTTTTAAATCCCATTTACCAAAAAAATGAACCAAGCCTATACAGGCCGTACACGCGTCCGCGTTTCCGATCTATGCAGGCCATACACGCGGTTTGACCTCCCCTGACATGACTAGATCAAACCCGGCCCTTAAACTAGGCCCTCTAAATACCAGATGGAGGGTTCATCTATTTTTTAAGGGCCTCAAATTTTGTTTCAACTCCAATAATAGCCTCTAAAAATGGAGGTCTCCCTAGAGACCCCCTAGGAATGGAGGGTGGGGGATAAAATTGGAGGCCTCCCAAAATACAGGGCCAAGTAGGGGGCCTAGAGTTAAATTTTTTCGTTTGACCCTCTAAATTTAGCTTAGGGTCTTGTTTAGAGGGTCTGTTGGAGTTGCTCTAACGACCCAATGCGGACAGCGACCAGCCCTCTAGAGCAACTCCAGCAGGGGCCTCTATACGGGCCTCTACTCTAAAATTTGTAAGCTTGGAGCAAAAACTCAACTCCAGCAGAGCCTTTAAATGGACATGCATTTTTAGGTCCCTCCAAATCCCCCAACAAGCCTCTATTCCTGGAGGGCCTCCAACCCACCCTCCAAATCGTGGGTCCCACCATTGCAAACCTCGGTTCTCTCCCCCGGCCTCTCTCTCCCCATCGCTCTCTCTGCCCCCGGCCGCCGCTGCGTCGTGCTCTCCCTGCCCGAGCTCAGGCCCGGCCACCCCCGCGGCGGCGGTGCGGCTCCGCTGCAGACGTCGGCTGCCTGTGGCAGCTCGGCCGAGTGGCCATTGCCGTCGGGCTCCTGGCCGAAGGGCAGGTTGCTGCTGTGCGCGCCGAGGGGCTCAGCGAAGGCGCGGGAGCGCGGCGGCGAGCCCCGGCGAGCCCGGCGCGCCGCAGTGCTGCGCGCGGCGCGGCTCGTCGCTGGCGCGTCACGCGAGCTCACCGTCCTTGTCGCGGATGCGCATGTCGCCGTCGTCCACGAGCTCGAGGAATTTGGTGTCGTCGGTGTTGGTCTCGCCGTGCCACACCTCCTCAGCGCCGTCGAACACCTTCCCTTCCGCGTTCGCGTCCTCCCTGGCGAGCAGCAGCCTCCGCACCGTCTCTAGCAGCGTCGCGCCGCCCCGCCCCCGTCGGCGTGCGCGCAAGGGGTTCGCGTCGTGGTTGAGCGCGTGCACGGCCGCAGACAGCCGCGCCTGGAGCTCTGACGCCTCGCCGGCATCCATCGCGGCTGCGGCGGGCGGCGGCGGCGGGACTGGTGGTTGGATTCAGCGAGGGGAGGGACCGAGGGGATTGGGACCGGTGGTGGTTGAAAAATAATAGAGATTCAAATTGAGTTTGTTGCTGGAGTTGGAATCAAGTTTTAAGCCTCTATTTTTAAAGTTGAACCTATAAATGAGGTTTGGAGGCCTCAATTTGCAGGTTGCTGCTGGAGTTGCTGGCACCCATCCAATCACCCCGTAGAAAATCAGAGTCCCCACCGTTCCTACAGCCGGGAGCCACGTGCTGGGTGCGTCCCACACTCCCACTCCCACCTCGCCGCCTCCGCCCACTGGCCTTTTCTTGACCCCCGCGGCGCCTTCCCGTCTCGTTCCCTCCGCGACGGGGGCAGCAGCGCCGTCCGGCTAGGGCCAGTCCCCTCCCGTCGCCGATGGCGCCGCGGTGCCACGAGCGAGCGTTTCGCGGACTGCCGGCGCGCTGGCCGCCGGGAGTGCTCCGTCGCGCCGGGAATACTGGGCCGCGTGGCCGGGCTCCGGCGTGGTCCGCGGCACCCCGGAGATCCTACACCGCGCCACGGCTGCTGTCCGTGGCCCGCCGCGGCGCGGGCGAGCCCGCCGCCGCCGGTGCGCCTCGACCGCGTTGCTGGTGCCGCTACCCGGGCCGTGGCCCTCCTCGCCGGCGCCGCGACGCCCCGAGCAGCATTGCCCGCCCGTGCGCGGCCGTCGAGCTGGCGCCGCCGGCGCTGGGCTTTGTCACCCAGCTCGCCATGGCGCCCGTGTGCCACCAACGTGCGGAATCGGGGACCGCCCCAGGTACTACTTCCTACAACAAACCCAGAACACCTGGATCGAATTCGAATTTTTCTTGCTGATTATCCTAGCGCTGTTCGATATGGATCTCCCAATCATGTGTTAGCGTCTCGTAGCTTTCCTCGTGCCCACTTCCGTTTACGTTTATCTCTGCCCAATAAGCCACACCCTGATTTCCTAAAGCCACCACTACAATTTTGAAAAAAAAGAGCCACGAAAAATTGCTGATATAAACACTTCTGCACAATGCCATCGATAGGCTAATTGACTTTTTTTAGAAAAGAGGCTAATTGAGGTTTGTCCTAGCAATTTGATGCCATCAAGTTAGATCTGCGCGCAACGGATTCGAAATCGACCTAGTTAACCTCGCTTTTGTGGCACGAGATATTTTCAGCTGCTTCTAGAATATTCTGCCGAAAAAAAAGAAACGAAAATGGGAGTGGGGGGTGTGCGCTACAGTTGTTTCGGTCAGAAAGCAGGCTGCGGTAAACAGAATAGAGAGAAGTGGCCTCCAAGAAAGAAGCGTGACTGCGTGACGCCAGCGTGATACGGCACCCGTGTTCCGTTCGAAAATCGGAATGCACCATGCTTTAATCAACTTTATCATTATATGATTAATTGCTTATTAGCGAACACGATTAATTACTGAACCGCATTTTCTCTATTGCACGGCATGCTAATTTCTGTTGATGGCACTGGGATCTGGATTAGTTTCTATAACCGCCTTCCTGATTTGGCAGGTTAAGACTTAAGAGTCAAGACAAGGCGGCGAAATCAGTCACCGCGCGCGGCGTGAGCTTGTCCAGGGCGCGCGCGACTCCGAGTCGGGCCCGAGCCGGAGCCGGAGCCGAGCCAGGCGAGCCGATCCACCGGTCGAAGCAAAACGAGCGCCCGGAGGCGCGGCGCTGGCCGCTGGGTATAAAGTGCCCCCTCCCTTTGCTTTGCATGGACGACGGCCGCACTCTCTCCCTCAAACCCCCCCTCTCTCTCCTGCGAGGACCGCCAGGGAAGGTGAGATCGATCTCTCTGCCTCTCTTCCTCCCCTTCTCTCCCAGTGTCCCCTAGCTTTTTTCTGTTGTTCTTCCCTGCTTCGTCCCCGAAACCCCATGCTCCTGCTCCTCCTTCAGAAGCCCGTAATTTCTTCTCCTCCTGCTCTCGCACTGCGATTTCGCCTCGTTCCCCTGCATATACGCGGTGGTGTTTTAAATGTTGGTGCTGCTTGTCCTTGTCGTGGAGCGGATTCCTGTTCGATGTGATGATGCCTTTTCCGTTTGCGAAACTTTGAGAGATTTGGCCCGCGGATTTTCGTCTTGTTGCGAGCTGTTCCTCCTTGTTTTTGGTGCTTGCGGTGGTTTTCGTGGTGTTGAAAGAGATTGAGGGAGCTAGCGGGGACACCGGCAGGTCCATGGTGATCTCCGCTCGCCTCCTTCCTTGGAACTCGGTGTACTGGTTCGTCTAACCGTCGGTCACTTGACGGCTCCCCTTGTTTTTGCGCGGATAATGTGGGAAATGTGCAGTGTTGGTGAGCACTTCCGTTTCGGAGCTCTTCGTTCTCTGTGAGGCACCTGGATCTCAAAAACTTTTTGAGCGGTCTTGCCCCCAGTTCGTACTTCCGATCGGTTTCCAAAAACGTTGCGCGATCGTTTTGCTGACATTGCTGTTGCTTCTCATGGTGGATTATTCGCAGAGAGAAGGCGGCTAAGGAGCACTGCGACTCCATATTGTGATCTCTGTTCGCCTTTCCTCGAATGCTGGTGCTTTTCGGTTTGCGAAACCTGGAGAGATTTTGATCCGCGGATTTTGGTCTTGTTGTGAGTTGTTCCTCCGTGTTTTTTATGCTTGGTGGTGGTGTTTCCGTCGCGGTAGTTTTCGTGGTGGTGAAGGAGGTTGAGGGGGCTAGCGGGGACACCGGCGGCTCCACGGTAATCTCGGCTCACCTCCCTCCTTGGAACTCGTTGTCCTGGTTCTTCTGGTTCGTCTCACCGTCGATCTCTTGGCCGCTGTCCTTGTTGTTTTCGTGCGCTGATAAGTGGGAATTGTGCAGGGTTGGGGAGAACTTTCGTTTGGGAGTACTTCGTTCTTCGTGAGTCTCTTCATCTCCAAAACGTTTTGTGCAGTCGTGCCCTCAGTTCATACTTCGGGTTTTGCTTCTGTTGTTTTGTTCCGTGTTCGTTTTGCTGTTGCTTTTGGTAGGGGATTATTCGGAGAGAAGGCGGCTGGGGAGCATTGCGACTCCGTCGTGATCTGACTCGTTTTGCTGTTCGTCTTTCCTCGAAACATACCGTCGTCCTCTCCTCGGCCATTTCTTAATTCCTCTTAGTCTGTTTTTGCTACTGCTTATATGCGTCATAACTCTAAACTCGTGGATAAACCTGCTCGTGATTTCTCTTGCTTTTTTTTGTTTTGGTATCTATTAATGCGCTGTATGTTTTAGATATCGCTGTTTCTTTATGTGGTTTTAGGGGTTTAGATTTTAGAAACGTGTGCAGTTGAACCACCTTTTTCCTTATCGCCTTTTCTGTTGATCGTCTAGACACTACTGTGCCTGTGAAACAGATGGTCTCTGCCCGTCTCCTTCGTCTACCTGTTTGCTTGCTTTGTTCCCTGAACCCCTGTGCTAGATGTGTTAGATCTGTCTCTTGATTTTTCTTTGCTCAACAGTGTTTGATACTTTGATCGTTCTTGTTGTTGGGTCATGCGCTACTTTTTTCCCCCTCTTTCCTCCTTTGGTGTTTATATGTTCAGGATTGGCATATCTTGATGTGGCTTACTTAGTGAACTAGTAAATCATGCTTGCAAGACTCAGCGGTGTTCTGCAGTATGCGGCACATCGCCATGCAGCTCCTTACTGTCAGAAATGTTGGCAAGGCTATTCTTGTTGCTTGTTTTACTTCATTTAGATAGTGTGCCTATACCACTAGTTTGTTACTGGGCATTGAAGTTACCAATCCTCAAAATTCACAAAAGCTGAACATCTTCAGTCACATTGAAATTTGATAATGCAATTTGGATTTGTGAAACTTTGTATGTTATCACAAATCTCAGTTTGCTTGCGGGTTATTTTTTTAGATGGATCTTATGTGCAGAACTTTTGTTACTGCATCCTTGAAAACTGCCGCTTCTTCCATATCATACACTTCTCCTGGAATGAACCCAAGGGCCCTGTCCTCTAGGCTCGGTTACATCCTGCTATTCAAGATTATATCTGTTGCTTCCTTGTTCATAGAAAATAGGGGCCAAGAGAAGACGAGTTCTGTCTATTGTTTCTTTCTCTGATGAAATCCTAGTTTCGCATAAGATAGATCCATTGCTAATGAATCTTTGCATTTGTATTTCATCAATGCTTTCTAGTGTTTTTATCTGCAATCTGATGTCAGTTTGTTAATTTCCTAAATTTTTCCTGATATGGATTTTTAGGAATTGTACTCACATACTATTGTTTTCTCTAACCAATATTTTCTACGCTTTTATTTAAGGACCACATGAGGCACCCCTTCGATAAGGATGTGAAGCGACAATGTTGGGAGAAGGCTGAGATGATTTTCGGACGTGATCCAGCCAGGTGGCGCCGTGACGCTGCTGGAACACCTGTAATATTCAATTTGCGTGGAAAAATGGGACTCTGTGGATGGCAGTTTGATCATATAATCCCTGTCAAGTCACCGGAGTCGACCGGTAGCTTGTCGAATTGCCAGGTCTTAAGCAGTCTAGTTAACGCAAGGAAGAAGGCTGCTGAAATCACAAATGAAGAGCTAAAGGAACTCAGAACAAATCTTGAATTAACTGGTGTGTAAAAGAATTCTAGCTACTGACTGCAATTTTATTCTCAGTTCTTATTGACATTTTATTCTCAGTTCTTATTGACATTCGTCTTCGTATTTCAGATGCTCAACTAGATCTGGCAGAGTTGATAGTGTATGGCAACCTCAAGAATGCATATGGGGCGTATAAATGCAAATGCATCTCCAAGGCGCAAGAAAAAGGTGACAAGGTTACGCATGCAGATGAACCGGCTTGCAAAATGCCAAAGGAGCCACTCGGTACCATGCTGAAGCATTTTCTGGTAACTTTTCTTACTTTTAGATTTCTTTGTATGCAGAATAAATCAAGCTGAATTGACAGTTAGATTCCACATATGTGTTTCTTCAAAGTTCCTATATAGAATAGTATTAAAAATGTCCAAAAGGGTTTGCATAAATTTGATGAACTTTGGACTAGGCCACTGCACCACCTTGCATAATTTTGTATGGTTTCTAACTGTTGTGGATATAGCTCTTTTACATAGTTTGATGTGATGGGCCCACAGGGTCAGAGTTACAGCATGGTGCAATCTGCCAATCCTCTGTGTGTTTGTGTTTCTAGTGTATAGATAATTGTGCAAGTTAATTTGCTGAAAATGATTATCAGATTTATTCTGGAAGAACTTGCTAGAGGAACATGAATTTTGCCATACTGGATCTGAATTTCGGTACTTAACTTAATGAAATATACTGTCCGGTGAAGTTGTGGCTTCCAGCCAACCTGAGTAGTATTCGTCGATGGAATTAATTTTCTTTATGTTGTTTGCTCTAAATTCTAGCATCTCATCATGTCCTTTGTAGGGGCAGCATGACAAGCCGGCAGGCAAGCCCGCAGACAAGCCCGCAGGCAAGCCGGCAGGCAAGTTGCCACGCAAACCACCACGCAAGCCAGTAGAAGGGGACGCTTAAATGATGTGAGTATTCTTCCCTCTCAGCATGTTTGCTTGCTTTGACAATGATGTATTAACAGAAGGGGAATTTTTGTTAGTCTGGGTGCATGGTACTGCTTATTTAATATATACTGAGATCATATACAGTATGTGCAAAGTATTTTCCCATCTGTGTATAGTAGTCAAATATTTTTTGAACCGGAAACACAGCGAGGGAGGCCCCCACTGTGAGGATTTTATTAAAATAAATATAGGAGGTTACAGACAAACAACAAGAACCCACATACAAGCTTTTCCTGTGCTGTACAGGAGGTGCAGGAAAAGGGAAAAGAGAACTATGGACAGATGAGCTAGGTGAGCTAAGTTAGCTATACAGTAATAGAGTTAACCCATGAGAGAAAATGAATTTTGAGTGATTCCTTCATCCTATGTGCTTGGTTGTTGCAAGCATAGTAGTCAAATATTAGTAAAGACTTTGTCTAGTACATGGTTAGTCGTGTCTTTAACTGTGCTTTATTTTAGCTACTACCTGACTTCTGGCATGTACAGTCTTGTTCATCTCTTGTCGCTGACTCGCTGTTGCCCTAACATATATTGTGGTGCAGGACGTAGGGCTGGGGTTCATCTGTCAGAAAGGGAGGGACAGCATGACTGTCTATGTTTGGGTCAACCCACCAATACTCTTGTTTTCTACGGTCTGGTGGATGCTGAATGTCCTAGTACTTTAATTAATTATTTCAGATACATGTTTCTGTGTCTTTGATCTATCATGCCTGGACTTGAGCTTGAATGAGCATATTTGCAAGTCACTGCCGTAAGAAAGTATATGTTCCACATGCCCCAGATTTCGTATGTCTTACACGTGCTCACTGCATATTGCTTCAAGTTAAGTTTTTCGAACTGCGACTGTACTGTACCTTGGCTATTCTGGATTTCGTAATTCTTTTATAGATCACTGCACTGTGCAAATTCAAAAACCAACGAATGAACGATGTTGCACTAGAACACTTTCTGATCTGGTGCTACCGTGGTGTTCATAGGATTGCTAAGCAGAGCCAACAAAACAAACGGTCTTGGCAAAAACAGAGTTTTTTTTAGGGTATAAAGAGGGAAACGGTCCATTTGACGCCCCATGTTTGGCACAAGTTTGTTTTTCGTTCTCAACGTTAAAAATCAGAAATCTTGCATCCCTCAACTCTTTAAAATTGTACATTTTACGTCCCTCGGCAGTTTTGCTGACGTGGCGACGGTTTCGCTGATGTGGCACGCTTAAAATGGCTGAAACTTTGAAAAATTATATAAAATTGTAGAAAAATGATAAAAAGATAAATCCAATTTTGTTAGTTTCCTCATGAGCATATTTACACATAGGAGTCATTTATTTACATGTTTGATATTATTTTATAGTCGAAATAAAATAGGCAAGAAAAGGTGCCATAGAACTTGTAAAATGTATAGTAAATATTTGAAAAATTATAAAATAGTAAATCCAACTCCTGTGCGCTTTTAGTGAGTGTGTACATCTATCAGAGTTATTTTTTTACATATTAGATGTTTTTATATGGTATAATAGGAATATGTTTAGCATATGCATAAACATAATCTTACTCTACCGTATAAAAACTTGTAATATATAAACAAACCACTATACTATATGCACACACTCACCAGAGGCATACATGATTTGAATTTACTATTTTATCCTTTTCAAACTATTTACTATGCATTTTATAAGTTCTACTATGACACCTTTTCTTGCCTATTTTATTTTAACTAAAAATAATATCAAATATGTAAATAAATGACTCATCTATGTAAAGATGCTCATGAGAAAGCTAACAAAATTAGATTTATCTTTTTATCATTTTTCTACGATTTTATATGATTTTTAAAGTTTCAGCCATTTTAAGCGTGCCACGTCAGCGAAACCGCAGTTGAAACCGCCGAGGGACGTAAAATGCACAGTTTTGAAGAGTTGAGGGATGCAAGATTTCTGGTTTTTGACGTTAAGGACGAAAAACGAACTTGTGCCAAATGTGAGGGACGTCAAATGGACTTTTTCTGACTGAGAACTTTCTGAGGCAGACACGCGCCTTAACGTAAAGTGGGCCTAAAGGCAGCTTGACATGCCCAACCGGTTGGGCTGTGTTGGCCCAGCAGAGGCCAGAGGGGAATATCCACGCTTTTCAGCAGCCCGACCCAACCAAGGACGGGGACAATGCGACGAGACCGGAGACGACACGGTTGCCCTGCTTTGCTCTGCTCCCTCCCGCACCAGGCACCACAAGCGCGTGCGCGCCGGCGGCGAGCGTGGCCGTCGAAGCGTATGAAGTCAGTGGTCGATGATGCGGCGTCGATGGCTTGCCAGTGATCGGAAGGCGTTGCGTCGCGTCTTGGTCGCCTTCGAGGATCCGGATGTGAGCGTGAAAGTCTCGAAGTGATGGACTGATGGTCTCCACGCAGCAAGATTTGCCGGTCAGAACAACTGCGCCAGCGATGTGCAGGTCAGGAAGACAACGTCGGATCGCCAGAGATTTGGGAGCATCGTATTCGTGTCAGCTAGGCAGTGCGTGACTTGAAAGTCGAGCAGTTCGTCTACACCGAAAAGCGTACTAAGTAGCAATACGTCTTGATAATAACACAAACAATGTTCCTTCTACTACTAATCAACATGAAGTTTTTTTATATTGGCCGTCGATATGTTCAGATGTAACGGTTGAAAAAGACAAGGGACCCGTTTAAAAGAACCAAGAACCGGTTAGAAGGAACCCAATTAATGAGTTCAGAGGGGTATTTTGGTCTATTTATGTATCAGGTCGGCCCATAGGGCCCAAATGGCCCGATCGGCCCAAATACTATTTACACTTGTCCTTGGCAGAATTTCCGACGATGCTCGCTCACCCGGGCGACCGCCGTCACCGTCATAGCATCCCTCTCGTCCTATGTGCATCCACCGGTGCTACCGTCCCTCTCCCGCCAGCGGCAGCGCTCCTTGCGGGTTGTGCGTATGCGCGCCGCACCTCCGAGCTCCACGGCATGGCGGTGTGCGCCGGCGACAAAGCCATCGACTTCCACCTCCGGCATGCGTACGCCGTGTCCGGCAGCCGACGTCGCTCTCTCCAGGCAATGCGCACGGAAAAGCTGTGCAGTGCCGCGGCGAGGATCCGGTGATCCGCGGCCGTCGCGAGCGCCACCTGGTTCTTGATGGGGTATATCCGTGAAGGCTAATGTCCGATCTGTTTTGGTGGTGATTATTATATGGACTGAAGACCTTTCTACCCCTAATTACCTTCTAATTGCAAAAGAATCGAGTGTTCTCCGGGATTAAACAATCGACGGCGCATAATTTTTCTGGAGGCCGGAACCCACCGGTTCCCTCCAAGCACCGTAACAAACCGAGAAGAAAACTTACCTTGTCGCATCTGAAAGGAGTTCGATCCAATAACTAAAAAGGAGTTCAATCCCAATGCGTGCTTAGTTCGATTCTAATTCCACTTTCACGTGCAAGTAGTATGAGATGAGAAGTCACGGTGCGGAGAAAGAGAGTTCGGTGGCAGGTCTCCAGAAGGGGTTTATTCAAAACTTTACCGTATAGACTAAAGGAATTGTGGCTTTATTAATAAAAACTTTAGGACCTTTTTATAAAATTATGACGTGTCGGAATCAATTCTTGCTTTAGTATTAATAATTTCTTACTTTATAATTAGGTAGATTAGATAGATATTTTTACGTGAAAGTGTTTTCCGGTTACATGACGAGAGAGGTAAGCTTGTGCACGTCTCCATTACTACGACCGTGGAGGCCGGGACATGGGCCCTGTCCCTGAACAAACCCAAGGGAATTAATTTGTCGGTAGATAAAATCCGATTATGATTATTTATATCTACCTAATATAATATTATATATATTATAATAAAGTAAGGATTGATTCAGCGGTACGTTATAATTTTGCAACTAAGACTCTGAAATTTTATTAATTAACCCGCGGTCCTTTTATTAGATATTTTTTTTTCAAAAAAAACCCTATAGAGCCCTCATCCACCCTATCTGCCGGTTATTTGTTCTTCGTTTTCGTCCGTCACATTGCGTCGCGCGAGTCCGGCTCGGCCTGGTGCCCTGGAACGCCTACGATGGAATATAATTAATTAGGAATATATTCCCCGTGCCCGACAAGAGCTCATCCGCTTGTGCACCACTCCCTTGGACGGCCAGGACTCGGCAGACGGTATAGAAGCAATATAATTAATTAAGAACACGAACTCAAGAAAGCGTCCCTCCTGTGGCCGTTCCCCTCCTTGTTTATTTGCTATGGCCGAGGCTCATCGATCTTCAATGTGGTGCAGCGAGGGACGAGCACGGGAGCAGCTTGCGAGGCTGCAGGTCGCCGCGGCGCCGCATGCACACGCCGAGATCGAATCCGGAGGGCGCCGAGTCTGACCGGGCACTAATTGGGAGGCCCGGTGCTGCTCTCCGGCAAGCTTTCTTGGAGTCGATACGAGCTTGCGAAAGCGCTAGGTAATTTTTCCAATTTGCCAGGAGAAGTAGCTGGGAGAGGAGCGGGCTGGCTCTGGCTGCTTCAGTGCTTCACTTGTACCGAATAAGAGCGGGGGATTCGGCGATGGGCTGGTTGGATTGTTCTTCTCGTGCTTGGTGTGGAAGGAGATATGCTGTTTGTTTGCATCTGGTGCGCGAGGAAGGAGAAGGGAACGTCCAACCTATTTTTTGTTACTAAAGCACATAAGATTTGGTCCTTCGTTTAATTTTTGCATCACTGTACGTGGGCCTGCCTGCCATGCGTAATTACATTTAGACCGCGGAAGAAATTCTTGCTTTATAATTATTACATAGAGAGTAGAGAGTAGAGACGGACAAAGAGACAGAGAAATGAACGGCGGAGTCGGAGGTGGGCTGCACGGCTGGACTAGTGGGCTTTATTGAGCGCAGCCCTAGTGCCAAAAGCAAGTTGGGCCGAGATGGGCCTGTGACTAGTGAAGAGGCCGAGTATCGTTGGCTGGGCTGCGCTTAGCGAGAGAGATGATGATGATGCTGACCGTCCACGAAATTTCTAGTCCGAACAGGTCACCGACTCCATATCCGAAACCCCATGCGTTTTTACTCCATTAGGAAACGGGTTTGGGTCACATTTTCTACACGTGGGTTCGTTAACAGGCAAAATATTAAACCCAGCGGGTTTATGGGCATGGGTTTGGGAACATAAAACCCAAACCCGTGAACCCATGAGTTTTTTTACCTGACCATGTACCTCAAATAATCCAACTCATACCTAAATTTAAATGGTCCAAACCTAACTCCTCATTTGCTTTTCATAGAATCAAATGTATACTTCTTATTAATGGTTTTCTCTATTTATTTATGATACTATTGCGACATATTACTAATAAAAATAATTTGGGAAAATTTGCTACAGGATATGCAAAGTGAAGCCTATTCGCTGAGACACACCGTTGACCACGCTATATGCTCGCGGACACTCCAGTTTTGTGTCAATTTACTGGAACACACACTTGATTAAAATAATAATTTTAGGCTGAAGGGGTGAGAAAAACCGGATGAAATGTCATGCTTGCCCTTGGACCCATTTGTCAGATTTTTCTTCATCCTTCATTCCCCTTCATCACCGCCCAGAGCTCCATGAACAGCTCCCTGCTCCTCTCGCACAGCATCTCCTTGGGCACGGCGAAGTACAGCTCCTTCTGCGGTTCAGGTGGACAAGGCCAGGCTCTACTGCTCGCTCTGCGGCTGCACGCTGACGCCTCCCATCTACCAGGTCGAGTTCTTGATTTCTCCGTGCGAGCTTGCCCCATCTCTGCATCTGCAATTCCGATTTGTAAAGAAATGGCCGTTGTGTAACGCCCGTGTTTTAATCCCTGGAAAATCACTAAATAATACACCGGTAAAAATCTTTTCAAAACGTTTTACCGCCCGAGCTCCCGCTTCTGCTAAAGCCTTGCCCTTCTTGTTACCGCCTCCCCCCCCTCCGTTCCTGTTCGCTTCGTTGTCACCGCCCCCTCTTTTTCCGTCCCGCCTCGTGTCAACACCCTCGGGTCGACCGCCGGGTCCGACCAACTCCGTCGCCGTCGGCTTTCCGCCGCGAATCCCGCCGGCTCTCCCCCCTTTTTTCCCCCTCCCCTTTTCCCCTTTTCTCCTTTTTCTTTTTCCCTCTTCCTTTTTCTTTCTTTCTCTCTTTTCCTTTTTTCTTTTCTTTCCCTTTCTCCCTTCCTCTGTTTCCCCTGCCCCGATCGCCCTGTCCCGCACCGCCTCACCCCGGCGCTGCCGCTCTGCTCGGCCCCGCTCCGCCCATCGCCGACCACTCGTACCCGGCCGGCCCCACCACCCCTCCGCTCTGCTCGCCGCCGGCCAATCCACTGCGTGTTGCGCTCGCCATCACCACCGGCGATGCCGCACGCCGCACCACCCGCGCTGCGCGTCGTGCACGCCAACGCCGCCGCGCCAACACGCTGCCCCGCTGCCGTAGCCCCGCACCGCCGCCGTCCCATGTGCTCGTGCGCGTCCGTGCTCTGACCGCCGTGCACCGTTGCCGTGCCGCCAACCCGAGCTCCTCGACCGACGCACCACCGACCACCACTCCGCTCCTACACGCCACCACCAGGCTCGGACGCGCGCGCTCTGCTCCGCCCACCGCCGACAACCACCGTGCCGACCATCGCTCTACCGCACTCGCCGCGCACGCTATCGCCGCCGGCTGTCCCCACCACCGCCCGAACGCGCCGACCGCCGTTGCACGCCCTCCGCGCGCGTGCACGCCACCGCCGGCCCCGCCGCTGTCCTTTCACCACCAAGCCGCGCGCACGCCGCGTCACGACGAGCACAGCACCAATCGGACCGCCGTACCAATCACCACCCAATTTCCAACCGCCATTAAAGCTTCACGCCGCCGACCGCCATCACCGCCGCCTGACCCCTCTCTCGTCGGCCCGCACCTCCAGCACCCCACCGCGCCTATAAAAGGGCTCGCGAGCACCTCCTTCATCACCTCGCAGTCACCCGCCACCCAGCTCGCCCTCTCCACCATCGCAGCGCCGCCACCACACTCGCCGTTGCCGCCGCCGTCTCTAGCCCTCGTGGGCAGCTCACCACGGGCCACTCCAAGCCAAGCCGTCAGCACCCGGAGCTTCCCCTCCACTCCCTGCAGCTCGACCACCCACCAATTGACCCTTCCCGCCACCATAGCACCGCCGCCAAGCTCGCCGTCGCCGCTGTTCCACCCCCTTCTGCCGTGACGCCACTACATGCCACCATCGCACGTGGTAGGCACCTCGGTGAGCTCGCCACGGTCTCCTCTCTCCATTCCGCTAGTCCTAGTCCACCATCGTCGCCCTTGCGCCGGCGCCGCCGCCGCCGTCGATCGCCGCCCCTTCCTCTGCTCTGTCGCGAGGGAGAAGAAAGGACTTTTGCCCATACCCCCCTGAACTCTGTCCTATTCAACCCGCCGTCCAAATGAATAGGACCCCCTCTCTCTTACCCGTTTTCACTTAAACCCCTGAACTTTAACCAAATTAATCCGCAGCCCTTCAGTCACTATTCCCCCTCTCTCTTTTTATTTCGCCTGAGGCCCCTGAACTTTCCCATAATTACAGAAAGGTCCTTTTCTTTTTAAACAGCCCCTAAACCCCACTAAACTCGTCATTTCATGCGCCAAATTAATCCCGTTTGACCCCAAACTCCACCACAATATTCACCAATATATTTTCGCCAAATCCGTCCAGTCCATACTTAAAAATAATCGTGTCATTATCATTCGCTCTCGTTTTCCCGTTCTTTCCTTCTGAGCTCAATAAAAACTTTTTCTTTTATTTATTGAGTGTTTGTGTGTGCCGTAGACTCCGCTGTGAACGAGGAAGGACTCGAGGAGGAGCAGTGCTACGAGCAAGAGCTTGGAGACCAAGACCCCGGGCAGGAATCCCCCGAGGGTTGGGAAAACGGCAAGTGCAATCCCATCCTTTGATGCATGTTTTGTCCTAGTTTTTATAAACACAACCCATGACCTGTTTTATAAAACTTGCATGATTTTACTGCTAAACCCGGTTGGATAGCCACCCCTTGATTGCTATGACTAATTCCTTGACAACCTAGATTAATGTTTGAATATGACAACGCTCTGTTTAAATGTTAGTCACTGCTAGAAATGCTTAGGAACCTTTTACCATTACACCTCCCATGATAAATTCTTGGTGTTTACAAAAGCAATCGTGTGCATGCTTTAAAATAAAAGGGATGATTTGTGTAAAATAAATGAGTACCCGTGTGGGATGAGACGGACGGTACTTCCGCGTGAAATACCGAGGTGAGCTCGAACCGGTGTGGTTGAGCATGGTGGGAGTTGTCTATCCTAACACAAGTTTTGGGATGATGTTGATGTGTCATCTAGCCTAACCCATTTTTTTCTGTACCACCACTCGACCGTTGTATGTGGCAACGGCCTAGCATAAATCCCACTAGTTGAGCTGCTGGTTATGTGGTGTGCTGGTGAGCAACAGAGGGCCATGGAGCCGGGGATACGGTCTATGTGAGGTATGCCCCTGGTTGGAACCTCGGTTGTAGGTTGCTAACCCCTGGTCGCGTCTGCGGTAACTTGTCAGTTTAGCTATGGTGGGTAATGGCTTTGAAAGGAGCTGCACTGACACTAAGGTGTTCTTGTTGTGGTAGCCTACTTGTGGTTGTGTACACCTCTGCAGAGTTAAAACCTATCCGGATAGCCGTGTCCACGGTATTGGTCGAGTTACGGCTTGGTCACTTCACCAGTCCCCTGTTTTGGTGTAAGAGAGTGTTGGTGTTTGATTGAGCTGAGAAATGTTTTGACTTGGGCTACGACAGATGGGAAATCTGGTAGCAACAAATCCTGTACGAGAAAATGTTACATTTACTGTTCCTTTTAAAAATAATATTTGTGAAAACCCATTGCGAAAACCAACCCCTTGCATGTGTAATAAAATTTGTTTTGCTGCTAAATAAACCATGAGCCTTCCTTGTCGCTATCCTGTGCATACTTCTGTTATACCCCTCCGTGGTTGTGGTTGTGCTTGCTGAGTACGTATGTACTCACTCTTGCTTAATCTGTGCAGAGGCAGACCCGGACTTTGTGCCTGAGGATATCGTCTAGTGGGGTTCGTTCTGCACCCAACCTTTGCCTGTGTGTTAGGGTCACCCGCTGGAAGCCGCATGCATTGCCACTCTGATGAAGACCTCTATGTTATCAACCTTTTTATCTGGAGTTTAGCGTTAGTTCTGTTTGTCGTGGCCCTGCAATGCCACCGTCTCCCGTAATGTTGATCTTGTACTGAACTATCTGTTGTAATAATGTGAACCAGCATCCTGGGACTGGTATTTGTATCACATTAAGTTCTCTCTTTCGAGGGGACGCTTCAGGTGGTATCAGAGCCGATAGGTTGGCCGTAGGACGTAACCCCTAGGATCTTGACCCTAGTGTGTTCTTGCCTAATCCTTTCCCCCACCTAAGTACTCACAGACGAGGGATGGGGCGAAGGAGTCTGCCCCGCAGAACCTGGCCTCCCCAAGTTGCTGCTGCTCAGCCTGGAGCACGTCGGAGTCACAGAGATCCCCGAGTACTTTTGCCGGGAATTCACCACCAATGGTACCCGTCGGTGCCGGATGTTCATCTTTGTGGGGAGAAGCTCGCTGTACAAGGAAGTGGCACCTTGGTTTGTCCACGCCACCGGCTACGACCGTCCCAATGCCTACCGCAAAGCCGCAAGAAGAGCCCTGATGTGCCTCCGCGTACTGTACAGACAGTACCTGGTGGGAACAGCTCTGGGATTTGCCCCACCCCTGGAGAGTGGAGGACGCGAGTGGATAGCTCAGATGAGAAGCCTCGGGAGAGATGAGGATATGGAGGACACGGTGTCACACTTGTCCATTTACCTCACTGGCTTAGACAGGCTATACCGAGAGACATCGGGACAACTGAGGCACCAGATCCGCAGAGCCGAGAAGGCGGAGAAGGAGTTGGAAGAAGTGAAGAGAGAGTTGGAGATTCAGAAGGTAACAGCTACCCAGGCTGTTAGCTCCCTAGCTGCTCAGCAGGCCAGATGCCAGGCTTACTCTGAGTATATGGATAGGCTTGAAGCCTACCGAAGGGAGAATGGATTATTGGAAGGAGAGCCCGAGATGACCCACGTGGATGCGGGCACACAGACCGAAGATGAAGTGCCAGAGTATCAGCTTCCCCTGAAGAAACGCCGAATCTGCCTGGAGTAGAGTCCTAGTTTGGATTAGCACTTAGTTTAGCCTCTCCTTAAATAGAGTTCGTTGTACCCAGTTAGCACAACCAGCTTAGCCTCGATGTATCCATGATCTTTGTACCCCCACCATGTTATGCAATAAAGGTCATCTTTTATCCTGCACCTGTTCAGTTGTTGTTTTCCCCTGTTTTGAGATGGCGGAATAAGGATGGACCCAGGGAGTTTGCCCAGTCACACCGGGCTTCGCTAGCCTGTTGATCCCCGCGCTGGAACGCCTCGGCGTGCCCGAACACCCGAGGTACTACAACAGGGAGTATGAGCACCATGGGACCCAACGCTGCAGAGTTATCATAGTTGTCGCCAAGAGTGACCTCTACCCTGTCGAGGCATGGCGAACGACCGCCACAGGATTCAGGCACCAGGACACCTTGAAAGGACCTTGATGTCACCTAGAGGGGGGGTGAATAGGTGAATCTGCAATTTAACAAACTTTTTCACACAGTTAGTACCTAAACCGGTCAGACCGGTTCTCAAAACCGGTCAGACCGCTTTTCAGGGGAAAGCGGTCAGACCGCTTTGACAAAGCGGTCAGACCGGTTTTCAACAGAGAAAACCAACTATGCGAAATTAACCCCCTCTACGAGTTCTAGCACAAACCAAAATTGATGATGAGCTCCTGTAGATGATTTCAAGCAGGTCCACTAAGTCCCTGCACACAATTGGAGCACACCCAAGTAGACCGAAGCGGAAGCGAAAATATATGCTAGAAATGAACTTGTGAAGTAAACAAGGAGACAATGATATGCTTTCCCGAAGTTCGGAGTTCACCGCTGCCACTAAGGCTGTCACAAAGACACGATGAATCCTAGTCTCCGTTGAGGGCCTACGAAAGGCGGGCTTATCCACTCCAAGCCACTTTCCTCGGTTCCACTAACTTTTGACCCTTTTCCACGAAGGAGGCAAGACCAGCCTTTACAACCAATCCGTGGCTTACCACAACCAAGGTAGCTCACCAGCGACGCCTAGCCGTCTAGGAGGATCACCTCCAAGAGTAACAAATGCTCCACTTGATGCTTGGCTTCACCGGAAGTGCTCAAGACTAAGGATTGCTCTCTCTAGCTGACAATTGCTATCACTTGCTTTCTATTGCTCAATACACATACATCCCTCAACCCAAATCAAATGATATGATCAAAATCAATCAACTCTCACAAAGAGAGGTTTGGGGAGAGCTTGCTGGTGCTTGGATATGCTCTAGGCGTGCTACACTCAAATGGCAACCAGCACCCCTCAAAGGAGAGGGGTATGGGGTATAAATACCCCACACAACCAAAACTAGCCGTTATAGCCGTTGGAAACCGGTCAGACCGGATTACCAAACCGGTCAGACCGGTTTACAAACTATACTAGCCGTTACACCTGTCAGAGCCCCAAACCGGTCAGACCGGTTCCCCAAACCGGTCAGACCGGTTTTGGTCGAGCTCAGCACACTAAGTCCCAAACCGGTCAGACCGGTTTCCCAAACCGGTCAGACCGGTTTGGGTGGACTTCAGCACACTAAGTTCCCAAAGCACTCTACTCACAAGGCTCTCTCAAGATCTCACATGGGTTAATCTATGAGCACTCTTTGGTGTATGCCAAGACAACTAATGTTGCATCCCTCTTGATAGTACGGCATTCCTAAACTCAAGATTAAAACAACAAATGCAATATACCACTTGAGCTTTTAGATCTTCATTGATGCCATACTTGATCATTCTCAACTTGAGGGCTTCAACACTTCATGTCTTGTTGAGCAAATCCATTCTTGAGCTAATGACTTAGAATTTCCATTGTATGAATAATTCATAAGCCATTCCATTATATGATCAAATAAAGATTTGATGCTTCGCATTGCTTCACTTGATATGGCTTGATCGACGTATAGAACCCAAGCTAAGATGCTAGACCTTTCCACCAACAAAGTCCCTCGGCTACAAGACCAACTTGCCCTTCACTTTGCAAGGAACGTCACTCCCATCTAGCTTGATCCCTTTCGTCCTCTCTTGCCAAATTAAGCTTTGCTTTGCATTGCAGCATCATGAAATCCACATTGAAATCCAATTCTTCAATTATGTTGAAATGTCTTCTTTGATAGATAATCTTGTCCATAAGCATCAATGCACTTGAGACCATATACTAACCATAGAATCATGTCTCATTTAGAATGTAACCATTGCTATGGAACAAGCCCAAAGATATCCTAATTTCTTCAAATGATTTATCCCAAAACTATTGACAAGTATCTTATTAAGTGAGACCAACTAATATGCTTAAGTCCTTGTCTCACTTGTCATTTCCAATCACTTATCATTTATGACTTAGTTGCATGGGATGAATACCACTTGTTTGCTTTCTTTGTCTTTTATATCAATTATGAGCTTTCATTCTTCAACATTCATATTCTTTGAATATCCATAAGAATAGAAACCTGCTCACATGCTTAAGCAAACAAGTTAAATGACTAATCATGTTGTCATGCACAATCACCAAAACATATAAGTGCCTAGATGCACTTTCAATCTCCCCCTTTTTGGTGATTGATGACAATATGATTAAAGCTTACACAAAGATATAAAATTTAAGCTCTAGATGACTAAGGTATATGGTGAGCTCCCCCTCAATATATGCATTGAATAGAATTTCAAAAATTCGGCCTCAAATGCCAAATTCACATATAATCAACAAAATGAGAGCTCCCCCTATATCTTAGCATCCAACATGTGCAAAGAATGTGTGTGACAAAATAAAACAATGTGTAATGCATATGACATGTATAGCACTCATTAAAACAAAGAGAAGCACATGCTTGCTGTCACGGGCCAAACCGGTCAGACTGGTTTGGGAAACCGGTCAGACCGGTTTCACCCCGCTGCCATGGGCCAAACCGGTCAGACCGGTTTGGGAAACCGGTCAGACCGGTTTCACCCAGACCGAAGCATATGTGAAACAACATTTCATCAAACAATACATGTATATCACACTAGCAAATGGTCACTTAGAATATATAAATAAGTTCATCACACAGAGTAGCACACATTACAAGTTCTCAAGTCCACAAAGAGATAAAGAACGAGTTTATTACATTCATCCAACCACTAAATGACTACAAGATCAACTAGATAAGCTTTAATCCATTCTTCTCCCCCTTTGTCATCAATCATCCATAAAGGGCCTGGAGAAGCTTGTAGTCACGCTCCCTTCTTGTGTCAACTCCTCGCCGCTAGAATGTTGGGCTGTGATCATCTGACGAAGAAGTGGTAGTCCAATGAAAACCTTCACTCAAGAGAATGTGTATGTATGATAAAATGGAGTGCTAGTCATGATCTAAGATAAGGTGCTAGACATACCATGACTAGGAGCAGAAGTAGGTCCAAAGATAGACATGGCTGCCTGAGAAGCAAAATCTCCGGGAGATGGAGATGGTGCACTCGAGAACTGAACTCCTGCCATCGAAGATGATGTACCATATGCATGTGATGATGATGGGAGAGTACCAGCTGCATAGGAAGGTCCAGGCAGTGGAAAACCAAATGATGAACCAAATAAATCGCCTTCTGATGTAGGCATGAATGGCATGGCTCCTGGAGCACCAACTGACTGTGGCGGAGGTGGCGTAGGCTGTGAACTTGATCCAACATGTTCATATCCAAATATGTCAATGTACTCCTCAAAATATCCCGCACTCATGTGATCACTCATGATATCTCGAAGTGGGGGAATCTCCGGTAGCTCAAGAGGTGGTGAAATGGGAGATGGAGGATCATTTGGACTCAAAGCGGCACGCAGTTTCTTGAACTCATCACGAGTCTTCTTGCTCTCAATCCTCTGCTGCCTAATGTTGACTTGAACATCTCTTTGGCCTTTGCAAATACCAGTAAACATGGATATGAATTTCTTGATTGGAGATGTCCGTCCCTCTGTCGGTGCTCCACTGCCAGGCCCAAACCGGTCAGACCGGTTTGCAGAACCGGTCAGACCGGTTCTGGCCTGCAGTGGCTGCTGCTGCTGCTCATGCTGCTCTTGATCACCACCGGCTGTCATATCTGCATCTTCTTGTGGAGGAGAGGGTACTCTGAATTTGTGTGGCACAGGAGGGCGAAGTGGCTTGTGTGGGGTGTCCTTTTGAATCTTCAAATTAGTAACTCTCTCAATGATAAACATGATCAAAGGACTATATGCACATATTTTCTGAGGACTCTCAGAAATAGCTTTGATTTCATGCCAAATAAAGTCAGCAACACTGAATGGAGGAGTCTCCTCACCAATCCTCAGATAAAACATCAAGTTCCTCATATAAAGCGAGATATCCGAGGTGTTGCCTTCTCTAGGTGTGAGTGTCTTTCTAAGCAATCGGTATAGAATCCCGTAGTACGTGTAAAGACCACTCACCTTTCCCCAACTGCCACGCTGATCATGGGGATACATAAACTTGATCTCAGATGGCTCCATAACACCCTGATCATGAATCCGGACGGTGTCATCACTTTCATGTCCAACTCTCAGAATAGAGGCAAAGTCAGAATAGGTGACATGAAAGTGATGTCCCTCAGTCATCCAATGCATGGCTCTCTCTCGTCGGCCATCCTCCTCATAGTATCCAAAGAACACAGTGGCATAAAATTGAGCTATGACCTCCTTGTTCCAACTATGCTTGAAGCTCATGAGGTGTTTGATTCTCTTCTCAGAACACACTCTGATGATCTCGTTGAAAACTGGGTTGTCATGCTTGCTCATATATTCCCAATCCACATACTGTGCTTCGGCGGTGATCTTGGTCTTTTTCATTATGGCTGTGGCATAGAAATCCTGCTGAAAAAGAGTCCAAAACCGATAATCGGTGGCTGTCCTGTCCACCTCAAAAGGGCTACTCCTCCTCAATCTCCTCACTGTGTCAGTCATCCCACTAGCTAAATAATCAGTGATTCTTCTGCTAGCTGGGCCGGTGGGTTTACAAACCTCAAGAATAATTGGGGCATTTGCCTCAGCTGTGTCATCATCATTTACCCCTGCATCCATATCAGCTGCCATCTCCTCAACATTGTCATCGACTGCCGGTTGACCATGACGGTACTCAACCCTGAAATTCTCAACCTCAACCTCATCATCTGTGGAATTTCCCACAATATCAACCTCCTCAATTTCCTGATCTGCTGCTGCTGCCCTCTTTGGCCTCCTAGGCCTCAAAGCTCTGCTGCTGCCCGCTTGAGAGCTACTACCACCCGGTGCATCAAATTTGCTCTTTTTGATTCTCTCGGCGTGTGATCCCTTCGGCATCTTGTACTGTCCTTCCTAGGTTCACAAAGTGACACACAAAGTATCAATACACAGGAGATAATTGATCAAAAGATTTTCAATGTTATAGAGCATTCAACAAGATTTGATTCAACTCAGCACAAAACCGGTCAGACCGGTTCTAGGAACCGGTCAGACCGCTTTTGGTCTGAGCTGAGCCAACTCGAGTTGAAGATCAATTTAGACAGAAAAAGATGATAAAATTGTCCAGAAATAGATTGAGTCAAGTATGAAATTGAATTGAGCTGATAAAGAGCACCTAACAAGTTTTGGTTCAGCCCAGGGCCAGACCGGTCAGACCGGTTCTAGGAACCGGTCAGACCGCTTTAGCCAGTGCTGACCCAAAACAGGTTAGGGATCGATCTGGACAGATTATGATCTGGAATTTGAACAAATATTGCAATATAAGCTATCCCTAGTCCATATGTGAGCCAACACGGTGCAAAACAGGGACTTGTGCCCTCACTGCCCAAACCGGTCAGACCGGATTGCCAAACCGGTCAGACCGGTTTGCGCAGTGAGGATCCAAATCCTTGTTGCGCAAAATGTAGCCCACCAAAATGATTCATCTCTTAGGGATAGGTTCCTAGACATGCCAGAAGATGTTTCACCGAATGGTTTTGAGAGATATGCATTGAGCACATAGATCGGGCAATGGGAAGTTTTGTATACCTTGAGAGCCTTGAACTCGAGAGGAGATGAAGTTTTGAGTGCACAACTTGATGGGTAATCCAATCAACAGCCTTGGGGCACTCCAAATCCAAAGAGAAATCAACTTTTCCTTGGTTGAATCTTCAAATCACCTTGGGGGCGCCTCTTCTCGGTGAAAACAGGAGAGAGAGAGGATAGGTGATGAATGGGTATGGTAGGAGAGAGAGGGAATCACGGGATGCCATAAAAACGAGTGGTCCACCTTCCTGGGCCAAACCGGTCAGACCGGTTTGGGAAACCGGTCAGACCGGTTTCTCCCAGGGAGATGGGTTCTGCCAGAATCTTCGGATCTTCCGAGATTTGTCGGATCTTCTGATAATCTTCGGATCTTCCGAGAATCTTTTCGGATCTTCTGATGAACTTCGGATCTTCCGGGTCAGAACCAACTCGAGACAGAGCTACTCGGAACTTCCTGTCGGATCTTCCGACCTAAGGTCAGAACTTGCTTAAAAATTGTTCCAAAACAGGCTCTATTGATCTTAGATGATATTATGATTAAATTTGATCTTCAAAAATCCAAGAATTTCCACAGAAAAGTTGACCCAGCTGCTTGGGCCCAAACCGGTCAAACCGGTTTGGGAAACCGGTCAGACCGGTTTACCCCAGACAGCTGAGATAAGTCCAAAAGGGTGGAAATGATCTCTAAAACTTGTTTACTTGATCTGAGAGTGTATGAGATAGGCATGGTCTTCAACTTCTCAAGATTGTCCATAGAAGTGATAAAGTTTCCAATAAATCAAAATTTCTTTCGTTTCTTCCGAAAGAAATGGGAGAGTATGGATAGATAAAGATTTATGGACTTGAGAGAAAATCTCACTATTTGTGACTAGCCATCAATCAAGCAAGTTTAACCATAGTCACAAATAGATCGACAAAGGTCAAAAGACCAAAGACTCAAAGATTTTCAAAAACACACCACCTAGCATGCTAGTAGGATTTTTCAAAAATTATCCTATGTCACACAAGCACATGCACGTATATTAAGCGCACAACGACATTAACATATTTAGCTTACGCCATTCACCAAGAAGGTGTTAACTAAATATATATAATGGACGAATGAGAGCTTGATACATTTGCATGTACATGCACACTCTAGCAAGACAAGGGCCTAGATGTACAAGGTAAATACTAGTTCATAGAAAAACATACCTTGGCCTCTAGAAGAATATGTTGTGCAATATTATCAAATTTGCCCATATGAATTCTCTCATGATATAAACCAATTGATCAACATAGAGAGAAAACATTAATATACACAACACATGATTTCATAATTAATGACATTCAAAAAGCATGATAAACATAGGTCATTAATCATGAAGCCACACAATATAGATCAAATTTCTTATTTTAGTGCATTTGTAATGATGTGATTAGTAGGAACTCATATGCACTAGTTTTGAAGGATTAAATCAATTTAAGGAATTTGAGCTATACTATGTTGAGTTGTCAAAACATAAATTGAGATCAAGATTCATGATAAGGATGGATATAGTGTTACCGTCATGAATCACAAGATGAGTTGACAACTCCAATTTGAGAGAAATACTCTCTCATTGATGAGACTGCAAATTCACTAGAAGAAATAGTTAGTCTCAAGGACACAAATATTGAAATAATCTCCCCCTAAATATGTGCGTCATATATTGACAATATGAGATATGCACTTTGCCTTGTGAATGACATGGAGGGGATTAATTCAATAAATGGTCAAGTTGCACGAAAATTACTCAAAATGAAATATGCCAAGTAATTATACAAAAATGAAGTATTGATATAGATAGCATATGCCAAGAGTGAGAAATTTATGAAATGAAATACTTGAATCTTCATTTCTTACTCAAATGGCCAAGTTCCAACTTTCTGAGCCAAACCGGTCAGACCGGTTTGGGAAACCGGTTAGACCGGTTTCGTCCAGACAAAGGCAGCCAAACCGGTCAGACCGGTTTTGCCTCGGATCTTCTGATGGATCATCCGGCCCGGGAAAGTTCAACACAGAGCCACCCGGATCTTCTGGTCGGATCTTCCGGCCTCAATGTCGGATCTTGTGTGGTATGCACTGAAAAATGATAAACATTTGCTCTACAGAAGAGCTATCAAACATACCACATGACATATGCCTAAATCATTAATAAAAATCTTCATTTCATATGAATGTGCCAAAGTTGCAAGTGTCTGGGCCAAACCGGTCAAACGGTTTGGCAAACCGGTCCGACCGGTTTTGCCAGACTCATACCAATTGGCGTGGACTTCCGATGTTTGATCCAAATTTCGTCGGAACTTGATCCACTGCAACTTTAACACAAATTTGCTCTACGAGATGACATTGGGTGTAGAGTATGGAGTGGAAGCAACTTTTCTTGGCTTGTTAGTTGATCATTGAAGATTGTCATTCAAGCCAAGTCACCAATGTATCTCAATGTCCCTACAATCTCATCAAGCATGTTTTGGTACCCAACTCGTGTTGGGTCCGATGTTGTTAGTCCCAATATGCTTAGGAACCCAAAATGTTCTTGTGCCACTCCTAGGAGAACAAATCAACTTGGAGGCACAAGGGACATTTGGAGGATCCCCAAGCTTCACATTCAAGGAATGGACAATGTCGGGTTTAGTGTTTTTACCATTAGGACAATTTTTACCAAAATGTCCTTTTTCCCGACATGTGTAGCATGTCTTATGCTTGATGTTGATTGACTTCCTCTTGTGTTGCTCGGTAGCTAATTCTTCATTGAATTTTGCTTTGGCTTTGAGAAATCCTTTGTTGAACTTTATTTGGGGCTTCTCTTGTTGTAGTTCCTTCTTGTTTGGACAAGAAGCAATTTGATGCCCTTTCTCAAAGCAATCAAAGCATCTTCTCTTCTCCATATTTCTTTGTCTTTTGGAGAGAGTTGGCTTGCCTTCTTTCTTTTTGCCTTGATCTTGGCTTGTGTTGGACTTGACTTGAAAAATGTAAGAGCTTTGCACGGTTGATCCCTTCTCAAGCTTCTTCACCATGAATTCACGGTTATCTTGAGAAGGTTGTGCATTGCTCTTCTCTTTGAGAGTTGTCAAGTTCTTTGTGAGTCTTTGCACCTCTTTCTTGAGTTCTTCATTTTCTTGAGCAATGAGGTCTTCACAAGACTCTACACACACTTTATCAAACCAAGATAGTTTTGCTTGGGAGCAACAAGGGTTAGCACATGATAAATTGTATTTAATTGAAGAACATGTGCAAACATGTGATTGAGGTTCAATAGATTTTAATGACGTGATTACAACCTCATGGGCAATTTCTAATGAAGCATATGATTCTACAAGTTCTTCATGATAACACAAGAGTTCATCATGCTTCACTTGTAGCATCTCATGCTTGCTAGCAATTAATTCCAATGATTGCTTGAGCACTTTGTTATCTTTTTCAATGGAAGCCAAATTAAGTGCATCACAAGCATAATCATCAACAATAGCTTCATACTTACAAACCAAAGCGGCGTTTGAGAATTTGACTTCCTCAAGCTCTTTGAGAAGAGCTAGGATAGTCTCATCCTTTGAGTTTTCCGCCTTCTCTTCTTCTTTGGACTTGTTAAGCATGAGTATCTCATCATTGGGGGATGATTTTGCTTGTGAGCTTGAAACTTCGCTCGCGCGGCGTCGGCCTCCCTTCTTGTGGCCAACTCCACTCTTCCTGCCCAAACCGGTCAGACCGGTTTGGGAAACCGGTTGGACCGGTTTCTGCAGGAAAGTGGGAGTTGAGCCATTTTGCTCTTGTGGCTCCACGGTGGTTGTCACATGAGGCTTGGTGCATGTGTTTGCTGATGTAGTGCACTCCTCATGTGATTTGGCTCTTGTTTGGTCTTGTGTGTCGCTTTTGATGTTGGAGTATAGCTTCTCAATTCTAGCCCAAATAAGATGAGCATCGAATAGAGTTGCTTCATCTTCTAGAATCTTTACTCTAACTTCATCACTCACAACATCAAATAAGAAGTTAGCGACATGAGAGTTGAGTTGAAAGTAATTCATCTCATCTTCGGTTGGATTGGATATGCTCCAATCAACGTTCGGACGATCAAACTAGTACCTAGAGGGGGGGTGAATAGGTGAATCTGCAATTTAACAAACTTTTTCACACAGTTAGTACCTAAACCGGTCAGACCGGTTCTCAAAACCGGTCAGACCGCTTTTCAGGGGAAAGCGGTCAGACCGCTTTGACAAAGCGGTCAGACCGGTTTTCAACAGAGAAAACCAACTATGCGAAATTAACCCCCTCTACGAGTTCTAGCACAAACCAAAATTGATGATGAGCTCCTGTAGATGATTTCAAGCAGGTCCACTAAGTCCCTGCACACAATTGGAGCACACCCAAGTAGACCGAAGCGGAAGCGAAAATATATGCTAGAAATGAACTTGTGAAGTAAACAAGGAGACAATGATATGTTTTCCCGAAGTTCGGAGTTCACCGCTGCCACTAAGGCTGTCACAAAGACACGATGAATCCTAGTCTCCGTTGAGGGCCTACGAAAGGCGGGCTTATCCACTCCAAGCCACTTTCCTCGGTTCCACTAACTTTTGACCCTTTTCCACGAAGGAGGCAAGGCCAGCCTTTACAACCAATCCGTGGCTTACCACAACCAAGGTAGCTCACCGGCGACGCCTAGCCGTCTAGGAGGATCACCTCCAAGAGTAACAAATGCTCCACTTGATGCTTGGCTTCACCGGAAGTGCTCAAGACTAAGGATTGCTCTCTCTAGCTGATAATTGCTATCACTTGCTTTCTATTGCTCAATACACATACATCCCTCAACCCAAATCAAATGATATGATCAAAATCAATCAACTCTCACAAAGAGAGGTTTGGGGAGAGCTTGCTGGTGCTTGGATATGCTCTAGGCGTGCTACACTCAAATGGCAACCAGCACCCCTCAAAGGAGAGGGGTATGGGGTATAAATACCCCACACAACCAAAACTAGCCGTTATAGCCGTTGGAAACCGGTCAGACCGGATTCCCAAACCGGTCAGACCGGTTTACAAACTATACTAGCCGTTACACCTGTCAGAGCCCCAAACCGGTCAGACCGGTTCCCCAAACCGGTCAGACCGGTTTGGGTCGAGCTCAGCACACTAAGTCCCAAACCGGTCAGACCGGTTTCCCAAACCAGTCAGACCGGTTTGGGTGGACTTCAGCACACTAAGTTCCCAAAGCACTCTACTCACAAGTCTCTCTCAAGATCTCACATGGGTTAATCTATGAGCACTCTTTGGTGTATGCCAAGACAACTAATGTTGCATCCCTCTTGATAGTACGACATTCCTAAACTCAAGATTAAAACAACAAATGCAATATACCACTTGAGCTTTTAGATCTTCATTGATGCCATACTTGATCATTCTCAACTTGAGGGCTTCAACACTTCATGTCTTGTTGAGCAAATCCATTCTTGAGCTAATGGCTTAGAATTTCCATTGTATGAATAATTCATAAGCCATTCCATTATATGATCAAATAAAGATTTGATGCTTCGCATTGCTTCACTTGATATGGCTTGATCGACGTATAGAACCCAAGCTAAGATGCTAGACCTTTCCACCAACAAAGTCCCTCGGCTACAAGACCAACTTGCCCTTCACTTTGCAAGGAACGTCACTCCCATCTAGCTTGATCCCTTTCGTCCTCTCTTGCCAAATTAAGCTTTGCTTTGCATTGCAGCATCATGAAATCCACATTGAAATCCAATTCTTCAATTATGTTGAAATGTCTTCTTTGATAGATAATCTTGTCCATAAGCATCCATAAGACAAGTATCTTATTAAGTGAGACCAACTAATATGCTTAAGTCCTTGTCTCACTTGTCATTTCCAATCACTTATCATTTATGACTTAGTTGCATGGGATGAATACCACTTGTTTGCTTTCTTTGTCTTTTATATCAATTATGAGCTTTCATTCTTCAACATTCATATTCTTTGAATATCCATAAGAATAGAAACGTGCTCATATGCTTAAGCAAACAAGTTAAATGACTAATCATGTTGTCATGCACAATCACAAAAACATATAAGTGCCTAGATGCACTTTCACACCTACCCCTTGGCACTCAGGAAAGCCCTTCGCTTCATGTGCGGGATCTTTGAAAGGCACCTGGTCCCCACTCCAATGAGGTACTTTCCACCGATCGTCAGAAGCGCAGTCTGGCGAGCCCGCATAAGGAACTTGGATCAGCGACGTCAAGAGGAACCCATCCTGTACCAAGTGGTCACCTATCTCAGTTCCTTGGACCAACTCTTTGATGAGCAGGCTGAACGCCTGAGAGAACAGACCTCCCGGGCTGAACAAGCAGAATTCTCGGTCCGCATGCACCAAGTCCAGGTGGCCCAAGCTGAAGCAAGAGCTCTTGCTGCCATCAGCAATGAGGCAGTCGCCCAAGAAAGCCTCAGACAGGCTCGAGACCTGCGTATCCAGGACTGGACCAGAAGTGGAACGCCTGTTCCGGCAATTGGAGAACCCCATGTCCTACTTGGAACGCCTGTCATGGCATGGGGTGAAGTTGTGGGGAACCATCCCGTACTGCCGGGGATTCCCGCGGGACCACCGCCCGCTGAAGAAGGACCGTCTGAGCCGCCTCGGGAGAATGGGACCTTGACCGAGGCTGAGCAGGCACAACTTGCACCACCAGAAGAGCACACAAACCCAGAAGGAGACTCGCTCCGCGAGTAAGCCCAGAGACACGCACTCAGATGGGAATGAAGTCAGCTTGGTCCGAAGAACTCTTGTATCCTTAGCAGTAGTATCCCTGCCATGACCTGTATCCCCGCCTTGTAGTGCGAACCTTGTTGTAACCCTCCCCGAGTGTTGTAACCCTCAGCTGTTGGAATGGAACCTTGTGTGCTTGCTTGTTAGTCTGTGTGCTGTTCTGCCTTTTTAAAATGCGAACTAATCAACTTAAACATCATTTTAACACAATCTCACGAAGGTCTTGCTCAACCTGCAGATGGTGAACACTCGTGCTAGCGCCTCTCAGAGACGCGCCCCTCCTGCCGGAGGAGAGCAACCAGAAGGAAGAAGAGAGAATCCTGAGAATCAGGAAGTGGATCAGCAGGATCTTATGGGAGAGAACCAGCCTGAAGGACAAGCGCCTGTAAGAGGCGGACCAGAAGCAAGTCATCCTAGAAGTCAGAATGAGGGATCTTTTGTTATGCCCCCACTCCCACCAGACTTCAACCTGGCATAAGCTTTGTACCACCACACCCTGTTCATGCAAAATGTGTGGAATGCCAGCCGCCGTCAGGAGACAGCTCGTAGACCCAATGCGGGTGACAAGTTGACCAATTTTCTGAGAACCAGGCCGCCCACCTTTGGAGGGTCCAGCAACCCCTTGGAAGCAGATGACTGGCTGAGAACTATCAAGAGAAAGCTGGAACCGTTTGGATGTGGAGACCGTGACAAAGTTCTTCTGACCTCCCATCAGCTCACTGGAACTGCCTTAGCTTGGTGGGATGCTTACTATGCAGCCTCCCCAAACGAGTCTGCGATCACCTGGAAGGAATTTGAGGAAGAGTTCCATCGCTACCACATTCCCGACGCCACCATGAGGCGCAAGGCAGATGAGTTTCGTGCACTGAAGCAAGGAAACAAGACTGTGGAAGAGTACACCCATGAGTTCACTGAACTGGCCCGTTATGCACCAGATGAAGTGAAGACAGATGCAAAGAGGCAGGATGCTTTCATTAGAGGTCTACACCCAGATCTTCGAGCCCTGATAGTCACCCACAGTTTCCCTGACTTCAATACACTGATGAACAAGGCCATTGTCACAGAAAAGGCCAGAAT
This sequence comes from Echinochloa phyllopogon, assembly GCA_033239725.1. Taxonomy (NCBI): domain Eukaryota; kingdom Viridiplantae; phylum Streptophyta; class Magnoliopsida; order Poales; family Poaceae; genus Echinochloa; species Echinochloa phyllopogon. Next base: position 39,244,435 of record BTCW01000007.1, read on the forward strand.
GGAGGCAAGACAAGAGAACAAGCGTAAGTTCTTGGAAAGCAAGAACCGTCAGATGGACCGCTCGCACAAACCCAGGAGCTCCGGTTATGCGGCACCTAGACCACAGGCTCCCTTGCAGTATAGGACCCAGTTTCAGGCCACAAGCTCCCAGGCTCCCAACAACCAGTTCAAGAGCCAGAACACCTCGAAGCCACCACAGAGCAAAGTCACTCAGGCCACAGCCAGCAACAGCAATGCGAGGGCCTGTTTCAACTGCCGTGAGACCGGACACTACATCGCCGATTGCCCGTATCCTAGGAGCAAGCCTGCGATATCAGTCTACTCCAACTCGGTGAATGGACCCAAGCCACCAGTGTCTGGAGCCAACCGTGTACCCGTCCGCAGCACCAACACCGGCAGCAACAACAACAACAACACCCAGCAGTCATACGGACGAGCCCGCGTCAACCACATCGACGCGCAGGAAGCTCAAGGAGCACAATGAGTAGTACTCGGTGAGTACCTAGTTGGTTCAGCTTTGGCAACAATATTATTTGATTCTGGGGCATCGCATTCTTTCATATCGTCAAGTTTTATGGAAAAGCACAAAATACCCACAGTACTACTAAAGACACCCCTACTAACCCGAACACCTGGAGGTGATATTAAGTGCCAATTAGGTTGTTCGCTGGTACGGATCCTTTTAAGTGGGGTAGAGTTTCTAGCAGACCTAGTGGTACTAGAATCCAAAGGAATAGATGTGATCCTTGGAATGGATTGGTTAGGCAAACACAATGGTCTCATAGGTTGTGCTGACAAGGTAGTGCACCTAACCAACCCAGATGGAATACAAGTAGCCTGTCACATCAAAGGAAGTGGACCAGATCCTATGATCTTTAGTATGGAAACAACAACCATAGAAGAAGTCCCAGTAATCAGAGAATATCCTGATGTTTTTCCTGAAGTTCTACCCGGAATGCCACCGGATAGGGACATAGAGTTTTCCATCGAACTAGTCCCTGGAACCTCTCCTATAGCCAAGAGACCCTATAGGATGGCAGCCTCAGAGTTAGCAGAGTTGAAGAAACAACTGGAAGAGTTGCAACAGATGGGATTTATCAGACTCAGCACATCCCCTTGGGGAGCCCCAGTACTCTTTGTGAGGAAGAAAGATGGAAGCATGAGGTTGTGCATTGACTATCGTGCACTCAATGATGTCACTATCAAGAATAAATACCCACTCCCTAGAATTGATGACCTCTTTGATCAGTTGAAAGGAGCCAAGTACTTTTCCAAGATTGACTTAAGAACTGGGTATCATCAACTGAAGATTAAGGGGAGTGACACCTCAAAGACGGCATTTGTCACCCGTTACGGACAATATGAGTTTACAGTAATGCCATTTGGACTCACCAATGCACCGGCCTACTTCATGAACCTTATGAACAAAGTATTTATGGAGGAGTTAGACAAGTTTGTCGTAGTCTTCATTGATGATATACTTATCTACTCCAAGAGTGCCGAAGAGCATGAACAACACTTGCGGGTAGTGTTGGAAAAGTTGAGAGCACACCAGCTCTATGCCAAGTTCAGCAAATGTGAGTTCTGGCTGGAAAAAGTGGCCTTCCTTGGCCATATTTTAACCGCAGAAGGGGCAGTAGTAGACCCTGAGAAAGTAGAGGCAGTCTCAAACTGGCAACAACCAACCAATGTGAGTGAGATCAGAAGTTTCCTTGGCTTAGCCGGATACTATCGGAGGTTTATTGAAGGATTTTCCAAGATAGCTAAACCCATGACAGAATTGCTTAAGAAACAAAAGAAATTTGTTTGGACCGAATCGTGCGAAAAGAGTTTTCAAGAGCTGAAGAAAAAGCTGACCGCTGCCCCAGTTTTAACCCTACCAGATATTCACAGGGATTTTGTCGTTTATTGTGACGCGTCCCGCTAAGGATTAGGGTGTGTTCTTATGCAAGATGGGAAGGTTGTGGCTTATGCCTCCCGACAACTTAGACCTCATGAGCAGAATTACCCAACGCACGATTTGGAATTTGCAGCCGTAGTGCACGCACTCAAGATCTGGAGACACTATCTAATTGGGAATAAGTGTGAAATATACACGGACCATAAGAGTTTAAAGTATATTTTCACCCAACCAGATCTGAATCTCAGACAGAGAAGGTGGTTGGAATTGGTTAAAGACTATAATGTGGAAATTCATTACCACCCTGGCAAGGCCAATGTAGTGGCAGACGCCCTGAGCCGAAAGTCCTACAAACCCAAGAGTGCCCACCTGCAAGAAGAGATGGCACGACTAAATGTGCACATCACCCCTCGGAATAATAGCCACCAATTGACAATCCAGTCCACTCTGGAGGATCGGATCAGAGAAGCCCAGGGAACAGACAAAGATTTAGTACAGATCTGCAAGCACACTGGAGAAAATAAGGCACCAGACTTCAGAGTCGACAGTAAAGGAACGTTGTGGTACAAAGATAGGATTTGTGTGCCTAAGGAAGGAGGCTTTAGACAATTAATCATGGACGAGGCTCACAACTCGCCATATTCCATTCACCCAGGATCCACCAAAATGTATTTGGACTTGAAACAAAACTATTGGTGGAAAGGAATGAAAGCTGACATAGCCCAAATTGTTGCTCATTGTGACACCTGCCAAAGAGTAAAGGCCGAACACCAGAAACCAGCGGGTTTACTGCAACCATTGCCTATCCCAGTATGGAAGTGGGATGAGATAGGAATGGACTTCGTGGTAGGTTTACCCAGAACGCAGAAAGGACATGACTCTATATGGGTAATAGTGGACCGACTCACTAAAGTCGCACACTTTTTACCTGTACGAACAAGTTATGGTGGAGAGAAACTAGCCAAGCTCTACGTGGAAAACATAGTAAAGTTGCATGGAGTGCCCAGTAGAATTGTTTCGGACCGAGGGACCCAGTTCACCTCGAGATTTTGGAAAAGTTTGCATAAAGCTATGGGCACCAAATTGGACTTTAGCTCCGCGTACCACCCGCAGACCGATGGCCAGACAGAAAGAGTGAATCAGATTATGGAAGACATGTTGAGAGCATGTGTCCTCACCTACGGTAAAGACTGGGAACAAAGTTTACCCTACGCAGAATTCTCCTACAACAATGGTTACCAGGCAAGTTTGGGTATGTCCCCGTTTGAAGCCCTCTACGGGAGAAAGTGCAGAACCCCTCTGATGTGGTCAGAAGTGGGAGAACGTACACTAGTGGGACCCGCACTCATAAAGGAAACCGAAGAGAAAGTGGCTGAAATTAGGGAGAAGTTGAAAGCAGCTCAGTCCAGACAGAAAAGCTACGCAGACAAGAAGAGACGAGAACTGGAATTTAATCCAGGAGATTTTGTTTATCTCAAGGTTTCCCCCATCCGTGGAACCCGTAGATTCCAAGTACATGGAAAATTGGCCCCTCGGTATATCGGACCATACCCGGTGAAGAAGAAAGTGGGGAAGGTGGCCTACCGATTGGAGTTACCCGAAGCAATGTCAGATATACACCCGATATTCCATGTCTCCCAGTTGAGAAAATGCCTGAGAGTACCTGAAGAAGAACACATACCAGAAGAAGAGATAGACCTACAGACAGATCTGCGATATCAGGAAGTACCGGTTAAAATTTTGGACACCGTCACCAAGAGAACCAGAAACTCCGAAGTACGGATATGCAGAGTACAGTGGAGCAGACACAGTGTAAAGGAAGCTACGTGGGAAAGAGAAGATGCCCTGAAGAAGGAGTTCCCCCACCTTTTTAGGAGCCAGTCGAATCTCGAGGATGAGATTTCTTTAAGTGGGGTAGGTTTGTAACGCCCGTGTTTTAATACCTGGAAAATCACTAAATAATACACCGGTAAAAATCTTTTCAAAACGTTTTACCGCCCAAGCTCCCGCTTCCGCCAAAGCCTTGCCCTTCTTGTTACCGCCTTCCCCCCCTCCGTTCCTGTTCGCTTCGTTGTCACCGCCCCCTCTTTTTCCGTCTCGCCTCGTGTCAACACCCTCGGGTCGACCGCCGGGTCCGACCAACTCCGTCGCCGTCGGCTTTCCGCCGCGAATCCCGCCGGCTCTCCCCCCTTTTTCCCCCTCCCCTTTTCCCCTTTTCTCCTTTTTCTTTTTCCCTCTTCCTTTTTCTTTCTTTCTCTCTTTTCCTTTTTTCTTTTCTTTCCATTTCTCCCTTCCTCTGTTTCCCCTGCCCCGATCGCCCTGTCCCGCACCGCCTCACCCCGGCGCTGCCGCTCTGCTCGGCCCCGCTCCGCCCGTCGCCGACCACCCGTACCCGGCCGGCCCCACCACCCCTCCGCTCTACTCGCCGCCGGCCAATCCACTGCGTGCTGCGCTCGCCATCACCACCGGCGCTGCCGCACGCCACACCACCCGCGCTGCGCGTCGTGCACGCCAACGCCGCCGCGCCAACACGTCGCCCCGCTGCCGTAGCCCCGCACCGCCGCCGTCCCACGTGCTCGTGCGCGTTCGTGCTCCGACCGCCGTGCACCGTTGCCGTGCCGCCAACCCGAGCTCCTCGACCGACGCACCGCCGACCACCACTCCGCTCCTGCACGCCACCACCAGGCTCGGACGCGCGCGCTCTGCTCCGCCCACCGCCGACAACCACCGTGGCGACCATCGCTCTACCGCACTCGCCGCGCACGCTATCGCCGCCGGCTGTCCCCACCACCGCCCGAACGCGCCGACCGCCGCAGCACGCCCACCGCGCGCGTGCACGCCACCTCCTGCCCCGCCGCTGTCCTTTCACCACCAAGCCGCGTGCACGCCGCGTCACGACGAGCACAACACCAATCGGACCGCCGTACCAATCAGCACCCAATTTCCGACCGCCATTAAAGCTTCACGCCGCCGACTGCCATCACCGCCGCCTGACCCCTCTCTCGTCGTCCCGCACCTCCAGCACCCCACCGCGCCTATAAAAGGGCTCGCGAGCACCTCCTTCATCACCTCGCACTCACCCGCCACCCAGCTCGCCCTCTCCACCATCGCAGCGCCGCCACCACACTCGCCATTGCCGCCGCCGTCTCTGGCCCTCGTGGGCAGCTCACCACGGGCCACTCCAAGCCAAGCCGTCAGCACCCGGAGCTTCCCCTCCACTCCATGCAGCTCGACCACCCACCAATTGACCCTTCCCGCCACCATAGCACCGCCACCAAGCTCGCCGTCGCCGCTGTTCCACCCCCTTCTGCCGTGACGCCACTACATGCCACCATCGCACGTGGTAGGCACCTCGGTGAGCTCGCCACGGTCTCCTCTCTCCATTCCGCTAGTCCTAGTCCACCATCGTCGCCCTTGCGCCGGCGCCGCCGCCGCCGTCGATCGCCGCCCCTTCCTCTGCTCTGTCGCGAGGGAGAAGAAAGGACTTTTGCCCATACCCCCCTGAACTCTGTCCTATTCAACCCGCCGTCCAAATGAATAGGACCCCCTCTCTCTTACCCGTTTTCACTTAAACCCCTGAACTTTAACCAAATTAATCCGCAGCCCTTCAGTCACTATTCCCCCTCTCTCTTTTTATTTCGCCTGAGGCCCCTGAACTTTCCCATAATTACAGAAAGGTCCTTTTCTTTTTAAACAGCCCCTAAACCCCACTAAACTCGTCATTTCATGCGCCAAATTAATCCCGTTTGACCCCAAACTCCACCACAATATTCACCAATATATTTTCGCCAAATCCGTCCAGTCCATACTTAAAAATAATCGTGTCATTATCATTCGCTCTCGTTTTCCCGTTCTTTCCTTCTGAGCTCAATAAAAACTTTTTCTTTTATTTATTGAGTGTTTGTGTGTGCCGTAGACTCCGCTGTGAACGAGGAAGGACTCGAGGAGGAGTAGTGCTACGAGCAAGAGCTTGGAGACCAAGACCCCGGGCAGGAATCTCCCGAGGGTTGGGAAAACGGCAAGTGCAATCCCATCCTTTGATGCATGTTTTGTCCTAGTTTTTATAAACACAACCCATGACCTGTTTTATAAAACTTGCATGATTTTACTGCTAAACCCGGTTGGATAGCCACCCCTTGATTGCTATGACTAATTCCTTGACAACCTAGATTAATGTTTGAATATGACAACGCTCTGTTTAAATGTTAGTCACTGCTAGAAATGCTTAGGAACCTTTTACCATTACACCTCCCATGATAAATTCTTGGTGTTTACAAAAGCAATCGTGTGCGTGCTTTAAAATAAAAGGGATGATTTGTGTAAAATAAATGAGTACCCGTGTGGGATGAGACGGACGGTACTTCCGCGTGAAATACCGAGGTGAGCTCGAACCGGTGTGGTTGAGCATGGTGGGAGTTGTCTATCCTAACACAAGTTTTGGGATGATGTTGATGTGTCATCTAGCCTAACCCATTTTTTTCTGTACCACCACTCGACCGTTGTATGTGGCAACGGCCTAGCATAAATCCCACTAGTTGAGCTGCTGGTTATGTGGTGTGCTGGTGAGCAACAGAGGGCCATGGAGCCGGGGATACGGTCTATGTGAGGTATGCCCCTGGTTGGAACCTCGTTGGTAGGTTGCTAACCCCTGGTCGCGTCTGCGGTAACTTGTCAGTTTAGCTATGGTGGGTAATGGCTTTGAAAGGAGCTGCACTGACACTAAGGTGTTCTTGTTGTGGTAGCCTACTTGTGGTTGTGTACACCTCTGCAGAGTTAAAACCTATCCGGATAGCCGTGTCCACGGTATTGGGCGAGTTACGGCTTGGTCACTTCACCAGTCCCCTGTTTTGGTGTAAGAGAGTGTTGGTGTTTGATTGAGCTGAGAAATGTTTTGACTTGGGCTACGACAGATGGGAAATCTGGTAGCAACAAATCCTGTACGAGAAAATGTTACATTTACTGTTCCTTTTAAAAATAATATTTGTGAAAACCCATTGCGAAAACCAACCCCTTGCATGTGTAATAAATTTTGTTTTGCTGCTAAATAAACCATGAGCCTTCCTTGTCGCTATCCTGTGCATACTTCTGTTATACCCCTCCGTGGTTGTGGTTGTGCTTGCTGAGTACGTATGTACTCACCCTTGCTTAATCTGTGCAGAGGCAGACCCGGACTTTGTGCCTGAGGATATCGTCTAGTGGGGTTCGTTCTGCACCCAACCTGTGCCTGTGTGTTAGGGTCACCCGCTGGAAGCCGCATGCATTGCCACTCTGATGAAGACCTCTATGTTATCAACCTTTTTATCTGGAGCTTAGCGTTAGTTCTGTTTGTCGTGGCCCTGCAATGCCACCGTCTCCCGTAATGTTGATCTTGTACTAAACTATCTGTTGTAATAATGTGAACCAGCATCCTGGGACTGGTATTTGTATCACATTAAGTTCTCTCTTTCGAGGGGACGCTTCACGTTGTCTTCGGTTGTCGTGCAGTGCCCGGCGGGGCACCTGGCGTGCTGCAGCTGCCGCGTGAAGCTCCCGGGCCGCCGCTGCCAGACCTGTCGCGACCGCGGTGCCGCCGCCTCCGCCGTCTCCGCGCTATGCGCACTGCCCCGGCCTGGACCTCTTCTTCGCCGACCACAAGAGCACCTGCGAGCACGCGTCGTGCCACTGCCCAGAGCCCGGCTGCGTCCCCCTCTTCTCGCCGCGCGGGCTCGCCGCCCCCCTCGACGCCGACCACCACTGGCCCGTCTACGACGTCGCCTACGGCACGCCGCTCCCGCTCGCCGTCCCGGTGACCGCAGCGCCGGCGGCGGTGTCGGTGGTGCTCGTCCGGGCCCCGGCGAAGCCCCCACCGTTCGTGCGGTTCGTTGTTCGTGATGAAGGGGAACGAAGGATGAAGAAGAATCTGACAAGTGGGTCCAAGGGCAAACATGACATTTCATCCGGTTTCTCTCACCCCTTCAGCCTAAAATTATTATTTTAATCAAGTGTGTGTTCCAGCAAATTTACACAAAACTGGAGTGTCCGCGAGCATATAGCGTGGTCAACGGTGTGTCTCGGCAAATAAGCTTCACTTTGCATGTCATGTAGCAAAATTTTCCAAATAATTTATATGCTCTAATATCCATCGAGTTTTTCTATACTATGTGTCTTTTTTAATGGGCACGAGCGACCCTTGGGTACCCGCAAACCCGATGGGCATGAATTTGGACAAAATATCAAACCCGTGACGGGTCATGAATTTTTAACGGACGGGTTTTATTTTCGTGGGCACAGGTTTGGGATGACAAAACCCAGCAGGTTTAGACCCGTTGCCACCGACCAAACTCGGGCTCCGGAGTCCGGACGACGGGGGAGACCGTTCGGCCGTACTGCTATATATCCTCCTCTCCGTCCACGGTGCCCCTTCACGCCGCGCGGAGAAAGAGAACGAAAAAGTGCGGCTAGGGGTCTAGGGTTTACGGATCCTTAGATCTGCAGCAACATCGAAGGAACACCAGGAGATACGCCTCATCTCATCTCTCGCCATGGCATCGAGGCTCCTGCGCGCCGCCCGTAACGCATGCCTCGCATCCCGCACCGCCGCGGCAGCCGCATCTCGCGCCGCTGCGATGGCATCCCGCTCAGCGCGTATCGCCGACGCCGCCGCCGACGCCGCCCGCGCCGCCCTCCAGAGATCGCCAACTCGTGGCGATGACTCCACGAAGTCCCCTGACGACGCTCCCAGCCGCTCCTTGGGGTACTTTCGCTGCTCCGATTACGCGCACTTGCCAGGTAACCAATCCCACCCTATCCTTGGTGCAGGATTCTTATCTTTCATAGACAGGGCTAGGAATTTTCATAGACAGGGCTAGGAATCTATCTCATAATTCGGCGTAGCTAATGGGTGGTCCGGGTTGGCCCTGGTATACCCAAAAATCAGGCCAGGCAGGTAATATGCAGATAGCTGGACAAGATAATGTTCCTGTTTGCTTGTACGCTTAATTAATTGATGTTGATATGTTCTGATTTTTTTCTTTGTTGCTCAAGAAGTCCTATGCCAATTCATTTTATTTAGTACACGAATTGCCAAAGTTCTTTCATAGTTATCCATGCAGTATTGGTTTGTAATTTTTTAGTTGTTTATTTCTTTCAAAAAAGAAACTGGTTGTTTATGAAGTTGTTCTTAGGCCCGGCATACCCAACGTTAAATTCCTAGCTACGCCACTGTTTTTTATGCTGGTGAGTGGTGACAAACCAAATTGCCAGTGATTCACTGTGCGTGCAAAACTAATGACGCTACAAAACTGTCATAGATGATGCGAAGACCCCAACAGACAAAGACCTTGAGTCCGATGAAGCTGTATGGGCCTTATATAAGCGTTGGTGCAAGGCTTTCAATAAGAAACGTGACCATGCCGAGATGTCTCGCCGGTTCGAAAGATTCAGACGTAATGCACAGATTGTGCACAACTGGAACACTTATGTACCTCTAGATCCAAAGGAAGCAGCCATTCACATTCGGAAAAGAAGAGAGGCCAAATTACTTATTTCAAAAGGAAAAAGCGTCTCAAGCGGAGACTTCGACGAATGGCATCTGCCAATGCAATTAGGTCCATTCGCCGATGGGGAAGACCCATCTCTTACCTAATTGTCTAAGGACCTGTTGAAGTTTCTTGAAGAGAAGGATCGGTTCAGTGCTGTTCAAGATGTTCTGTGTAACTTGCTTAGGAAATTCCAGACCCTGAATGAGATGAAGTGAACTCACCAATGCAAATCAGCACTGTAATAAGTTATGCTTTTTTGTTCTATGTGTACTAAGTATGCTTCCATGTGTGCTAAGTTATGCTTCCATGTGTACTAAATCATGCTTCTGCAACATATTTTTCTCCAAGCGGTCATGATGTGTTCCGTATGCTTCCACTTGTGCAAAGTGTCTATTTTAGTCTTTTGTGTTTACAGGCACAATAGTTCAAACAGATCAAGATCAAGTATGGAGATAGTGGCAGCTGTTTGAACATTAATTCAGTGAGCATCTGGGCTACACTAAGGCGAGTATTGCCATGTCTGTATAATTCAAAATTTTATCACTATCGTTAATCCATTTTTCATCAATGCATAAGCTGTGAGCCTGTGATTATATCTAGTAGTATTAGCAAGAGCCTGTATAAAGTAATACACCAATCTTACTTGAATATAGAGGATGAAACTAAACTTTGTTATTTGGATAATTTGGCTCACTGAACAAAGGGCCGTTTATGAACTCTGAAAAACTATTTGGATTGACAATATGAGTTGTCATTGAGTTTGTCTTCAAACAATAATTTTCACAACTTGTTTGTTAGGTGCTTGATTTACATGTCCTTTTAGTAGTAGCGTAGCCTAAGGCACCATGTTTAATACGAAAACCAAAACAAAAGTTCTTAATACGCCTTGAATAACTTCAGACAGATTCATAAATAACTTAAGCAAAACAACATGAATCCAGGTTCCAGGACAACAATCCACATTCCTTTCCTTGGGACAGCAATTGGTACAAAACGAGCATGTAATCCAGGTTCCAGAACAACAATCCACATTCTTTGGGACCTAGAGTTGTACACATCAACCTTCAATTTGTACAGAAAAAAACAAACAAAACATGCTAAAAAGAAAATAACATAACCAGCATAGTAGAATTATACATGGGGATGGTTGGTCCATGGAGCGAACGGGATCCACAACCTGGGCTCCTAGCTAGCAGCAGCCAAGTGCCCACATGGCCGGCGAAAGCCATCCGCCAGTGGCCCGTTCGTCTGGCCTATCAGCCATCAGTACTTTTCTTTCAGAACAAATCAGCCATCATCTATCGGTACTTTTTTCTTAGAATAAATCAACACCAGCCAAACGAACAGGCTGCATGACCCTGCACATCTGCACCTCTCTCCTAATCTTTGTGATTTCCTACAACTTGCATCAACGCTATTTCAGACCAGCTATAAAATATGGTTTGCTAACATATTTATTCCATGGTAAAAACAATTGAGCAAAGGAACTGAACTTTCTTACAAGATGCTAATTCATCATCCAACAATCAGTAACCCTTGGGTGAGACTCAACTGCTGCTGGCTTCGCTACATCCGATCCAGAGTCTCATCCTTGCCACAGGCTTGACCTTCTGCTCACCGAACACAGATTACTGTCATGACATCTGAAGAAATCTACACAATAAAAAGGAATGATGACACTGGTCAAAGGGCTGGGCGTAGCTCATTCAGCTGTTAACTGTATAGAGTATTCTGAAACTTTGATGCAGGAACCATAGAGTATTCTGAAACTTTGATGCAAGAAAACATTATGGATTTGGATGATTGTACCCTTAGCGACTCGAGCGCATATTCAGAAGAGCGTACGGGGCATAACAAAACAGACGGCTAAAAGCTAGCAATATATTGTGTTCAATGTTGCTTTGAAATCCATTGATCTTTGGTCAATTATTTACCCAAGCATGAAATGTTACACTGTAACAAAAAAAATTGTTTTTGAGGTCCATCTCGTCATTGTTTTTTAGGTCCAACCTTGTCACCCCGATCAAAATGTGTGCTGAATGCAGAGTGAACCTGGCTCACTCGGTTTCAGACTTCAAGCTCGAGATTACACCGCAAGTGGCGCCTGAATCTTTCCTCGTAGTTGCTGAGCGACAGCGTCGATGAACTCCTCCGTGCAGGTAGAACTCCCTTGTTACCCTAGCAACAGAAAAAATGTTCAATGCTCATGAAGGTAAGGTAAAAACAGCACGGTACAGGCAACAAGCCACACAACACACTGCTGTAAACAAATAAGATTCTTCAGTCTTAAACCATGGAAAATAGCAGGATCTATTCCTACCAATGACTTGATCATTGACATGGTTACATATTGGCTATTTATGCTACTCCAGGCTTACCAATTCATCAGTCTCGTCTCTAATTGCTTAGAGGTTAGAAATAGATCTAAGCATATTAAGAAAAATCACAAGCTACTTAAGAAGAAATCATGTGAAGGTTTGGTCCTAATGATGCTGAAGAACAAGCACTGGAAAATATGGGCAGCCCCTAATAAAAGTATTTGGTCCTCGATGCCATTAGCCCATTTGGAGACATATATGAGCTTACTTGGGGCCATGGATAAGAAGTGCAAGGTCCTTCGTCATCTTGCCAGATTCCACCGTTTCGACACATGCATCTTCAAGTTTGTGTGTGAAATCCAGCAGCTTATCATTTTTATCCAGTTTTGCCCTAAACAGACGAATATATTGTAATTACATTAGCAGGCACAGACGCACAGTACACAAGTAGATTAACAAACGAAAACAAACATGATTCTAATAGGTCTTCTAAGCTCATGTGAGAAATTCATCATCTACTCCAACAAGAGTGATTACCTGTGTTCCAGTCCACGAGTCCAAGCAAATATTGAGGCAATACTGTTGGTACTCGTCTCCTGTCCCTTCTGATGTAGCCTAAAATGTCTAGTGGCAGTCCCATGAGCAGCCTCAGCCTCTAATGTTTTCCCATCAGAAGACAACTGTAGAAAAGAAACTACAGTACTATTTAGCAATCCTATAATAAAAGAAGATTAGGTACATCTATGCACCCTAGTGGTCCAAATCACAAGGTTGTGGCATTTGAGGCCATGGGTTCTACTCCCAACTCGCATTACTTAAATATAAGAAAATATGCAGCTCGTGCTAATTTGTAATATTGTTTCTTTATGCAATGGGTCCTACAGAGCAAAATATAACACGACGTACCAGCACAGAAGTCATCAAACCCAGAGAACCGAAACCTGAAACAAGCAATCATTAAGAAAAATAAATTGATAGGAAATAGGAAACATGGAAAATAATCATACTGTAAGCAAAGATGCTACTTATTATCACCATGTGGTTTCATGTAAGCACATCATCTCAATAATGGCACCATACTCGAGTTTGTAACAACAGGAGAAAACTTGTGCAAACCTTGGGCCAGGAAATCGCTCTGGACATCTCCATCATAGTTTTTGCAGGCCCAAACATACCCACCCTCACTTTTCACAGCATAGGCCACCATGTCGTCAATCAACCCATCTAGGGTTGAAGGAATACACAGCAACTATTCAGCTGGGATTTCCTTCCCCTCTCCCGGGCCTCCACTGTAGCGCCGCCGCCATGGCTGGCTGCCGGCCGCCGGCGCCTGCTTCCCCTCCCCTCTCCTCCTTTCCCCCGCTACCTTCCTATACCGCCGTCGGGGGTGGCTCTGCTGCGCCGCCGCTGCCGCCGCTGAGCGCGGCCGCCGCGCACGAGCCCGCCCTAGCCCTCGCGGCCAACGAAACCTAGCCCTAGCCCTAGCCCTAGCCCTAGCCCTCGAGCCTGTACGAGCTGAGGCCCTCGTAGTACTCCGGCGCGATCTCCTTCACCTTGTGCAGCCTGATGCCGGGGATCCTCGGGAAGTCGTGGTGCTCGTTGTGGAACCCCACGTGCCACGCCATCAGGTTCAGGGGCCCGTAGTACGAGTAGGTCTCCTGCTGGGGGTTGAAGACGTAGTGCTCCGAGATGAAGTGGCCCGCCATTGGGTGCATCCCGCCGCCCACGGACGTCAAGAGGATCAGATAGGCCAGCGATTTCCAGCCGTAGAGGTAGACCAGGGCGGCGTCCAGCGCGACCTGGATGGCGAGGTTGGTGAACTCCCACAGGCCGGGGGGCTTTGGCTTCACCAAGAGCGGCCTGAGCGCGTAGAAGAAGAGCTGGAGCACCACCCACACGGACTTGCTGATGGCGTTCCTGACGGCGTGCGCCTCGGCCTGGGTGGGGATGTCCATGTCGATGCCGTCCACGCCTTGGAACCGGTGGTGCTCCAGGTGGTACTTTTGGAACGTTATCGACATGGGGACGCCGATGGGGAGGTTTGCGAAGATGCCCAGCCAGCGGTTGAGGGATGGGGTTGTGAAGGCGAGGTTGTGGCTGAGCTCATGGATAGCAAGGAACAGGTTGTGGTTTAGAAAGGAGCCGAAGAAGTAGGCAACCGTCAGGAGCTTCAACCAGCTGGCGTCTCGGAGGAATGTCCCAGTCCACAGCTGAAGTGAAACAACCACAGAAATCTGCAGATAAAGTTGACATTGCCATCAGAAAAACATTATGGGTAAAACTCAACGCAAAAAGCTTCTATATTCATATACCATGAAATCCTACTGAATAGTTGGGACCATACTGTGTCATACAGATACGCACAGACAACTTCCCGTGCATCAAAACAAACCAAGCTAATACAGCCTATGGACAGGATGGCAGGCCCTCTGATTTTTGCAACAAGGGTCATGGGAGGCTGTTTGAAGTTGCCAGCTTCAATGGCCAGCACAAAGTTCAATGTCCAGCGCAATAGCTGTTGGTGAAAGGGATATACGAGCACCGGTTTTGCATGCAAATTTTCTTACAAGCAAGTAGAGAACAGGATACTCTGTTTCTAATAGCTGCAGAGCAATGATGCAGGGCATTGTAACTTAGTGAGTTTGTGTCTATGTACTTAGAAATTCAGATGGTACTGAAATATATAGATATGGATCTGAGGATTTTCTCATGTTCAAGTACTACCGAAGAAGTCTGAGTGGATTTGTACTTCTAGCAAATGACCTTCTACATAGAAAAAAAGGAAATCTGCTTTCCTTCCTTGAATGCTTCGTGTGGTTGTTGTCAAAGTCTCACTATGAGACCGCACCAGAGATATGTTGCATCTTAAGGTTGGGTTAAAAGATGTACTGTGCCCAATTGGTAATGCAAACCAGAAGGTGCAACAGGCTTAGCAGCCAGATATATCGATGGCCAAAGTAGTTGGGGTTTATCATTCAAGGAAAGAGTAGTTAGGTCTTTACAAAAATATAATACCTACCCAATTTCCTTTCGGCGCTCACATTCATCAAATAAGTAAAAAGGAAGAAACTACTGGAGTGGAAGTGTAAAACTGTAGGTAAGCAGAGATTAGAGTCAGAGATTGCTTGACAGAGTGCATCTTTATCATTTCTTAGTAGCTCCTGATGTCATAATCTTTGATTTAAAGGCATAGGTTTAATGTGTGCCTTGAAACGAAGTGCCCGGTAGCATATCAGAAGAAGCAACTACCATTTTAGGCATGAAAGATAATGGTGGAAGCGTGGAACTGATCCAGGGGCCCAGGGCCAACAAGAAAGGTTGGGCAGAACTTTCAAGCTGATAAAGTTCCAGGTTATGGCGCCTAAACAAAAACAATTAGGCTCTTTATTGCTGGATAAGACAGTTTGATGGAAGAAAGTCGCTTTAATGTATTGCTTAATTGCTAGTTTATCCGTGTTTCACCACAACACCCAAGCTTAACAGTTCCAAGCGCATCAAATTTGCAGGCTGAGGACAAGGGTAACAACAATACCCAGCAAGCAATTGACACAAGAAAATAGAATAGCGCGAACAAGTACTCCCCCTACTGAAATCTTTCATTTAACAATTAGTATAATTGCAATCACTTTGTCGTAGTGGAGATTACTTCCCCTACTGAAACAGTAAAGAACCGTGCACTGATTATGAAGCCAGCTTTTGCACACCACCGCAAACGCCAAACATCGTAGAAGAAACGACACGAATTGTACTTTCCGGCCAGCTCAATCCCCAATTCCCCATTGCACGCACAAAAGCAGGCGGGAGAGAAAAAACAACAGAGAAGCAGATCACGGCACCTTGAGGAAAGCCAACGGATCCGTTTCCTCAACGGATCCGGGCCGAAGAGCTCCTTGATCTGCGGGTACTTGGCCAGGATCTCCCGGCGGCGCGACGCGTGCGGCTCGTCCGTGTACGACCAGAAGAAGTCCGTCGCCATCACCCCTTCGTCCGCCTACAGCTCCGCCCCCATTGCTCCCTCCCTCGCTCCTTCCCTCTCTCTGGCGCCCGTGAATGGCGGCGGTTCGCGGGGGACGCAGCGGCAATGGCACGGGGTGGTGGCGCCCCAATGCGGGTGGGTAGATTCGTCGCCTCCTCTTCCCACGGGCGGTTCACGGGCGGCGTGAATCCTGTGTGCTATCTTTTTTGATGAAAGTATCTCCCACTCCCGGCTATGGGGTGGGTGCAGCCGTGCAGCGGCGGAGGGAGGGGGAGATTTGTCTATTTCAGGGAATCCGGTGGCGACGAGCATGAACGTGCCCTGGCTGGAAGACAACGTGACGCGCGGCCGCGGGTGGCGTGAAGCTGGCATTGGTGGGGTCGGCATGTCATTGACAGCGATGGCCGTGGCTCAGGGCCTGTGCTGAGGTCGGATCTACATTTGGGCCATGTGAGGCCCAGGAAGAAAAGGAAATCGTCACGGGCCTTGTGGAGTGTGGACCGCATTAGTTCGACTTTAACATATTAAGTGTGTCTAAAAAACATATCAAGTGGGAGTGCTTTCTCGGAGGGCAGGCAAAAAAAGGTCTAGGGAATATGCGATCCACAACTAGGTCTTGCAAAACAGAATAGCTTGTGAATCTCACATGAGCTATGCTATCCACTCATTTGGCTCGATTAATACAATAATAGTGACTCCTGTTCGTTTGGCTGGTGGTTGATGCTGATTTATGCGGAGAGAAAAATATTGATGACTGATGTTGATTCGTTGTGAGAGAAAAATAATGCTGGCTAGTGGTTGACCAAGCGAACAGGCTGTCAGCCTCGAGTTTATTAGTATTGTGGTATCGTCATTATATTTCCGAATAGATTAGCAAATCAAATCTTCTTTGGAGTCTCGAGGCATCTATGTTAGTTGTATTCTGTCGATCAATGTTGGTGATTTTCATAATGTCATTATGCGTGTCCACTGTAGAAACGGTAAAACATTGCTTAAACAATGGCATAGTAACATTACATCTAGTCTTGACACTAATGTAGGGCTATATTCATGTCGGACAAATGATGAACTGTATTCGCTTTGCAAGCCACCAATCAGTTAGGGCTGCTAATTCCTAAACGAACGGAGCCAACTCATCGTCACCTCGCGTGGCTGGTTAGCCGTATTTAGGCCCTGATTGGTTTGGAGGGGCTCATTTTAAGCCCCATAAACCATATGGACAGGCTTACAATAAGCTTTAAGAAGTGTGTAGTTCTTTAAACTCACATAGTAGAAAATGGGGTGATTTTTGAGGGGATTATGTAAAATAAGCCTTAAAAGCACACATCTCTAGGGCTTATTGTAAGCCTCTCCCAACCTAACATGCCCTCAGTCCTCACCCTAGTGCAGAAGAGTTGCCATTGTTCATATACCGAGTTCCTGACCAGGTCCTCAGCAATGTTGCCATTGCCGGTGCACATCCCTTTTCAGTTCCATGCATTTTTCTCCTTGGAAGAGGGGTGTGTTTAGTTGTAAAAATGTTTGAGTAAAATTTGGTCGAAAAGTCACATCGGACAGTGTAGCGCACTGTAGCACTTTTCGTTTGTTTGTGATAATCGTTGTCCTACCATGACCTAACTAGACTCAAAAGATTCGTCTCATCGTGTATATCCACGTTTAGTGTTCCATGTATGAGGAGAGAGATTTGATGTGATGAGTGAAAAGTGAAGTTTGGAGAGAGAATTTTTGACTTCGGGGTGGAAAAACGTAGAAAAGTGAAAACTGTCTTTCACTGACATGGCGGATTGGCAGCAAGAGATGGACATGCCAACAGTCTGACATTCACTTTGATGTCTGAACGACACACACTCATTCCTCATTGCGGACAGATAAGATCCTGACATTGTCACGAACACTGCATCTCAATCAGGGCAAACACAAAACAGAAACACCAGAAGAAACACACACGAGCGAACAAGATGCCATGACCCACGAGGGATGATCCAAAACCCTCACGGTCCAGCCAGCTTCCACATAGGATTCTTGGCCTCCAGGACCGAAGCCGAGCAAGCAGGGCAAGCAGCGAACGCTCTGTCTCCTTGGGAGACGGCGGCTGCTTGCTCCCTGCCTGGGGAGCCCAGCTCCTGAACTCTACACACAGCCCAAAACTACACACGTCTGATGTTGTGATGCATACCAGTATGCATTAGCATACACTTACACTAGCTATACTATACTACGATCAGGCCAAGCTGCCTGCCTGCATACAGAAAAACACACACAGCGGATCCATCAAATATAAGAATAGGGTTCCTGCCTGGCTGCCTGCCAAGTGGGCCACCAGCCTTTGCGGGCCCACAAGGCAGTGTCCGGGGCCGATAAAACGTGGCCCCCCGGGCGCCGCGCGGCTTCTAGAGAGACGGCTCGAAGTTGAGGCGGGAGGTGTAGGTGGCCTTGGGCGTCCAGTTCCTGGGGACGACGTCGCGGGCCGTGAGCGTCTTCTTGGTGGACAGCGTGGTCAGCCTCACGGAGAAGGGCCCCACCAGCGGGCCCCGCACCAGGCACCACGTGGCACCCCACACGTGCTTCATGTCCAGCCACTCCACCGAGTTAGCCTGCAAGCATGGCAAATTGGCAAGGTGAATGTAAACAACAGTAGTCTCTGCAGTCAGCAGCTGTAGATCGACCTGCAGTATCTCTGCATTATTCAGCTCGAGTTGTTACTGTAAACCCACTAGGCAAAGCACGTAGCATCTGATGAAGCTTTACAAGGCAACAAAAAGCAACAGCATGGAATCCCTTGGCATCTTTGGATTCCCCAGCCCACAGGGCCACACGAGCCCACGAGCTGTCGGACTTAACGACCACGGTGAAAGCACTCACAAGTGCAACGCAAAAGCAGGCAGGCGTGAGAGACCATCGGATTCTTTAGTCTCTGGGGTCGTCTTAAGCAGGGAGACTGAGCTGAAGAAAGAAACAGCATCATGGGGGCAGGCACAGGGCAGTCAGGCAGTGGATTACAGCTTACCGGAGCAAGGCGAGCGAGTGAGAGTATTCGATGCAACAGCATCGGCGGCCAGGGTTCACGTGCTGCTTTCCCAACACATTCAGAACGGGAATCATTCGGCAAAGAGGGATCATGCATGGGTATATGTCTTTATGCAAAGCTTTGACTAGGGTTTGTAGTGGTAGACACCGCAAGAAAGTGGTAGCACTAACACGCCTTCTTGTCTGGTCACGCGTGGCTGGTTTTCCCTGTTCGAGATAAGGTGTTACCTTTTGCTGCGTGTAAACCTTAGATTTGGCAAACAATGGGAAGAGATTTTAACTGCCAGGTCTTTTGGTTGGCCTCACTTCTTCAAGCTGGTCTACAAGGACAGGAGAGAGGCCAAGCAACAGTGGCAATGCTGGAGAGTGTAGAGACCGAAAACAAGCGACACTGCAGCACGCTTGTCTCCAACATGCTCGGTAAGGCAAGGCCCTCTCTTCGTCTGGTGCATCTCGAGGCATGGCCCTAGCACTAAAGGTTGTTAAGGACAAGAGATAGGCTCCTTTTCCCAATCGCTTTGTTGTGTGTAGTGCAGCCAAGGTAAGGGTAAGGGAAAAGGGGCGTGCAAGAAAGAGTAGACGTCAAGAAGCGTGCTAGGGTATGTAGTGAGGTCTGAAACTCTGAATCTGAAGAAGGAAAATGGCATGGAAGGATTCGGGTCGGTTACCTGCTTTATCTGCATGGATCCAATGTCGCCTTCGCCGTCCTCGAACTCGACGAGCAGCGAGAGCCAGAAGTTGGTAGAGCCCTCGTTCACACGGAACGCTATGTTCTTCCCGCCGTACTTGCAGGCCGTCCTGGCGTATTCACAAGCAAACGACACCGGCACCGGTCAGTTTCTGACAGAAAACGAAACAGAGAATCTCTCACTGCTAGATAACTGAGCTAATCGCTTGTTTGTGCTAGCATTAGGTTGATTCCTCTGGTCAGACACGATCGGTTGATCGCAGAAGAATTGAGACCAGAGATTAACAAGGGTCCATGGACGTGCTCACGACTGAGTGACTAAATGCCACTCTGACCGAGTTACGTCAGGCAGAGGCATGTTTAACACAGCGGCAAATCTCAGACTGACAGACACAGCTGGCCTGCATTCCCTCACATTTAACCCTGAACAATTAAATTCAGGATCATAGTACTGCTCCTACAGAGGAAATCAATGGCACCACTGTCCAGCCCAGCGATGTTTTCCGACGTCAAGTGCCCATTCTTCAGCACGACATCACGGTTACGAGACACTGTTTCTAGTCTACCTGTGCACTGAACACAGCGATGCAGCAGCCGATTCTGAACTGACGAAGTATTCAGAGAGCAAGCGGTATGGTATGCACCAACAAAACAAACAGGGCCGGGGACGGGGACGGGGACGCGCGGCTCACCACTCACCTCCTGTAGACGACGTTGAGCTGGCCGCGGTCGCGCAGGCGGCCGCCGGCGCCGGCGACGGCCATCCGGCTGAAGGCGGCGCCGCTGAGGTCGAAGTGGGTGCGGCCGAAGGCGCAGAGCCCGCCGGGGCACTCGTCGGTGACGATGACCGTGACGGCGCGGCGCGAGCAGATGCCCCGGTCAAGGCACTTGACCTTGTAGCAGGCGCCGCAGCCCTCGCCGTCCTTGAACAGCACCGGGCTCACCGACCCCACCCGCGCCTTCATCGGCACCACGTCCACCAGCGTCCCGTACCCGCACGCGCCGCCTGCAAGAACAATTTTTTTAATTTAAAATCCGGATGGTTTAGTATGTAACTGCTGCCATTAGGACCCAACGGAACACAAGCGTCCAATGCTAATCACAGTGTCATGTCAGTGGCAGAAAAATACACCGTGTTACGGAGGGGAACAGCCGTCGTGGGGGCAAGTTGCCGTGAACAGAGGCAGCCGGCGATGGACATTGGACAAGTCGCGGGATCACGGGTGCGGCATGCACTGTTCCGTTGTGGGACGGGTCAACAGGACGACAAAACTGAAGGTCATCTACTGCACGGCGTAGTACTACCGGTGGACTCCAGGACAGTGTAAATGATGGCAGTAATAACCGAGGTCAGGGTATTGCTGCGTCGCCGGATTAACTTCCACTGACGGTAGAATGAAAGGTTACCACTACCAGGCAGTGTCGGTGGTGACTGGCAGTGCCATGACTGGGAGTGCAATGCTGCATTTAATCGCGAGGATTTCAGCACCGTACCGGGACTGCATGGGGGCTGTTGGGAGGTTGCCGGCTTGCCGCCGGAGACGAAGCGGCCGGCGGCAGCGCGGCGCGAATCGTAAAGCGAGGGGGACGCATGGACGCTTGACACGTGTACCGGGGCGCCTGCGCGGGGCCCACCGGAATTCGCTCCGCGATTCATGGGATCCCCAGAGGTCCCCGCCAAAAATAAAATGTCGCAACGGGAGGAATTATTCGTCTTCTTTTACTACTCGTGTATACCCAAAGAAAAAGCTTTAATTCTACCGGCTGATGCTAATCTGACGGCCAGCGCTGAATAATCAACTCACTGAACAAATTAAGAAAGACAAAGTGGGGGGTGTTACTGTAGTGAGTGTATAGCACTCTCCGAAGCACTGGCTCCGGAGTAGTAGTATTTTGCTGGTATGGCTACGGTATGCTACTGTACTATGCTCAGATGAGAGAATGCTCACCGTCGCTGCCGTCGCCCATGGCCTCGCCGTACCACGTCGCGGTGGCCGGCCGCCACTCCATGTCCAGGCCCGCCGCCGCCTTCCCCGCTGCGGCCGGTTCCCCGCCGCCGAAGCGCAATGCGGCGGAGGCGGGAGGCGCCGGCAGGAGAATGCAGAGCAGGAGGAAGAATGCGAGGGAGCTCGAGGAAGCCATGGAGGGGTATGGTTGGTGTTGTTTCCTCGCCCGTGCCCCTTCTCCTCCCCTGTGCTGCGCCCTGCCCTGCCCTTGCTGGAGCTAGTCTGGGGTTGGACTGGACTGCGGCTGCTGGGAGAGGGGGCGGTAGTGGTACTTGGTAGGCTCCTTTTGGGGGCTCGCTCTTTTATGGCTTCGAGAAATCCCCAGCCCCAATGCTCAGTCAGAGGCTCTCTCTCAGAGCTGTGTGAGAGGCTGGCTTTGCTAGAGCTAGCCAGCTGCTCTGTAGTCTGTACAAATGGCAACACGGGCAGGCAGGGCAACGAGGGAGTGGTGGTGCACTGGAATGGTGGCCTGAAGGTGAAAGGTGAAACCGTGAAAGACATCAGTAGTAATAAGCAGTGTGCTGTTTGAGGTCCAACTCTGTCCAAGTGACCAGTGTGTTGAATGTTTGGTGGCGAGTGGAGGTGGAGCCATCCTTGCTCTCTCTGACTCTCTCTCCCTGACAGGTGGGCGTAACCGCGCGGGAGGGGTCAAAGCAAAAGGGGACGGAGCAACAGGACTACTGTACAACCAGATCGTGATCGTGCTCGTGCAGGTAGGAGGATGTTGGTTTAGTTCTCGTTGTGCATGGTTAAGCACGTAAACTAAGCTGCAATTTCCAAGCATGGCCGATTGGCCATTCTTGTTTTCTCATCCCCCGGCCCTTTTGCCGCGCGCCTGGCCCTCGCTCCGTGCCCCCCACGGCCCCACCCCATGCTCGCAGTCGCAGTCCTGCGGGGAACGTGAATTCCTCGGGGCTCGGAAGACCGTTGACGCTGGCGTCCGCCGCCGCGTTGGCAGGCAGTCAGGCACTGCCCCGGCTCGCTTGACCGTTGCCGTCGCACGGTGACAAAAGCGAGTGCGTACTACGTAGGCAGCGCACGGGCACCGGGGAGTCCGGGACACCGGAGGCGAAGGGAATGCGCACCTACCAGCTCTAACGGAAACCCTCCTAGCCCCAGATTGCGAGTCACGTGCGTGCGCTCCACGGATCGAACCCTCCAGGGATCAGATCCATCTGGGATCTGAGTATCTGACCACCGGCGCCGGCGAAGAAACCACTCGTCGGTGTTAGGCGCAGGGTGCATATATACATCGTGTTTTGCTGTTGCAAGGCACCAGTACCGTTCAATTGCGTTGCACACTGCTTGCTCTGCTGTTTTAGTCGCACCTCACTCAAATACTCAATCACCCATGGCCCGTGCTGTTGCGCACTGCGCACGACTAAAAAAGATGCGTACTGAAGCTGCGGGTAGATCGACCGGCTCCGGCGGCTGCGCGCTTGCCGTCGCGTCCGCCAACGGCACCATAGTGAGGTCGTCGTCGCCTCGGCTGCCCGTCGCGGGAGCGGGCGGCGCTGGGAGGCTCGAGGAGGAATAGGATGAGGCCGGCGGCCTGCTGCGGGTGGTGCGGGAAAGAGACGCCGGCGGCGAGTGCGGCGCGGTGAGGAGCCGTCGGCGGCTTACGGGCGGCGCGAGGAGGCTTCAGGAGCAATTTCGGAAGCGAAGGCATTGTGGCGGATTGACACGTTTTGATAATGTCAAAACAGCGAAGCCCTTTTCCATGATGGCATGGCATGGATCATGGTTGCACGGTGGTCGATGGTCAAAGGGCAGTTGGAGACCGTTCCATAGGAAAGCACACGGTGCGGCCACGACAAACAGACAGACACGACACGAGCGAGCGAGCGAGGCTTTCATGCTTGGGTGGCATGGGGGGCGGACCTGCACCTAAGGACACCCGGGCCATGGCCATAGTCGTGGCCCACTAATCTCCACTACCCCATCTTAGTTTTAGCCCAGAAACAAAAGGCCCAATCCGGTTGACTAGGGCAAAGCAGCGGCCCAGCCCGACAGACCCACACCGCCCTCTCCCGTGGCCGTCGCTTCCGTTCACGAGTCGCGGCGGCCGATAGGTGCCACCGCCGCCTCTTGGTTCGCCGGCCGCCGGCTGCCATAGGATTAGCTACGCTCCCTCACAGATCGCCGGCGACGCCATTGGATTAGCTGCGCTTGCCACCGAACCTAGCCACACCATCCGCGGCTTCGCGCGAGCCAGCTTCGGCGGACACGAGTGTACCCGCCGGCCGCCGGAGCCAACGTCTCCCTGTTCCCGATATCTAGACACCTCCCTGATTCTGGCCAGCCGCCGCGCTCCGTCACCGCAGCCAGGAGTGGCCCACCGTCCGACGCCTATCCTCGCCCCGTCCATCGACTCCAGCTACTCACCTCGCCCGGACGCAGCCAGCCCCTCGCCGTCCGCCAGGCGTCGCTCCGGTCTGCCCTCGTCTGCGGAGGCCCGGGGTTTTAGCAGGTTTCCGGATTGCTATTCTGTTCCGCCCTATTCTGTTATTATCCCCAAGATATTGGAGTTTGTGACTGCAATTTGCAAAATCCGGTTTGCCACCATGGTCACAGGCGCACTGCTTGGTTGCAATTTAGCATTAGTTTGATTCACTTCGGTTGCAAACCAGCTCAGTTTTCATCTTCCATGAATTAGCACTAGGTACACTCTATTTATGGATTGGTCACTGGAAAGCAAATGATATTGAAAACATAATACTGAGCTGCCGATACTGATACTAGAAAGCTATGTCTTTCTTCTTACTTGTTCTATGTAACCGATCTAGTTTCCGGCCTGCTCAATAGGACTGAATAGTTGTCTGGGTGGTCCAATTAGAGATGTCAGATTCACATGAGAAAGATAAGCAAATTGAAGAGGAAGAGGAGGTGGAAGAAGAAGAGTATGTCTTGCTAGAGCTGGGAGATTGTCTTTATTCAGACATAAAGCCAGGTGCCCAGTTTGTACTCTCTGTAAGTCAGTTCTTCTCTCAATCTACAAGTTTATGCAAACCTTGTACGGTTCTTTGGTCATTCATATCTTGGCTCATATTCTCAAAAAAAAGAAAAAAAAACTTGGCTCATATTGACCTCTGGATTTTTTTTGTTTGTCAGCTTTACTTTACATTACTAAGTTCTGTGAAATCATGTTTTTCAGGGGTTGGATACACTGACTCCCTCCCTGACAGTAGGTGATGGTCTGAAGATGGTAAGTAATGTTCTACTCTTGCAGGTGTACCTGCTACCTTTGATGAATGATGCCTTTTATTGTCTGCACTCTACCATCCCTCTGTATTGAGTAAGATTGTAAGATGTGCTGTGGCCTGTGGATGTGCTAGCTGTATGAGGTGTTAATGAGTTATTTGCACGTTCATAACAATACAATCAAATTTATCAGCTTCAAACTTTAGAAAACTTGTTTATTCCAGATTGCTTTTATTGCTAGTCTACCAAATCAAAATCAGTTACCTGTCCGAGTTCATTTGTTGGAGATTGACTATGGAGTACTTGTTCATGGAGACCAAAAATTCGTAATTGTACTTGTGCCTTAGAAAATTTCAATTGGACACGATGGAAACAAGATGTGTTCGAAACCCATAAGTTATGTATGCTTCTGTTAGTACCAAAACACATTACTTCTTTTGCTGATTCTTTCATTGATGCTGGCAACTTATCCTGTTAGGCTGTATTCGTATTTTTCATATTTCCAATTCTTACCTTCACTCTTCATGCACTAATTCGCTTACCGAGTGTGCTTGTACTAATGACATTGTTTAATGTCAGATTGGAGAATACGAAGAAACTGTTGGCACTTGCTATTTATTCTCAGAAAGTGGTAAGTAGCACTGAAACTACCGTTCCTCTTCTAATATATGGCAAGTTCTTCACGGATTGTTAAATTTCCCAGAAATGGATCTGATGCCGTGCGCTCTTGTTTCCTAAAGTTTCAGTTGTTTATTTCATGTGAGATGGCTTGGTTTGCACTTAATGCACCCTGTTTATATCGGTATATGATCCAACCAGTGAATATAATTTTCATGTGTATGCACTGACTGTCAGTCACACAATATGTAATGTCAACTCATGCAGTTCTTTGGGAACCTCATTTGTGGTCTGAGAAACTCCATTGTTTGACCTAATGCATTCTTCGCAGTAGATCCATTCACTGTTTTCCTCTTCTGTTGTCAGAAACTGAACCAAAACCTCCTAGTGATGAGACCACACCTTCTGAAGAAAACACGGACAAACCAGCGAGCAGCAGCAAGGAAGCTCCATCGAAGGAGGTGAATCATCTTGCCAGCGTTCAAAAGATCCTCAAATTTCGGCCAATCAATGCTGAGGATCAGCCGCGCAGAGCATATCAGCATGAGGACGAGGAAGTCTGAAACAAAAACTTGTATGTAGCTGCCATTTTCTTCGTCAATGCCGCCAGTGTAGAGTAAGGTAGTCCATTGAACCCCCCCAAACTGGATTGTACACTTGCTGAGTTCATCTACTGGATAGCAGCCAGCTGATCAATATATTTGCGGTGTCATATCGGTTTGTTGGTCCTTATTGTTTCTCTCTAAGCACTCTAACGTGCAACTTATCATATCATATGCATCGTGGCAAACAAATCTCTAGGTATCGAGATTCATGCAGTGCTGAACTATATTTAAGAAGGCCCTGGGAGCTTGAAAAGTCTAGAATGCCATCCTGTACTTCTGTTGAAAGCCACGGCCATCTCCTATACTTTTGTGCCACTATCTATTATTCTACAGTATTAATCTAAAGTTCTAAACCGTCCTCAAGGGTTACCAAACGGATCTGAGTTTCTGAAGCCTATGCATCTGATGGCAAAGTCGCAAGCTGTACCCGTGCCACTTGCAGGCATAGAATAAGAAAAACGAAGGCGTCTGCCGTGAACATGGAGGCGACTCTAAAATAAGCTCAAGAGGTCCTTGAGTAACCATTCTTTGGCGATGAGCCGGAGCAAGCAGACGCTAAAGCCAGGCGTGCATTTGGAGCCCTGGCATTAGATCTGAAGAGGAAGAGGAGATCATAATATGCAGGTCTCGGCAACACAACACAGTAGCCATCGGCGGTAGCTTTTGTGCCGTCCCCTGTTTCTGTCTGTCTCTCACGCAGTCAGCGGATGGAGTCAGTGAAGATGAGGCTGGCAACGGCGACGAAGCGGGAGTACAGGAGGATGGAGCTCGGCGAGGACGGGGAGGAGCTGGACGAGGCGGAGTGGCTGCACCGCGCCGAGGCGCAGAGCCAGCGGCGCCGGCGTGGCCAGCGCTACGCCTTCAGCTGCGCGCTCTTCGCGTCCCTCAACGGCGTCCTCCTTGGCTACGGTCAGTCCGTGCTGCTTCTAGCTTCCCGCTTCCTCCTCTTTTGCAGTTTGCATGGACTACTGTTTTTTTTTTAGACCTGCATGGACTACCATTGCAATGATCGATACTCCTGTTCTTCTGCTTCTCCCCTGGGACAACTACCGGGAGGAACGGCGTGCAGTTTTTGCACGATGGGATTGAGTGAACAGATGACACAGCGTCTGTTTTTGGCGGATTCTTTGGTTTTGGACTTTTGGTAGATAGCATATACTTGCTGCAAATCATCCGTTGAGAAGATGATGTCTGGTGTGGTAATCTGTGGACTCAAGACTATGAGGGCACATTGTTTGGTTTGTGGCCAAAATTTTTGGCACATTTAACCAATTTTCGCCACAATTTATTTGGATGTTAGATAAAATTTGAGTTGTTGTCATCTCCTTCGATCGGCCACTTAGTTTACTTTCGTCAGTTCGTGGCCAAAGTTGGCCAAAACGAGGGCCATCAATTCAGTGGCCAAAATTTAAATTGTCTACTCGGTGAAACTTTGGTATCAATGGTTCAAATTCGCAGTCGGCGCGACCAAACTCTCGACTGGTCGCAGGAGTTCAGGTGTAGGCGCATAGCAGGGTCTAAACGACAAAACTCCAGAGTCCGGACAGATGGCCGGTTGCTTGACTTGTTCCACGCCAAGAGCGTTGCTGGTGCTAACAACAAAGTATTTAAGAAAACAGTAGCCAGAGCCCAGAGCAGACCAAACTATCTACGTAGTATATAAAAAAGAAAATAAAAAAAGGAAGGTAGCTTGAACAAGCTGTGATGCCGTCCATGTTCGGCAAATTCAGGCGAGGGCGAAGTTTCTGACGAGAATTCTGAAGGACAATGGAATGGGGACATCTACCGTCATGATGGGGACCAGGGAGCTTTCTGATATTTTTCCGCTCGTACTCGAGGATTGATTAGTCCAAACCACCGTGGTTTGCTTAAGCTCGTATGAAAGTGACACCCTCAGAAGAAGACATCCAAAAGGATATTAGCACTTTAGAGTGGTTAACTTCTATCGAGGACAAAATACACAAACCCTAAACTACTATACCAGTTTTATTCGTCACACCAGCTTTTCACCGGGCTATCTTGCATTCTTCTCATGCCACACCCGGTAGATTTTAGGCCGCTAAAATATCTCATTTTTCCACAATCATGAAGCTAATCTTACTTGTAACCTAGTCCCAATGGAATAGTCTCACCCCTGCCAGGAAAAACGGGGTAGGTCAGAGCACGGCGTCTGGTCCAAGTCCTGCTTCCAACATTATTTTCCATGTCAAAACGAGTACTTGACCTGGACAAAAATCAAAATCACCGAAATGCCAAGAACAGCCTCAAAAGATCTTGAATTACAGATTCAGCCCTGCTAGTCTAATGCATTTTACATGAAAGGGTTTTTTGGGAAGGATTTGTAGTCCTTGAGGATTTCTTCGATAAGAAATGGAAACCATCGTCACCTACCAAAGAAACAGGCAAAACGGGAGAGCGAAACGGAGCAAGAACACCACATCGACATCTCCCACTTTCCTCGGACCTCGGGCTCCATTGGATTCGGGGAGCTCGGGGCGCCTGCCGCTGATGATCTCCGAATCGAGCACCAATCCGCGGCGAGGAAACTCCACCGGGTAACTGGGGGCACGGAGCGAGGCCATGGCGGATGCCGGCGCGGCGGCCAATGGCGGCAGGAACAAGTACGCGGTTCTTGATCGGAGCGAGGAGCAGGAGCCGGAGCTGGACGCGCGAAGAAGGCCGCCGGTGCCCGAGAGCGAGAGGAGGAGAAGGGAGCGGTTTGTGTACGCCTGCGCGATCTTCGCCTCGCTCAACGCCATCCTCCTTGGCTACGGTGAGTGCTTGCAATGACGTGGTGCGCTAGGGATTCGATCTTAGGGGAAAAAATGCTGCTTTTTTTCCTTCCCAAAACAAAATTCCGCGCCCGTCAATAGAACCGTAGCATGATTCCGACAGTGATAGCAGTTTGCAATTTGTCGGAAACGCTTTTCATGCGTTCCACGAGAATACCCTGATTCATTGTGTACGCTACTAGCAGCAGGTGGGCAACCTTTGTAGATTCTTGGCAACTTTCACATGACCCGAGTCCTCGAAATTTTCTTTTCCTTGATGTTCTACAAGTTGGATTTTGGTAGCTCCCTGTCTGATTGTGCAAATCAGCGTTTGGAACAGAAGGTCTACCATGACTGCTGACAATTAACCTTCTCACAAATGAATTATTCTTCCTGTGTAATTGGCCGCAGGAACAAGTAACATTTTTGTAATCCGAGTTTCCTGTTTTATCTGCAGATGTTGGTGTCATGAGTGGTTGCATCATCTACATGCAGAAAGATCTCCATATAACCGAGTTTCAGCAAGAAATCCTAGTAGGCTGTCTGAGCGTGGTCTCACTCTTGGGAAGCCTATCAGGGGGACGAACATCTGATGCAATTGGCAGGAAATGGACAATGGGCCTTGGTGCAATTGTGTTCCAGTTAGGCGCAGCCATCATGACGTTTGCTCCATCATTCACTGTGCTTATGATCGGGAGGCTCATAGCTGGAGTAGGCATTGGCTTTGGTGCCATGGTATCTGGAGTGTACATTGCTGAGATCTCCCCTGCGGGTGCCCGTGGGACTCTCACATCCCTTCCTGAGATATGCATCAATCTTGGGATCCTCCTCGGCTATGTTTCCAATTATGCCTTTTCGGGCTTTTCTGAGCACATCAATTGGAGGATTATGCTTGGTGTTGGTATCCTTCCATCTATCTTCATTGGCTTTGCACTTTTCGTGATCCCAGAGTCCCCTAGGTGGTTGATGATGGAGAAGAGGGTTTCAGAAGCCAGGGCAGTGCTGCTACAGATAAGTGAGTCTGAAGCTGAAGTCGAAGAACGGCTGGCTGAGATCGAGGAAGCTGCAGGTATTATGAGATCAATGAAATCCGAGGAGAAGGAAGTGTGGAGAGAGCTTCTGAACCCTTCTCCCGCTGTTCGTCGGATGCTGTATGCTGGCTGTGGTATTCAATTATTCCAACAGATTACTGGTATTGATGCTACTGTCTATTACAGCCCAACAATTTTCAAGGATGCTGGGATCAAGTCTGATCAGGAGCTTCTTGCTGCGACCGTCGCTGTGGGTTTCACCAAGACAGTGTTCATCTTGGTTGCAATTTTCCTCATTGATAAAGTTGGCCGGAAGCCACTTCTTTATGTCAGCACCATTGGCATGACTGCATGCTTGTTTCTCTTGGGGGTGGCACTTACATTGCAAAAGCACGCCATGGGGCTTATGTCTCCACATGTTGGGATCGATCTAGCAATTTTTGCAGTTTGTGGGAATGTGGCATTCTTTTCAATTGGCATGGGACCAATATGTTGGGTCTTGTCATCGGAGGTATATCCTTTAAGATTACGAGCTCAAGGATCAGCACTTGGTCAAGTAGGCGGTAGAGTGAGCAGTGGTTTGGTTTCAATGTCATTCCTTTCTATGGCCCGTGCTATATCAGTGGCAGGAACCTTCTTCGTCTTCGCTGCAATATCAACTATCTCTGTACTGTTTGTGTACTCCTGTGTGCCAGAAACAAAAGGGAAAACACTGGAGCAGATTGAGATGATGTTCGAAAGCGGGGATGAATGGAGAGGAGGTGAAATTGAGCTTGAGGATACACAGCATTTAATACCGAGTAACACGAAATCTGTACCTCTTGGTTGATATCCATATTAACAAGAAGTCTGTAGCTCCATCTTTCAATGACAAGCCAACCTCATCCCGTTTTCATCTCCTGCTGGATTCGAACTTCAGTTTAAAAAATGATCAGGCTGCAGTGAACCACGACCAATTTTGAGGACACAGAAGGGCATTGGCACTTGTAGGCATAGGTGACAGTAGATTGATTATGTTGTTAGTCTAAAAGGTCCCTCATATTGTTATGGCCAAAATGGGAGATGGTCGACGTGTATGATGTTTACAACTGGTGTATCTTCCACAAAAGAATATACTTGCTACAAAATCTTTCTACAAATCCCATACACTACAATGAAGTGTTGTTCCTCGCAAAAAATATTTGCAGGATAGTCTACGCATTGAATTCGATATTCGAACCCGTTCAAACCATGACATGTTAAGACACATCTTCAGAGTGAATATACGAGTAAATATTGGTGTTATTCTGTTTATTTTTTGGGGGAAAAAACACCAATATTGAATAAACGTATAGTTAAGGAAAGTGTTGACGCTTTTTCTGGCCAACACACGCGAGCGCCGAATCGCGCAAACGAAGGAACGATGAACTCGCCGCAGCTCCACCCAAACCGGTAAGACCGGTTTAGGGATCCGGTCAGACCGGTTTCCCTCGGGAGCTTCGGGATGACCTAGAATCACCACCTCGGGAGGGACCCCGTCGGAGATGGCGCGCCTAGGGTTGCTCTGAGATCGGTCAGGCCACTCAGAACCTCCTTGAACGCCGTAGAGACAAGCAAGGAAAGCAAAGGGGTTGGAAAAGCTAGGGTTTGGAGATAAAAAGTAGAAAATATATTGATTGATCGATTGGATGATAACTCTCAACCGGCCACGGCCCTTTATATTTATAGGGTGGGGAGGTCTTACCCCGCAAGGAATCCTTTTACAATTTGGAACCAACTAGGACTCCTAACTCTACTCCAACTCGGACTGAAACCGGTCAGACCGCTTTGGCAAACCGGTCAGACCGGTTTGGCTGTTGCCAGATTGGCTACAGGGAAACCGGTCTGACCGCTTCCTGAGGTCGGTCTGACCGGTTTGCGTGGCTTGCCAATTTTGGGTGCGAACACATGCCCCCCTGTTTTCTAGTAAATTTTATGCACTAGAAAACATACTAAAGCCAATATTACAGACTTTACTGGCTATTTTTATCCTAAGGGCGATTTTTAACATAAATCGGCCATGTTTCTATCAAGCATTTTGCCAAACACTTGGATGAAATTTTTTCAAATACCTCCCGTTGAGAGCTCTAGGCAATTGCTGTCCTTGCAATGTCTCCACTATGTAAGAATTTCCTGAGCAAACCTTCATAATCTTGAAAGGACCCTCCCAACTTGGAGACCACTTACCAAACTTGTTGCTTTTCAATCCAATGGGCAAAATTGTTTTCCAAACCAAATCACCTACTTGAAAAGACTTGAATTTCACTTTCTTGTTGTATGCTCTCGCCATTCGTCTCTTATCCTTTTCAATCTCTTCTAAAGCTTCCAAACGCTTGTCGGCCACTTCATCAATATTGTCCATCATCAAAGCATAATATGTATCAACATCAAGATTATTTTGCTTTGCAAGTCTATAAGCACCAAGATTCACCTCTACAGGTAAAACGGCTTCTTGACCATACACAAGCTCAAACGGAGTAACTTTAGTGGCACCATGTTTAGAAATATGATGAGCCCATAAAGCTTCAGATAATACCTCATGCCACCTTTTAGGATGATCTTCTATCTTTTTCTTGATGAGCTTTATCAAAGTCTTATTGCTAGATTCTGCTTGACCATTGGCTTGAGCATAATATGGAGATGAATTGATAAGTTTAATACCATAGGAATTGACAAATTCACGCACCTCTTTAGATATGAATGAAGTCCATTGATCCGTAGTCAAAGTTTGTGGAATGCCAAACCTATGTATAATATTTTCTCTGATAAACTCAATCACCTCTCTATGTGTCATATTCTTCAAAGGAACTGCTTCTGTCCATTTGGTAAAATAATCAGTTGCTACAATCACAAAACAATGGCCTTTTGTCGAAGAAGGATGAATTTTTCCAACAAAGTCTAACCCCCATCCCCGGAAAGGCCAAGGTTTGATAATTGGATGCATCATTGCTGCTGGTACCAACTGAATATCTCCATGTTTCTGACACTCCTCACATCCTTTGTAGTATTTGAAACAATCGGCTATCATCTTGGGCCAATAGAAACAGGCTCTCCTAAGGAGCCACTTCATCTTGGGAGCCGATTGGTGAGTACCACAAATCCCTTCATGAACCTCTGCCATAGCCAACCTAGCTTGGTCAGGACCCAAACATTTTAAAAGTAAATCATCAATAGTCCGACGATATAACTCATCACCATCCAAAACGAACTTGAGAGCCCACCGTCGAATTTTTCTGTCAACTGTACTGCTAGGATTTTGTAAATAACTAATCAGAGGCCTTCTCCAATCATCTACTTCGTCTTGATTGCAAAAAACATCCGAAGTAGCATCTTCACCAGACAACCGGTCAGACCGGTTCTCTAAAGCGGTCAGACCGGTTGAACCGGTCAGACCGGTTTGAGGAAGCGGTGCGACCGGTTCCTCCAGAACAGAACACTCGGCTTCTAAAAACACCGGTCTTTGTTCTTGAAAATTTCTTTTCTGAACGTTATAACCAGATGCTTGCTGAGCCAGGGCATTTGCCTTTGGATTCCTTTCTCGTGGTACATGACGAATTACAAATTCATCGAAGCAAGATATAATATCAAAGCATCTATTGAGATATGCATTTAAAAATCCATCTAAGCATTGACATACCTTAGAAACTTGTTGTACCACCAGCAAAGAATCACCATAAGCTTCCACATGCTTTACTCCCATGTCATGCAAAATTCCCAATCCGAATAGAAGAGCTTCATACTTGACTTGGTTATTAGTACATTTATGATCTAATCGGTTAAGCACTTCAAAAATAGCCACATGAGGAGAAGTAATAATAATTCCAATACCACAACCACTTTTGCAAACCGATCCATCAAAATGCAACTTCCATGGAGCAAAAGTAACATAACCGACATTTAAATTAAGTTGATTATCCACTCTATGTCCAACAATAAAGTCGGCTACTATTTGACCTTTCATTGAAGTTAATGGTTCACAATGCAAGTCATATTCAACTAAAGCATAAGCCCATTTGCCGACTCTACCACTTAAGATTGGTTTGTGCAACATGTATTTAATTATGTCGGTTTGACACGCTACTATGCAAGTACTAGGTAAAAGATAATGCATCAACTTGGTACAAGTATGATATAATGATAAACATAACTTCTCAATAAAAGTGTACCTTGTCTCGGCATCCAACAATCTTCTACTCTCATATGCAACCACATGTTCCTTTCCTTCGGTTTCTTGAGTCAAAACACCTCCAACGACATTTTCTTCCGCCGCCACATACAACTTGAATGGAACTCCACTCCTAGGCGCTTGAAGGACGGGTGGCGAAGATAAATATTGCTTGATCTCATCAAATGCTTCTTGTTGTTTTGCCCCCCAAGTAAAATTAATGTCATTCTTCAACCGAAGTAAAGGAGTAAAAGCATTCACCTTCCCGGACAAATTACAAATGAATCTCCTCAAGTAATTTACTTTGCCCAAGAACCTTTGCAAAACTTTCTTGCAAGTAGGAGCCTTCACATTGTTAATAGCTTCAATCTTTTTAGGATCTATCTCTATGCCTTTCTCATGCACAACAAATCCTAAGAACTTTCCAGCCGATACACCAAAAGCACATTTGAGTGGATTCATCTTTAATTTATATCGACGCATTCTTTCAAATGCAAGTCTTAAATCAGCCAAATGAGAATCTACTCCAGCCGATTTGACAACAATATCATCGATATAAACTTCTACTACAATACCAAGCAAATCATGAAAAATCAAATTCATAGCTCTTTGATATGTAGCACCGGCATTCTTTAAACCAAAAGTCATTACTACCCACTCAAATAGACCAACAAAACCCGGACATAGAAAGGCCGTTTTGGCTATATCCTCTTCGGCCATAAATATTTGATTATAACCAGCATTACCATCAAGAAAACTAAGAATTCTATGTCCAGATGCAGCATTAACAAGAAAATCAGCTATAGGCATAGGATATTCATCTTTAGGAGTAGCTCTATTAAGATCTCTAAAATCAATGCAAACACGAAGCTTTTTTGTTCCTTTTTTCTCAACAGGTACAATATTAGAGATCCAATTAGCATATCGACAAGGCCTAATAAATTTAGCATCTAGTAACCGATTGATTTCTTCTTTCACTCGGTCATAAATATCAGGATTAATGTTTCTACGAGATTGTTTAAAAGGCTTAAATCCAGGTTTAATGGGTAAACGATGTTCAACTAAATCACGACTTAAACCAGGCATTTCATTGTAACTCCATGCAAAACAATCAACATACTCCTTTAATAATTTTATTAACTCAGATTTAAACAAAGGATCAAGATTCTTGTTTACAAATGTCGGCCTAGGCACAGTACCATCACCAATATCTACCTCCTCTAGAGGATCAGCCGACGTAAACCCTTGTCCTAACTTGCTTAAATCATCAAAATCTTCAATGGCCTCACACATATCGTTCTTATGCGCCCGATAGTGCTCACGCCTCTGCTGTAACCATTCTAGATTTGGATCCATCAAATCATAAGAGATGGTATGGCCAGATCTCCAATCAGCCTCATAACAGCAGTAGCAAAACCATCCTTGGTGCAACCAATGATCTCACAATCAGATAAATCTAAGCCAGATAAGCATTTAAGATTCTCATGATCATTCATAGTAGAACTATCGGCCACTGCAACACAAGCCGATGTATCTCCATGAACAACCTCTACTTCATCATCTATCCATTGAATTAAAAATTGATGCAAAGTAGAAGGCACACATTGGTTTGCATGAATCCAGTCACGACCAAGGATTAAACTGTAGTTACCTTGTGTCTCAGCGACGAAGAACGCAGTGGCCAAAGTCTTGCTCCCAATAGTAAGCTCCATAGAAGCAACTCCCTTGGCGCCCATAGGTTCACCTCCTCCAACGCCGCTGATGGTCATGTTGGTCTTGATCAACTCTTCATCTGAACCTCCCAGCTTCTTGAATAGAGAATATGGCATTAAGTTAACTATCGCCCCTCCATCCACTAGCATGCGAGAGATAGGGTTCCCATTGATATGACCCTTCATGTACAAAGCCTTCAGATGACTCTCATCAGCTTTTGGCTTCTGGAAAATAGCCTCCTTTGGACCAAAATCAAGTTGAGCAACGCTTTCTTCTGATAACACATAACCATCCATAGACATATGAATTACGTTAAGCTCAAAATTTGTATGTTCAGGAGAAAAACCATAATCAACAAGCTCTTCATCGTCCTCTGAAGTAGATACCGATGATAGCTTGCCATCACAAATCATAGGAGAAGGAGAAGAAAAACCGGGTGGCGCGTCGGGAAAAGCGATCTGACCGCTTTTGTCAACCGGTCTGACCGGTTCAACCGGTCTGACCGACTCCTGAACCGGTCTGACCGGTTCTGTCTGAGAGCTGGTCTTAGCTTTCCATTCTTTTCCTTGTGGAATCATGGGCCTGTACTTGTTGAAAGCTTCGTCCCTCTGCTTCTCTAGCTCTTCCTCCTTCATCTCCTGAAACCTCAATCGCTGAAGCTTCCTCCTTTGAGTACGAGATAAACCAGGAGGACACCATCTTGGCAAAAAGTACTTGGAGTTGGAACCACTCTCACTGGCTTCATCATCAGCAACAGAATCCTCATGAATAGGTGTCTTAACCTGATTGTCTGTGACAATCGGTCCTTTGCTACCTTTTCCAAGAGGAATTTTAATCAACCCAATCTGAATAACATCTTGATTTGTGGTCCTCTCTGGGTCAATATCCATCCTATGCACCTCCTCACGCTGTTTTGGCTTGTAAACTTGCTTCATAGGAGGTTTTGCCGATTTCCCAAGGAAACCGGTCTGACCGGTTGGGTCTGGTGACCCTGACCAGATTGGCAAGGTGCCAAACGGTCCTGTCTAGGTCTTGAGATCCTGTCTAATGCTGGCCTTCGCGGTCCTCCCCATCCATGTTGAAAAGATTGTTGATATGGTACCCACATCACTCCATTATCATCATAAACTGGACGAGGTGGATATGGACTTGGTGCTTCCTGATGCTGAACAAAATTCCTCTTTGGCTGAGGATATTCTTCTTGATATGGAAGCACTCTCAATCTCTTTTTTACCGGCCGATCACTTGTAACGGCTTTTTGTTTGGAGTACTTGTCAAATAACATATCAAAAGTGACCTTTGGCCTGATAGTACTCCCCTGATTCTTTGCAACATTGAGTTTCCAGTTTCCAATCTCCGGACGGCTTGGTTTAATCATTTTTGGACGACCTGGGGGAAAACCGGTCTGACCGCTTTCCCCAACCGGTCTGACCGGTTTGGCCTGTACAGGCTCAAACGGTCTCTGCTCGGCGGGAACGGTTGACCCTTGCCCCCCATGTTCAGAGGCCCTCACAGTGACCCTGAATGTTTCTCTGCCATCTGGAGTTTTCTCACATGAAACTTCTCGAATCAACTCCTTCCCCCTCAAATCGGTTTTTGCTTCACCAATCACAACATTTTTCCCTTTGGTTGCTTCGGCTTGATGTGGCCGAACCAAAACCTTAGGCTGCTGTAAATCCATAGTATTGACAGGAAAAGGAGCTTTATCCACTTGCATTTCATGGAACGTCAAACGACCTTCATTTATGGCCGATTGAACCTGTCGACGAAACACATTGCAATCATTAGTGGCATAAGAATAAGTATTATGAAACTTGCAATATGCACGCCTTTTCAATTCTTCAAGTGGAGGCAATTTATGAGATAATTTAATATTTCCAGATTTAAGCAATTCATCAAAAATGCGATCACACTTGGAAACATCAAATGTAAACTTAACTTCTTCTTGCCGACCTTTGTTGACCGGCTTAAGTGATGTACAAGAATAAGTTTTTTCTTTAGAGGGCCACACAAATTCAGCAGCAAGTACTTCTCTATCACTATCACTCGAATCATCAGATTCATAGTCAACCATATGAATATTAGAACGACGTGATCTAGAAGTATCTCTCTCTTTTTCTTTATTCATTCGGTTTTCAACAATTAAAGCTCTAATTTGAACTTGTGCAACCGAAAGAAAATCAGAACCCTCTATTTTATCTCTTATGGATGACCTTAACCCTTTTAAGCAAATATCAGCAAGGTCCATATCAGTGATTGACAAATTGAAACAACGGTTTTTAGTTTCTTTAAATCTCTTAATGTAAGCAGAAACAGTTTCATCTCTACTTTGTCTAACCGATGTCAAATCTGTCAATTTCAATTGCAAGCTCCCACTATAAAAGTGATCATGAAACTTACGTTCTAACATATCCCAAGATATAATAGAACCGGGAGCAAGTGAAGAAAACCAAGCAAAAGCGGTGCCAGTCAACGATAAAGAAAATAAACGCACTTTAAGAGCATTATAAGCACCCGCTTCTCCTAGTTGGGCTATGTATTGACTAATATGTTCCCACGTGGTTCGGTCATCATCTCCACTAAACTTAATCAAATCGGGCATACGCCAACCACGTGGAAGTGGAAAATTATCAAACTCAGCATTATATGGTTTTTGATACAAATTTGTGTTACCAATATCAACACCAAGTTTGCTTTTCACTACATTAGCCAAATCTTCTTTAAATTTATTAAATTCGGCCCAGTTAGGATTATTTGGCTGTTGGGTTTGCACATTCTCCAAATTCATCTTATTTAAGTAGGGAGCAACCTTAGCTTGAGCTAGCCTATAACTTTCAAAAACATCATCAGGTATAACGTTTCCTTGAGCAGATGTATTAACTGTTGTACTATATTGAGGTCTAGCAGTACCTAAAGCATTAGTGTGAGCATAAACCATCGAATCAGGTGAAACAGAAAGTGGTATAGGCTGCTCATGCACCAATTCAAGCGCACTGGTCAGACCGGTCTGACCGGTTCCCTGATCCGGTCTGACCGGTTTGGCCGTGTTCGGCCCGGTCGGTTGGAACGGAAGGGATTGACCAATGGCAAACTCAGGTGGCATACCATACATGTATTTTTCAGTATTAACATTGGGTATGGGTGCCAAGCTAGGAGAAACTCCACTACTGGAATTAATTTTAGGAGCGCTGCTACTAGTTTCATTATTGTTAAAGCAAGTAGTGGTCCTATCTTTCTCAAGATCTTCTAATCTTTCTAAACGAGCAATGTAAGAGTCAAGTAATTCATCTCTTTCTACACTACTTTTAGGAACAGTAGTAGAAGGAGAATTCTGTGATTTACTTACAGTGGGTATTACCTCAACTCGATTGTCGTTCAACTTGATCGCCGGTAGCTCAAATTCTTGCACTCTTGCCACCTTGCCATGACGATCTTTCTTGATGCCAGCCATGAATTGCATCTTCATGAACTCTTGCAGTGCATCCAAATTCTTCTGCTCCTCCGGAGTGAGATCTTCCATTGAAGCCGCAATGATGTTATCCGCGTCAAGATCACATCGAGATCCCATCTTGTCTGGAGCTTAGATCGAACGGTCTTTGACAACCAGATCTTCTAGTTCCCCAGCGGAGTCGCCAAAAGTGTGTTGACGCTTTTTCTGGCCAACACACGCGAGCGCCGAATCGCGCAAACGAAGGAACGATGAACTCGCCGCAGCTCCACCCAAACCGGTCAGACCGGTTTAGGGATCCGGTCAGACCGGTTTCCCTCGGGAGCTTCGGGATGACCTAGAATCACCACCTCGGGAGGGACCCCGTCGGAGATGGCGCGCCTAGGGTTGCTCTGAGATCGGTCAGGCCACTCAGAACCTCCTTGAACGCCGTAGAGACAAGCAAGGAAAGCAAAGGGGTTGGAAAAGCTAGGGTTTGGAGATAAAAAGTAGAAAATATATTGATTGATCGATTGGATGATAACTCTCAACCGGCCACGGCCCTTTATATTTATAGGGTGGGGAGGTCTTACCCCGCAAGGAATCCTTTTACAATTTGGAACCAACTAGGACTCCTAACTCTACTCCAACTCGGACTGAAACCGGTCAGACCGCTTTGGCAAACCGGTCAGACCGGTCTGGCTGTTGCCAGATTGGCTACAGGGAAACCGGTCTGACCGCTTCCTGAGGTCGGTCTGACCGGTTTGCGTGGCTTGCCAATTTTGGGTGCGAACAGAAAGTTTGTACTCTTGTCAGATCTTCAGGCTTATCATACCATTTCCTGACAATTTTGCTTTCCCTATCAAAGTAGCTACCTGATGATCCAATATTGCCACTGTTCCCATTGGGATAGTTGAATCAGAACACCTACAATTAAACTAGCTGGCATTTCTCAGAAAGAGCTTGTCAATTAAGAGTCTTTGATACTTACAAGTTCAAAATATCTGTACTATAGTATTCATTGCCTGCAAATAAGATGTACATACTTCATCTCCCAAAACACCATCCTCTCAATTCAGCTACCTGCATGCAGCTGAAATTTTGCAGAATCTACTGCAACTGCAATTTTTCTGCAGCTATTCTTTCTTTTTTTTGAGACGATTCTGCAGCTATTCTTGCTTTACAAAGGTGGATGCATTGCAGAACAGGCAGCTGTCTGAAATCAACCTGCCGATGACACTCCCATCCTCCACTTGCAGCCTCCTGCTCTCCCTGTTCCATAGATGGATGCCATAGCTCTCGCCTTTGATGCTCTCCACCTTGGCCTTCACCCACCTCTCGTCTCTCCTGCCCCTGGGTGCAACGAACAGCCCGCCGATCTTGCTCCAGTGCACGGGGTAGAACGCCCGCGGCGGCAGCACCGTCAGGTTGAGCCCAGCAGGGCTCCGCGCCGCCACCCGGGACACCAGGTACGGCCCGTTGTGTCCCCACTTGCTCCCGTCGAACGCTCCGGCGAACTCGGCGATGAACTCGCGCAGCAGCGGGTGCGCCCTGTCGAACACCATCACGGCGTTGTTCAGCCGCCTCCACTCGCCGGTGGCCTCGTCCACGGCCTGCGCGCCGACGGCGTTGCGGAGGCCGGAGAAGGGCCTGAGCACGACGACGTCGGCGTCGAGGTAGGCGCCGCCGTAGCGGTAGAGCAGCGCGAGGCGGAGGAGGTTGGAGAGGTTCTGCCCGAGCGGGACGCTCCCGGGGCTGACGCCGCCGCGCCGCGCCGCGCCGAGCCACGCCTCGCCGGGGGTGCCGCGCAGGAGGTAGGCGAAGTCCGGCGAGGCCGCGGCGACGCGGAGGCCGCGCTCCAGGAACGGCCGGAGCCTGTCCCCGCCGCCCGCGGAGTCCATGGTGTCGGAGGCGATCAGGAGGCAGGCGCCGCGGTGCCACCGGAAGAGGCTCTCCAGAACGAGGAGCTCGCGGTGGCCGAACTGCGCCAGCGGGGAGAGCCACGTCATGAAGAAGCGGGCCGTGCACGGCGCCGCGAAGAGCTCGTCGGCGCGCGCCGCGAACCGCCGGGTCTGCGCCGTGTTCCGGAGCAGG
This sequence comes from Echinochloa phyllopogon, assembly GCA_033239725.1. Lineage (NCBI taxonomy): Eukaryota > Viridiplantae > Streptophyta > Magnoliopsida > Poales > Poaceae > Echinochloa > Echinochloa phyllopogon. The sequence continues at coordinate 39,285,513 of BTCW01000007.1, forward strand.
AGCTTGATGAGGCCCTTGTTTCGCTTCGCGGACGCCTTCTTGCCGTTCCTGGTCTTAACATCAGAGGAGGCAGGAGCAGCCGGCAACGACGGCGGCGGCGGCGGCGCTACGACCGAGGCATGGAAAGCTTGCACGGTCTTGTCCATGGAGACGCCAAGGCTGGCATTACTACTAGCGGTGCCGGTGCTCATCGCATGGCGCCTTGAAGTGGGCGGCGTCGAGGCATGGAAGGCTTGCAAGGTCTTGTCCATGGAGAAACCAAGGCTGGCACTGCTACCACTGGTGGTGGTGGTCGTCGCGTTGCGCCGTGAAGGCGGACGCGGGAGGAGAGGGCAGATGAGGAGGCTAAAGGTGGTGTGCGAGAGGATGAAGACGAGGGAGAGCAGGAGCAGCAGGACGGGGAGCGAGAGGGAGAGGAGGAGCAAGGACAGAGGCTTCCGATCGCGAGCCGCCGCCGGCATCGTCGTCGGAGACGCGGGAGGAGTGGCCATGGAGCTCTTGGCTCGCTGCACCTTGGCTGCTACCGCCATGTGCACGTACGTGGCCTTGGCTTTGTGGTCTGGTCTCCGCATTGTAGCAGGGGAAGGCAAGGGGCGCCATTCGCATGAACTGATGCAGCTGCTGCTGACAGGTTAAAATTAAGTGCACTTGCCAGTTGCCACTTGCTAGTTTTAGCCTTTGTTTAGAGCGACTGCTGTTATTATTAGGATATATGGAGCGTTTGCTTATCATTATGATAGTATATATATGTGCACTGTGCCTAGCTATATGCTTTCTTTCCATATACGAGAAAGGATTGCTCCAGCTGTGCACTTCGGAAATATACCGTAGCTTGCCCTCCATGACTGGGGAGATCATATAATATACTCACTCCATTTCAAATTATAGTTTATTTTAATTTTGTTCTAAGTCAAACTTATCTAATTTTAACAAATTTATATAAAAAAACCATGAGCATATGCAACATCAAATTGGTTTTATTGAATATTTGAAACCACTATGCAATATGTTTGAAAGTGATAATGTTATTATATTTTTCTATAAACTTAGTCAAAGTTGGACAAACTTAATTCAAGACATCAATCATAATTTTGGATAGAGAGGATACCAATTGCCCTTTTATCTGGGGTCTAACGTATATGTGACCTTTAATTGTTTCGTTACCAATTGCCCTTTAAAGATTTATTTTTTAAAGTCCCGTACTGTCGCATGCACGTTCGAGCGAAATGCTATCTCCTCTAAGATAACGTGGGCACATGCTCAAGACCACAACTTAGATCTCTCATGAATCGTGGACCATTTCTTAGCGTAGTAATAAACAATTAGGAGACGGGAGCAATAAGCGTTTGCGCGCGATTCATGGTCCTTAGCATCCGGGACTACGGTCAGCTTACGCATGCAGCACGAGAACAGCATAGTTGATCGATTTGAGCGACACTTACGCGATATGCAGGTGGTGGCCGGGCCATTCCAGGTTGAGCGAAGAGAGATCTCTCGTGTGTCGTGTGCCTCGATTAGAGATTATGCTCGAGTTCCAGGTGCTCTTGGGACATGCTATAAATAGTTAAATAGATTATGTTTTCCCTGCAGTAAAAAGTGTAAAGCACGTCAGAGTTAAGTACACAGCAAACAAGGCAACGGTCTGACAACGGTGTAAACACGGGGGTAAAAAGTATGCGATGAATGGGATGGCTCCATCTCAAAACTTTCAGGAGCACGGAAAATTTGGATTTGATGCAAACCACTACAGGTCCTAAAAATGTACCATCCTCATCCTCAGAGTCAAAACAAGCGAGAGGTTGAACATGAGGAACGGTGAACATCGATTGATCTATAGAAATCATTGTCACACGCAGCTGACAGGCAACGCCAGCATCATTCGCTCGCAACCCGATTACCTGCTCAAACGAGCTCAGGTATCCCGCGAGTCGGTGGCCTCGTCGATCTCCGGCGTGCAGACCCCCAGCCCGTCCGCATATGAACGCCACCAACCTGCACGAGTCCCAAATCAACACCACCAGATGAAGCCGCTCGCTGCTGCAGTGCTGCTCCTCCCAACTCCCAAGTCTCGTGCACAATCTGAGACGAGACAGTAGAGGACGACAAAATCGTCACCAAAACGAGCCGACGAGCGCGCGCAGGATATATGTATGCAATCTGTTGCCTTTTGCTTCAACTGGAGCGCGGCGCAGAGAAACGAATCATGTACATTAACATGTGCTACTAAAATGTAGAAGAAAAGACATCTCAGTTGCAATCTGCAAGCACATGCACCACTACGCTGCAAAATTGTTAAATCAAATTACATCCTGGATTCTGAAACATTTTACAAAAGAATGAGGTACACATGGCGCTAGATTTATGAACACAAAAGCTGCCGCCTTCTGTACAAAATTGGCAGACAACCTTAGCTCAACTACCGTCCTACCTAGCACCGAGCACCAATAAAGCAATAACCACCAGAGTACAATCCGATCAAGGTGTACACAAAAAAAATGGATATCTACCAACAGCATCAGGAATGTAGATCCACTCAGGAATATGGATGAAAGTCAGAACACATCTCCAAGAGCTAACTTCAGACCAGGTTACAAGAACAGTTGCAATTACAGATTATGGCAGCTTGAAGATGATGGTGATTGGTGAGAGCTGAGAAGCCTGTACACAGAAACTGAAAACGCCATGAATAGGCATCAGCAAACGTTGCCTACAATAACTCTTGCCCTCTGAACAATCTAACCCCAATAGCAATTATGGAATTCTTGGAGGGCAACGTCCTGCCAGGGTTTCCTGATTCTTCCCATAAAGGTTAACAGGTGCATATTTCAGACTACTATCAGGGAAAGCGACTGTTATTTCTAGAATATCTGCAAGAAGGAATCCTTTGCATTGTCTGTGAGAAATCTGGCTTGAAGCGCTTATTAAAATTGGGCGCCAATGACCTGCCAAAGATAAAATATCATATATAGAACTATCTTGGAAAAACTTGGGAACATTGTATAAGAACCAATGTCCACCCTAACAAGAACCAAGAAATTATAGTCTTTACTAGAAAGCTAAACCTCTGGTAACTTCAACAACCACGGAAAAAGGAAAAACATACAGATACAGAGTACCAAACAATCACCTTGGAGATGCAGATTGTCTTTGAGCAAGTGGACCGAGCATGGATTTCAACGTCCCGTAGGCCTCATCGGCAGCCTGTTATGTAAATGAACAGTTCAGGAATGAAGGTTGTAAATGGATGGCAAACTTTTTCTGAAAAAAGAAAAGCCTCACTTTCGTGCAAAAAATACCCATGCAATTTCTACCAATTATCACATTACAAAATATGACAATACATTTAGTTTGTCTTATCAAAGGCAATACTTCAGTGGTTACTTTGATTCCAAAGGGCTAGTACAGGTTGCTTAATGCACAAACAAACTTCTAATAGAGGGGAAAACCCTTCTTTGCAGAATACAAGTGATAATGAAGATCAAGGGTTATTTTTTCATTTCAAGACCCCCACGAAGAACAAAGGAAAAGATTTAAGTATTCCTATATCTGCATACAACCTGCAGCTTAGCTTCCTCCCATGTTGCTCCAACTCCTTTCCCTAGGATTTGCCCACCTACTTCTACCTGAAAATCCAAACATATTTTCAGATCGAGAAGAATGAGCTACAGTGACCATGAAAGTAAACGAGATTCTCTGCTTAAGCCATCAGATCAATTGAATCTAAAGGAAGAAAAACTCAACTGATGACAACATACAACAAATCATGTTGTAGGTGTTGATGCTTTTATTTTGTATAAACTTAGTCAAAGTTTGAGAGGTTTGACTTAGTACAAAGCTAAAGTGAACTATAATTTGGAAAGCAGGGAGACATACACAAGGCTAACAGAAGCAAGTTTACTTTCACAAATTAATCTTACAGTATCGATATTATATGATGTACCAGACATACTATGAACATTCATCCAGGATTCCAGATGAAGTACTGACCTGAGCATGAACTTCTTTACCTGCTGGACCATCTGAAGATGGTTGAGCTTGGAATACTAAATTATAGCCTTCAACGGTACACTGCAATGTACCAAAACATACTTTAGCTAAAAGAGCATAATTTTCCAAAAGCTAGTAATTATGGAAGCAACTTACAAGCTCTTTGAGAGCACCAACAGAACCACCAGGTTTTCTTAAGTTATCACTTCTGTCATTCATATATCTAGAACCATCTGAGATGCTTGCAACTGGTAACACATCATCTCTATTGCTTCCTGGATATCTATGTGAGTTTGGATAGCAATTAAAACCATTCTCCTTCGGAACTGTCATCTTATCTGGGTCCCATGATAGAAATTTGTCTGAAATGAAGATGAAGTCAACTATATGCATGTTTTACACAAAAGGAAGCGATAATTATGTAATGCCTTATGACAAGATTGCTGGATTCTGTATTTCCCACCCTTTCTTACAGCAGCATGCACAATTCCTTTTATTTAGCGTGGAGACATGCATAGCTGCTATACACAGATTGCAAGTTCATGGATGAATAGGTTTAATGAAGAGCCTATTAGACAATTTACCACTCTCAAGTCTGTCTAAAAAGGGATAAACATAGCTGTATTCTAGGACGGAGGGAGCACTACCCGAAATCAAACCCCTGTAGGTTTGTTGCACATTGGAGAAACAAAATAGGGAGTCTGCCAGTAATTCACCTGCCAGATTTCTTAACGACGTATCAGCAGCTTGACACTGTGCTTCCTTTCTTGTTTTTCCAGTTCCTTCACCCATTTTTTCTCCAAAAATCCAAACCTGAAAGGCATAACATAAGGTGCAAATAGGAAATATATGAGCCAAGTATAATAAGTGATTTGCAATCAGCCTCAGTTAAATAGTTTGTAAATATTGTAACCCTTTCTTTGAGCCATATATCAGCAAGGATCATGCACAGCTTAATGTCCGTTTCAAGATTACTTGCTAAAGACTAACGTCAAGTTTCAGAACTTCCATTATCTTAACATATCCCATTAATGTGATCCTATATAAAATATAGACAGCAATATTGGGATTCTTAGCATAACTTGTATCTACCTCAATGAAGAATTGCAACTCTGTCGTATCACATAAAGTTGATCGGTACTCCACCTAAGTGAATGAACATACGAGACGTGTTAAGCTATCATATATAGATAACAAAGTAGCTATGTGATTTTTCATCATTAAAATTACCTTAAATCCACACTTCACTGCAATATCCTCTAACACACCCAAGATTCCTCCATACTGTACAAAGTATCTTCCCGATTCCATTTGGCTGCCTCTTTGTCTTGAAGGATCACGCCGAGTTGCTATGTCCTCGCCTTCACATTGCAAATCAAGTTTAGAAAGCATGCATCCACAACATTAAAAAAAAAGGAGTTATACAACTTAGCTAGCAACAATAGGGTTTCCAGCCAAACCATGATTGACAACTAGAGCACACTCGCAATATTTTTTAAAAGATAGAGCACACTCACGATAGGATAAGCAAAATATAAGCGGCAGCTAATAACTCAGAAGAGGCAAACCTAAAGTTCCAACCAAACACATAATCTCTTCATCTCATTTAGAAATCAAAACCACAAGTAAACGAACAAATAATTGCACGCTGCTTACATAACAGTGACCAAAGAAAATAAAGTACAAAACTTGCATTGAGAAAGGTGGAAACACACATAACCCTAAAGTGACAGCATGAGATGAGAGACGAATAGATTAGCATACCCTACGGATGTCAATATATGATAAGCAGGCACAAAAGGAAGACAAGCAATGTACGATATGCTAAACAGCTGCAAAGTGCAAAAGGAACATCAGAACCATCAAAAATAGAGAAAAACATACCAGAAAAGGATCTATACGTTGCAGGTGCATGGTTATGAAGCATTCCATGATCTTCGCTGTGAAGCGGCTGCGCGAACAAAGCACGTGTCACCAACAGACACCTCATTAACAAAGATGAATTAAAAATCGTTGTTGGACATTCACAATCGTTGTTGGACAGCAGATAGGTTGGCTCGGCGAGGTCTCCCGCGCCCGGATAAGTGCCTGCTATGTGATCAGGAGGAAAACATTCAACACCTCCTCATTGGCTGTGTGTTTGCAAGATAATTCTGGTATGGCATCCTTGACAACATTGGTCTTGCCGCACTTGCCCCACAGTTGGGAGATTACTGTTTTGATGCTTGGTGGGACAAAGCAACCCTATCAGTAAGCGGAGATGTGAGAAATGGATTGAATTCCCTCATCATCCTAGCTGCCTGGACCATCTGGAAACTTAGAAACAACTGTGTCTTCAATGGAGCTAATCCTAGACTGTCTACAGCTTTGAACCTTGCTAAGGAGGAAGCCCTGCTGTGGTCTATGGCTGGTGCTAAGGGACTGTCCCGGCACTCAGCTCGGTTTGGGAATTAGAGGGGCTTTCGTCAGGTCTTATTCATCTCTTTCATAGGTGATTAGTTTCAGTCAGTAAGTGGTTGTGTGTGCGTGTGTTTTTGGGTCTCTGTATGACTATGCAGTTCTCCTACGTATTCGAGAAAAAAAATGAATTAAAAATTCTGAAGGAAAAAGGAATAATCACTAACCTGAGGAGGATATCTCTGATTCTTATAGCTATATCTATCTGCAGATATAGGATTGTCCCCAACTGGGAAGTATGAGTTCTGCGGTTGCTTCTTATCATAATGTAGAGAGTCAGATTCTAAATGAAAGTCTGTTGAAGCCTTGTTCAGATTCCTTGGGTTCATCTCATCCTCTAAGGAAAACCAATTTCCATGAGACTGCACTGGAGGTACTGAGACTTGTGCAGGAACTGGCAGTGCAGCTTCTCTTGTGTCTTGACCATGTTGTAATATGAGAAGCCTTCTCCTAGTGTCAGGATCCAACTCAGACTCAGGAACCTCACCCTCTTCTCTAGCTGGAGAACCTTGCGAAGGATCCACAAGACAAGATTGAGTAACCGGCCAACTGAATGAGGGGGGCTGAGGAACCTGTTCATTATTCAAAGGCATCATATCCAGTGGTGGTGCTACTGGGGTAGATGAGGATGTAGTTGTAACGAACTGCTGGTTAGCGGCTACTGACATCACATCAGTGTCGGATGTTATTGGATTCACAGCTTCAAAGTTGGAAGAAGCTTCCTAAAAAAAAGATACAAATAAGGTGAGATATGATTTTAAAATGCTAAAAATATGCAGTTACTGGGTTATGATATATATTGATACTTCTGTTAAGCTCACTGGAAGTAGGAACAAAACCCTAGGTAGCAGTTGCCAAGTTATTTAGCATTACCATTTGGTTGTTTGGTGGATTAAAATGATAAAGTAGAATAATGCCATATAGAATGGGAACGTTTTGAGGAATTGATTGGATACTACAGATCCAACTTCAGAAAAAAGCTGCAATTTTGCATCTCTCAAAACTTTATAGTAGAGCTTTCAAATGTATCTTGCTAAAGAAATGTGCCAATGTTGAGTTCCAAGTTATGCATTTTTACACTCATAAAAACAGTATCTTTCGAAGAATTAGAAGGTTGTATTTGCAATCTACTTTTCAGGCATGACATAACTTAAACGAAAAAAATTGCACACAAGTATTAAACAGTTACATCTTCGATATTCAAAAAAGGATGATGCTCTAAGAACAAATGTCAAAAATGAACACTAAGCGTATTCCAAGACATATTCTGCACCATACTTCATTTCACACTGCATTCAATTTGATTTTACATAATAGCACCACACTTCCCGCATCTCCATTAACTTCAAAATTTAAGCATTATAACCAAGCATTCAGAACAAGGCAGTAAATGTGCAAACCTTCATCCTCTTCTCAACCTCTGTATCTGCCATACCATCAAAAGCATGCACTTCTTTGTGTACATTTGATATTGCAGCATTCTCGTCCTAGCAAAGAAAAAATTAATGTTCCTTGGTGGCGAATAGGTACTAGGTAGCCAATCTGAAGCAGTTTCCTTTATTAAGTTTACCTCTGAAACTAAATAATTGCTAACATCTGGAGCAGAAGGAATGCCATCCATTTCATCCTCATAACGAACCTCACTAATCCGGGGTAGGATGCTCTCATCAAACTCTCTGTCAGTACAATCATAAAACTCATGCTTAGGCAAATGATTCAAGCTTGTTAATTGGTGCAGGTAACAGGAACACATGTATGCACGGCAGCAGAGTGTATTCGGTTTAGCCAGGACAATGTTATGGCAATTAATTGTTATATAGACAAAGATGTCCTTACTTGAAGAAACCACCCCTAACATTGCAAGCAACATTTCGGGCAACACAAAGAACTGGAATAGTGAAGTTTGCCTGAAAATTGAAGAGAAGATGACAAGGAACCTCAGTAATCCTTAAATCAGTCTTATGTTGGTATAAACTAAGAATCCACTATTACCTCTGCCTGGGGAGCGTAATATGGAGCAAATGCAGGAACAACATGAACTCTACGCTGATCCTTCTCATCCCAAACTTTCAAACGGTCGTCAATAACAAGGGCCATTCCAGGGTGACAAGACCCATCATGGAATACATTTAGCAATGATTTTCTTGACCCTAGATGAGTAAATGTAGCATGAACGTCAAAAGGGAGTAGCACTATCAACAAACTTAGATTTTAGCAGTTACATTATGCTCCTGATACTTGTATCTTCAAACAAAAGATTTAACATACCAGATTTGACACAGACTAGTCTGTCAAGAAGTTGAACAGAGTTTATCAATTTTGAATCTGGATCAAGCAACCTCCACATTTCCAAAGCATAGTCCCTCTCAGCCATTGTGCACACATACACCTCAAAACGTTTGCGACCTCTTGCAATTAAGTAGCTCCGAAGGTCGTCCCATGCTGGTCTTAACCGTACCAGAACACTAGTATCTCTTATCTAGAAAACAAAGGGGTAAAATAAACCAGGCAATCTACTGACATGCAAATGTGGCTGAATCAAAGCCTCATAGGTATAGGTTTTACTACTATAAAAATAAAGTTCAGCTCAGAAAGAAAAGTTAAACTTTTGGTTAGCCAAACCCCTAACCCATGTACTTGGCCATAACACTATGATAAGCCTATATGCTAATAAAGCATCCAAGCACATAAAGTAACTGTCTAATGAACAAAATAGTAACAATCAGATCTCGTATTATTTTTTTATCCATAAAAAAATTATGCCAAGTGAAATCAGGTAAATGAGATGTCTGAAAAATACATTAAACTAAATTATGGTGGTACAATTCAGTTTAGAATGCCATGCAAATTAAACAGAATAAGGCAATACATTTCTATGCTTGCCAAAAGAAAATGACGATTAGTAACAAAAAAGAAGTGGAAGCAACATGCATTTGAACATTGCATGCTTTTAGAACAAAATTAATGTTATGAGTTGCATACCGATGGATTTATGCGTGTCAGGATAATATTTTTGTCTTGTAACCTTATAATCGGACGTGTCATAGGTTGTTGATGATTGTCAGCTAAGGGTGGGATGACCTCAGATTGTACTTTATACACTTCGCCACCATCAGTAACCTGATCACTTTCTATATACTGTTTTAGTATAGATTTGTCATCTTGGTACCTCTTGATCTCTGCCAACATACCATTGATGCGCTGAGGATCAGTCTCATTACTCAATTTTCTCTGGAGTGCATCTATTCTGTCTTCAAAAGACCTAGTGGTATTGGCAACAACTAATGTTTCATCAAGGTCAAACACAATGCCAAGGCATCGAAGATTCAACATGCTCAAGCAAGAATTATATAAGCCCAATGGTACTTTATAACCCCAAAAACATGCATGATTTGGCAAGTTTCTCTTAGAAGTCATTGCCACTAAGTGTATCTCTTCTGCTCCAAGTGGAAAGATCGCTGTCTGCAAACACAATGCAATAAAGAGAACAAGATCAGATACAGAATAAATGTTTTCCACTTAGGGAATAGAGTGTGTGAACAGAAGACTGATGCACATGATGAAAGGCATGGAAATTCACAAGGGACTTGTAGCATATATAAATTTTCCATAAAGGAGCCCTGCATATTAAAGTGACATGTGCAGAGTAGATCAAGTACAGAAAAACAACATGTAGAAAGAAAATGCAAAGATTATATTTTTGTTCCAAAATTTTTGCAGCATGGATTAGCTGAACATCATCTGCATCTAAAATGTTAAAAATAAACAAAAAATTAAAAAAAAACTTGAACACGGGAGGAGACTCCCCCGGGCTCTGTTCTAAGGTGTCGTGCTTCGAACCCGGGTCGGGAGGGAAGTTTCAAGTGGTGTTAATACTGATAAATATGACTATTTAGCACAGGGACCAAAATATCATTTCTTAATACATATGATGTTTAATGGATCCGGTGAAATCCAGGATCCAGCAACACATTAACTTGCCAGCAGATGATTGCCATGGACATTAATGTGTTCAAATTCGAGTAATGCTTTGCCCATTCCTCAAATAGCTCTGTGAGCATATGTGGAGTTCAGATGTCAGAATCAACAGTCAACTGCTTCGGTGAACTTTGATAGCGAGTAATGCAAAGTACAAAGCCGAGAACTGCTGAATAACAGAAAATTCTTCATAACCTCCAGCACGTCTCAACAACCAAAATGACCAGTATGTCGCATTCAAGATCTCAAAATATATTTTGATGTTTGCTCCATTTCTGAAATACGGAACTCTGTTCCTGAAACCTTATTCATTGAGCAAAGTCAGACCAGGTTTGATATTTGTGTTGGTTGTATTATTACTTGAGATCAAGTTAAAACCAAGTCCATGGTCCACAAAACGTTATATAGAAAAGTGAATTCTCATATAAGTTCCAGTCAGTATTGTTAACATTTTTCTCAAGAATACCAGTACACAGATACACAGATAAATAAAATTGTTCATGCTGAATTACAACAATCATTAATGCAGTAATACTCCCTGTGTGGCTAAGGTAACCATGTAAAGTTAAAATGTTCGATTTATTCATTTATTCTAGTATTGGTTCTCTTTGGTGTTTCTGTGTCGGTGCTAGGAATGATTCACATATATACCTTATTGTCCCTGAGGCAAGCAGTGTGCATGGCGACGAGCGGCGGTGGGGGCTCGTCAGCTGTGGCTGTGGGCCTGGATTCCATCACGAGGCAACGGGCGCTGGCCGCGACGGCGTGCAGCACGGCTAGCGGCGGGCACCGCTCGCTGGCCGGGGACAGGCGGTCCACCCGGATCTCCCGCGCCAACGCCAGGTCCGTCAGGCCCTTCGGCCACAACTCCGCCTCCCCAACGGGGATGTTCCCGTAATAAACCACGGACTTGATCATGTCCAACGCACCGGAGGGATCAGATGGCACTGGCCAAAACCAAATCCGAGTGGTTCCAGAGATCCAAATCTTCGGTTCAGCAGAGCCTGTTCCGCACGTCCACGCACCGCGCGCGCAGTGTTCGCACGCACGAGCAGGTTGACGGATCCGCGCGCCGGTGGATCTGTTATTATCGAGTCTCCAGAAGCAGCAGGAATTTAGCGTTGGAGAGATGCGCGCGTGCTGCTGCGTTTATGGGTGCTTCTTCGGATCGCGTTCGAGTTCTTCGCAGATTAAGGACGGATTTGGTGCCCCGGGGTGGTTTCAGGATGGGTTTGCGCAGCTCGTGCGAAGCCGCGGCAATGGCAGCGGCAAGCGAGCTCGGGGAGGAGAAGGGAAGGGGCGGGGGCACGGGGATGGCGGCTCGCAGAAACCCTAGGCGGCGTCTGATCAGAGTACCACTGGTGGTGGCCTGGTGCGGGATTGGAAGGTAGACGGAGACCGAGGACGCCGCTTTATTTACAAGGGAGGCGGGCAAGACCGCAAGGAAGAGGCGATGGCGAGTCCAACTGCTTTTGCCTTTTGCCCGTTATTTTTGGATAACCGACGCCCGTACATTGGCAGATTGGTAGCGTTTGCTTGGCCTTTCTCAACCGGATTTCACAAGAATGTTTTCAAGGGTACCCATAAAGTAAAAGGGTATCAAAGTTAGAATAGCTCCACAAAAATACATATATTATTTTATCGCTTGTTATTTTCTAGTTTATGTGATAGTGTATGTATAGCTTCATCACAATAAAAGTAATTTTACTCATTTTTTTATTAACTCTTTGTCACATCAAAAAAAATATTGACCTGACACTATATTTTGGGCGAATATATTTTCCATTATAAATAACTCACCTATTTTATATAAACGAGCAAAGATACGAATGCCTAGTCATGTGTCCATACAAAGCATATACCATCGATCATACCTAACACCTATTTGTCACATACATACTAGGGAAAAACATATAATGACAGGCATACCTAACATTTAATTGTCATACATGGCTAGTGGGTATGGCGGGTGCGCCCAAGCTACCAACAATGATGGAAAAAAAACATCAAAATACTTGCTATTACCCCCTTAAACTATTCACCCTTGAGTATCACAAAAGTGTGCTTTTATACATATACATATCAATCGGTCAAAATCAATCACTTAGCTAATTAAATCAGGCACTAATCATCAACACCTTTCTTTAACAACGATTTAATGTCATATGACAATGGTTTAGTAGTATAGAGGTGGTGTAAGAGACACAGCTCCTTAGCGCACGAGATGTCAAATTGCGGGCAACTTTAATTCCATATGATTTTGTCAAGAAGCTTAACTTTTATAGGATAATCAATTTAGAGAATTTCTTTGAAATTCTGGCTTGATGCATTTGCTCTGTTTTTACATTTTGGAGCAAAACAAAAATAATATGTATGTGTAAACCAACATTTCGTACTACACAAAATGAACTAACAAGTATATCGAAACACAATTTGCATAAACGATGCATGTCTGAGATTCATAAAAGGAGTAAAATAAAATAATCAAACACATAACTTTGCCAAAATAAAGTGGCTCATCTTTAGTTCAACCATTGCATGCATTGTGGGTTAGTAAGCATATGAGTATATGCCATGGCTAAGTTGTGATGAGTATATTACTATCTAAACCATTGTCAGTTGGCACTGCAACATTGTTAAACCAGACGCCAAGGTGGGGATGAGTAGTAACCATTGTCAGTTGGCACTACAACATTGTTAAACCAGACACCAAGGTGGGGATGAGTAGTACATCGATAGTTAGTCAAAGGGTTGATCCGCACCAATTAGAACATGAACAATGAAAGATACGGTTTTGCGACACTTAAGAGATGAAAACCTATTTTCCATAAAATATGTTTTTTTTGCGAAACCGTAAAATATTTTAGCAAGTAAATATATCTCTATGTTGCTACAACCAAAGATGATACATGTATATTATATCACATTGTAATTTTAGATATGATTTTATAAAACAAATGTAATATATTGTACCATCTATGTACTATGTGTCCTTTATGGCACAATTTTGGAAAATTAGAGAGTAATAATTGTAGTTATATTTTATATTGGAATATTGTATGGGGAAATCAAAGATGTGATTAATAGATCAAAACATCTGTGTTTTTTCTACTTATGATAATTTTCCAAATAAAACATATAAGTAATCAAACAAATAACTAAAAAGTAACAATAGAAGACTATTCAAAAGTAACTTATGGAAAGGTACCAATCGCATATGTGCAAGAATCATTAAAACTTGAGATAAAATGGGAAAGATAAGAGTTTTTAAAATCCGTGGGGATTTAAAATAAATAAATATAAAGTAAAGGACTACAAGTTGATTCATGGGGAAGATCATGATGGAATTTAGAGCTTGTGGCCTATTTGGAGCCCATGAAGAAATTCCTAGATTCCTAAATAAATCTCAAAGGCCCATGTGTGCATGAGGAAGTGGTGCAATGGTGCAACCCTTTAGTCCCACATTGCCAGTTGAGAGGAGGGATGGCCAACTTAAATACGGAAGTTGGATCCACTCCTCCAAGCTATGTGTGTGGGGAGAGAAGGAAAGCTCCACACGCGCTCGCTGGGGCGGGAAGAAAGGCGCGGGCGCACGACGTCTGCGTGAATGGCCGAATTCCGGCTCCTTGCGGTAGCATGGCTTCCTTTTGCTGTTTTTATTTTTGGTTTCTTGGCTATCAAGTCGGCGAGATATGCGGAGTCCTTATCGGTTTGGAGATCACGATCGCGACGTGAGACCGTGGGCTTCCCTATATATCCGACTCATCGGCCTCTGCCAAATTACATCTATTCGACCTAGGGTTTTTGCATCCTCTCGCCGCTGCGCCGCTGCTGTAGTCTGCTCCATCCCGATCGCCGGCGTGCACCGGCGAATGAGAGAGGAGGTCTCCGGAATCGTTCGTCCTTGTGATCCTACACCGGGAGAGGGCGAACAAGGTTTTTGGGAAATGCTCCGCGCGACTGCTCCAAGTCTTCGTCACGGCTCGTCTTCCGTCAAGATCCGGCGTTGTACGAGCTCATCGTCTGCAGCGCCGACTCCTGCGTCCTGTTCGCACCGTCGGCAACGCTTCGTCAACACCTGTCGTCACGGCTACTCCTGCAAGTTCGTTGTACGTACGTCGTGTTCAGATCTATTATTTCATCATGTTTTCTGAGTTGTTCATGATGATGCTGATGGTTACTAGTATGTTAGAGTGTTACATGCTAGTATTAATTCGTGCCATGTTAATTACTATTCGGATTTTAATCAATAAATTGTCTATATTTCCAACAGATCAGTGGTTTTCTACAAAATCTGGTGTGGACGGTTTTCCTTTACATTTCACTTTATGCTATTTTCATTTTGTAGAATTGTCTTGTGTGGTTTATGTTATTGGAAGAAAATCTTTTTGCATTGGCAAAAAACATAGGAAAAATCGTGTGCACATTTATATAAAACTTGTGTAGACTTTATATGAATATATGTATTGTTAAGCCTTAGTCTTTAGAAACATTAATCCAACCTATCCTCATCTTAGGGCGCCACGATCCCCTCAACATGTAAAGAAGACGGTGAAGTCATTAATCACAATCAAGTTCATGTATACACTCTATTGCCAAATATGCTCATATTCAATGAGGTTTAATGTTACCCACAATTTTTCATATCATAATCTTTGGATGATCCTTTCATGGCAGATGAAGTGGACCTAGCATACCTTGCCGTTTATGAAGTGGCTTCCAAGGAGTAACTTCATAGGACGACTTAAAAAACGCAAGTTAAAGATTTCTTAGTTTTAACCATTGATTTAAAAGAACGAGTGAATTGTTTATAAGCACATACTCCTGTTTTGAATATATATAGTTCAAGACAAGATAACTAATAAGAATTTAAAAATAAACTAATAACTTGTTCTAAATGTTGTATATTTAAAAATAGAGGTAGTAGTTAGATTGTGACTTGTGAGGTGGTTGGATCACACAAGATGGTAGAAGCCGACTGAGGGAGCTGAGCTTGCGGGATTCAACGGTTAGGACTGATGGATTGTAAAAAAAAATTAGACCTCAACGGTGTTTAGATCACAAATCGGATTGTATTGAATTCCACTGTAAGGGAGGATTCAATCTCTCTCTCCTTTTTTTTGCAGAAAAAAGGGGAGGATTCAGACTCAGACAGCGCATTGTACTCCTAAATGATGATTTTGTTTGATGTAGAACTACTTATTTTCTCGTTTCCCCTCTGTATTTATTTTAAGGTATCTGACCAAACCGTCTGATCTTATCGAAAGAGAAGAGTCCACCTCACCAAATGTTCGCATTTGTGGACCCTTGGAAGTTGGATCGATGATGAGGCCGACAAATTTGTTTGTGTGGTCCTAAAGATACAGTTCAGAGGCGTCAGCATCAGCACTGCGTGGCACAGCCCTTCTTTTTCTATCTTTTCCTTAAAAGAAGTTGCGTAATACATATGTTTAGCACAATCTTCCAACTGAAAGAAAAGCGTGAAAAGAGAAGACACTATTGCTTCAGGAAGTATTCTGATTACCTTCGTTAACCATTTCAGTTGATTTTCTCTGCTTGTTTGACATCACATCAAACGATCTAGCGAATCACCGAAAGCTGTTCCTGATTCCTGGCGTTGCTACGACATGACCCGTGAGTTTTCGCGTCAGCTTTGATAGGACCGGATCCCCAAATATCTGGCAGACCGAAGTCGTGGGAGGCTGGATTTCAACTCATCTCGAGATTGCTTTTTGCCGCCGTGGCCGCGTCTCCACCGCGAGCAAGATCGGCACTCGCCGCCGAAACACTGAACAGTTTAAGGCCAAGGAAATGGGGTAGTTTTCTCCAGCATCCACAAGAAAAATGGACTTCATACATTGCACAGACTTCACACGACACAACGGGAAAAGTGCATGTAGCGATGGTCGAAAATATAAAGTGGATAACAAATTTGTTGGATAACCGACAGTTGGACACCAGAGATATACATCAGAAATGCACCTGTCAGCCTTGTCCAGAAGCAAGGTCCAAAAGCTTCTCAAAATTTTTGCGTCTCTTCCTAGTCCCTCTAAAGAATCCTATACTCATGTACCATTAACATCTCAAGCCTGCTATACCAATACAACGAATTCACCACTCTATGCAACTCTTTTTTGCTTTTCTATTTCTGTGTAGAACTGAGATTTCTTCTTACAAGAATATATAATAGAAGGGTAAATATCAAGAGAAAAGCTAAACTGGACTCAATGAAGAAAACAGATGAAAAGATGGTGGCAACAGATCCCAAAGATCTCACTCCAACTGGCCGACGCCTGTCGTCCTTCCCGGGCTCCATTCTCATGTACAATTCCGGGCAAACGAATTCGCCGTGCCTTGAGTGCCAGGTCGTAGGTTAGTTGAAGTTCACAAGCAGGTGCATCTAGGAGCAACAAAATCCAATCCCAGACTGCTGTGCGAATCACCCAAATTTTCACCTATCTATACACAAAAATCACCCGGCTTGCTGCAGGGCAGATGCCGAGTCCAGGCAGCAGCCTACTATACTCGAGCAGGAAACCCAAAATTCTGAAATGTTCTGAGCTGACCTCCACGGCCTGCTGTGACAATTACCATTCCCCAGGCAGATCGAATGGGAGCTTGACCAGCTCCACTGGGTAGACTGGCACTTGACCGAGGGCTCTGCTTTGTTGGCGTCATGAGCTCTTCAGGCCAAGTTGCTCTATCACCACTGTGATTTGAACTGGTGCTTAGGATATTGCCACTTTGCGCTTGGAAATCAGAGGAATCTTGCAGCTTTTCAGGCACAGCATGCATCGGAGGATGCTCGGATGCACAGTCTTGCTCATCGTGCTTTCTGGAGTTTGTTCTGGATACCATTGCCGAGCCCGTAGATGGCAAAGCAACAGCGACCGTCACATCCTGGCAGTGGAAATATTCGTAGGAATTGGTTACAGTAACATTCCCCTTGCTTCTGCCATGTTCAAGACTATCTTCGTTTCTCCATATATACACATGGGAATCCTCGCTTGCAGAGATCACGTATCTCCCGTTAGCAGCTAAACAGGCTGAGATTTGGCTGTTAGTATTCCGGAAACCTGAAAGAGAACAGAACAAAGAGTCAAGAGCCATTGTACTTGAAAAAAACTAGAAAATTAAGCATCATTGCTTCGGGTAAAAAATATATGCATCTTGGACCCATCAATGAGCAGATATAACTGTGTTATCATGTTAAGTGAACACGAGGACCTATCACCTCAACAAAGTGGAGATTGACAAGTTTTGTCACTTTGTTGAAAGCACATGAGAGGAGAAATGCAAAAATGCTACATGATTCAATCAACCGAACAGGAAATTATGTTATTGATAAGCAGGTTACATGATTCGATTGCTGTGGATCTATTGTAAACCTATCAAACTACAGACACCAGGATTCTAACACAGCACAAAAGGTCAGAGGAGCATCCGGAAATAGGTAGCATGTTAACATGTAAAGAACCAGATACTACGGTCGGAAATATATGCATTTCTGACCGGAAGTTTGAACAAGAAGCAAGCTAATCTGGTCGGTCGGAACGTCATCTATGATTGACCAGAGGGAGTAATACTATGTGTACAACTTTAATTTCATTTTATAAACCATTTCTCAGAAGCACAGAAAACACTGTAGCAGTACAAAACTATGCCTTAAAAAGGGGGTCTGATATGATAAGCCTCCTAATCTAAGAAAAGTTCCCAGACTCAATGTGATACCTTTGTACTTGTGAACTAGATTAAGGCCATCAACAACCCTGATTGTTGAATCTGCAGATGTAATAAGGACCTTTGACGTATTTCCTGGGAGAAACTATTCAAAGAACTATTATTCAGTAAGACAGGGGCTTAATGGTTAAAAAATAAAACAGTAAAATATACACAAATTTGTTTCCACTAAGCGCACCTGAAACCCAGTGATTTTCTTCTGATTTGACTTCTTTTTCTTATTTTGCAGATCAATTTGTTTCTTTTGAAGAAGTCTATTATCTGGTCACAAAAGTAAATTAAAAGGTAAGGTCAAAAGAAAAAACATGGAAACATGCTCACGATACAGGTGAAGAGGGGTACCACGTACCAGATGTATCATAAATATGATAGCTACCTTTATTGGAACCAATTAATGCACTCTTCAAATAAAAAAAGAAACATGTTAGATCTTAACATAAAGAAGATAATTCAATCAAAGGATAACTATAGATGATAAAAACCTGTCCATCTGGGGTATAGCAAGCAGCAGTGACCATTTCATGCAAATCATTCCAATCAACAATTTCACGGTTTTGAATGCTCCATATGCGGACCTTTTCATCTAGTGAACCGCTAATGAAGTATCTATCATCAACAGGGTTGAACTGGATGCACGTAACTGAGATACAAGTTCAACAAAGGAAAATTCAGGATACTGTTGTCTTGAGTGAGAAATATTACATAGTGCAAGGGGGTGGGTAAATCTTACCGTAGTCACTATGTGAGAATGTTTTCAGACATGAAGCACTTGAGATATGCCACAACTTCACTGTTTTATCCATTGAAGATGAAAGTAAGTACTGCAAGACATTTGAAAAAAGGTGTTACTTGGAAATTGTGTAATGACAGCAGAATCATAGTGGCAACTGGATAACCATAGCATTCTTTTGCAAGGAGTTGACAGAACTTTAGCATTCATAGTTTGTAATGAATTTCTGAAAGCACTGTTGGCAAGCACAAGTCCTGATATGTAGCCAGCGCAGAGAGGTATGCAGTATAGCCCATAGAGTACCTCTATAAATCCAAGAATAGATGTCTCAAACTGCCAAATTAACACTTGAAAATGACGGGAACAGATTTTATGCATCTAATCATGCATTTGTGTTCAAGGCAACTGATTAGTCGCTAGTTCAAACCCCCTCATAAAAAAGTGTGACTAATGAGGGGTAACTCAAATTTGCAAAACCTGATAAATAAGAGTACTCTATTGATGGCTTGATGCAATGTGCCTTAGTGCCAGGATTTTATAATCTCAACAACAACTAACAAGGTTAAAATGTGTGTCCTAAGAAACCATAAATTAGGACTCCATGGCTTGATACAATGACTTAGTGCCTTGTTTGTATGGCCTGTTTGGCTGTTCGATGATGTTACCTAAGTTGTGAGCACCAAACAAACTCTCTTTCATACTTGTAGTTAATCGATATGAATTAAAAATTTGAAAACATATGATCGGGCAAGACAGTTCCTATTTCTATAAGTTCACACATGTACTCCAAAAAGAATATGGGAACCACCAAGTTACCAACATTCAGAACCTCAAAAATAAATTATCAAGAATTCAAGATGCTGAAAACTTCACCGCTATGTGTAATTTGGTACTCATTCACAACTATAAGACAGTACCTTCAAGCATTTGGCATGACTTGATAATGGTTATATGCTGAAAAGGTCACCAATATGTGCATCTAGATACAAAAGGGAAAAAATAATTTGGAGGAACAACACTAAAGGTAGGTAGCAGACAGTTGCGTCTGGCAGACACAATTGCTTCTATGCATTACAAGCTATCAGTTCAGCCTTTGCAGATAATTACATGTGACATATAGTTTTTGGAGCCTAGGTATCTGTCATGACATGGTTGAACTAATTACCACAAAGATAGATTGCTGAAAATCTGAAACAATGAGCTTCATAAAAATTTCGCACTAACATTTCCATAGTAAAATAAAAAATAAAAAGCAACCATTGTCTATAATCTTTATACTATTTATGGCATGCTTCTAAATTTCAGCATTCATTGTTACTCGGAAAGCTTTAGAACAAACGGCAACGCTAGAATTACCTGAGATTTAGACCAGCAGAGATCAAGCACATCTTCCGAATGCCCCACGAAGGTTCGGATCGGCTTTTCTGACAATGCAAACACATTCTCTGGCACCATGAGCCGGTCCGAACTCACCGACCTGCGACTCTCCAAGAACCTTGCCCGACGCTTCTTCTCACAATTGCTTCCATCCACACTGGCCAACGCCAATGTTGGCTCTGGCGAACCATTGCACACCATGGCAACAAAAGGTTTGCATGCACCGTTCTCCTCTCGTTTCCTCTCAAACTCTGACACTTCCCAGACATGGATCACGCAGTCCTCCCCAGCACTGGCTAGGTACCGGCCATCTGGACTAAACCTGATGCTCCAGATGGACCCATTGTGAGCCTGTATCTCCTGGTTCATGAACAGACCACTGAGCTCCTTGTACGATTTTCCATACTGCCGCACCTTAACGCGCACCGGGCCATGGTGCACGGCTCCGGCACTGTCCTGGCTGTCATCTGTAGCTGAGCTGGACCGGCGCCCGCCTTTCTCCGAGCATGTGTCCTTCTCGTCGCTGCTGCGGCGATCGCGAGAGCTGACCACCATAGAGCCGGCGACGTTACGGATGCTCCGAAGCCAGCTGCTACGCCGCCTGTGTCGCGTCGCTCCGTTGCTGGAGTCGGAGTTGGACCTCTGGACGGGGGTGGACGAGCCGTTGTTTGAGCCGGCGTTGGCAACATTCTCGCGTCGCATGAGCTCCTGGACGATGGGCGAGCGGCCGACGCAGAGGTCAACAAACTCCTCCATGGTGAGCTGCCGGCCCGTGCCGACCTCGCGGAGCTCGAACTCCTCCTTGACCACGAACTCGCTGCCGTCGTCGAGGTTCCGGATTAGGTACCTCGGGTCGGCCTCCTCCTCCCCCTCGGGCGTGGCCTCGGAGGAGCCCGACGACCCCTGGCGCGACCGCCCCCCCAGCGGGGGCTTGGTCGGCACGGCGCCGTCTGATCTGGATCGGGGGATGGGCGAGACCGGCGCCGGGCGTACGGGCCCGTCGTAGGAGGCCGATCGGCCCATCTCGAGGCGCGCGAGGGCGGGGTCCCCGGCGAGCCCCATCATCTGAAGAAGCCTCCGGCGTCGCTCCTGCACGGGCGCCGGCTCGGAGGTCCACACGTCGAGCGCCGCGGCGGCTGCGGCGGCGGAGGCGGCCCCGTCCCGGCGCCGTCGCGGGCGGTCGTGGTCGTCGTCGTCCGAGGCGGAGGTGGAGGAGCAGGAGGAGGAGAGCACGCGGTCCCGCGACTCGTAGAACACCTCCTCCTCCTCTTCCTCCTCCCCGACGCCGGCGCTCATCTCCGCGCCCGCATTGACCGCCGGTGCCGGGGCAGATCGAGCGGGCACGGCGCCGCCTCGCGTGGAATTGGCCGGCCGGCACGCGTCGACGACGCGGCGGCGGCGAGGACCGAGGGGGAAGCGGAGCGACCGCCGCGCCCCCGCGCGGGTGGCGTCAGATCCACCACCACGAGCACGAGGCCCGCGACCGGTTCGTCGTCGGACGGGCCAATCGCGACGGGTCCCTGCCCCGTGCCGCGCGCCTGCCTCCGCCTGTGCTGTGCCTGCCCTCGTAAAGTGGTGGTTGGCGCTGGTGCCGTCGTCGTTGTTATTGCGGTGGTGATGCGATGCCACCCCCCCTCCCCTCCCCTCCTCTCCCCCTGCGTGCGTCGTTGTTGGTGGCGGTGTTTACCAGCGGCTACTGTTTACTGTCGGGTAGGCAGGCGGTACAAATCGCCCCTCCTCTCCTCCTGCCCATGGGATGGGAGGAGGGGGAGAGGGAAGGGAAGTTAAAAACCCGGCGGCCGCGGGGCCCAGCCGTCAGCGGGAGAGCCCGTGCGCGACAAGTGGGAAAAGGTAACCGCTCCTGCCGTTTCGGGGAAGGGGATTAGTGCCAGGGGCAGGCCGGGAAGGCCATCAATTTTTTCTTCTTTTCTTTTTTTTCCCAAAGGAAAGGCTACTATCAATTTGAGGGCGTGGTTTGGGAGTTTTAAGGTGAGGTGGCGTGTTGCACAGGCGTCGGCGAGCGCGGGTTGAGTACGGGAGGCGAAAAGAGGCGAGGCGAGAGAGGAGGCGTCCGCCGTGCGCCTGGTTCTTTTACTTTTCGGTTGCAAGGAATATAAAAGATGCCTATCGCATCGCAGCTCTGCTGGCCTCTGCTTCTCTGGTGAAGGTCTCGTGCCACCGGACGTTTGACGACGTCATTCGTACCCGAGTCATCTTGTCCACCTCCACCCACGGGCTTTGATTTGTCGTCTTTCTTGTTTTTTCCAGAAGGTGGAAAAGACCTTTCTTTTTCTTGTTTGCGAGTTGAAACAAAGACCGGGCACGGGCACGGGCACGGGCAGGCAGACGGTATCTAGCGAAGATGTCAAATGAAGCCTCTTTCGTGCAGAGCTGTTCGAACAATCGCGACTCCTCCACCCTCCCTCTCACGCCCCCTCGCGCCAGCCGTCGCGGGCGACGACACGTCCAGCTCCCCGCTCCGCGCGGCACGACGACGGCAAGACGCGACGACTGACTCCGAGCCGAACAGGGCCCGCGCCGCGCGGTCCCGGGGGGATAGGGCACAGCAGGAGCGGCGCGGCGCGGCGGCACGCACGCATCTGGTGTCCCTTCGGTCCCTCCCGCTCCGCTCGCGATCGACGGCGGTGGTGGATCGGCGCGCGGACGCAGCAGGCCGCCGGGGGCGCAAGCCTCGGCCTGGCGCGCGACATAACAGTGCGCGAGCGCTAGAGGGCGAGACCGCAAGACCACCGCCCCCGCGCCGGCCGCCTGCGCGGCCGCGCTCGCACCCAAATCGCAGCGGGAGCGAGCGTACGGACCACCGCCCTCCCCTCGGCCGGGTCCCCGCGGCAATTACCCGCGCTGTCGGAGCGGCTAGGGGCAGCTGGATGTCCATGCTACTGGCCGCTGCCCCTCTATCTCTGGCCAAGATGCTCGGTTAGCCCGGGATAATTCCGGAGCAAGGAGGCATAATACACGTACCGTACCGGCACACAGTATGTACGTGCAGGGAGCCCGTCTGGTCGACACGCCTCGATCTTCTACAGGAGATCCCCGCACGAGGCACGACGACGCCCAGCCAAGAAAACAACAGCGAGCGTGACCATGTCTCCTACGGCACTGGTCGGTTGTCACGTATGGCCAACACGGTTTGGTGGGCGGGTTATTAAGGGACCCGAGCTGATTACGCAGCAGCCTCTCATGGCACGCAGCATCAGCCAGCTCGTCGGAAAACGACGTGGTGAAAACACACGGTCAATGAAATCAAGAGGCGGGTACGGTGTTCGTGGCGGTTTTGTCCGTTTCGGTCATCTATGTATGGCCTGTTCACGCAGTGGCCGACCACCAGTGAGGTCTCGTTCCGGTGAATCCACATCCACCACCATCATCCACGGGGGTTGGTTCAAGCACGATGGAGATATAGAAGCTGAATTATTGCGGCGCAACAAAGCGAACCCATACCGTCTCTACAGGAGTATGTTTTCTTCCTCGATACGGCCCCCTTTTTTGTACATGCCCAGAAAAGGACCGAGCAGCAAACGGATATTGAAATGCAGAGTATTTTAGGGAGATGTAGGGAACTTCATAGTATATACTACCAATATCAAAGATCGTATCAGGCTATATATACCAGCAAACAAACAGCTCCCTGCAGATTAGGAGTATTGAATATCGATGCCCCCGATATCCTTTCCCTGCATTATGCCTTCTTGTAGACTATCTGCTGTAAGCAAATCCCAGAAATTGATCTCCAGCATCCAGAAGAAGATACTTGCTGATCGAGCCGTGCTCATCAACAAAGTCAGCACTAACAATTTCTTGCTCATACTTTTTATCAGCATGTGAACCGTGTACTGCTACTTAAACATCCCCTCAGCAAGACACTAAATCGCGCACATGACAAAGACGATCCTGGAGAAAGTAATACACTAGTCGCAAAAAAGCAAACCTCCAACGTGCTACCTATATAGTTTTATAATCCCTTTTAGCTCTAGCCTGGGATCTCGTACAAGTTTATATATGCGCACAGGAGTTTTGACTAACTAAAGGTGGTGGACATGACCGACACCGATGACGATAATTCTTAGTGCGCTGTCTGCGCATAATCTAATCTAACCTTATCTCATCCAGTCCAGTACAATCCCACTGGCTCGGTGACCCGTGAACAAGAGTTTAGCTAGGATCGCAAGGGAAGGCCTCCAGTGGATAAGATGAGTGCTTAGTACATCCAATCAGCATCAGCACTAGGACCGTGATTAGATTAGCTCAAACAGGCTTACACAGCTTCGCGTGTTAACAAGAGAGGGGGAGGGGGGTCTGGGACTCTGGGCTGTGTGTACTGGAGTAGTAGCCCTGCTAGGGGGGCAGGCAGGGGAAAGCCTAGTGCCGTAGCCCGCATAGGCGGAGGGTGGTACCGGCTGGAAAAGCCTGAAAAAAGCCCCACTAAAAACATGTGTCCCCATCAATGCAGACGCTGCCGATGGCTGGATTTACCGCACGGCCACGCGCGCGCATATGGAACAGCAGCTAGCATATAGCATAGCACGCCGCGACGCAATGCCAAGGTGGCCGCCGCATGACCCGTTGCCATCCCCAAACAGTGCCCCCGCGTCGTCGCCCCGGCAGGTTCCGAGCGCCACGCACTGCCTCTGCCTGCCCGGTGGTTGCGGTTTAAGTCTCCTGCCCCAGACGCCACATGAACCTCAGTGAGTGACCCTCTCCTGACTCCTGAGACTGCTGAGCGAGCCGCCCGTACCGGCCCGGCGGCCCGTGCTTTAACGCCAAAAGTCCAAGCCGCGTCACAGGGCACTTACGTACGGTGCTGTTCGCCGGCCGATCCGGTTAGCCCGACAGCTCTCTCAGTAACGCCTCTGCGCGGCATCTGCATGCACCGACGGCTGGCTGATCGAGCACGGGCGACAGAGTTCCGAAAGTGCAAAGCCCAAACAGAACGGCCACAGTGCCGCGGCTCAACACTGTTCCGATCCACCGATGATGCGTGCGCGCGCGCATGCCCACCGCACAGCGAGAGTGTGCTTTGTCCGAAAAGGCTACTCGTCCGACAATCATTTTTCGAGCTAAGCAGGCATTGGTGTCAGAGAGGGGCGTGGGTACGTGGCGCTCCGGCTACAGGGGCGTGCCTGCCCTCCGAAGAACCGCGGCGATTCGGCTGTCCCGGGACTGGGAGGCATCGCCGCCCCCGCCAGCGCTCCGATCGCGAGCGGGCAGGGGCGGCACGCAGGCATCGATTCCCCTGTTGCAAGTCAGTGCGCGCGCTGTGCCAGCTCGTGGCGCGTTTGCTCGATCGATCGCCAGGTGCAATGGATATACCGGAAGCCTGCGCCGCGGCTGATGCTCCGGCGCCGCCGATGGCGATACTTCTGCGTGCCCGGCCTGTGAGTGTCGGTCTGCGCGCAATCCTTCTGCTGTGCGCTTCGGCGCTTTGTGTCCAAAAGTATCCTAAGCAGCTTTCAGATGCAGCTCATCACTTCATCAGCGACTGTCTTCGCTTCGCGTCCGGCCACCAACTAAAATATAGTGGTAGCTAGAGCGTGAAGCCTCCGTATTAGGTGACAGCTGCCTATCGCCACAACAAACCTCATGTGACGACCCATGGACAACGCGTCGCCACCAAATATTTTACGCGAGACCAGTGTACGTATGAACGATATTGAGTCTTGGGAGTCGGGACCATGCACCGCCATGCTCCACACTGTAGGCCGGAGTGTAGGCAAGCATATTGCGCCATGCAGAACAGGCACCCCCCACTGTAGGGATAAAGCGGCCGGTCACTTTGGTAATCGATGCCCTCGTCGTTTGCCCGACCGAATCATGGGCCTCACCTCCCCCCACGGCAGAACGTTGGTTTGGCTACGCGCGCCCGCGACGTGTGTGCCGCCCGGCCGGCCTGTTGGTCTGTGTCGAGACAAACCGGAGACATGCATGCCGCTTGCCGCACGCCGATCCGTGCACTTGCGGGTGCGGTTGCGCGATCGATAGCTCATGTCGATGCGCCCGGCAACAGGCCGCGGTCGATCTCATGGCGCCCGGCCTCTCTCGAGCCGGCCGGGCCACGCGCGCGCCCACGCCACGCCTGCAGGGATCGGGGACACGGACGGCGGAGTGCGGAGGAGCGCGAGGGCGACGTCGCAGGCCATGAACGCGTTCGTGCCGCCGAACTTTTTTATCAATCGCTCGCCGTACGTCCTGCCCCCTCGGTCGCTAGCTACGGAGTACTACGCTATCATTGACGGATTGCGTGCGTGCATGCGTACGAACGGAATATTTACGGGCGTGCATCAATCGCTTGCAGATGGATCACCAAGTTGATCGAACCACGCGCACGGGTACGTACGATACGACACCACCCGCGCTTATCCTTGTAGTTGGAGGTTACCTGCCACGAAATCGCCGGAGGGATACGTCATCATGGGCCGCGAGTCATGACACGGCATTACCGTCGCACACGCTGTGCTGTTCTTCTGAGTCCTGACAAAGGTGGGCTCTGGTTTGTGGTTTGAAAAACTGTGGCCTCGCTGGGACGATTTTAGAAGCCAGAGGCTTGGCAGGTGCCAGCAGGTGGCCGGCCGGCTTCTGTGCATCAGGTGTTACGTACTCCGTACCCAGAATGAGTTGGGCTCGCGATTAGCATTTGAAAAAAGAAATGTTTCTGCCTCTGCCAAAGCACACAACATTCTACCCGCAAAAAAAAAGCACACAACATTCTGTGTCTTTTTTACAATTTCGCTGCTACGCTACTTATTAGAAGGGAAAATAGGAGCACACAAACCATGTGAAAATAAATTAAGGCTCGCGATTATAGCATACAGAAAGCCAATCTCAAGGATCTTAACTAATGAGAAAGAATGCCATCACACGTGGTATATCGAAGGACGTTGAAACTTACTCCGGCAGTCCGGCAGCTAGCTAGGCGCCGCCGCGCCGCCCGGCAGCGCTGCGCTTCACTGCTTCCGGCTCGGACTTCATTCCGCACCGAAGGCCTGTCACCTCTCCCGTTCCTCCGCCAGTGCTCGTTCTCGCCATAACGACCGCCGGCGGATATGACCATTCCGCGGCTATCTGGTCGATGGATCCACTCTGCAGACCGGTGACTAGCACTGGTACTCCCCTCCTCCGTCATGCCAGTGTCAGAACAGAGCGGGTACGCCCTCGAGGAAGGAACGAACAATGCCACGGCACATCATGGGAACCCTGAGCCACCAACTGACTAACCGGGCTGGTGCCGGGGCCGGACGCACGACGCAGCGCCTCCGCATTATTGTACCGCCAAGGGATCACGTACCGCGCTCATAAAGGTGGCCAGAAGACAACGGACGGACGGGGCGACGGATCCATGATCCATCGGCCATCACTCCGCCAATAATTCCCCGATCAGGTCACCCGGCATGGCGTTGGCATTGCCATGGCATGGGCGGGGTGCCGTACGCGCCCCGGTCCATCGATCGGCCACCGGCCCAGCAGCGGTACGGACTCCGCACTGCCGCGGCTCCGGCCATGGCGCACTCCTCCGCAGCCCGCACTCGCGCGCACGGCACCGAGGCGCGGGAGGCATGCACGGCCCTGCCGATGCGCCTCGGGTGGCGGCGTGGCACGGCAGGGAGAGGCCTGATCCGTGGATCGACCCGACCATGCGTGGCGTGGCACGAGCACGAGTAAAAGCCATGGAATAATGGGGGGAGCTAGCGCTGTGGCGAGCTCGTCCGTTCCCCGTGGACCGGGCATAGGCGTAGGTGCTGCGCCCACACGCCGGCGGCGGCAGCTAGCTGTGCGCATCGATCGCATTAACGCACGCCCGCGCACGGTCAGAGCTCACAAGTGGTCGATCAGCTAGGCACGAGCAGCTACGGTCCGATCACGGTGCTCTAGCACCAAGGGCCAGCCCGGCTGATGGAGTCCAGCGGCTGCGCTCGCAACACTGCAACAGCCAACAGGGAGGGGGCCTTTTAACTGGGGTCCGGCTAGACGTAGACTCTACACGAGATCGGACCCCGAATTTTTTTGGCAGGGCCTTTAAGCTCCATTGTACTGTGCTGCTCCCGTTCTGGTCCATGGGCTACGTCGTAGCACGTAGGAAGTACCACCAGTCCACAACCTATAGCCTCTGCACGCTACGCTAGCTAGTCTGAAGAAACGAATGACGCATGAGTACAGTAGCATGTATGTGTACGGTCCACTGCATGGATATGGTCATCGAGAAAATTCAACACTGCAGATCGATCGTCACATGCAGCACCGTATGTGTCCACGGGCTTCGGAGGAGATGATTCGAAGTCGCGTTAATGTTATGCACATGCCTGGCCAAAGGTACTTGCTCAACTCCGAAGTCTGAACTCTGAAGTCTGAACTACGCATGTATTTTTACAGTTCGATCTAGTTTTACCACGGAATATCTCTATACATACAGTAGCTTTGCAGGTGCTACACCGAGCTACAAAGAAGTTGATCCTAAATCCCCGTATCAGATGTGGATGGTTGGTAGTCCTAGCTAATTGATTTGTTTTTGTACCATTCAGACTAAACTAGTACCAGTATGATTGTTTAGACGACTAAAAGAACAGATGCATGTTTCCCTCGTTTAATCAACCTTTAAAAAAGCTTCATTAAACAAACTTCTTTTGAAAAAGGCGTTGGCATATTTGATAGTCCTGTTTGATAAGCAACGTGCACACAATTGGGATGATCAGTGACGGATATTCGACCTGCTCGTGCCACGGAACCAAAAACCAGCCGTCTGCGTCCACCGGAGACACTTCTAGAACGGGCATTCGAAAGCTCACGCGCATGTGGCGTGTATGGGCCAACAGCTCCCTGCTAGCTCGTCCATAAATTCTGAAAGGCTAAACAGTGGAGGAGAAAAAAACCAGACGTACTGGCGTACGCGATACTGCCCAGCGAGCTCACGAGCACCACTACACTGTCTACACACTACTCCCGTCCCATTCCTCTCAAGCTCGATGCGAACGTACACATTATGTGTCGACCGGCGCGTGCCCGAAAGACGCAGACGCAGGGGCATCGTGCCGGGGATCTTCCTCCATATACCAACCGTCATCCTGTGAACGTCCATGTCAGTGCTTTTAGGGCCCCGAAAGCCACTCCACAACCGCCGCTGCCGGCCGCGCGCTACGCTGTGCACCGCACTGTCGCGAGTGATAGGGCCGCGTGGGCCGGAGATGGGCACGAGCAGGAACCCGGAGTCCGAGATGGGGCATCCGACTGTGGCGGCGTGGCGCACCGCGCGCGCGGCCGGGCGGGCCGGGCAGGTTGCCCATGTCCGCTTGGCGGTTGCCGACGTCGCGCGCGGCCACTGGTGTTCGCGTTCGGAGTATCGTGGTGTTTTCTTTAATACTTTAGCATCGTGGTGTTACTGTTACCAATCCTAGGTGCAGATTTGCCCATCGTCTCCTGCCGCTCGTTGTCGCGGCGGCCGCTTCTTTTTTGCGCATGCTTTTTTTAAGGAACCTTTCTGTACATGGTGTTCTTACAAACAACAAACCAGATGCTTTTGGTGCAACTTTAGGTGCGTATACTCACGAAGGAAAGATACTTGAGAGCGACACGCACCAGGTCGGGGTCTGGAAACACCACCGTGCCGGTCTGAAAGTGAAAGATTGTCCCGGCGGCGGCGTCACTCGCGTCGTACGTACGTACTGCCGCGCGCTCGCCACCCAAACTGTTGGGAGTACTACGCTGGTAACTGTTGCTGGGATGGCCCGTAGGGACACCGCGACAATCAGGTTTCTGGCGCTCGCTGGTCACTTTCCCCATCTCTCGCTATTCACCGGACGGACGCAGGCAGGGCGTCGTATGTTGGAAACCGCCTGTTTTTTCCGTTCGCCAGAGGGCTCTTCTCGCTGCGAGACAAGACTTGTGATGCGTGACGGGCGTAGGTGGTGTTCCTAGCTCCGGCAGGGCTTCTGGTGCCAATCAGAGCGCGGGCGGGGGCTTGCCGGCTGCGCGCGCTGATGGTGTGCGTGCCACTGTGAAAACATGCCGATCGAGCAGCATGCCCGGCGACTACGACCTGGTTTGTCGTGTTATAAACAGGGTGGAGCCCTCGTATCAGTTCCAGGCCAAATTCTGCCGTGTAGATATGTACATGATGCATCTGATAAAGTGAAGCAGAGTAATTCCTGTTCATTTCTGATCACGAAGGGCGCGTACTGGTACTAGCGCAATTTTAACTTGGGCACCGCAGCGACGGAAAACATGCCGAGTTGGCTGCATCCACCACGCATATATGCATGCATGGGACCGATCGTGCAGTGCAGGCCTTGTTAACCGATGTGACCCCATAGTTTAGTGAGATGACTGAGCAGTTGCGTGTGCTCTCTCAATGATTGTGCGTGCTTTGTTCTCGACTGCTCCTCGCGGACACGGAGCGATCCAGACACGAGAGGCGACAAACGAAAGAACTGCCGCGAGGGACAGTGATCGCGTAGGGCGGGCGCCCAGCGGCAGGATCCTAGGGGGCTAGGCTATAGGCGTGCCCGTTGGTTGGCTGTAGGCCTAGCCTTTTTAAGGTTTTGTTGTGGTGGCTCAGGTCCTCGTCGATGCAGAGATGTCGTCCAAAGTCCACAGGCTCCGGTCGTGATTCGTGGACGTTGGCAGGTTGGTGAGGGGCAGCGGGCGGCTCGGCGCGTCGTGCTTGGACCCGGACCCCAGCCACCCGAGTGAAGTGACACCACTGCACTGCGCGTGCGCGGGCGCGGAGCAGGGGAATGGATGGATGGCCCTCCCCTCCCTCTCGCTGAACGCCGACCACGGTTGGGTTGGGCGCGGTTGGATCCTGTGATTCACGGTACTACCGGAACTTGCGTGGTACTGTGGCGCCCGTTGTTTGGCATACTTCCTGTCGGTTTGTTTTGGAGATTTGCATGGTCGTGAAGGCCGCAGTCTTTCGAGTCCTGCACACTCGAGCTTCATGTGCGTTCAACAGAGGATAATACTAGTAGAAGCACTCTGTAGACTGTCGCACATGTCAAAATACTCCAACTCATAAACGCGAACTATATATCGTTTGCCTAGAAATATGTGTTGTCGTGAAAAATATTTTATAATAACATATTTAGGATACCAACTAAACATACGTTTTTCAATTCATAATTATTAGTTATATGATTGGAGGGAATATTTTTATATGGATTGCTTGCTTAAAAGAAGTCCTTCTATGTGCATTTTTTTTGGGAACTCCTTTTATGTGCATCTTAGCATGATAGCATCAGTGGGAAGAACCAAAGCAACCGTTTTCCTCGAAATTCTTCTCCACGGGCCTTTACTTTTGCAAAGGAACCCACGGGCCTCTCCTGGAGCCCTGTGTAGCACCGGATATATTTTTGACCGGATCTCAAGGCCCGAAAGACTGCAGGCTGTTGTTGCGGCTCGTGGGCTCGTGCGTGGGCTGGCCGTGATTCCGTGCGGCTTGTGGGCTCGTCGTGGCTGGTCGGCCCTTGTTGGCTGTCGCAGAGTTATTTTTGGCAGATACATACGGACACAAAATTTCCTTTTATCCTGTCTTATCGAGGGTACACGGAGCTATCAAAAAATCTTGTGGTTCCTGAACATTGGACAAGAGCATGTGTCGGTGAATGTGACTCGGCGTGCGCTTGCGCTTGCAAGTTGCAACTATCAACATGCTCTTTTATTTTGACGAGATACCTATACCCTGTATAGAAAAACTAGGGTACTTGATCATGCCATCAAGCGTATTTGCCGGACAGACTTTTCAGCTGAGCCTCCGAGAACTGAGGGCCTGACTCCTGAGGCCATCAGCATCAGGATCCTTCTCCCAACAGATAACCTTTTGTATATTCTCCTCTGCAGACAAAGGGAAATGATTGTGAGATGTCGCATTTCCTTAGCATTTTGCGTGATTGCACAATTAGAATTCACCAATCGTACGTCTGCCGTTCAAGCCAAGTCATTGTTTATGGTCCAATGCGATATGATGATGCCGATCATATCTTCTGCTTCCGGAGGACGGAAGGATATCGAGCTGGTATGTATCTAGCATAGATCATCTGCTCTCAATCATCAGCTAGAAAAGCCCAAGGCAAATATATAAGACCCACCAGTTCTTGTTTTATCTGCCTGAAGTTTCATCGGAGCTGCTGATTAGCTGCCGGATTTTCTGCAGGTAGTGACGAGTCTGACGACGACCAGTGAGCCTTGCATGTTTCCATTTCTTTGACCTGGAGCTAGCAGAAGATATTTCACAAGTAGTGTTCAGTAAGAGATGAGTAGACGAGAACCAAAAAGGTTTGCTTGCAAAGTATCACCCATCAATTGTAGCTAATAGTCTCTTCCTGCCCCCATTTCCATAGTGCGTGTGGTTAGGTATGACGGCGCATTCGAGTCTTAGAAATTTGTAGCGCATGACGGCTGTTTTGGACAGTGCTGCTTTAGATATTTTCAGCTAGTGCAAATTCGGAACAGGACGGCTCCATTTCGCAGTGGCGAGTAATGATGCGGCATGCTCGGTGATCTGTTGCTTGCTTGGCGTATAACCAAAGTCAGACAGGTGACGGACATACTGTTCACTTCTTCTTCAGTTCTTCGTCTCCGTTGATCGGATGCTCCCACTGTATCACCTGAACTCCTGTGTTCCTTTTCTGACCGGCAGTACAGTTGAGGTAGTGCCGTAGTGGAAACCCATTTTGCGGCCAAGATCAAAGAAGAGCATGGTGGACTCATCATCGACTCTGTGTTCTTGTACTGAAATGTCAAACCTTTTCCTTTTTTATGCGATGCACCGAAAAAATTCTTCTGTTCGGTAAAGTAAAATCATATATAATAAGTCTGTCCACTATCCTCTGATCCGGACCAGATTGTTCTTCGGTAACCATACGTCAAGGTCGTTGTCAATCAAGAACAGCAAAAGGCAAGGACCAATTCGTTACGCAACCAGTCGATCTTCAATTTAAAATCTTGTGCTTATCGAGATTGTCGTTTTACTGTCTGCTGGGACTAATAATTCTATTTGAAACTTTGCTGCGTACATCATCTCGCCGCCCCCTAGCAAGCAGTAGCGATGACGACTAGGATAAGAAGACATACGCAAAGAGGCGAATTAAGCTTACTTGACAAAGACGTAGAATTTAAATTTACCTATGCTAATCCATGAGTGTGACTATTCGATCAAACCATGAGTATATATACTGTTTTTTTTGATGATTCCAAATACAAATAGTATATAGGCCTAGAACCCTAGGCAGATTCTACTAGCTACAGCTGATCGTCATCAGTTGTAAGTAGACATATACGAGGCGTAAAGCCCTACACCATGGACCACTTGTTGATAACTTTGTTATAAGTTCTTTTTTTCGACATGACTTTGTTATTAACTTTGGTTATTAGCTAGTACGTACGTACATATACAACGCAGTTGTGAACCGAGTCTAGCTCAGCTGGTTAGGTTTCTTGTGATGAAATTTATCTATCTGGAGTTTGGCTCCTCTCGACTCAGCACGGTGTTCATATTTTTTTTAATTTTTTTAAAAAATAGCCCTAAATTTAAATGATGCTATTATTTTAGTGGTAGGCGTGGTGTGACTTTGTCAAACTCTTTCGAAGATTTTTAGAGGGATAAAATTTACGTGTGCGTGTATTCATATGGATGGGTGTGCATGCGTGTGAGTGTATGCATCTGTATTGATGTTTTTAAAAAATACGATGCAGTTATTATCAAGTAATCATCATTCTATTAACACTTCGTAGGACGCATGAAGACCTGGTCAAGTACCGCGTTGATGATGCTCTAAACATGTTCCATTAGTTTAGGTGAAAGATTTTACTTCTAGGTCCTATTAGATAGGCACCAACAATGATTTCACTAGTAAGCTATGTATTATTCATTGAAAAGAATGATCCCAAATTTTCTAGTGTAGGTTTTCGAAGACATCCATTGAGGTAGAATATATCTGTGTGCATTTTAATTTGTAGGAGATGAGTATGAATCCGTGTACATTCTGTACGTGCGCATGCATCTATCGAGAGCTAGCTACACCCTTGAATACTTCAACTGCGTACAACGAAAGTCCATACCTGCACGAATACAAATATTCGTAGATTGTAACCTGCGGATGGTGGCGTGCCGTACTTCCTCAGCTCGCAAATCTTACGAGAGCCATATACGCATGCATGTCTATCCACTCAGTCTGTTCACCGGTTTGGGCCAACCCGGTGGAACCACCGAACCCAACCCGTCCTGACCCATAAAACTGATATTTTGCGGGTTAACTGGTTTTCGGGTTAAGCCCGTAACCTCTAGAACGGGCCGAGATTGAAAGCGGGTTAGAACCGGAGAACCCAGTCAAACCCGTCCCAATTCCAGATCGAGATGTCGTAGCTTCTCTCCCCGGCGGCGGCGGCCGCGGCGTCCGCGGATGAAGACGAGGATGTTCTGGCTTCTCCCGGCTGGAGAAGTGGACGTGGAGGTGAAGATGATCGTGAGACGCAAGTTCCTCGCCACCGCGATGTCTTCTTGGTGACAAGAACAAGAAGGTCGCGGCAGCTTCGCATGGCAGCCGCGGAGGACGAGGAGGATGGGGCTTCTTTTCGCTTGGGTGGAGGACCTGCGAGCCAATTTCCTCGTCGCAACAGTGAAGCAACAACGATGGAAACCCAAGGACAGGTAAATATGTAACTACTGACTCAATGGATATTAGCACTTGCTTGTTAGTCTTTCGTGATTTCTCTGTTGCTAGATTAACTCATCAGATGATATCTATCCCCATCTGCCTTTCAGTTAGAAGTAGTAAACCTTTGTTCTACAGATTTACTTGTGGTAGCAGTAAAGGATGCTTGGATTAACTCAAAACAGTTTGACATTTTAAATTGGTGGAAAGTGAACTCCAATAAATATCCTATATTATCAAAACTAGCCAAAGATGTCCTAGCAGTTCAAGTCTCTACGGTAGCTTCTGAGTCGGCCTTCAGCACTAGTGGTCGAGTGATTTCTTCATTTCGAAGCTCTTTGTCTCCCAAGATGGTTGAGGTGCTGATATGTTCACAAAGTTGGTTGCGTTCATTGCCTAAGAGTGTGGATCTGGAAGAAATCATAAGAGATTTGAAAAATTGTGAAGCACTTGAAGAAGGTAACAATCATGTTCGTTTTTCAACGCATTTTGATTTATGTTTATAAATATAACTAGTTGGCTTACATGCCGTCTTATTGTAGAGTTTGCAGAGTTGAATTCCGGAGATTAGAACTCCTTGCTGTTGTTATAATCAAGAGGTAGGGTTGTTTCAATTTTCATATAATAGTAATTTCCTTACAATAGCTAACAGAAAGTTGTTAGCTTTTTGAGCACTTACTGGTGTATTATTGCTGAATCTAATGTTTCTTTTCTTTTTGATCAGATTACTAAAGCCTCAGGGGATGCTGGAAGATATTTCTGCCGCGACATCAAGAAGTTCGCACAAAATTATTTATGTTTTCAAAACTTAGTCTGTAATGTTTGAACCATGAGTTATCTGTATATGTGCAGCATTTAAGCTACCTCGAGGTTCCATGAAGTTCTGAACCTGAATTCTGAATTCCAGGTTCATGTAATGCACCAAATTGAACACGGCGATAGACTGATGGATTTATCTACGAGCTGCCTGTCCTTGTGTTCCCAGATCAGTAGTCCTTGGTCTGAAAATCAGTGCTACTTTTTGTCTAGTGCAGTGCAGTCTAGTCTGTTCCAAAGCATATTTGCAAAGATTTTGTCTATATCAGTAGTGCAGTGCTTGGCCTGAACTTGGGTGTCGAGTGATCTTTGTTGCGCTGGTGACTGGAATGTGTGCCTTGTCTACTGATGCAAAGATTTGGGCTAGTTGTTTCAGCCCCCGCTTCCAGATCGTTATTGCTTGTTCGTATTATTAACTGCTGCAATGCGTGGCGTTGTTTATTCAAACCAGTTAGACCGTGGAACCAGCCCAGCCCAACCCGCTCAGCCACTCCGCTTGCAAATCTTACAAACCGCACCAGCCCAGTCAACCCGTTCACCGATGGGCTGGGTTGAAAACCCAGCGGTTTCCGCTCTAACCCGCGAGTGAACAGACTGACTATCCACGCAGTTCTTTCGTCATCACGCACGCAGCTATCTTGATTTCGATAGATACAGCATAATAACCACAATCCCCTGCTCATGCTTCCGTGTACTGGATTGCAAGTGCAATAGGAGTACTCCACAGTCCACACGATCGGCCGGTCCTCTCTGACGACGCACGGCCTGTAAGTGGCCGTAACCGGACCTGCTCCTTATAGTACTAATCTCCGGTTCCACTAAGCATATATCACTAGCTAGTAGCAAGTCAAAGGCCTCTTTGTCGGCCGGGGGCTTGGGCATCGATCGATCGACCTGTGCTTGCACGCCAGGTAGGACGCGCGGTGGCTGCGATAGATCGTCCGGCGCAAGTGGCGCCACGTTTCGACGCGCACTTGGGCTGCCTGCCGCCGCACCCGATCGATCGATGCCGCCTTTGCGGCAGCGCCGTGCGGCTTGACGTGCGTCCGTCGGCGGCCAGAGCAAAAGTCTCCGCGCCCGATTCTCACGTACGCACTGGCCGGCCAGTAGCAAAGGTCAGC
This sequence comes from Echinochloa phyllopogon, assembly GCA_033239725.1. NCBI lineage: Eukaryota > Viridiplantae > Streptophyta > Magnoliopsida > Poales > Poaceae > Echinochloa > Echinochloa phyllopogon. The sequence goes on from BTCW01000007.1 coordinate 39,322,376, forward strand.
GCCGTGGCCGGGGCCGGCCGGCCGCCACCGCCAGCCAGCCAGCCAGCTGGGTGCCGCCGCGGCACGCACGAAACCGTGTCCCCGCGCGGGCGCGTGCCTGGGTCAAAGCCGGCCAGTAAGCGCAGCCATCACCGGTCGGCTGACGACGGGGCCCCTCTCCCTCGCAACACGCAACGGCGGCCCCGCCGGATCGGAGGCTGCCGTCGCGGCGGCTTCGACCACACAAACACGGGGCCGGTGCAGGTCGAGATATGCATGAACGCGTCCGGAGTGGGTGGGCGGCGGCCGCGAGCACCGTCACGTACGACCGGCCGTGGTGGCCGCGAGACGCCGGCCGGCGCGATGGCGGGGCCCACGGCGCCACACACAGCAGCAGCAGCGGATTTTTTGTTGTAGGGCAGTCGACGCGTTCGTGGAGCTGTGGACGGACTTTCTTTTCCTGCGGGAAGTGAGACCGGAGAGGGGGAAGAAGTGATCGAGATCGAGATCTTTTTGTTGGGGTCGTCGTCGATCTGTGCCGTTGGTGCCGAAAGCGATGCCACGCCACAGTTAGGTGCGCGGCCCGGGGGTGTACGTACGTCCTCGAGCACGCGTGCCCCCGGACCCTAATGCGCCCAAAAAGAGAGGTCCAATGGCTGCCTCCGGCGCTTCGGTCGATCTCTTCCTTCTTTTTGTCATATTTTCCGGAAGAATCTGGTACCGAAGCCCCGGCCGGCCACCGGTGCCTAGGCTACTGTAGATCCATCGATCGCTACCGATGATCGATGCTGGTGGTGGTACGGCTGAGAGCTGTTGCCCTCACTAGCTAGGACATGATCAACATGCAATCAGATCGAGCATATTCGTGTTCTGCTACTAACCTACAGCTCCCTTGATCGGAGGAGAGCTAGGACTAGGAGGATGCTTGCCTCAGCCTCAGCCTGCAGAGAGCCCATTGAGATGGGCAGAGTTAATCTTAGCAAGCGCTCCTTAATATATTTGTTTGCGTCCACGTATATACCGGGACACCGGGTGCCAATGAAATATAATGGCCGAAGCAGCCTCTCTGAGACTGTGACCTACTGAAGCCCATATGACAAGGTGATGACCATCAGACAGCGACGACAGGCATGAAGCATGCATGCTCACAGTTAGTTCCGAAAAGGAAACGGCAGAACCGAATAGCATGCCACCTCGAGCAATTCATGGCGATCCCCAGGACAAATCACGTGGAGAGGGACCCTAAACTAAGTAGGGCACAGCCCTAACAGCAAGCAGAGCTTTAGGTTAGCACGTTAGTTTATTCGGCAAACCCTACCGCGAGCTTAACCAATTCGGAGGGATAAGCTATAATACAGTTTTAACAAGGAGATGATCTAGTTAATGCATTCTCCTTCTGGCAGCTCGTACGAACTTGCCAAGGGGGGAAGCACGCAGGGACAAATTCCTATTGGAGTCCTTCTGGCGTGCGATTAAAGAAAACTAATCCTTTTCTCCAAAACGATTAAGAAAACTAATCACTTCTGTAGGCTCCCTTACCTACTGCATAAGGGCGCCGGTGGTCTTCAATAAGGTACGACCCGCTAACTATATGATGATCCATGTCGGCATTTGTCCTACGCCAAGAAATTAAAGTTAATTAACGAATAAACAGAAGACCTCTAGCCGCTAACATCAATAACATACTTCAAGGTGTATGCAAAATCAGTGCACCATTACATGTGGAGTATGCTATAACAATCTTTAATTTAGATTAAAAACTAGCTATAGCATTCATAATGTCATTTGGAGAAATTCCGTAGCCTACACGTTCTGTTTACATATGTTTTGTATATGGACTGTACACCAATAGAATCGTATTTAAAAGAAAATTTAAAAGGATATTGATAATGTAGCAATTGACAATACATTGCAAAAAGAAAATAAAGGCTAAACTCTAGTTTCGAATACTTTCTCATAGGAAGTACTCCTTGCATTGATTGATATCGTTAGAGGCACCCTAATCATACATCGCAGTGTTATTTCAGTATGCTCTTGTACTTGTACCTACTACTCTGAATGGTAATACCGACAACGTTGCTAAACGGTCTGTTGGAAGTTAGAAGCACCAAGGCAATAATTGCCGGCGTGATGGGATTGGTTCGAAACTGCCGAAACTCAAATTAATAATCGAGCCACGCTACTACCTTTCGGGGGCCATAGAATCAAAGTGGCTGGCTGGGGGAAATTTGAAGTACAAGGAAAGCAACAGAAGGGTCAATCTAGCCAAAGCTAGCAGATCATCAGTGCCGTCCACGCCGCGCGCGGTGACAGCAACAGACAAAAAAAAAGCCCACGTCGCGATCCCGGCCGTCGCGTCAAGATCCGTGCGGCCCTGACGTGTCGGCATCCGAGGGGCCACGACGAGTCAATGCAAGGTGGGGCCCTGCCACCGACCGGGGAGATCATTTTCCTGGCTCTCGCTGAAGTTGGTTTGGGCCGAGGTGAGGTGAGAAATCATGCGCTTTGCTTTCGTTAACCCCCCGACCTTTATAAACCAAACGTCTCGGTCACACTCGTACTCGTCTAGGAAACCTCCAGAACCCAAACGCCACCGCTCGCGCGCGCGCTCTCCCGCACCGGTCGCCCGGCCCTCCTCCGCGGAGTGATCATTTCGCCGCGAGTTCGTTCTGCAAGTTGGTGTCAGGATCAGTTTCTTTACGAGGTTCTTGTCGTCGTGTACTATATATTTGCTGTAGCGCCGCCGGGCGGCCGGGCGCTGCTCGCTGGGCTTTCGGTTGCGCGCATCTTCGCATCGCATCGGCGGCGCTAGGCTAGCTGCAGCAGCATATCGCTGTCGTCTGGGCATGGACGCAAGCGGCGAGAGCGGCGGCGGCGGCGGTCGTGGCGGGAGGAGGTGGAAGGGCAAAGGCGTCACGCCGATACAGCCGCGGCGGCAGCTGGCGCCGGTGATGGAGGACGCGTCGGCGGCGTCGCTGCGCCCGCTCAAGAAGATCGGGCGGGGCCCGGACCGCTGCTTCCAGCGGTCCGCGTCGTCGCTCTCGACGTCTTCGTCGGCGCCGCCTTCCCCTCGCGGCAGCGCCACCTCGCCGCCGCCGCCTCCGCCATCCGCGCGGCGTATCTTCCCGTTCGCGTACGAGCCCTCGGCGCCGGCGGCGGGCGGGGCACCGGGGCTGCAGCTCCCGCCGTGGCAGCAGCACTCCAGCGCGTCGCAGCCGGCGTCGCCGCAGGCGGCGCCTTTGCAGGGTGGTCAGCAGATGATCTCGTTCGGCGCGCCGCCGCAGTACCAGGCGCAGTTCCTGCTGCCGGAGGGCTCGCAGCAGCAGCAGCAGCATCTGCTGCGGTACTGGAGCGAGGCGCTGAACCTGAGCCCGCGCGGCGGTCAGGCCGGGGCCGGGGGCGTGCTGCCTTCGCTGTACCAGCACCTGCTGCGGGCTCCGCCGCCGCCGCAGAAGCTGTACCGCGGCGTGCGGCAGCGGCACTGGGGGAAGTGGGTGGCCGAGATCCGGCTGCCGCGGAACCGCACGCGCCTCTGGCTCGGCACGTTCGACTCCGCCGAGGACGCCGCCATGGCCTACGACCGCGAGGCCTTCAAGCTCCGCGGCGAGAACGCGCGGCTCAACTTCCCCGACCGCTTCTTCAGCAAGGGCCACGCCGGCGGGAGCGGCCGCACCAGCGCCACCTCCGCCGCAACCGCCACGACGACCGCCGGCGGCGGGTCTGGCTCGTCTTCGTCGTCATCGCCTCCACCTACTCCAGACGAAGCAAGCACACAACAAACGCCGCCGCCGCCGCCGCGGGCAGAAGGATCGTCGGGAAAGCAGCCACAGGTTCCGGTTGCGACATCGTCGTCGTCACAGCAGCAAGGCATCTCCGGCGACACGACCATGCCGAACTCGGCTGAAGTGATTCACGAGCCGGTGGCTCCTGCTGGCAGCGACTGGGGTCCGGCCGATGAGGTATGGTTCAGCGCGTGGGGCCCAGGAAGCTCCTTCTGGGACTACGACATGGACAGCGCTCGCGGCCTCTTCCTCCATCACGGGCGCTTCGCCGGCGATGAGGCCGGCATGAACACAGCGACAACGGCGGCGGCGACCGGGACGGACATGTCATGCGATCACGTCCCGGTAACACCAGCTTCTTCTTCTTCCCCTCTCCACCCACAGTCTCCTCATTCGCCTACCTTCATGGACTAAACAACACACCCTGATATCTTGCCGATCCCATTGTTTCATCTGCACTGCAGAAATAGCAGTAGCTAGGATAGAGATGCACGCAGGTTCAGGTTTTTAAGACAACTTGCGGCATCACACAGATTCATTTCACAGCATCATTCAAGAACCATTCGCCCATGCCTTTCTTCAACAAACACTTCTTCTGAAATCCACCAGGAACCCCTGCTCTAGGCTGCAATTTTTAGGTCAGCTACTAGGGCAACCTGTCAATTTCTCTCTCCCATGTTGTGCAACAGCTTGCATCCTCTCCACAGATGACTCCTGTGTACTCTTCATATTGCTTAGAAGTGTTCTTCAGTTTGTTTGCAATATTATGTTAGTGGTTCATGTGAGATGACCTCGGTCACTGATTCAGCTACAAGTGTTAGGAAAATGGGTTTAGCAGCTTAATATATGTATGTCGTTGTGCTCTGATTTATTTTCCTGTACTCTTACTTTTGTTACACTGTTTGGCGTTTTCAACCATGCATTGCTTTGAAATTATATGTCGCCGGGCATCAAGTGTGCATGCACGCACGTTTTGGATTGCTAGCTGTATCGATCTTTAGAGTTACTTACATGTAGAAGGGTTCGATGATGATATTTCGGCCTTCTCGAACATATATACAAACATCTCAATGCTCATGTCCCATGATGCGGATTAGTATGTTAGGATTTTAGAGCTCAAACAATGTAAACGCAAAATAACCCTTTTATATGATCGAGCAGTTCGTTCCAGGATGAGGATGAACGCCTGTTTGACCTTTCTTCGGCCTCCACAGAACTCCGTGCGATGCGACATCATAACCGAAGCAAAAAAACATAGGGGAAAGCTAAGTCTTAATTAACCGGGCTTTCTTTTTTACCCGCCCCGCTGATGCTTTCACGATGAAAATATTTTACCACCCACCCATTATTCTTGTCGCGATTCATGCTTGCATTGGCACTTCTTCTTCAACCTTGGAGAAGTCCTGTTGGGGGGAATGGCAAGATTAGGGTTTAGTCCATGGAAGCTCATGTCGTCAAGATGGCACTTGTCGGTGAACGTTGGTAGGCCGTAGGCGGGCACACACCACCGGTCATGGTACGTGAAGGTCTGACAACACGGGAAGCATAGTTGTGGCAGGGCTGTGCTGTGGTGGATACTGGATATATAGGTTCGATGGACGTGGAGGTTATGGAGAATACAGCATGTTTGGTCATTGGTGGTGTGGCGGATAATAAGCTAATTAACCTATACGGAACATGATTCCCTAAAAAAAACCTATACGGAACATGATTCCCTAAAAAAAAAACCTATACGGACATGAGTTTTATTTGCGCATGCATAACAAGAACATGCAAGGCGACGCGTTTGGCGGTCCTTGCCGTCTTGAACACATATCCAAAAGGCGCATTTTCAGTTCAAAGGAGCGAGCTTCATACAATTGATGTGCCACTTGCCATTAACGCATACACACAAGGAGTATGTGCAAAACTATTACCGAGATCTATCTAATACTGAAAACGACCATTAGCGCATATATGTGCAAAAACTATTACGAGATCTATCTAATAGTGAAAACGAATTTGAGCTCAGCATGCAAACAAGTTCCTTCGGGAGAATAAATAAAGAGACCTCGATCAGGTCGTTGGTCGTCCCGGACCGAGCTGGGTTAGACCACCGTATGCATTCGTAGTTGTAGGCCAGAGATAAACGCCGTCGGGCACGCGCTGGGTGAGGTGTGCAGAGCTCGATCAGCATTAGGCATCTAACGTACCCTCTAACAGTGTAGTAGCCGCGGGTAATAGGCAGGCTCGGCTGCGAGTTCAGTGCTTGCCGATCTGCTACGCCCGGCTGCCCGCCTCACCCTCATCGATCCGTGCACGCCGTGATCGCCGTCGTTGCCGCCCACACGGTCACACGTCCGCCGCAAGCTGGCCACTGGCGAATTCGGGGGTGATCTGACGTGCCGTGGCGTCCCTCGCCTCGGTCGACATGGGCCAGCAATGTCGTTGAAAGACTCTGGTGTATCATCTAGTTCCATGATTTGGGCTGTACCCCGCCCATCATGGCAGATTAGGCTGTGAAAATATTCAGGCCCACCCAAATCTCAGCTCCATTAGGCCCATCAGTACCCTTTTCTCAAAGGAAAATTCAGTCTGATTATTATGTCCGTCTCCATCCTCTCTTTAAATGAGTTTGTTCAGGGTTCTCGCGTCAATGTAACTTCGTCGTACATGTTTGATTGGGGACGGTCCTCCCGTGTTTGAAACCAGTTTTGCGGCCAGCAGTTCAGCAGTAGTAATTAACATTTAACAGGCGGCCCCATCCCCAAATTTGCCAGTCTTGCAATTTTCGTAACTTCTGCACCATGAATCAGGGATCGATATGATATACAAACTTCGAAACACCAGTGCAAACCTCACGAGCGCTTCGATCACTGATTAGTTAACTACTGTATTGAAAAGAAAACATGGAGTACTCAGTACTCAAGTCGATTGATCCACTACTGCACTTGGTCCGGACTCCGGAGTTCTGGACGACCCTTGGGACATCCGTGGGTCAGCAGCACTTCCTTCCAGGAGGAAAACAGCCATTTGCTGGGATTCCACGCCAGACGCCACTCGCTTTCCTCCCCGCACAAACCTGCAACTTCCTCGCATCTCACGTGCACACCGCCTGCTCGATGCAATTCCCCACCCGCCCACCAACCTCCCCGTCCCCGATGGCAACCACGGCGGCCACCGCCACCGCCGTGGCGTCCCCCTCCCCTTCCTCAACTCACCCCCTCCCCCGCCGCCGCTTCCTCCCTCCCGCCTCCACGCCCGCCCGCTCCGGCCTCCTCCCGACGCCTCCTCCGCGGTGGCGCGCGCGCATCCACATCGCGCCCGCACCCCGGGTGGCCGTCGGCAGCGACGTGTCCTCGTCCTCGTCCCGTGACGCGGCCGCCGAGGAGGCCGCGGCGGCGCGCAAGGTCGGGAAGCGCGTGCGCGTCACGGCGCCCGTCCGCGCCCACCACGTCGCCAAGGCGCCGGGGCTGGACCTCCGCGGCATGGAGGGCGTCGTCAAGCAGTACGTCGGCGTGTGGAAGGGCAAGCGCCTCACGGCCAGTCTCCCCTTCAAGGTGGAGTTCGAGCTCAGGCTGGACGGCCAGGACAAGCCTGTCCGGTTCATCGCCCACCTTCGCGAGCAAGAGTTCGAGATCGTCGGAGACGAGTAGAGCTCTTGGATTCAGAATAACGCGCTCTCAGCGGCGGCTGCGGCATCTGTATACTATTGTGTCTGGGCGAAAGGAGGAGGTTGTCGAGGGCGTGAGGAGCTTGCAGCTTTGCATGTAAGTTGCTGTTTATTTACTTGTTTGCCGTGTGGTTCTCCCCTCTCCTCCCTACAGCATCGAATTTTTCAGATGTGACGAATTATTGGAATGTTTGTACTCTATGATCAAAGTAATTAAACTGACGAATCTGTTACCAACTGTGTTCAACATTTTTGTTCTATTGTTTGTTAAGAAAAAAATGTTACTACCAGCCTACTACGAGGAGTGATGGATACTGTGATGTATGATGGAAAGTAGTTAAATCTGTTTGATGATGGAATTAGCTTGATCGTAGCTCAGTGTGTCATATTTCTTCCAAGTAAAATAAGAAGGCTACATATCTGCGGATGGCTATGCAAATTGAATGAGGATGGTTGAAAATTGTGTGTGCAACAATTATGTTCTGAATTTAGCTGCATCAGTCTAGTAGTCTACTCTTCAGGTGTTTCTGATATCCTTTCATTACTGCTACATCATTAGTGGTGGGTGTTCATTTAAGTTATATTTTGGATGTAGTTTACCCCAATTGGTACTGACACGATGGTTTCTGTTAATTGGATACATGGCATGTATATAATTGCCTTCTTAAACTATTTACTCAACACAGAAGAGTCGACATATAATGCTTTTATCTTACATTGTCTCTGATGTATGTCAAACTGATTATGTTTCAGTGCTATGGAGCTTCTACTGAACTGAGTAATCAATCAACTCTTTTTTATACAAAAAATGTTGGTAGTTCCTCTTGGATTTGGATGTGCTTCTTGATCCTTCCTCATGATGTACTAAGCATGAGTGTGCTAGGCACATTAGCTTGATGGATTAGCTTTCCAATTGGCATGGTTGCTTTGCTTGATGCCAAATGTTGGAGATATAACAATTTCTTGTTGCAGATTGAGGCTTTGTCGTGGGATACAAGAATTTTGTAGATTTTGGATCCAATCCTAAATGAATATTACATTATGTGTCTTTAAAATCTTATTTGAGTATGTTTCAATCTGAGTACTGTAATCTGCTCCTATAAGCCGTTTCTTTAGAATTATCTATAAGTTCCTATGACTTCATAATTACCATTCTCTTCCCTTATTATTTTTCTAGCTCTTATATATGTTCTATTGGTCAAAGGATCCCTGGTATTTATTGGTTTAGGTGTATATTGCATTGCGAAACTGCAACTAAACAATTCTGCTTGTCCAGAATCCAGATATGATATATGCTCTGGTTGATAGATCAGGGAAATGAATTCATCTCAGAACCCTTCAGCTTTGGTAAAGGGAATTCCTGCTTGTGTTAAAAATCGTCAAAATTCACTTGTTTCAATTATTTCAAATATTTACGAACATGGTACTGTGTGATTGTGATTTTTGAACCTTATCATGACGATCAGACTCACTCTATTGTATATTGGATTCCATTAGGAATGTCGTAGGTTTGTTGTTGGTCGTTTATATAACTGCTGAATACTCCTCTGGTTGTAAGGTGTTGGTTCTGCTGATATTTTTTTATTTATGTTTCTGTTACTCTGTATAGGCAACATAACAGTGATTGTTAGTGTGACTGACAATGAGACAGATAGAGAAGTAAGAAATTATTTCTAAAAATTATATTTGGTTGGTGTGAAAATTAACATAACTGTCTAATCGTTTTCAGCCCTTAAACTGTGTATGTCTATCAGCATGTTATACTTTATTAAACAATATTAAACAGCCCTTAAACTGTGTATGTCTAATCGTCTCACTTCATTAAACATTATTTCTTCTTGATGACCCAATTGAAATTGCATACTGGCAGTGATTTCTGTATTTCTTCTTTTGTGATGGATTTAGTTAACCAGTTCAACTTGCCCATTACTTGACCTGTTGGCACAGTGCCTGCTCATTTGGTTATTTCATGGAATTGCCATTGTGTCAAGACTTCCCAGAGTATCTGATGGAAACATAGTTTTTTTACTCCTTTATGTTCACACCGTACTACAAACATTTATATGATGCCGTCTGTTTTGCTCATTTTGCTTTCTAGTAAGAATCAGCCATATAATATACTGTGCTTTATTTGGGGGCATTTACCACGGATGTTTTCTGGAAGTAAATTCTCAATGTCGTTGACATGGCAGCATGAACCATCCATTGCTGGTAGTGGGGACAGATTAATCAGCTTTGCTTTGTTTCTTTGATGAGGCAAGTACCAAGCCACAGCGAGGCTCCACCATAGCAGAACCGTGAGGCATGAGTCATGCAATCAGCTTTTGCTTTGTTTAAAGCAGTCCGTTCTTTTGTAACGCCACTGTTTTCGTTGATCTCAGTTTTACACAGTATAAACTTCTGAGAACATGGGTCATGGGATTCCATCAGAAGGCAAAGACTGAAAGATACCTGTGGTTCCTTTCTCAGCCTTTTCAATCATTTGGGAAATATGCAATTTTGCATCTCAAGCAGGCTTCCTGCATACAGAACAGAACAGGGAAACCTCAAAACCCCAAATAGGACTGCCAAAGTACACTTGTCGTTGACTGCCAAAGTACACTTGACGTTGACTTCATAGTGGGTTAAAGAAAGGTGGAATAGTCATATTCATGCAATCATTCCACTCCTCTTTAACTTTTTTCTCTTGGACTTGATTTTGTTCCTTGTCCTATGTGGCATGCCATATTGTCACGCTTTGTCAGCATCGAGTAACTAGAGTTTCATGGTGGACATGTACAAGAATACAAGATCAAAAGGTGGGGGAGGAGAAGAGTGACTTCAAACTTTGGCACAAAAACCGTGGGATCCATCAGCATGGATGTGGAGGTAAGTATTTGATGAAACCAATTCAGGGTTTATAAATTGATTTCGCAAGCACCAAGAGGGATCAACTTGTGCTGAGATTGTTTTTCACCAAAATTTGTGTTCTCTATGTTGATTTTTTCTGCTTGAACAATTACTCGAAGAACCAGAGGGGACAGTAGTAGTCAGGACTGGGCTATAATAAGATGCCATGATGGCTTGCACCCGATTTTGTGTCACAACTGTTAGGTTATATTCAGGATGGAGGTTCTTAGGGGCAGTGCATATGCATGGGTAGCCTAAAATGGATGAATAAGGGATTTCGCTGGGTCACATTGGAGGACTCTCAGATGCTAATGAGGTAGTTGTAAGTCATTTCATTTTTTTTGAAGAGTCAAACAATTTTATGTTTAACCAAAATTATAGAGAGAGTTACAAATATTTGTAGCGTCTAATAGATATACTATGAAAAATATTTAATGAACCATCTAATAATATTTATTTGGTACCATAAATATTAGTACTTCACTGTATAAATATTGTCAAACCTGAGATTTTGATTTCCCAAGAAAGTAGAATAACTTACTATTTATAACGGAGGAGTAAGGCATAATTACCTGTTGAAATCGAGCAGCTTTAAATGTAGAAAAAAATCTAAATTACTACCTCAAGTATGGATATGCACCTAAACCATCTGGTGTATTTACAAGCCTCCGATAGTCCGATCCGGTGATTCCAACCATTAAATCTCTAACGAAAATACTCCATAATCTCAATACGAAAAGAGTGACATCCTCCTCAGTACTATTATGCAAGGTCCAAAGGTACACTCATGACATCAGCTTCCTTCTCCGTTGATTATTATTACATTTTCGTTAAACTTAATCGATCTATATATTTAGACCTTTGACTTGACATATTTCTGCTATCGAGTACTCAATGCATGTCCTTGATATAAAAATAATAGAGATGCATTGTATGTGCCTGACCAGCATACACAAAACATAAGATGTCAAAATCGGGGTGCTGGAACGACGAAACTATTATATATTTTTTTCACTTATTGAAGATGGAAAGATAGACATAACCCTATCTAGTAGAAGAATATCATACACTAAATAAGCCATTGCAAAAAATTAAACTGTAATGATCTAGATAAACAACTATACAACCTTAGCAATATTTTTTTGCTTAACAAGAAGCAGCAAACAGAGAGACTGAAGCTCTAAACACAAATAAAGTGATTTTCCCACTTGGAGTAGCAAATTTCCCTGATTGGATTGTTGGCGCTCCACGTACAAGAGGTACTTGACATGAGCTACTCGGATTGGCGAATGAAGGGAGGGATATTACGCATGGCAGGCAGGCCCACGTACAGTGATGCAAAAATTAAACGAAGGACCAAACCTTATGTGCTTTAGTAACAAAAAATAGGTTGGTCGTTCCCTTCTCCTTCCTCGCGCACCAGATGCAAACAAACAGCATATCTCCTTCCACACCAAGCACGAGAAGAACAATCCAACCAGCCCATCGCCGAATCCCCCGCTCTTATTCGGTACAAGTGAAGCACTGAAGCAGCCAGAGCCAGCCCGCTCCTCTCCCAGCTACTTCTCCTGGCAAATTGGAAAAATTACCTAGCGCTTTCGCAAGCTCATATCGACTCCAAGAAAGCTTGCCGGAGAGCAGCACCGGGCCTCCCAATTAGTGCCTGGTCAAACTCGGCGCCCTCCGGATTCGATCTCGGCGTGTGCATGCGGCGCCGCGGCGACCTGCAGCCTCGCAAGCTGCTCCCGTGCTCGTCCCTCGCTGCACCACATTGAAGATCGATGAGCCTCGGCCATAGCAAATAAACAAGGAGGGGAACGGGCACAGGAGGGACGCCTTCTTGAGTTCGTGTTCTTAATTAATTATATTGCTTCTATACCGCGGAAGCAATCCTTGCTTTATAATTATTAGGTAGAGAGTAGAGAGTAGAGATAGAGATAGAGATAGAGATAGAGATAGAGATAGAGATAGAGATAGAGAGATAGAGATAGAGATAGAGAAATGAACGGCGGAGTCGGAGGTGGGCTGCACGACTGGACTAGTGGGCTTTATTGAGCGCAGCCCTAGTGCCAAAAGCAAGTTGGGCCGAGATGGGCCTGTGACTAGTGAAGAGGCCGAGTATCGTTGGCTGGGCTGCGCTTAGCGAGAGAGAGATGATGATGATGCTGACCGTCCACGAAATTTCTAGTCCGAACAGGTCACCGACTCGGTATCCGAAACCCGATGCGTTTTTACTCCATTAGAGAACGGGTTTGGGTCACATTTTCTACCCGTGGATTTGTTAACAGGCAAAATATTAAACCCAGCGGGTTTATGGGCATGGGTTTGAGAATATAAAACCCAAACCCGTGAACCCATGAGTTTTTTTACCTGAACATGTACCTCAAATAATCCAACTCATACCTAAATTTAAATGGTCCAAACCTAACTCCTCATTTGCTTTTCATAGAATCAAATGTATACTTCTTATTAATGGTTTTCTCTATTTATTTATGATACTATTGCGACATATTACCGATAAAAATAATTTATATGCTCTAATATTCATCGAGTTTTTCTATAATATGTGTCTTTTTTAATGGGCACGGGCGATCCTTGGGTACCCGCAAACCCGATGGGCATGAATTTGGACAAAATATTAAACCCGTGACGGGTCATGGTTTTTTAACGGGCGGGTTTCATTTTCGTGGGCACAGGTTTGGGATGACAAAACCCAGCGGGTTTAGACCCGTTGCCACCGACCAAACTCGGGCTCCGGAGTCCGGATGATGGGGGAGACCGTTCGGCCGTACTGCTATATATCCTCCTCTCCGTCCACGGTGCCCCTTCACGCCGCGCGGAGAAAGAGAACGAAAAAGTGCGGCTAGGGGTCTAGGGTTTACGGATCCTTAGATATGCAGCAACATCGAAGGAACACCAGGAGATACGCCTCATCTCATCTCTCGCCATGGCATCGAGGCTCCTGCGCGCCGCCCGTAACGCATGCCTCGCATCCCGCACCGCCGCGGCAGCCGCATCTCGCGCCGCTGCGATGGCATCCCGCTCAGCGCGTATCGCCGACGCCGCCCGCGCCGCCCGCTTAGGCGATGACTCCACGAAGTCCCCTGACGACGCTCCCAGCCGCTCCTTGGGGTACTTTCGCTGCTCCGATTACGCGCACTTGCCAGGTAACCAATCCCACCCTATCCTTGGTGCAGGATTCTTATCTTTCATAGACAGGGCTAGGAATTTTCATAGACAGGGCTAGGAATCTATCTCATAATTCGGCGTAGCTAATGGGTGGTCCGGGTTGGCCCTGGCATACCCAAAAATCAGGCCAGGCAGGTAATATGCAGATAACTGGACAAGATAATGTTCCTGTTTGCTTGTACGCTTAATTAATTGATGTTGATATGTTCTGATTTTTCTTTGTTGCTCAAGAAGTCCTATGCCAATTCATTTTATTTAGTACACGAATTTCCAAAGTTCTTTCATAGTTATCCATGCAGTATTGGTTTGTAATTTTTTAGTTGTTTATTTCTTTCAAAAAAGAAACTGGTTGTTTATGAAGTTGTTCTTAGGCCCGGCATACCCAACGTTAAATTCCTAGCTACGCCACTAAATTATTTTTATGCTGGTGAGTGGTGACAAACCAAATTGCCAGTGATTCACTGTGCGTGCAAAACTAATGACGCTACAAAACTGTCATAGATGATGCGAAGACCCCAACGGACAAAGACCTTGAGTCGGATGAAGCTGTATGGGCCTTATATAAGCGTTGGTGCAAGGCTTTCAATAAGAAACGTGACCATGACGAGATGTCTCGCCGGTTCGAAAGATTCAGACGTAATGCACAGATTGTGCACAACTGGAACACTTATGTACCTCTAGATCCAAAGGAAGCAGCCATTCACATTCGGAAAAGAAGAGAGGCCAAATTACTTATTTCAAAAGGAAAAAGCGTCTCAAGCGGAGACTTCGACGAATGGCATCTGCCAATGCAATTAGGTCCATTCGCCGATGGGGAAGACCCATCTCTTACCTAATTGTCTAAGGACCTGTTGAAGTTTCTTGAAGAGAAGGATTGGTTCAGTGCTGTTCAAGATGTTCTGTGTAACTTGCTTAGGAAATTCCAGACCCTGAATGAGATGAAGTGAACTCACCAATGCAAATCAGCACTGTAATAAGTTATGCTTTTTTGTTCTATGTGTACTAAGTATGCTTCCATGTGTGCTAAGTTATGCTTCCATGTGTACTAAATCATGCTTCTGCAACATATTTTTCTCCAAGCGGTCATGATGTGTTCCGTATGCTTCCACTTGTGCAAAGTGTCTATTTTAGTCTTTTGTGTTTACAGGCACAATAGTTCAAACAGATCAAGATCAAGTATGGAGATAGTGGCAGCTGTTTGAACATTAATTCAGTGAGCATCTGGGCTACACTAAGGCGAGTATTGCCATGTCTGTATAATTCAAAATTTTATCATATCGTTAATCCATTTTTCATCAATGCATAAGCTGTGAGCCTGTGATTATATCTAGTAGTATTAGCAAGAGCCTGTATAAAGTAATACACCAATCTTACTTGAATATAGAGGATGAAATTAAACTTTGTTATTTGGATAATTTGGCTCACTGAACAAAGGGCCGTTTATGAACTCTGTGAAAAACTATTTGGATTGACAATATGAGTTGTCATTGAGTTTGTCTTCAAATAATAATTTTCACAACTTGTTTGTTAGGTGCTTGATTTACATGTCCTTTTAGTAGTAGCGTAGCCTAAGGCACCATGTTTAATACGAAAACCAAAACAAAAGTTCTTAATACGCCTTGAATAACTTCAGACAGATTCATAAATAACTTAAGCAAAACAACATTTTCATCAAACTTCGCATTCACTTTTCGAGAACTAAACACCGCCTAAGTCACCAGGGCTCGGCTCATGTCAGCCGGTGATTTCAGCGGATGTTGAGCAGGATCTATCTGGGGTAGTAGTGACAGGAAAGTAGTAAAAACCTAAAAAGTTTTGAGGTGTAATTTAGGAGGCACAACACAACAAGTCGGTGACAAATATTTTCCAGTTTTTTGAAAAAGAGTTGAGATTTTACATCGGAAAAAACGTGCAAAGTGTGGTACTGGTTGTCCTGCGCTACGCTATGCTCACTCTCCCGTCCGCACCGCACAGCTCAACGCCTCAACGGCTTTCTCCTGTGTGCGCGCATCGTGCGGCGGCCGCTGTGGGCGCAGTCCCCGATGGAATGAAACAGCGAAAAATTTGAAATCGCTCTCGCTCCTCGCCGCCGCGCCCGCATGGCCATGTTTCTTTCCCACCCGCAGGAAAATTTCCAAAGAGAATCTTGTATGCATTTGTATGCATGGAGTACTAAATGAAGTCTATTTGTAAAACCTTTTTAGGGATGAGTGCAACTTTACGCGACGAATCTAATGAGCCTAATTAATCCATGTTTTGCTACAGTAATGCTACAGTAACCATCTTTTAATCATGCGGTCAAAGGCCTTATTAGACAGGTCTCGCGAAATAGTTCAATGTTGTGAAGATAGTTTTGTAAACTGACTTTATTTAATTATTGGTCAGGAAATATCCGGCTCGCCTGCGCCTGTCCGTCGAAACGGTTCTCCTGCGCACACCACAAAGCGCAAAGCTCCAATCCACGCCTCCCAAAGCTTTTTCTGCCGTCTGCCCCCTCAAACACCACCACCGGCATCGGCTCACCGTCAGTCAGTCCGTCTACCCGCCTCCCCGATCCAATCCATTCCCCTCCGTCTGAATCCCATGGGGCTCTGTTTCAGCAAGAAGCAGCAAGCGAAGCGGCGAGACGGCCAGCCGTCCGGTGACGCCAAGAAGAGCGGCGGCCGGAAATCCGGCAGGGACGCCGCGCCGGTCGCCGATGCCAGGAGGGCGCTTCAGGCCAAGGCGCCGCCGGCGGCTGCGACGGTCAAGAAGGCTGTAGCCAGGCCGGAGGAGCCGGCGGCCGACAAGAGGACGGTGTTCGTCGTCAAGGCGGCGGCGGCGGCCGCGGCCGCGGCGAAGGGCGGGTCCGAGCGGGCGGCGCCGGAGGAGGAGGCGAGGCCCGTCGCGGTGGCCAGGGCGCCGGTGCGCACGTCGAGCTGCACCAAGGAGGAGGTGGACGCGATCCTGATCCAGTGCGGCCGCCTCAGCCGGAGCTCGTCGGCGTCCGGGAAGGCTCCGTCGGGCGAGCACGGCGGCGGGCTCCGCAGGTACGCCGGATCCAAGCGGAGCTACGACTTCGACCACGAGAGGAGGGGTGGCGGCGGCGGCGGCGACGTCGACGAGTGCGATTGGGGCAGGGAGGGGGCCGCGGTGTCCAGGCCCTCCCCGCGCCGCCGGACGCCGGAGCGGAAGCGCTCCTCGAGCCATGACGGCCGCACCGGCGCCGGGAGCGGGAGCCGGAGTCGGAGGGTGAGCCGGTCGCCGGGCCGGCGGGGGGACGTCGCCCCCGCCGCGGCGAGCGGCGAGCGGGGCGCCAGGCAGCAGCCGGGGAAGATGGTGTCGGTCCCGGCGAGGGAAAAGGGGCGCGCGCCGTCGCCGGTGAAGGCTGCGTCGTCTGGGAAGAGGTACCCATCGCCAACGCTGAGGTCGAACTCGCCCGCGAGGGCGGCGGCCTCGGGGAATGAGAATGCCGGGGTGCCGCCGACGCACGGGCCGTCGCTGAGCCGGAGCTCCTCTAGGAAGGCCGAGCACTCGCCCTACCGGCGCAACCCCATGGCGGAGCTCGACGAGAACGCTCTCGGCAACAATGGCAACACCGGCAAGTTCCAAAAGGTTCGGATCCATGAAAGCTTCAAACTTTTCCTCATTTTTGCCCCAGTATTCCCCCACCAAATTGGCTAAATCCTCGATATGATTATCAGAAATCCACAGATGGAGCCGTCGCATTGCCACAGAAGACATCAGAACGGGCAAAGGATCAGATCCCCAGCTGCCGAGCTGCGAAGGAGAAGGAGATTGTGGAGGAGCCCGTGGCGTTGGACACCAAAGCGTCGTCCGCAAGGATGAACGCGACCCACTCGGTAACCATTGTCGCCGAGAACGTCACCAATCCGAGGCCTGTGAGCCGGTCATCGAGGCGCTCGTCGCGTGACTTCGACAACAATGGCAACTCGTACGCGTCCCTGCTCCTCGAGGACATACAGAACTACCACCAGCAGAGCACAAGCGCTGCCACTGCCACTGCAGCGCCGACCTTCGCGCTCCCAGCGTGCGTGTCAAAGGCCTGCTCGATCCTTGAAGCCGTCGCCGACCTCAACTCCTCGTCGTCTGAGAACAAGAGCTTCGAGCTGGAGAGGTCAGTCAACGACAAGGAATCCGTCAACGGGAGGTACGGTGGCAAGGGTCCGAGCACCAGCGTCGTGGTGGAGTCGGAGGTCGGCGTGAAGGATGATCTCTTGGAGCCGAGCATGCACAAGTACGTCTCGGTGCGTGACATCCGTGGGGTTGGGGATGCCGAGCCACAGGAGTCCGCGGGGAGCAACAGCTTCGCCGGCAACGCATGGACTTGCTCGTGGGAGCCCAATTCCGTTGATTCCACTGACCGGACCAGGACGGCGTCACAGTCGTACAACGGTGATGAGGTGGAGCAGGTCACGGAGCAGTCATGGCAGAGCAAGCAGAAGCCATCGTCGTCGCAGGAGCCTGCCCGCGGTTCTGCTAGCAATGTTCAGGTTCAGCGTGTGCGCGGGGCTCACCGAAGCAGCGGCAGCTTGGTCAGTGGCCGGTCCGATGTTCGGGGCATCTAGGCGAGCCCTTCGATTGTTTAACATGCTTCTGGGGAGTCTAGGAATTATGCTCTAGGGTCATGGTAGTTTCTGGTTTTCAGTTCTAATGGCAAGATAGGTTGCTGTTTCAGATTAGTCTTTCAGAGTTTGGATTCTTTGCTAGTTTGGTGATACATTGTTCAGATGTAATCAGGCGGTGACATTGGCAATGTGTACTCTTTCGTTCATTGTCAATGCTTTAATTTTTAGTTATTCATTGGAACAAATGTTCTCCAATATTTCGTAGCATCATTATTATGGGTCATACAGTTTCTGGCTTTCTGCAACTCAATTCATTCCTATCACTCAACGCTATCTAGTCTTGTTAAAAAAAAGGCTAAAAATCATATTGAAGATTGTGTTTCTGTGCGTCATCCTTTATGATCAGACATGCTAATACTCTGCAATTGAAAGAACAACTTGCAAGACGTGTAAAAAGATACAGATATGGAACAGAATTCTATATTTTAGTTCACAACAATTCCAGGCAGCTTTCGTAGCTCAGTTGGTTAGAGCACCCGTTTAGTAAGCGGGAGGTCTTGAGTTCGACTCTCAACGAAAGCATTTCCGGAAGATGGGTTAACAGATGTACTTATTTCGCCTGGCATACAAGAAAGATGGGTGCATGTTTTTTTTATAAATTTAAATTTTGAGAGTTCTCCTGGCATGCAAGAAAGACTAACAGATGTACTTATTTAGCAACAAGCTGAACATTTTATTAGTTCGCCTGGCATGCAAGCAAGACTTATTTAGCAACAAGCTGAACATTTTATTAGAAAAGACTAATGACTGCCAATATCTTCTGTCCTGCAAGAGAGACTAACAAATGTGTTTACCTCAAATCAGAACATCATTTTAGTCAAGAGCCTAATGAAGTCGCATGTATTTTTTTTCAAAGTCTTGGTGGTAATATTCATCCCACGAAACGTGTTGCCCTATCTATTTCGGGGCTCTTAGTCTTTGATGATGGAGTTTTTCGTTTCCAATGATTTAATAATAATAGACTTCATGTTAGTTAAGCTGTTATTGATGACTCGTTTGTTGGGTCGTTGTTCCTTAGTTTGTTGCTTTCTTGTTTTAAGAAACTCGGAGATGTTCATGGTGTTTTGGTTTGAACCTTTGGACAGCTATATATGTATCAATTGATACAGAGGCTGGAATATTAATAGATATTCCTTTTTCTAAAAAAATCTATTTCGAGGCTATATGTTGATAAAGTTAGTAATCCGTCGAAGAGAAACCTCTCATCCTCTCCTGATGGCTAGGACCGCACTTTATTTTTTCCAACTTTTTGCTGATCCCTAGCTTCAAATTGGAAATATTTATTCAAAATTTTTGATTCAGCACACACAATCCAGCCCATAATCACAACAGACCCATCTGAAAAGACTGTTAAGCCCACGGCGACCCAAGTGTGCCGAAGAAGCCAAGAAGGGAACCCAAACCACCCACGAGCAGCAGCAACTCCTCTTCCGGCGCGAAGCCTTTCCAAACCCCCGCCAAATCCCCCAGCGGCTGCCCCACCACTCCCTCGCCGCACAACGGGAAGACGAAGGCAGAAGCCGCCGACGCCGTCGCCGTCGCGGAGGGCAAGCCATGAAGTTCAAGGCCTTCTTCACCGACGACGGCATCTCCCTCCTCGATAAGCGTAAGCGCCATATTACACAAGCACATACACATCGGCCCCTTCCTTTTTCCCTCTCCCGCAATTCGTCGAGCATGTCTCATGCGTCCCCGCGGTTTTTGCCCCGCAGGGTTCCTACCTGCCATGGACAAGGTGGGGCGCGTCTGCCACGTGTTCCTCACGCCCACGCACGCCATGCTCCTCCACAACCTCCTCGGCGCCACGGCCGCGGGGCCCGACGGCGGCGGCCCGCACTGCGTCGCGCAGTTCTCCAAGGACCTCCTCTTCCGTGAGTACAACCTGTCCTCGCGGAACGGGAACCAAATCGCCTTCTCCGTCGAAGTCGCGCTGCTCCACCGCGCCCTCCGCAGCGTTCTCGCTGTCCAAGCGCAGCCGCCAGCCGCGGGGGACGCCCCCGGTGCCCCCGCGATACAGGTGAGGCTCGTCAACAAGCTGCCCGCCGGGTCACGATCCGCCACGCCGTTCCTCACTTTCGAGACCAAGGGCGCCCGCGCGGCCGTCGTGCAGGATGTGCCCATCTCCCGCCCTCTCTCACGCTCTGACGTCGAGCGGTTGCAGGCTGCCCTTGACGCCGCCAAGGATCTCCCTCAGGTGTGTAGCGTACATGTAGCATCTTATGGTTACTAATCATTTATTGAAACCAAAGAATGGTCCTATGATGCAGGTTCACCTGATTAATTCGGATTCAAATTTACAATAATTGAGTGGGATTATTTGTTGTTGGATGGATGAATTAATAGTTAATACCATTGTTTCTGTTTGTATACACGTTCCTAGTAGAAAGGCTGGTTCATGAGGTGAATGATATTTTGGATTCAACTCTGAACTCAACTGTCCTGATGAATGATGAACTGCATACTTGTTACTAGTAAAGATATTTTAGTTTTATATAATTGGTTTGATCCAGTAATTTAGATTAGCAAAATTTTAATAATGCACCTGCATATGGTACTGGGCAAGAACAGTATAGAATAACGATTGTCAACGAATTGTTACGGAATTACCAATTTTGAAATACCAAATATGCATTTTGAATATTTTTGTTTGCAACTGCAGGTTAAGTGCTCTTTCTGTGATGAAATTGAGTTATTCTCTCCAGTACATGTTCGAGAAACTGTTTAAATAATCCAGCTATACTTTCCTTGGCGGAAGTGCTTGCAATTTGAGGGATATGCATTTATGCATTTTTTGTGTTATTTAGACCAAAGGCCCTTAGCGCCGCTGCTTTATCATATTCATGCCAATAAGCCCTAATTAGTGGTGATACATGGTGGGTGTCCTTTGTGCAGACTCTAGTCCAGGTTCCTGATCTGCCACAATTGCAAAGCTTAGTGGATCGTCTAAAAAATGTTGGTGATCTGCTAACAGTAGCTGTTACCCAATATGGCGATCTCCATCTTCAAGTTTCCACTTCTCTTGTTACGGTTGGCTCTGAATTCAGGAAGCTTCGGGTTATTGGTGATCGCGGTATGATATGGCACTAGGTGGTTCAATCAGCATTAATTCCCTTCCATTCTGTCCTTACGTTTAAATCAGTTGACCTCATGTTCCTCTGTATTTCAGCAAATGCACCTGTTGGCGATCAAAATTTG
Source organism: Echinochloa phyllopogon (assembly GCA_033239725.1). Lineage (NCBI taxonomy): Eukaryota > Viridiplantae > Streptophyta > Magnoliopsida > Poales > Poaceae > Echinochloa > Echinochloa phyllopogon. Next base: position 39,343,690 of record BTCW01000007.1, read on the forward strand.
ACTGCTTCGACTCGTATGGATATGGCTGTTGAGAGAGGGGAAGCACTCTCAGTGGTATTGTTCCTAAGCTCCATTTATTTTACCCTCCCACTCTTCTTTTTCCTGCTATTTATATCTCTGATTCCCTTTCTTTGTATGTTCTCACAGCAAGTGAATACGAAGCACCTTGTTAAGAGTTTACACTGTCACTTGGCCAAGCCAGACTGTACCTTCTATGGTGTGTTTTCTGCCGTAATCTCAGTGATATGTGTTCAGCAGATACTTTTCTCCTTAACATGTTCTCACTCCTTGTGTAGGCATTGCTCCTGGTGGTGCTTGCTTAACAGTCGTATTCCAGTATTTCATCCCAGGTACGAGATTGGCAGACAAGTCCATTAGCTTCTACTGCAGGCTTCCAGTCCTTGATCCTGGATCCAATTAAATAATTTACTGTACATAACTAGCCTTGTATATCAGCAAAGAATGTTAGGTAAGACTATTAGCTCAGCTGCTGCATATTTTTCTTCTTGTGTACCTTATGACTTGTTTGTGGCTGCAATACATTAGCTTCATAGCTAGTTATCTGCTGTTTTATTTGAAAAATGTTGAACATGCATTGTAATGGCTGTATTGCCATTTTGGCAACCTGCTGGCACTTCAGTTCTGACATGTAAAACATGCATGGATTTGTTAGTTTCACTTACCTACAATGTATTGCACTAAAACTGGTATTACCTATTTGTGTCTCAAAATTGATTCTTCATAATTTGTTTTAGTGTGCTCTGTTGATGATTTACCTATGAGGCTAGTGCTTAGGAAAGTAGGAAGGTAGCTAGGCAATAGGACTATGCACACGGCAGTGAACATCAATTAAATTTGGCTTGCTTCTGTATAAATTTAGGCATCACTCTGAATTTAGTCAGCATGGTTCCACAAAGCCAACAAAATCTGGCTGGTCCTACAGCTAGGAAATTTTTGCTTGATGTGGAATCGTCCTACCGGCTTGGTAGTATTGCACAAAAATGCCTCTTAATGGATCTATTTCATGACTAAACTCTATACCTGGATCGAACCTCCAGATCACTCTTCCATGAAATGTTGAGTTTTGCATTAATGTTATCATGAGTTTGTCCTTTGGGCATTTACAGTGGTCATATATAAACTTGTATTTGAAATCTTCTACATCGTTAACTAAAGTTTTTAAGGTACCAGATCAAACCATTTCAAAGGTTTATATCATGGCACAAATTCATATGATCCATTTCTTCTGTTGCTAGGCCCACTTTCCTCTTTTCTACCACAACAATTTTATCTATACATATCTTATTTCTTGGTTGCCAAATCTTTTTAATGATGCAAGATTACTTCATCTCCTTTCTCACTCATTGTAAGAAAAATGCTTGTGGCATGCTGTACATGCTGACATAGGCCATCTTGAATGCTGTTGGACACCAGACATTTTCAGAGTCTGTGTTGGCAACTTGTTATGGCGTTGGGATCTTACCGATAGCATTACAGCAGCGTATAGAGCCATGACTGCCATTACGATTAGGACAGGCTTACACGTTTGAATCAATACTATGGGATTCTTTCTCTTCTTTCTGCTCCAAAGCTCACTTTCTTTCTACCGTTGGCTTTGCTAATCTATGTCGTCCTCCAGCATTCTGAAGAGTATAAGCATAAGGAGTGCTAGGGCATAGCACACCTGTTTAGTTTGTGCCTATCAGAATATTCACGCTAGAGTATGAATGTTTGTCTGTTGACAAAATGGATTTGGCTGTTCAAACTTGATAATGGTGATAGCCTTCAAGAAATAAATACCAGAAGGATGGGTCCCAATTCTGGAAAGGTTTGCATGCTGTATAGAATTGGTATGACCAAATTATTTAACCAAATGTAGCCCGGAGATTTGTTTTCATAGATTGTTTAGGATCTGCTATCAACAAACTGACACAGTGAATCAAGTCCTGCAGGGAGGTGAGATCAATTTAGAGTTTAGGGAAACATATGATTATTTTTTATGCTTAATTTAATATTGAGCTGAGAACGTTGTGAAAAAAGAAAACTGAGAAGAAAATCCGAAACAAAACCGTTTCCTAAAATTGGATCCAAGCTCCAAAATCTTTCTTGCAAGATTTCTGTAGAGCCCATGCGCTCGACTGTGTCCACCCATCCTACTGCGTTTGCTCACATGCATCTGCCGGCGTACCAACATGAATCTGTACCGTGCCTCTCTATCTGGTGCAATTTACAGTTGCCTTCTGCATCTACCAGCATGGCATTTAAGATGGCCAGAGCACATATTTATCTGATCGACATCTTCATCCAGATCTCACTATCTCAGGTTCTACTTTTTAAACTTAAAAAGAACTATCTCATGTTCTTCTCTACTGGTGTTTTTAGTAATCTCTATTTTCACGGTACCAAGACATAAATACGTGTTAGATTCAGCATTAATTGTTTTCTTCTGTTAGCAGCATTCCAAAATAGAAGTGAGTGTTCTTGGTTGCGTTGTAGAGCAAAGCAAAATAGGGAGAACAGTTAGCGCTTTGAAGTTGAACACATGTCCTCGGCCTGGCACAAAGGGGACCAAACCATTTGCATCACTAGTCTTCCTGTACGTCTGTACTATCGTCCTTTTTTTATATAAATGTAATAGGGTTCTTGATCTAGCTTGAAACATATACTAGGCTGCTAGCTCGTGCTTGCCGCACCGATTAAGTTCGATCAGTAGCTTGGTTGGTCTTATAGAAGTTGTTGGGTCATTACAAACACGACTTGAATGTATCCATGTGAAATGTTTGGAACTTGCCAATCTACCTAATCACAAATAGTACCACATTGACCTTCATGTTAGTTCCAAACGGGACGTTTACATCTCCTTCAATATGCAGTACCACTTGTTTAACGCTCAAGCCAGCAATATCAATGTATAACAATACAGTGCAGCCATGTGAGACGTACTATTGGGCTTTTAAGTCCTCCAACCATTTGTTCGTCTGTTTTCAAAAGCAGCCAATAAATCCTGAACAATCAGTTATGTGTCACTCTGCATCTCTCCGATGCCAGTTTGCTCACATTACATGTATGTATACCTGTACTCGAATTAGCTTTAGTTCCAAAACGTATGATACGTTCCTCTCATTTTAAATACATACAATATAACACCAGGAGCTGGGGGAGAAATACCCTATTCCTGCTACCACCCAAAACAACCAGCTTTGTCCTCTACCCCTCGTTGGAGCCCAGCTCTGGATCCACAACATAGCCTCGTAGGGAGGGCGTCTTGCCAAATTTGGAAGTCGGGGCTTTGTTCTGCATCCTTTTCCTGGCAACGTGGCCGCGGATCCATGGCAGTACATCCTCGTTGATCTTGATCATGAGGAAGAACAGCATGCGGTAGATGAAGATCATGCTGAAGATAACAGACAGGTCAATCCACTTGGACCGATCCACGTTGATCTGGAAGATGTACTTCAGGATGAAGTCCCCGGGGATCTTGGGTTGATCCGGGTACTGGTTGTCAAATACAAGACCTTTCATGTCGTTCTGGCATTGGCCCTGTTAGATGCACAGAGTTTGATTTCAGGTCGGAGTCTAGTGTGTTTTGTATCTCTGTTCATGTGTGAACTGAACTTACCTGTAGTGCCCAGTAGTGGAAGCTGATGTACTGCATGGGGTATCTCCAAAATGGCTTTGGGATGTCGTACGGAAGTCTGAAGTATCCAGAGACCAGCATAAATATTCCCTGTCCAAGGAAAACTGTGAGAAAGCATCTTCTTGCTAAGCCCCGAGACTGGAACTTTCTTGGGAAGTAAATTGAAGTTTGTTTTTGTGGTGGCATGAAACTATTCAACATAGCTGAAAATTGGAGTACTGATAATATATCTTCTGCAGTAACAGCTAATAATCAAGTCAAATATATTTGCCACTTATACTAAAAACAAGATCAACGGTAACATATCTAATGCTGTCCTAAAATTTCTGAACTTGTACTGGCCAATATGCAGTAAAGCTACAAATAATACTGGCCAGGACTGGTATCATACGACAAACTGGATCAGCACATCTGCACATGTTGAAGTCCTTTGATGTATTCTGGTCCCAGAAAACCGTAAAGTTTAGAGGTTTGCTGATTCATGAATTCGTCCTAAAGGTCACATGGCTATATATGTCAAGTTATGGCACAATTAAAGTGGGAATCAAAAGCTGAACTGAACAAAAGACTTCAGCTTCTGTGTTTTTTTTCTTTTGCAATTGTGAAGGTGCTTTGATCCTCTCCACTATAGGGATAGTTGAAATAAAATTGGTTGCAATTTTGTAAGTTGGTAATCCTGTCAGTAACCACATCTGAACACATAGGTTGTGGGGGCATAGAAAATGACGTGCGGAACAGGTGAAAATACCATACCTGAATTCCGGCTCCTATGATAATACCCATGAGAAAATTGGGAATGACACTGGCAATTGCCATCATTAAGCTCTCCACCACGGTGACACTGGCGTAGAGGTTTAAGACGAAGAAGATGTAGTGTTCGAAACCGGGATGAAGGCGCACCATAAAGTAGCATATGGTTCCCGATAAGAAGCATATTAGAATCAGGAACGGTGTTGCTGAGATAGTGTTGCTGATGACAAATGCTGCAACACCATAGTGCCCATTCAGTCGTTCCCGCTGGAAAACCTATATAAATGGAGCAAAGGAAAGGTGAGGACAATTCAGAGCATTACTAACTCGCAGATGAAATATCACTGCCTTAGTTTCACCTTCATTTCTTCCACAAATGAAGGGAATCCTCCAATGGACATGAATGTAACAAACCCAAAGACGAATGCAGAACAAGCAGCCCTGGCCTGCAGAGACAAGGCAGTGAATGCATTAAAAACATTCATATGTTTCATGGCGTTGCTCATGTGACTACATTGTTGTACATTCATACCAGACCAGCCCAGAATTCCCTAACCAATTTCTTTTTTTATGCTTACCAGGATGGAGGTGTATTTGGTGCCGACGTCCAGGTATATTGTGCCGATACAGACGGTCACGAGGAGATAGATCAGGAGCCTGAGCCAGTAATACCCAAAGTCCCGTGACATGTTGATGAATGAGCGCTTGGTCAGGGTAAAAGCCTGCATCAGGAAGCTGGCTTGGCTGCCACCTGAATCGAGCACCGTCCCTTTCTGCAATGAACAAGGTGGTTATTTCCTGTGTCGGGATGTGATATTGATTATGGACACCAAAAACAGATACAACATATCGGTGTTGTGTTTGATGACTCGGAGCACGTACTATTCGCGAGATATCATTGACTCTCTCCCTTGCTGCGTAGTAATACTGGGACCTGCCGTATGATGCAATCAACTTCCTGATGGCTTCTGATGTGGTCATCCTATCCAAGGGGTCGTCGGACCTCTCAATCTTTTCATGAAAGCCAAATGTTAGATAACTTATTTAAGTAGAGCAGAGAACAAGGTGTCAAACGATCTGTTAGCTTCTTACCCTTGCTTTCATGGATCCTTTGAGTGTGGCCTTCACCTTGTCGAAATCAGAGTTGACACACCTCAGGAAATGGTCCGACGGATTCCTCAGGGGCGGGCAAGGGAAACCGGCTGAAGCGAAGAACTGCAGCCGAGCAAAGAGTCAGTCGTCTGATGATGCTAGTGTGCCTTGCGTGTAATTACAGTGATGTGGAGTGGTGCCATGCCAACTGCTGATAATGACTGAGAGCTGGGGCAAGAGAGTAATTACTACCTCACATGCTTGAGATGCTTGGCCGAAGTAGACAGTTTTGCCACTGGACAGCAGGAAGAGCATGTCGAACAGCTCGAACACCTCACTGCTGGGCTGGTGGATGGAGGCAATCACTGTCCTGCCGTCCCTGGCCAGGCCCCGCAGCGTCTGCGTCACGAAGAACGCCGACGAGCTGTCGCACAGATACACAACGGACCGGTGCACGGTTAGTTAGTTAATTTCCCCACTAGTACTCCGATCCCTAACATTAATTTAGCCTGTGATCCTCTTTGACAGCGGTAGAAATGAATCGTACCTGTCGAGGCCGCTGGTGGGCTCGTCGAGGAAGAGGAGTCGCGGGCGCATGAGGAGCTCGAGCGCGATGCTGACGCGGCGCTTCTCGCCGCCGCTGACCCCGCGGAGGTGCCAGTTTCCGATGACGGTGTCGGCGCAGTCCTGGAGCCCCATCTCGACGATGGTGCCCTCCACCAGGGCGCGCTTGTCCTCCCGCGGCATCTTGTCCGGCAGCCGCAGCAGCGCCGAGTAGCCGATCGTCTCCCTCACCGTCAGCGTCCCGATCAGGTTGTCGTCCTGCGTCACGTACGCCTGCGAGGCACCAATCCAAAAATCTTAATCCAGTTTCTAAACTGAAAAACCAGCGCCGATTAACCCCAAAACCCAGCTGCTTTTGCCGTCTCCGGAAACGCGTTTTCTGTATAACTGACGGTGAAGGGTATAACTGATGGTGAAGGCCGCAGGACGCAAACCCCGCAACCGAACGGCTCATGGCACCATAAATTCGGAGCAGGATCAGAGAGCAAATCCAGCTGTCAGAATTTATGCCGTGTAGGTGGTTTCAGCCGTTCAGGCTCGCCATGTTGACAGCACGAGTACCGGACGATAGCCTGGCCTCGCGCCCTTCTTTTTTGCCCCTCCTATCGAAATTAACACGGGATGGCGGTACAAAATTTTTTTTCACACCTCCGGCGTTTGAATGAGTTGAACGTGGTGGCGCCATCGAGCCACCATGGCGAATTAAATCCTCTCACCAAACTGCATCACACGCCGGATCGGAGCTCAACGCGTAGCGTGCTTTCGCCATCTGGGACGGATGCGAAAATAAACGGCCGAATCGATCGGATAGGACGTGTATCTGTCGCTAATAATACCGTGCCGGCTAGCCGATCTCGCTTCTCTCTTGCCCGACATGAAATGAACCATTTGCCCCCTCACTCTCTCGTAGCACGCTAGTAGTACTAGCGAAGTGAATATATGTGCAACCCGAGTAATTATTTTCTTTTTTTGGAAAACCTCTACTGTAGCATAACAATAGTTTTGATTTAACACTGTTATAAGCACAGTTTCATTAAAAAAACACTGTTAAGCACACCGTGCAGATTACTAGATCCTGGTCCCTGGAAATACGATTTGCATGTTGCGAGATGCCCGCGCCAGTTATGGGTGACAGATTCGAACTCACACATATCCTACTCTAAGAAACCCTTAACGGAACTGCTAGCTGCTATATTTGGATGAACTGAACTGAAGCGGTAGTACGGAATGTTTGATGCTCAAAAATAGAACTCTCTCTTTTTCACTTGCTTTTCGGATGAGGCCGGGGTACTGCATCTAGTAGTTCAAAGCTCACGCGACCAAGAAAGCATGCAAGAAAGCAGGTGGAAGCATGCGAAATGGATGGACGCAGGCAGTGGGCACGTACCGCGGCGCCGAAGGAGAGCTTGGCCTTGCGGCCGTTGAGGAGGACGTTGCCGGAGAGGAAGGCGTTGGCGGCGAGGCGTCCGGCGAGGGCGTCGAGGAGGGTGGACTTGCCGGAGCCGGAGGGCCCCATGAGCGCGGTGAGCGAGCCGGGCTCGGCGTAGCCGGTGAGCTCGTCGAGCACGGTCTGCGTCTTGCCGGGGCCCAGCGCCACGGTGACGCAGAGGTCCTTCCACGTGAGCCTGGCCGACACGTCGCCGATGAGCGCGGCGGGGCCGGCGCCCGGCGGCAGCGCCTTGCTGTCCCGCCACAGCGTCTCGCTGAGCGGGCTGAGCCCCACCACCATGGCGCCGCCCGCCGCCGACGCTGCGTTGGCCTGCAGCTCCACCATGGCCTGCCCGGCCGCCGCCGACCGCGGCGTCGTGCCGTCGCCGCCGCCGCCCGGCCTCATCGCGCGCTGGGACCTGGGGCTGGGACTCTGGGAGGGAGGGATGGGAAGTCAGGAGGAGCGCGTCTGGAGAGGGAGGCCGGCCGGCTCGATGGATGCTGCGGTGGAGAGGGCGCTAGCGCGGGCAGGAGTTATAAAGGAGAAAAGCATGCATGCACAATAAAGAGGGGGGAGTTAATGGATGGACGGAGCAATCAGAGAGCAGCGAGGGGCAATGGAGCTGAGAGTAGTGGAGTCGCTGAGGCCGCCACTTAACAAACTGCCAACCAAATTGTCTTCCTTCCAAGGGCTCATCTCCTCCGAGTCCCATCGCCTCCACTGTTCTTCCTGGACTACCAATAGTAGTTTCTCATTTCCCCGATTATTTTTCGAGTATTACTATATCGGTACGAAGTAATACGTCAAACATACTCAGTACTGATGGTTATCACATCATATATATACTCGTATAGCTAGCTGAAGCTTCTTGTCACGGCAAATCCATGGTTTTTCTCAGACTTTCAAGCTTGCGGGCGCCCTGGATGCATACCAGTTCACGAGCCGTATCGTACGTACGTAAGTAGTCAATTGCACAAATCCGGCCGTGCATCATCAGAAGCGCGCATGGTTACCGCAGAAAACGACGTTGACGAACCGGGGTCTGAGAGCCCCGGCGAGGGAACGGAAAGTCAAGTGGGCCGGGCCGAGCAGGCCACGACGGCAACACGTTACGGCGAGGCGCCGTCCACAGACATGGCTGCACACGCCACATGATGAAGGCGAGAGGAGGAGAGCGAGCAGGTCGGGGTCGACGGATGGATGAGATGAGAGATCCAGCCAGCCAGCCAGCTGCAGCACAGGTGCATTTATAGCGGTACTGGTAGACGTTGGCGTTGTACTTTCTTTCATAGCCATACCTTCCGGCTCGCCCCTTTTCATCCCCATAATTCTCGGTTCTTGTGCGAGCATTCAATCGCGCCCCGCCGGCCTGTCTCTCTCTTTTTTCCCCCCTCTCTCCGTTTTGGTTGGTTTCCAGGCAGCGGACTTCACCAGCCGGAACGGAATGGATGCAGAGATGATCGATAGCGAGCGACGACGGCGTGCACCTGCATTGGGAGCGACTACTCCTGTCCTGTTAGTATATTTCCCTTCCTGTAAATGCTTCGCCTGATCGAGCATATACACGGCCTGGACGACCCGACACGTATGGGTGATGGGTCGTTGTCGACAAGGCGTGACAATCCTGATCTAGCCTGATCGAGTACTCCGTATACCATATCGTTCAAAGCAAGATACAGTAGTCATCCAGGGAGCGTCTGTATCACAGAGGAGTGTTGATTCGGACTCCTCCCTGCAACTGCAATGACTAAACCTGATATATTGATAAAAGCTAGTTATTGGTGCCGGTACATATATATATAGTGGTACGGTACATCACAATGGCGTGGTACTCGACTTTTGAATTGATGAACCGCGCGAGAGGACAACCTAGGGCTCTTTTGGAACGCAGGATTTCCAAAACGCAGGAATAGAAAAAACACAGGAATCAGGAAGTACGATCTATCTAATCCTATGGATTGCAAAACCATAGAAATTTACAAATAAGGTTTGTTTGGTTCCACCACAGGAAAAATAAAGGAAGTCTGTAGCTTAGAATATAGTTTTTCAATTTTGAATCCTGCAACTAGCCGTTTGTGCTGGAAGGCTCCAGAGCCGTTAGGTGCATGCCTGCATATATGCACATCCGGACAGTGCCATTCGCACTCCTCAACGACGTTGCTTGCTATCCTCCTCTCAGCCTCTATTCTGCTCATACATTCTACATTTGTGGCATAAAGGTACGCTGTACAATACTGTTATGTTTGTATTTTATTTTTGGTCTTTCTTCAGTTGTACTAATTCATGTTTGCTTCTCTTAGATCGCTAGACATGCATCCAACCTACCGCCGCATCTCAGAAAATGATGATGAATTTATCCACTTTGTTCTTCCAACTTTACATGGAGAATCATCACAACCATCCTCAAATAGGAGGCCAAGGCCAATGCATACATCACAACTTACCGGGGCTCAACGGGTGACGGAAATTTTAACAGGGCATGAAAGCTTAAGCAAAAGACACTTTAGAATGGAGGTAGAAATATTCCAAGCCTTGGTTGATAAGCTTCGTGACAAAAATCTCCTTGTTGATACAAGGGCAGTTGCAGTAGAAGAGCAAGTTGCTATATTCTTATATGCATTGTCTAAAAATGCAAGCAATGAAACCTTGCAAGAATGGTTTCAGCACAACGGAGAAACAATTAGCCGACATTTTGCAGCAGTGCTTGATGCAATCACACAGCTCACATGTGTTTACATATGTCCACCTTCCCTACAACCACATCCAACCTTGAGCAGACCCCACTTCCATCCCTTTTTTCAGGTATAAGCACAAGTTAAATAATATTTTATTAACCTACTTTACTGTCAAGATTCTATGATGAAATACATATTTTTGGATATGTAGAATTGCATTGGTGCTATAGATGGCACACATATTCCAATGACACTTCCATTGCAACAGCAAGAGCCATATCGGAATAGGAAGCAAACACTCTCTCAAAATGTGATGGTTGCCTGCGATTTTGATCTGAAATTTGTGCACATTCATGCTGGGTGGGAAGGTTCAGCTTCAGATGCAAGGGTTCTACAAGATGCACTTAACCATGGCTTCCAAGTACCTCAGGGTAAATTCTATCTAGTAGATGCTGGTTATGCAAATACACCACAATTTCTTGCTCCATACCGTGGTACTAGGTACCATTTACAAGAACAAGGAAGAGCTCGTCATAGGCCACAAAATTACAAGGAGTTATTCAATCTTCGACATGCACAACTTCGGAACCACATAGAGAGAACTATTGGTATATTGAAAATGAGATTTCCTATACTTAGAACAGCTTCACGTTACCCAGTTCACAAACAAATTGATATATCTGTTGCTTGTTGTGTTCTACATAATTTCATACGTCTACATAATGGAGACATGTCATGGCCCAGCAATGGTAATGTGGATATTGATCCAGACCAGATTATCGATATACCAAATGGAGACAACAATTATCATGGTGACGTACAAGCATTTAATCATTCTAGAGAGGCTGGAAATCAAATGCGAGATCATATAGCGCAACAAATGTGGGCACAATATATGGCACGAAGGGCTTGACATATGGTTGCCAAACTGATGAGCCATGCAAGTTTGATTACCATTCTTGTACTTGTAACCCGTTACATTAATTTGTACCTGAATTAGCTATTGCCATGTTATTTCCATCTCAGCACAAGTGGTGAGTTGAGACTTAGACATGACAAGGATTGCTTTGTGAGGCTACCAAAATACACCCTAACATTAAACCATATCTAGGTCAGTACTATGACCAATTAGAGTCCTAGACCAAAGGCTAAGCAAAATAATATACGGCCTCTAAATAGCAAAAGCATTCATATTGCACGACCACATCCTAGTTCTGATAACTTGGTTGGCTACGTGCAATCTCCCTACCAATCCAGGCCAGCCGACGTTCATCAGTAGAAAATGACAAGAAAACTTCCCTGTTCTCCTTGTTTTTGAAGATATCTGAAGCCATCAACATATCACCCATTTGAAGACCATCTAATCCTTCGATAGCTGTGATGCACTTGCTGATGCTGAAAGGGTCCTCCATTTTCTTCTCCTCAATAGCTGCAAATCTATCAATTTCTTCCTTCTTTAGTTTCAGGTATCTCTCATGAAATCCATCTTCATGCTTGCTCTTCTGTTTTTTTCCACGTCTAGTATCACCCTTCTCTGGATGCATCTGTGTGGACTGTTGTGTGCCATGCACATGCTGCATAGGTGTAGATGAGTTCTGGAGAGAATCCAAATTGACTTCCTCATTCTCTTCTTCCAAATTAAATGGGAAACCTGAGTCACCACGAGCTTGTATAGTAGGTGAGGGTGACCCATACACATCCGACTGCAGAGGCTGTGATGAAGCAGTTGGTGCATTCTTTGACTTGCTAGCATAATGGTCCATGCCATGACGAGTCCTTCCTTCAGCATAGCAACCTGTAACAAAATTTATTTCATTAAAAATACGAAATATATTTGGTAGCAAATAAAACTTAGAACATATTGCAGAAGAAGTCAATACAACAACTAAGAAATCTCACCATCATAGAGATAAAACAGGGAATCATAGTATGGGAAGGTTTTCTCCCGCCATTGGAGGGCATCATTGCCATTCTTGCGAGCCGCCAAAGATTCCCAAATTTCTGGTAATGCCTCTACCATGTTTCTATCACTATTCCATCCAAAACCACTCTGATCCACCAAATCCTTCACACTTCGGTAGCTTTTCTTCAAGTCTTGCTCTTTTTGTTTGGCTTGGCCAACTGAATAAGATACACAAAACTTCTGGTTCACTCGAGAAGTAATATGTGTCCATGCTTCCTTACTCCAAGCATTCTGATTTCGGTAACCCGGCTTATCATACTCAGTCAGCATGTCAATAAGGAATAGTGTTGATTGGTGATTCCATTTAGCTCGAGGGAAACTCTTTATGATTCCTAATTTTAGAAGATTTAACCAAGCTGGATAGTGTTAGTTTACAACTACGCATTGTCACAAGCCTAACTAGGGTCACAAGAAATATAACTGAGCTTATCTTAGTCTAAATCAACCATTTGACTTATATGTTCTGAGCTAATATAACTAGAACTTTAATTTAGATTACCTATTTCTTGATGAGGTTCGGACTCTGGAGTCCCACTGTCTCCAACATCAACAGAGGCCTTCGACAGCGAGCCGCGGCCACGTCGCTCCACTGAGCTGTGTTGTTCCACCATCTGCATGGTTATCATCATATTTGACGAAATTTGTTAGGAATCTTCAGTCTGAAACTCGAAGTGCCTAGATTTTTTAGACCTATGGAAGGGGTTCCTAATATGGTTTGACAAGAAAAAAACGAGGACTCCTCCATCCAAAAGTCCCGAATCCCCCCTCTAAAAATTGATATGATTCTCTAAAATAATAGATCCGGAATCAAGACGAGATGAGCCAATTTAAATGAAACAAAATCACACGACTGGATGCAAATAGCACCAAGAAAAATTGGGGGTAAGAAGGGAAACATCTAGCATGCAAGATAGTAGATGGAGGAGAGGAACCAGGTGGAGGAGAGGAAACGGGTGGAGGACAGGAACCAGAGAGATCCAAGCTGTCGCTAGCCTCTTCTACCTTGGAGATTTGGCCTCCTTTACCTTCCACGGCCAGATCGTTGGGAGGCAAGGTGCTCACGGCGACGGAAGCCACGAGACTGGTAGGACGGGAAGGACAGACTCTCTTTGTTCTGGGGAGGGGTTGGTCTGTTTTATTTTTCACGGAGGAAACATTTCACTTTGCCGCGAGGAACGGCCGTGTCTCGGCGCCAACGACGCGCTCGCGTGCTTTCTTTTCCCGCCAGGATTCTTTCCAAGAGGTCTGACCTCATTGTTGTTTTCCTATGGAATGGAGGCAGAGGAAAGGATTCCATAGGATTTTTCCTTTTGCATTCCTATGTTCCAAAGGGCCTCTATAGGAAAAAATCCTTGAGAATTGAATCCTCCACAGATCCTTTGTGAATCCTCCAATCCAAAGGAGGCCTTAACGGACGCAAAATGGTGCGACCTGTCATATTCTCTACTGGTTATGGTTAAAGCTCCGAGGACTACACTCCCATAATCGTATCCGGCCGGCACCAGCAGGCAGCTGGTGTAGTGACAAAAGCTGACAAGAGCTAATCGCCTACGCCTAAACAACTTCCAACACACCACGCGCGCGGCTTGCCGTTGCTAGTAAACCGCCAGCCGCGGTCTGTGTTTGATCGGGGGTTCCGTACGTACTCCAGTCTCCACCTCGCTCTGGGCGGTTGGCACAACACAACAAGCTTCGCGTCGGCACGCAGGTGACGCAGCCACGCAGGCCAGCAGCCATGCGTGACTGAACTCGATCTGGTGGTCTACTTGGTTGATCGCATGCATGATGCATACTGTATCTCCGTATGCTGCCTCCAAAACAAAAATACAAAGCTCCGTTCAGAACTCTCAGCCGGCACGGCCGGTCGGCCGGAGGGACGGCACGGTTGACTGTTGCGTGCTGTGGGCCGGCGCGCCTTTGACTGACTGAGATGATAGATGAAGCTTCCATACTGGCCAACAGAGAGGAGACCCAGTTCAGATTCAGACAACCAGAAGCCACTATCTGGGATCTCCTCACCTGCCATCCTCCCAACAAGACGATCGAGCCGACGACCCGCCAGGGGTTTGACCACGCACGCTGCATGCAGCCTAGCTAGTCCTCCATTCCCGCCTGCTAGAGGTGCACATACAGAGCACCAGGGCTACTGCTACAGCTACTGGCTACCAGCGCCGGGGGCAAACGTGCCATTAAAGACGACGTCGTTGGCCGAGCCGCGCGCGCGCACGCACGCACGCGAGGGAGAGCGCGCCGGAGCGAGCGAGCGAGAGAAGGGAAACCCGGCCACCCAACCCCCGTGTGCCGCAGGCAACAGAGACCGACCGGCCGGCCTGGGGAGGAAAAGGAAACCCGCACACCGCTGCAGGGGCATGGGTCGTCGCGCTCACGCGGGTGGCGTGGCGTTGCTCGTAGCGGGAGCCGCGTGCCGTGTGGTTGCACGTCGGCCTCGCGGTGCCGTGCCTTGGCCTCTCCGGCCGCGCTGCCCGCGCCCCAACCCCAACCGCTCGCCCGCGCGTTACGTCGCGTCGATGGATCCGCAGCGGCTGCGCGCATCTATCTACCTATCCACCCCTTTCTCCTCCGGCCTTCTTCCCTCTCCCGGGTTTACGACGGAATGGCGATGCGCAACCGCGCGATGGCGATGCGTCGCGGGGGAGCCGGGCGGGCGGACCAGGCGCCGCGTGCGAAACGAGCGAGATCGCTCGGCTCGGGTGTCCGGGTGGGGCCGTGGGCATCGCGGCACCGGATGATTCCGATTCCGAGGGCCCGGGCACGGGACGGCCGCCCAACCCCAACGGGGATTGCCTGGCGGCTCGCTCGCTTGGATCCCCTGGGCCCTCGCCATTTATCAAGGCTGCTACATGATTTGGGGCGGGAAACGTATGCTAGTGCCCAATATTAAGTTTTTTTTGGTATCTATTGGGGTATAATGTGCTGTACTAGCATAAACATTCGCCAACCGCTATAATATTGGACTTGTCTAGATCCATCAACAGTGTAGTGTAGTCCCATACTCAGCTCGTCAATGAAGCGAGCCACCCTCTTCCTTTTTTTTCCCTTTCAGATAAATATCGTCTCGCGTAGTAGCATCCTACGACCGTCACCGACGTGCGCCGCTTCACTTCCGCATGTAGAAAAACTCGGACAGCCAGCGTTAAAGCAGCCGACGTGACAACACTGTCGCATCGCATGGATCACTGCTGAAATCAATGCGTGATGGCAAGATAGACGTGAGCGCTTTCTCCTGGCCAGGCCTGGCCAAGCCGGCGCCCGCGCTAGGCTAAAAGCCTTAAAAAAAGGCGTCGTGTCGGCGCACGCTAGGCCTGGTCGTCACGCATGACTCATGCCGGGGAGTGAGGGAGTCTGCGTTGGGGACTCATCACCCAGGTTTTGGTTTTGGGTGTCCGAAATCCTCGTAGCGATCGGGAAAAAGGGGGAAATTATTGTGGCCCGGCCGCAGCAGGCAGCAGCCACGGCCCCGGACTCTCAACCGCAAACTGCGCGCAGTAATAGCGAGGTCTCTTTCGTTTCTGGCCCGGAGCGTTAGGTGAGATGGGAATGGGTATTTGCCGAGTAATGATCGTCGACGTGCCCATCTGACACCGTCCTCGCCACGTGTCTCCTTGATTAAAAGTGCAGACGGTTAGCAGTTCGTTCGGCTTTCCCGTCAGTTCGTCAGCAGGAAGCTCATGCCTGAAAAACCCCATACGCGTCCACACACCCCCGCAACTGCATGCCACCATGCATGACTACATGGCTGCTGCTACTCAAGTTGCCAGTATACTATCCACACATACATACAGTGCACCGTGGAAGTAAGGCCGCGTTTAGATGCCCCGATTCGGGCCCCGATTCGGGCCTGGCCGGTCTGACGCGCGTCAGGCCGGCCACTGTAGCGTTTCGTTTGCATGTGCGAAAAATTGTCCAAAAATTTATTAATTAGGCTCAAAATGTTCGTCTCGCAGAGTACAACAAAACTGTGTAATTAGTTTTTGATTTCATCTACATTTAATACTCCATACATGTTATGACATTTTAATGTGACGGAGAATCTTTTTTTTCATAGTAAATTTGGGAGGTGAATTTGGGATCTAAACGAGCCCTTAGTGTAACATCATTCAACTATTCAAGTGAAAAAAAAAACGAATCCAAATTCCAAAACGCGCTGACACGGGCCGGGGTACAGACGGAGTACAGTATAGATATCGCACTATTCACTACATATACCTTCTACCGCATGGAACAGGTTTTTTTTTCATGTTTATTCCACTGACCAGTGACCACTGAGCCTACGACGACAAGAAGTAGAACTCCGGCGACCGCGATCGGGTCGGAGATCGCCGGCGACGGACGCGGCCGCGATCTAGCAGGTGGGCACGCACTTCCTGCACTTGACGACGCACCGGGAGGGGACGTGGTTGATGCTGGCGGCGCGCGCCGCGCGGTAGCACCGCTTGGCGCAGATCACGCGCCTCTTCCGGCACGTCGCCGCGCTGACGCAGCCGCCGCCGCCGCCGCCGCCGGAGGCAGACTTCCTGGCGGGCCGCCTCCGCCGGGACGCCGCCACGGCGCGCAGGTTCTTCGCCTCGGCATCGGCGCCGGCGGTGGCGTTCGCGGTCGCGGCGCGCCAGGCGCCGCCTGCTCCCGCCGACCGGAACATGTTGCCGGCCCTGGCGATGAACCCCCGCATCTCGCGGCCCAGGATGGCGGGGATGCTGGCGTCGCTCTCGTGATCGTGAGCGGCGGCGGCGGTGACGGCGGCGAGGGAGAGCCTGCAGCTCGCCGTGGCGATGGCCAGCACGAGCACTAGCACGACGCAGGAGCTCTTCATGTTTGCTGCCGGCCGGTCACCTTGACCGTGATGTTGCAGCAGGTTCGGTACGTGCAGATGCACTCACGTTAATCAATACTGCTGTTAAATACTGTACTACTCTTATATAGGAGAGTCGTCAGGATGGCATGGAAACATCTGCATGAGCTACCTAATTGTAGCGAACGTCAAATGCGTGGTGGCGAACAGGCGGGGCGTGAAGCGTGAGCCCGCCATGGATGCAACGGCGAGGAGACCATGCTTTCCAGGTCTCAGCTCTGGGTTGCATCGAAGTAGATAAAACACAAGATGGTATGGAACCTCATGTCAACCTGCCGCTTTATTTTCCCTTGTAAAATTCACGGCAAACTTTTTTTTTTATCGGAAGACATAACTACATTAATCACCACGTCTAGGCAAATCGCCACAAACAAGTTCTTTTACAAACTCAGGGGCCTAACTCATACACATATCAGAGCCAGAAGCTAAAATTCTTGCTCCATAGCCTGCTAAACAGTCGGCTACCTTATTACAAGATCTATTACATAGCGACACAGTACATGGCGTGAATTCTGTTTGCATAAGATCACGCACCAGGCAACCAATAGCACTTCTATCAATTCCTATGGAGCAGAGAGCCGATGCCAAGATAGAAGCATCTGTTTCCAAGATGATGTGTGTCATTCCAAGTAAAGCAGCCTGTTGAATAGCTCTGAGCACTGCTACTGCTTCAGTGTGGATTGCCGATGCTGCACAACTAATTTTACCAGCCCCAGCCAACAAAACTTTGCCTTCACTATCCCTCACCACAAAGCCCCAACCTCCGGTTCTGGTGTTCTGCTCATATGCACCATCAGTGTTGATCTTATAGAAGTTTTCAGAAGGAGGCTTCCATGTTTGAATGGTAGGAGAATGAGATTTCTTATCATTAACTTCTAATTTTTGAAATTGAAGCACGAAGAAATTTATTGAACCTTCAATTTCAGCAACACTCTGCAATCTCCCACCATCATTTACTTTGTTTCTTGCCGACCACCATCTCCATAAGAACACAATAACCTTCAATTGTTTGCTCTTCTCTAGCTCCCATATCCTATTAACAGTTTGCTTCCCCGACTGACAATTCAACAAATCAACTCTGATATCTTCCATATTCATGAAACGCCAATATTTCTTAACATACTTACACTTGAAAAATATATGCCCACAATCTTCATCAAGCCTATTACAAATTGGGCATATTGTGTCTAGCTGCACACCTCGTCTTGCCACATTTCTCCTTACTGGAAGGCTGTTATGGGCTAATCTCCAAATAAACATCTTAACTTTGTTGGGGACATTTAGTTCCCATATTTTCAACCAATTAAATTGACCCACATTATCTGATTCTTTCCTTGATGATGATGCATCTTATCCAATGCTATTATCTCTCACTGCTACACCAAGTTTGTATGCCGATTTAACAGAGAATAGCCCTTTTGCATCAAAATGCCATGCAGGCCAATCCTCCATTTGCTCATTAATTGGAATCCGGAGGATTTCTGTAGCATCTTCTGGCCAAAAGGAATCATGGATTAGCTGTTCATCCCATTCACCTGTAACTGGATTAATGAGTTCATTCACCTTAGTCAACAGAGAAGCTCCTCTTGGAGTGATTGGTTTTCTCGTGTTGCCTTTGGGCAGCCATGGATCCTCCCAAATTCTTACGGTTTCACCATTACCAATTCGCCAGATAATGCCTTCTTTCAACAATTCAACCCCTCTCAAAATGCTCCGCCATGCATATGAACTACCAGACCGACGTGAACAATGGAGGATATCCGAGTGTGGGAAGTATCTGGCCTTTAGAACTTGTCCACATAACGTGTTAGGGCTGGTAAGCAATCTCCATGCTTGTCGACTAAGCATGGCCAAATTAAATGAATGCAGATCCCTAAAACCAAGGCCTCCATTTTTCTTCGTCCTGGTGAGCTTTTCCCAACTAAGCCAATGAATTTTATTCACTTTGTCCTGTTGACTCCACCAGTACCTTCCAATAATGGTACTTAGATCATCACACAGACCTTTAGTAAGATAAAAACAAGACATTGCATATGTAGGAATGGACTGCGCCACAACTTTTATTAATATTTCCTTTCCTTCTTTTGAAAGAAGTTTCTCCTGTCATCCTTGAATTCTGCTCCATATCTTCTTCTTGATATATTCAAAGGATTTTTTCTTTGATTTCCCAATATAGATAGGTAACCCCAAATACTTTCCACTACTAGCTTCACTTTTGATAAACAAACTTGATCTTATCTGCTCCCTCACTTGCTGGCATGTATTTGGGCTGAACATAATTGATGATTTGTCTTTGTTTATAACTTGTCCAGAGGCTCTTTCATACACCTCCAAGATATGTCTGAGCTCATGTGCATCACTTGTTCTTTGTCTCATTAGAATTAAAGAATCATCAGCAAATAACAAGTGGTTAACTCTTGGTGCTCCTCGACATATCTGTATCCCCTCAATCTTTCGCTCCTGTTCTGCTTTTTGCAATAATGCCGATAAGCCTTCTGCACAAAGAATAAACAAATAAGGTGAGAGGGGATCACCTTGTCTTAAGCCTCGTTGAGGGAATATTCGTTGAGTGTATGAGCCATTGACTTTAATTTTGTAAGAAACTGAGGTAACACATTTCATAATAAGATGCACCCATCTCTCATGGAAACCCAGCTTCCTCATCATTCTCTCCAGAAACACCCACTCCACTCTATCATAAGCCTTACTCATGTCTAACTTCAAAGCAGCCAGACCCCGTCCACCCTTTCTTCTAGAATTTATATGATGTACAATTTCATAAGCCAACAAAACATTGTCCGTGATTAATCTTCCTGGGACAAAGGCGCTTTGAGAAATGGAAATAATATTAGGCAGGACCTTCTTTAATCTATTAGCAAGAACTTTTGAAATAAGCTTATAAAGCACATTGCACAAACTAATAGGCCGCAGGTCATTAAGCATTTGTGGCGAGTCAGATTTGGGAATCAACACAATAATAGTATCATTCCAGCCCTCCGGCATTGACCCCCCATTAAGGACATCAAGCACCTCTTGTTTCACCCGTTCTCCAATCAATGACCAGAACCTCTTGTAAAAAATAGAGGGCATACCATCAGCTCCTGGAGCTTTCAAATCACCTATGCTGTCAAGGGCAGTCCAGATTTCATCTCCAGTAAAAGGTTTTAGTAAAGCTTCATTCATATCTCGTGTGACTCTATGGTCAACACAATTCAGCACCTCATCAAAAGAAGTACCTGCACATGACAAAAACAATTGTTGATATTGATTAGCAATAAAATTCTTCAGTTGGTCGCCTGCCACCACATCACCCTCTTCCGTCCTCAACTTTCGTATACAATTCTTCCTTTTTCGTTTAGAGGCAAAGGCATGGAAAAAACCAGTATTCCGGTCTCCTTTCATCAACCATGTGTTATGAGCTCGCTGCTTCCAATAAACATTTTGTTGGTCAAGCAGGCGTTCGAGCTTATAGCACAACAAATGTTCCCGGTTTACTGATTCTTGAGATATACTCATCCGCCTACACGTCTCCAACTCCCTTTTCACTCTGTTAATTCTCTTCTCCAATTCTCCTAACACATTCCTATCCCACTGCCAAAGTTCACCCAACACCTTTTTTTGCATTTCCACCAAATTATTAGTTCCTTCTTCCATGGCTCTCCCCCATGCCTCTATCACCCTTGCCTCACATTCATCTTCTTGAAGCCATTTAGCTTCAAATTTTGGAAAAATCTCTACATGATCACACCATTCTGTACTATCTTTATTTCCCACATCAATTATGATCGGTCTGTGATCTGAATGCCTGGGATCCTCATTAGTTACCTTCACCAAAGGAAATAAGCATCTCCAAGTAGTATTCGCAACTGCTCGATCAAGTCTTTCCTTTGTAAATCTGGCAGCCATATGGTGATTATTCCGCCAGGTAAAAGGATCTCCGACAAAGCCCAAATCATGCAGACCACAGTCCTCCAAAGCTAATATGAATTTACGCATACTTGATTCCGACCGTGGGGCACCACCCTCCTTTTCACAGCCAAACATAATTTCATTAAAATCACCACTACAAAGCCATGGCAAATCAGATTTTTCCTTAAGAATACATAACATCTCCCACGTATTATCCTTCTCCTCAGTTTTTGATTCTCCATAAAAGCCAGTAAATCTCCACTCTGACCTGTCCTCTTCCGTTATAACAGTGTCAATGTGATATTTGGAAAGACTCTTCACTCCCACATCAATACCTCTTCTCCAGAACAGAGCTAAACCACCACTTGCTCCCTCACTATCCATCGTGACCATATTTGGCATTTCCAATTTCCATCTCAACCACTCCATCCATTTTCCATCATGTTTAGTTTCTGATAGGAAAAGGATATCTGGGGCCTCCCGCTTCTGGACATCCAGAAGCCCACGAATTGCCGGGCCATTCCCCAATCCCCGGCAATTCCATGTTATTAGCCTCATTTTTGTACGCGAGGCTGCTCCGGCAGCCTCGCGTTTTCTACTTTCAACTTCTTAGCCCCCTCATTAGGCTCGCTATCACCCATCCTTTCTTGAACATTATTTCCCTCTGGTAGTACTAGCACAAGGGCCATGGTTGAATCCTCAGAGACTTCCATGAAATTTTCCTTCACTTCAACTAGATTATTCATAAGCAGACTCTCATCAGATTTACGTCTTTTAGCAAGAAGGGTTGATTGTTTATCATCCATTGGAACCTCTGAACATTTATAATCAGAAGGGGTGTTGATAACTTTAGCCACTTGGTTTCTAATAGGCGAAGAAGCTTCAATGGCATTTTCCTCTCCATTATCTTTCCTACAATCTCTGTTACTGTCATCACTTCTTTTAGAAGTGGACTTTTTTGACTCGGAACTACCCCATGCTCCAGACGAATTACTTCTTCTAGATAAGAAATCTCCCTGGCTATGCCAATCACCTTGATTCCTCAATCTTCGCTCCTCAGGTGCACGTAGCTTTTCACTATAAGGCAGGCAACCTTTTTCATCACGTATTGCTGGTGTAGGGCATTCAATCTCCGAGTGACCAATAATTCCACAAGAGAAACAGAAGAAAGGGACCCTCTCATAAACAACATCATACCATTCCTTCCTTTGTCTTCTAGATGAAAACACAGATACACCTCTCGGCAGAGGTTCCTTTAAAGAGATGATAATCCTTGCTCTCAAATCTTTACCCACCGCCCTTTTATGTTCATCAACATCAACTTTCAGCACCCTTTTCCCAATTTTCTTTGCCAATTCATATCCCCATTTTTCGTCCCGTAATCCAAAAGGGAGGTTCAGAATGTTCACCCAAATAGCCATTTCATCAAAAGATACATCACTTGGGCGCAAATCATAGTCAAAATCCTGTAAAATCACAACTTGTCGCCCTACAGCTTGCCTGCCTATATACCATGGTGAACCATCAAGAACTCTCTTCTTGTCTAGTTCAGATTCAAACTCAGCGATAAAAAGATTATCCCCCACCATTCTCGCCTGTAATCCCCTTGGATTACCCCAGGCTGGTCGCATTGCAGACATAATGGTTTGCAAATGTAAAGGGCTAGGTGAAAGTACCTTCCCAATCACTGCATGGTTTACCACAGCCAAATCCGAATCTTCGTTATCCTCTAAAAACAGTGTTTCCTTCTCCTTTGTGGTCAGATTAAGTTTACCAAATAAATCTGAGACTTGCTCCTCCACCTCATCAAGACCCTTCTTCACATTTCTTTCATTCCTCCTTTCAGCTCTAGGATCAGAGAGGGAGCCCCCTCCCGACTCCAAGACTGTAATCTCCTTCCCCTGTCTCCGCGCCATCAGCTGCAGTCACCACCAAAGCGCTGGGTTCTGACCAAGGACGGGCAGTGATGCTCAAGATCACCCCTTGTTCGTCCCGAATCACAACCAGGCCCGATGGGAAAGCAAAAGATGGGGAGAGAACCGAATCACAGTCAATCTAACTGGGAAAAGCTTACCCAGGAAGCAGCTACTCAGGACGAACTCCGTAAGACCTCCTCCAATCTCCAGGCACCAATCCGATCGAAGGATGGAGCAGAGTTGAGGAAAATCGCCTCTCTCTACTGTTCACCCAGGAACACTCGAGAAGGCACTTCTTTATTCACGGCAAGCTTGAGGAGGCCATTTGGGCTGGTTGTAGGCCCTTTGCCAAGTCATCGCTTGCATGCATGACTGTTGACTGTACAATAATACTTCCCCACACGCCAGCAGTATAGGTGTACCGAAATGGACTTGTAAAAGTAATGAAAGAAGGAATGGGACATGCCAGGTGACAGGGTACCTATCGCCATATTTTACTAGCAAAGAGGATCAGCATCTTATTCCGTTAATGATTATTAGCCAGGTGTCTGTTCTATGGCCAGTTAAATCAACACAAAAACAGTGATGTATCATGTGTGTCGCAGCGCTTTCAATCATACTATTCTTACGACATGACACCAAGTATAATTGGAATCTCAGTACACTAATGTGAAAGACTGTTACCTGTACATGTTTCCTGGTACTCGCCTTCACAAATAATGTAGCGTGCAATAAATTTAAGTTGCCCGACTTCTCTATCCATGCTTGTCTCCTCATTTCTAGATACAGTCTTTTTACATAAAAAATACACTATAATTTGAGACCGAGATAGCAGCAAATAAAAATCTGCGTCGAGCACCTAATGTTATTCTTGTTTTCATCACCTCGATACCTACTAGTATCATATTCCAAATTATTAGCGGATACTCGTACGAAATTTTTCCCATTCTATAGGAAAATGTTCTGAAACTATTCATGCAGTTTCTTCGTCATCATCGTAGGGCGATCCCTTTCCAGTGGGAAGCATAAAAAGTCTAGCGGAAATATGTTCCAGTCATCATCATGTGAGAAGCATAAAAAGTCTAGCGGAAATATGTTCCAGTCATCATCAAGTAGTTAGTGGTTGCATTGATATATCACTGCAGTTACGTCAGTGGCTTGAGATCAAATCAACAATTACAGCTTCTGGTTCTAGAGTGCCAACCATACTTATGTCGTAACAGCTCTCCTCGCAAGTTGGAGCTGGTGACTTACAGGCCAAGGATATTCTGATAGCCATTCCTGCTTGATCCGCGCCCATAATTGGATTAGTTGGAAAGCACCGCCCAACAGTCTGATTTGCCCTGCACGGTTGAGACTTGAGAGGAAGGAAACAAGAAACCAAATTGCAATGATTAATGAATTGTACAGGTAGAATAAAAATACCCGGTTCAGAAATCGTCAAAGTTCAAGCTCAACTGTGGAATTGTACAGAGACCTTATGGAGAAAAGGAAAATCCACCGACTAGATAAACGGTTTTTTATCAGTCAGTTTCATGTGGGGCACCATACATTGAAAGAAATCTGCCCACCTTCATATATCACCTGTCACTACTCGCTAGGCATGGCACAACAATCTCCCGGCATACACAGAACAGAGTCCACCCAATTTAATTTGGAACCACAAACGACCAATCTCCCAACAAACACAGAGCAAACTCCACTCTAGCATACCTGATTAGTCTTGGTCAATGCATATGTTGTTTACACCTACCCTCTCCCGACACAAAAGAGTGATACATCTAATCAATAAATTTTATAAACACGATTACTAATTGTATTATCAAATTAATGATGTAACCTCCAATTTATACCATAACCAAAGTCTGGCCAAAGATGCATTTTGGGAACCATACACGTGACTGTAGGTAGTAACTTTCAGTACCAAATAATCCTACAAATGTGCCAAAACGATTGATGTATTTCTAAATGAATCAGTGATGAGAGAGACCGAAAAGCGTGTTGTAGAGAGAAACATGACGACCTAACTTCCTGTCCAGATGCACACAAGGGCATGTGAGGAAGAGAACAATATGGGGATATTTATCACTGCAAGAAAACGGGATGAAAAGAGTGCCCCACAAAGAAGAAAGCAGGAGGTAAGACGAGATCCACCAAGCTCATACTGGATGTTTCTTGCTCAGGAAAGCAAGTGAAAAGAGGACTGTTAACAAATAATTTCAATTTTCTCGAAAATCTTATCCTCCCTTAACCTAAAATATTCTAAAATAGCAGTTCAAGGAAAAAAATGTTTTAGAATGGTGATGTTTCCTCCAATTGGGCAATTAGAATGACACCTTCCTTCAATCAAGAATGTTATATTTTGAATCAGATACTGACTCATATGTTTTCAGCATTAGCATTATATGTCAGAGAGCCATCAGACATGATAAGAACATTGCCACTGTTGAAGCACAGAAGCAGCTTAAATATATAGCATCATTCCAGACAGAACCATGAGAGTAGGACACAACAAATCAAACAGTTGCTAGTATTCACAAGAAAAATTATCACCAAGTATAACTCGTGATCATGAATATGCAATACATCAGTCATCAATGAGACAGAATGATATTTTTCTTGGACCCTCTATTTTAATTCAAAGAAATCTGGTTCTTTATTAAGAAAGAGAATAATGATCCGATTACAAGCCATTCAACAGCCTGGGAGAACTAAGTATTAAGTTTGAGGTTTGCAAAGCAAATTATGTATATCTTATTTTCATGTAGGATGCAATCCCAAAGTATTCTTAAGCAGCAAGGGCTCCATAGAAGTAATTTATATGGAACAAAAGATGCTTTGTTTTTTAAGGGTAGTTAGTAACTGGTCCATTTAAATACACAGTTACGGCCTCTATAAATGGCTATCCATAACATTCCAGGTTCATGAATCAATAAAATGCACTTTCAGTAAGACATAAATACTCCAAACTCCAAATTGAGACGTTCCGTCTACATAAATCCTATTAACCAAAAAGCCTATGCAAGATCCTTTCTCCATGTGACCATGTCACTTGGTTACTTGGTCTTAGTCTCTTATACATTCAAGTATTCAACTATGTCCACTTAAAATTTCACTTAAAGCCAATGAGATACACGGGTGAAGCTAGCACCAAGATCACCATGGTGCACAGCACAAGGGGCTTGTGTAACTTCTTAGGATTATATGGTAATTTTGTGCTTAGTGGCAATTTTTTTTACCCTGGTGCATTGACACCACGGAAAGACAATGTGGCGTCGCCCCTGATGAGATATCAAGAATAGAACAAGATGGACAAAAATATCCTATTCCCGGAATAAAGCTGAAGCCCAGGCAAGATTTGACTGCAGGTACTTAAAAATCAGTGTAGAAAGGCGAAATAGTGTTTGATTATCCAACTACCCCCTAACCCTAACACCTATATCAGTGAAATCCAATTTATTGTTGTGCAACAACTGCTCCATTTAACAATATAAGCCCCAACACATCATGACAGTCGAAGTTTGCAACCTTTGAGAAATGAATTGGTGCAATTATATGAAAACTATCAGATTTGCATTTGGTTCACATAATCACATGTATAACTTTCCATGTACGAGTAATACAATAGCCAAAGTTTGAAGGAACCTGTCCAGAGGACTGGGGCCTTATATTATGAACCAGGAATAACAAACCCAGGGCCCAACCCAAATGCTTGATATTATCAATGCAGATCCAATGTTTGACTTAAAAAAAATATAAGCATATTAAATTTCGAGCATGCATATCATGACTCAGGTATTTTCCTTTCAATAAAATGACTCAAGTACTACAGATATTCAGGATAAGTTACAAGGAAAAGTTGTTTAGCAAACAAAGGGTAGCCAGTACACCTCACTCAATCTCAATTTGCTGAGGTGCATCATTTTGGTCTGCCTCGCTTGATTCTTCAGAGCTTTTTTCCTCAGTTATTCCAGAAGCTTCCACTGTTCGAGTTATCCATTCCTTGAGAGGATCCTCATTAAGGTCAAGCCTCAAGAGGCCAGCAAACAAACCACCCATAAATGCTACTGGCTCCTACAGTCAGGACAGTTGAAATATTATCATCTGTTCTTGCTTCGACAAGCAAGAAAAGTAAATTCCAGACTAAAAAAAGTAAAGAGTGTATTAGTATTGCACTATTGCTTGGTGAGTGCCACTTACGTTATAGCTACTTTTCATGAAATATCTGTAATTTTCCATTTCCACAAAGCATTCTGATTCCCAAAGTTGACAAGATCAGAAGAACAGAGGACATGAAACTATAAAACAATACGCCTAAGTATCAGTTTGAGGATCGATTTTTTTATTTTCGCCCATAACAGTGAGAGTA
The DNA here is from genome assembly GCA_033239725.1 of Echinochloa phyllopogon. Taxonomy (NCBI): domain Eukaryota; kingdom Viridiplantae; phylum Streptophyta; class Magnoliopsida; order Poales; family Poaceae; genus Echinochloa; species Echinochloa phyllopogon. The sequence goes on from BTCW01000007.1 coordinate 39,370,864, forward strand.
TTGATAGCATGAACAACATAATGGTTAAGAAGCTGCTGAAAAGTTCAATCAATAGCTAACTCCATAAGCCAACATGAAGTTTCCCCACCCTCAAATCAAAAACATTGACACAAATCTGAATTTCAGCTGCTGCATAAACTTCCTCAGTTTCCAGGATTAACTTTACAGGCGTACAAAAGACTAGTACAAGACAAGTATTACTGAAACTGAGACTACATCTACCAACTATCTACATGTAAAGTTGGATTGAATGGTCAATTTCACATTCCTTCACAACTACATGCTATCTAAAGCCTCATATCAACTTCACAACAATCGAGCAAACTGGGACTATCCCCAATTCTGGATCAAAGAGAAAAAATCACCTTAATGGCTTCTCGGAGGATGCGCTCGTCCCCAAGAGGATTGAAACAAGCTCGCACAATCCTCGCCGTCCCCCTTCTCCTCCTCGTCGTCCGTCCAGCAAACGCGCTGGGAGACCTCCTCTCCGACAACTGCACACCACAAAGGCGAAGCTGTACACAGTTAAACTCGTGCGGCAGTACGGGATCATTCCTGCTCTAAGCGTAGGGCTTTACCGCGGTGGGAACTCGCAGGCTGGGGCGGAGGAGAGCAGTAGCAGCAGCAGTAGAAGTCGCCATGGATAGCAAGCAAGCAAGCAAACGCCTCCAGAAGTTTTCGAGCTCGACCGTTCGGGAGTCTTCCTCGCCTCGGAGCCGGAGGCGACGGAGGATATTCTTGCAGCCGCGGCGGAATGGAGCAAGAAAGAGGACGTGGATGTGGCGCAGCCGCGCGAGGCGGGCCAACGGATGCCCGTTCCGGCCCATGCGCGCGAGGCCGCTCCGCTTATTGGGCTCCTGCGGGCTCGACCGACGACGCGGCGGGGTGTTTCCGCTGCTGGACCATGGTCCGTGGGCCTACGGTGCAAGGTTGGTTGTTGGGCTGCTATTTGAGAGGGAAAGCATCGGCCCGAGCCGGCTGGCCTTGCCGTGGCCCATCTTTCGACCTGCCTGTTTCAGTTTCTTGCGCCAGCCGCAGCCGCCTGCGGATACGGTGGGAACGTCCTCTGCAGACCACAGTTTCTGAGTTTCCACTCACAAAGCAAGAGAAAATGGAATGCTTTTTTTGCTTCAGCGGGTTCTCGGTTCTCCGGGCCCACAATGAGTATGACGCATTTTTGGATCCTCAGGGTCCTAGGGCTGCAAGAATGCAAGATGATGTGTAAAGTTGACTTGCCTCCGACATACATACCTCTTTTTTAAGTATATAAAAAAATACACTCTTTTTTTTCGAACTGCCCAACATACCCCGTGGCTATACCTGAGCATTTTTCGGGCCGGGCTGGGTCTGAAAAAATCCGGTTATTTCGGGCCGAGAAAATCCTGCCCATGACCGTCCCACTGGGCGTGTCGGGCCTTAATTTTCGGGCCGGGCTCGGGCCGGGCCCGAGCTTGGGCGGGCCGCCCGTGCATTTTATAGTGTAAAATAGCTAAAAACAGCATTTCGGGCCGGGCTCGGGCCAAGATTTATTTTCTCGGGCTGCAAGATCTGTGACCAGGCCCGTCCAGTAAGGTCCGTGGGCGGGCCGGCCCGGGCCGGGCCTGCGGGCCGGACCGGGCCGGGCTAAAAATGCTCAGGTCTGCCCGTGGCCCGTAGAATAAGATGCGTATTTCTTCACGTGCGCTAACCAGTACAAGGGTACATGTCTTCATTTCTACTATAGGTCAGGGTAACCATTTGTGCTAATGAAAACAGTTAGCGAGTTCTTATATTGATTTGATCGATCAAGGTTAGTGAGGACTGAGGAATAAACCACCTAGACACCTCAGAAGCTACCAGAAAAAGTAGCGATTGCCCTTAACAAAAACAGAAAAAGCAAAAGCCATCATAAGCGGCGATTAGACGGCTCCATCCTGCCTTTGGATGCGTATACAAGCACACGCATTTTACTTTCGGTCCTATACAAGCCAAGGCACATAGCAGATCCATGCGGCGCTTATATACCAGACGAACACGATAAAACACACAAGCCACGTAAACAAACCAAGCCGTACACGTACTAATACACTGTCATAGTCCTTACCCATGGCACCCTTTTTTTCCCCTTCCGATCCAAATAGATACCCATTTTTTTCTTTCAAAATGGAGGCTTATCGCCTCAACTCCAGTGGAACAGACGTTTTTGGAGTTACTGCGTGTTTCAGGCACCTATGTCTGCAAGGACACAATGGGCACACCACGCCTCCTAGTAGCAGAAAATGAAGAAAAATAAAAACTAAGTTTGGAAGAAAGGCCCAAAAAAAGTCACTTCAGCAATATCCCCAACTGACATGGCCAAGCCAAGGACAATCAATAGAGAAGGATATAAAGTTGGCAGGTAATTAAGATCTAGCATATCCTAAGAGGAGGGTGGATGCTGGAGATAGCACTAATTGTTTAGAAAATATTGATGGCAGGTTTGCAAATATGCCTAGGACCAGGATCCTCCTCCACTGCAAAAACATGAGCACGCACCTCCATTCGGCATAGCTTGGCTTTGGTCTTCCTTTGTGTTCTCTGAAGACACAAACATAGGACCAAGGAGTACTGTGGCTAATAGGAATTTGGGAGTGAGTAGATTGATGGCAGATTCTAGTGATACCATTCAGAAGGTTGATGCTGCTTTTGATGGGAAATCGAGGACCCATTCCAATCTGAGGTGTTTTCTTGATAGCGTGACACCAGTTGTTAAGGCACACAGGGTTCCTATGGCACCCTATCTTCCACTGGTAAGCATACCTTGAACTAACTTCTATGTTTGGTCGCATAATTTCCCTTCTCATCTTGTGAGCTCGTGATTTTGTTGAATTTCTTACTCCCTTTCTCTCTACCATCTTTGATCCGGATATATTGCCTCTCTTGTTTGATATTGCATCTGATTTACAATGGCTATGTGGATAAAACTAGATATGTGTGCTTATCGATAGCAAGGTTGCATGTTCCCACTTCAAGATCATACTCTATTCACGCTACATGTTGTTTTTATGTATATTAACTTGTGGGTTCATCGATGTAGGGCCCGATCTATATGTAGAATTCAAATTCAAAATACGTTAGGCGCGAAACATTGTCACGGGTAGTATCCGTTACACCTTTATGTGGATGTCGTGTCGTGGACGTATCGTCATCTGACCATTCGTTACACAATCATTTGAATCCAAGTTATGAAGACGGTTTTAAGTTGAGGTCAATCTGCAACAATTATTTTTCACATTTAGTGCTTTTGATTTTCTTTTCATATATAATATACTTTTTTCCATACTTACAGTAATACCTAGTTATATTGTACTAGCAAAAGACCCAAACAGAAGGACCTCACATGGCACAGTACTGTCCCTTGATATTGTGGCTTGTGTATTTTTTTCAATATGAACCCTAGTGAAAGCAAGTAATCATCACTTGATCAGGATTTTTTTCTAGATCTGACTATATATACAGCTCAATTCCTTTTCTTGCTGACATAATTAATAGGAACCTTCCAAAAGAGATAATCTGAAATGGATTCTCCAAAGAAAACATATCTGAAATGGACAAAGTAATAAATCACTCCATTAGAATGGACAGCTAATTAGCTTACTTGTCTTCACATGGTGTCATCTACACAGATTCACTAGAGCTATGGTTAATTTTTTTAGGGAGATACAGTGTATTCAGAATCAGTTGTGAGGTATATTTATGCATGCTATTTGGATGTTTATTTTTTACTGTCTCAAAACATGGTTGCTAAACAAATTTAACCTATTTATGTGTGACTGCAGGCAAACGACTATTATGGAAAGAGTGCAGCTGGAGCCAAATGTTTCTACCTTGCAGATCTTTGGAATTTGTTCTATAAGTGGAGCGCATGTGGTGTTGGTACTCCGGTGTGTATTGCTCCGGGTGAGACAATAGAGCAATACTTTGTGCCATATCTTTCAGCCATTGAACTGTACATCAACAAGCCAAATGTTCCTGCTTCGCAAAGGTAGGCACATGATGTATCTATATACAGCAATGTTTTGTATATAACTGAAAAGTTAAAAAAAAGGAAAGCCAGAGTTGCTTACATGATCATTTTGTGAAGTCTCGGTTGGCATAACGGTTGGAGCACGGTATATGATGGAAGGCTTAACGGGTACAACCAGCAGGGTGCCATGAATTGGACTCATGGATATCAAATACCATCACACATGTCCAAAATCGGAGTTGATAGCAAGGGGGAGTTGTTCTTCAAGTATTTTGAATCTGACTCCCCTTACGAAAGGATACCTTTCGTAAACAAGGTATGTAAACCAATTCATATTTTTTTAATCTGCAATTTTTTGCACCTTACCATACACCTCACACAAGATACCTTGTCCAATGTCGTCCATTCATAAGTTGAGTCAGGTTCTAAATACTGGAGGGATACCCCCTTGCAGAGGATGTAGTTACAATAGCTTCAGATCTTGCTGCCTCTCCGTCGTCCATATGTTTCAAACTTTTGCGATACACCCCCTGCATATATCATATGGGTAAATAAAATCATTAGCATGAACAATTGAAAAATCCATGTATGATTTTCTAAACTTAAGATGTTTCTTTTTATCTACCCCAATATTTATTTTTCAGAAAAGAAGAATAGATCTGAATATATCACCAAATGGATCAACTATGGGGTTGCTTCAAGGAGGACCAATTATGGGGTTGCTCAGTTGGATTTTGGGAAGAGCATGGATAAAATTGGTGGTAGCGAAACAGGATTTTGGAGATGTTGCTAGCTTTAATATGATCTAGCAGAGGGTAGAGAAATTAAAGGACCAGGGGAGCAGGAGGTTGGATCTAGGTGGGCTTTGTGATTCCATGAAGTTATTAGGATTCTAGTTATTGATGCAGAATACTCACCGGAGCAAGTGAAGAAGGCGCATCATCGGGGGCGGCGAGGGGTGACACCATCATCTATCTCTTGGATAGCAATAGCTGCTGCCAGCGGTGGTCAATTGATGGATCTTGCCTATACTGGGACGAATTTGGGCACATAACGTGTGGGTGGGGTACGGTGAAGGCGGCGATAGAGTGGGTAGGGTTAGGGGCAGGGACACAGGAGAGGAGCGGAGTATATATAGAGAATGATGCAAGGAATAGTCCACTTGATCTTGATCCTACGGTGACTAGATACACCTACTTTTTAAGAGAAAAAGGTCATGAGGTTGTTGTCTCTTTTTTACAAAATCAAAATGAACTCCTCTAAAGTATTAGTGAGGTAGAATTAATTGTAATTTTTCTAGGGTCCATTATTGAAATTCCCTATTTATTTATATGATCTTTCTGATTCCTTTATTTCTTGTGTATTTAGGTGTACGAGCTATACAATACATGTCCTTCCCTAGCCTCTCTGAGTAGCATGGAGCTCTCACCATCAAGCTGGATGTCAGTTTTTTGGTAACTTTTCACAATCACTTACCTTTTCTTTTTTGCAATGCAAATACATCAGTACATTCATGTTTCTCACCTAATTTAGTAAACAACAACCATGGTTTCACTTTCTCCTTTTGTCCTCTAGGTTTCCAACAAGTCATATCCCTGCAAAGAATCGGAAAGATCTGAATACTTTCTTTTTGACTTATCATAGGCTCTCAACATCTGAAGGTATGCAACATTTATAAAATATGGCACTAAGGTTTTTTTTATTTCCTTTCATTTATACAAAGTTTTTGTGAAATCAATTACTAGTGTTTTTGTTTTTCTATGCCTCAATCCCATGCATTTTCCTTCTTTATTGTCAATATACAAGATATAAAAGTTCATCTAATATTTGTTTCGGTTACCTCTTTTTCATCAAAACCAACATATATCACATATATATATATATTTTCATTTCTTCAATATCTCATATAGTAGTAAAAACTTGTTTTAGAACGCTATGTGGAAGGGAAGATATTAATTGTTTCTATTTTAGAAACAAAATTTAATTATAAACATTCTTTTGACAAAACATAACATAGTGATACATTCTTGTAGATAATGTGGCTTTATATAGTGCGCATGCCTCCGATCATGTGGCACTTGCCCCGTTCGGCCTCGCAACATACAAGCTAGATGCCAATGTGTGGGCTAGTCCAAACTCCGGTGACCAAGAGCATATTTCTTCCATGTTTGATGCAGCACGGTCATGGATAAAGAAGCACGACATCCACCACTATGACTTCAACTTCTTCGCCCATAGATACTCCTCCAGATGATAACATGAACATGCCCAATTGACAAGTTCTTAGCCATTGATGACTCAAGCATGTAGTATGTTGTTTTTAGCGATCACCTTGTGAAGCGAAAGGTTGTAGTAGCTACTTGGTTCCATTTTCTTTTTTTTAAATGTTTACTTGTGATAGTTGTAGTTTATGTAACTCATCGAATTGTGCTCAATGATGAGTTTAATGGTTTTGTTTATGCATATGCGCACTACACATCATAATGTTTAACTTTCACTTAGTAAAATATGCATCAACATGTTATATTCACTTTAAGGTCAGCTTAGAATATATCAAGCCACACATGGCCTCGCAAAAAAAAATCACATAGGGAATTCAAAAGACGTGGCATAACCTAAAGAACTTGTGCCAAAAGCACCAAAGTTACATTTAGAGACAAAGACCCTCCATGTTAACATATTCCATCACCGGTGCTTTGTTATTACTCTATATCTTCACATTGTGCTATCACTAATAGGATATGCACTCATTCTTGTTATGTAATGTTGAGCATAAATTTATTAATAGGAAACATATAACTTAAAAAAATAGATATATCTTTATTTATTGAATTAATTAAATATAGAAACATATTAGATATATGGCCAACCATCAATTAAAAATATCTAATAATTCTATTCGGATATTAGATAGAGTTCAATAATTTAAAGGTGGGATGATTTTGAATTGCCTTTATTTAGGACATAATTGATAGCATCTTATAAAAGATATGACCAACAACATTTAAAAGTATCTAAATTGATACTCAAAATCATGTGAAAAACATTTCTTTCATTGGTGTAAGTTCGTAAGAATTGGATCCCCGATCCGATGTCCTAAGTCCCATTCAAGAACAAGGCGTGAAGAAGTTGTAGATAGACCTGTTTCCCTATATCTAATAGACAAGATCATCACAGGAGAAATACAAGAGACAATTATCTGAGGGAGCCATCTCTCTTCTCATTATTCAATTTATTATATCATATAGCTTCTATATATATAGATGTAGCCTTCAAGGCTCATCTAGTAACTTATAAAGCACTACAGGGCATTAAGGTATGAGCCCACTAATTTTCATAGTGGAGGAATTCGTAACACTCCCCCTTGGGCGAATACCACGGCCAACACATGGCTCGCTAAAACTCCAAAAAAAACCCAGTGGAAAAAATATGGAGAAAGAGTACATGGTTGCCGCTTTGATGCATTTGCATATTGTTGCCTCGTTAAAAACCTTATGTGAGAAACTTCAGAAAAACTCACTAGGAAAAAAGAGTACAACAATTGTCTTCGAGACAATATTATGACATTTTTGGGTCAATGTCATGAACTCGCTTGAATTCATGGTGTAGGGATATGGATTATGACAACTACTAAGCCCAGCATTGATTAGTGCCATAATAAAGCATTCAAAGAGCAACTATAAAGAAACCATCATATTAGTACCTTCTAGGTACAATTTGAGACCTTTTAAAATATAGGCTTTGATGATCGATTCTTTGTATATGCTCCCCCTGATGAAAACATTTGTCAAAGCATATTATTTCCGTCCAATAAACCGTAGGCCAAAATAATTCAAGTGCAAAAACTCTCATAACATTTAGTCTTCAGGACATTTGCCATGTCATTCTTCGAGAATGTTGGGAATAAAGATTATTAGGAGCAATTTGTTTATTGCTATCATGCACACATCAATATCAATTTACGATTGTGCAATTTACATAACCTAAAATTTAATGGTACAAGATCGCATAGTTGCAATCATACACATCTTCTAGACGTGATTAGTGAACCACCAAGTTTTGACAATAACCAATCATCCTTCCGGGATTTACTATGCATTCTTTCAAATCTTTGATTATTGTTTGTATCACAATAGACTAATAAAGCATCATTAGTCTATATTTTTGGCACACAGGACACAGTGTTGCCAATAACACCAAATATATCGTATAGATATTTAGAGGATATGATCATTCCAAACTTCTACATGGAAGCGTGCTCTTTACAAAGAGGTGTCTTTATCCAGGAAGACAATATTGGTATGAGATTTACATGTTGCTAATTCACATTTATTTCAAGACCTTCAAGGATCTCTTTCTGGATTTTCAGAATCTCTTATCTGCATATTGGAATTCATGCCATTTGCCAGATGTATTTGGAATGCTATTTATTCAATTTTTATGGGGACTTTATCCTTTTCAGGACCTTTTGAACCATTGCTTTTCACCACCTGTAATTTTATTTGACCCATAGAGATACCAACAATAGCAATTTAGTTCAGCCTCAATTGCATATTTCAGTTGACCCAATAAATGCTTCTAGCACTTCTGCCATGGACTTTGTGCCGGATCCGATTTCTCTCGTGGAGAATCTTAGCAATTATAGAGGCAAACAAGTGTATACACATTTGTCCCACTTATATGTTTATTCCAGACCAACGTTATTTCCCAAAAACGATTGATCCATTTTCATTCCGCGTTCCTAGCATCATATTATGCGCACGCTGCTAGGATTTACATCTCCAGGATGAACCTCGTAGTGAGGTACGTCACCAACAGGGTGAGTACTCTACAGGAGTTAGGGAGGAGTATCTTCTCATATAAATAGAAGATTGCTTCTTAATAATAAGCATTGACTAAGGCTACTAGATCTTATTTGCAGGCGTCCCCACAAAATTTGATCAGATGCTAAAAAGTCATATGTGAATATGAAATTAATCCTGGGTATATTCACATCTACTTCATGTAGTTGCTCCTCCATAATTCAAACAATTTTCTGGCAAGACCCCGTGCTTCAAGCAAACATCTGGCAATGTAAACTAAACTACTGGTCTAGTTTGCTTTAGTGTGTTTTGATTCATAAATATCAAGGCATTTACCAATATGGGTATTAAATTATGTCCCCTAATGCCGAGATATTTAATAACATACAAAAATAATCCCTAATCACCAGCTTCGAGTGGTGTATGTATGCTTAGGTGGTGATTTGCATGGGAAATAGTACGCACTTTAACCGTAGGGGGTTTGTCTATTTTATATGCAGTGAGCTTGGACTGATACGTAAAAATGCATATGTTTCTTTCTACTGGAAGAGTACATTCAACTTCTGCAAATATCCACAACTCTAGTGGATACATATGTGCAAATATTTAAATTTATTCTTTCTATGCAATGTGCACCTAGTCTTCTGGACTTACCATCTATATGCACATATTTTTTTTATAAATTGCCACAAAACTAAGGGTCATTCTGACCATGATGCATAGAAAGAATTCAAGGTCACATGTTGGCAAGATAAATCAATGTAGATACGCTTCAGACGCATCAAGTGTGCACAAAAATGATTGCGATGTACGTGGCATTGTCCATTTCTGCCATGCATAATTTTGGATGCAGAGTTCTTTTTAGTCCGGCTCATTTGTATATTGCCCAAAGTTAACCCAATTACTCATACCATATAGAAAAAATGGGTTAACAAACTTTACATTTTACTGCAACATATTTCATGTTCTAGGTAAAACATAGCTTGGATCAATTCACTATTCAGCATGAAAAAGAAACCTTTGAATGGAACAAATAAGACAAGAATCTTATGATTTGAGAAATATTAATCTTAATGCAAAGTAATCAACTATGCGAAAGATATCAACTGCTTGGTATGAGCAGAAGTGACCAATGTCCTTCGGGAACATATTTAAGACTATCAATATTGCTCTCATAATTTAAATACCATCTTAGACTTCAAGTCATTTACTGCATTTGTGTGGTCTAGTTCTATATGTGACCCTTCAGGGGCTAGAACAACTACGACGAGACAAAAAAAGTGCAAGTTAATTTCTAGTCATATGGTGATGTGGGATTCAATGATTAGGTATGGTCAATATTTTATTCAAGTCCTTACCATTTATTTGTTACATTTCCATTTCACAAGATACAACAAAGATTACTCATATTTGTCCATGTCTCATCAAAGACAAGTCAACTATGAGTTTTTTAAACAAAACACTTCTGGGTTAATGATAAAATAAAATAGTATGATTCTTCGTCTGGAAGGACATATTTTTGTTTTCATACCGATATGGCAGAAAATAAAGTCAACTTCATATTGCTTAGAGGGATGTTGTATTTTATCTCAAAGTCAACAAACAGTGGTTTACAAAACCATAGGTATGCTAATTCCTCTTGCTCTTTCAGTAGCAAAGCGAGAAAAAATAATGCCAATTCCTAGAGTAGCAATAGCATGATTGAGATTGTAAGGATGGAAATTACAGCTTAGGTAAGGTATTTGGTGCCATTCAGAGCAGCTAGATTGAATCCCGAATTATATGATATCTAACGGACCAATCATATTCATGCACTTTTGTTGCAGATTTACTTCAGGTAAATAAAAGTTAAGCATGAGCAAAAAGCAAAAGGTCAGATATGGTCATATTTTACGAATAGACAATTCATTTATTCCCCCAAATATTCCAATCATAAGTTTAATGCAAAAACTACTACTTGATTTTTCATCATTTATGCTAGTAGCCAGTGCGATACAAGTTGGATGACGACTCTGTGTCCCCACATGTATATAGGTCCAAGCTTACAAGGTAGCTTCTTACTTTTCCATATAATTGCGATATGCATTCACAAGCCTTCTAGGTGTGCGGCACATGCGTTTCGTGTGACCTGGTAGCCCACACTTAATACACTGGTAATGTCCTGATTTATATATAAATTTGTCCCTGAATTCCAATTCAGTATTTGCTTGATCCCGAGCAAGGTCACACACTAAATCAGAATACTTCTTGTATTCGTTCGTCTTGATCTTCTGGTTCAAGAGGTCTTCTTCTGGAACAATATTAGACAACGTCTTTTTGACCATTTCTTCTTCTGTGACCATAAGAGCACATAGCTTCAAGCCTGATGTGATCTTAAATAGGGCAACATTATATTCCTGGAAGGTTTTATAGTTTTGGAAATTAAGATTGTTCCAAGCACACTGATATTCCGGAATCAGTTTTTCTGTTATCTTCTGGAATCGCTCATACAGAGAGTCCCATAAAACCTTTGGATTTTGTTCAGATATGTATTCCTGTCTAAGAACAGGCGACAAGTGCAACCAGATGTAGCGTATGGCTGAGATATTATCTGTGGAACTAACATTCTCAGCATCATCCTTGGGATGTATCGTCGTCCACAAACCATATCCTTCAAGGAATAGTTGTGTTTCTTTAGACCATAACAGATAATTGCTACCATCCAGGCAAAGCTGATTAGCGTGCCACTGGCTATCGGACATTTGCATCAGACGTGAGCTAGTTAATCTGAACTAGAGTACAAACTGTGATCTGTGATAACCCAAAAACAAATCAACAACGAATTAGCATGGTTACGTATCCGATGCAAAAAGAATCATTCTTCAGGGATTATATTTTGACATGATATATTTACCAGAAAGTGGATCTACTAAAGATTAGTAAGCTACTGCTTACGAGAGGAAACTTCAGGTTCTAGCAGAACATACGACAAATCTTCGACCAGAAGAATGATTAGAAAGAAACAAGTTGCTAGCGGACCAGGATCATGCTAGTAAAATAAAACAATAAATTCCTCTGAACAGAAGAAAATTGTTTGTTCCATCATACCAATCGAATCCATCGAAGGGAGAATTTGAAAAGAAAATGATAATCATACCTTAACTCAGTAGAGTGGTGCTGATAACGTCTTAAGAATTGAATCCCCGATCCGATGTCCTAAGTCCCATTCAAGAACAAGGCGTGAAGTTGTAGATAGACTTGTTTCCCTATATCTAATAGACAAGATCATCACAGGAGAAATACAAGAGACAATTATCTGAGGGAGCCATCTCTCTTCTCATTATTCAATTTAGTATATCATATAGCTCCTATATATATATATATATAGATGTAGCCTTCAAGGCTCATCTAGTAACTTCACTACAGGGCATTAAGGTATGAGCCCACTAATTTTCATAGTGGAGGAATTCGTAACATAAGTCACCATTGCTGGCACAATAATACAGATCTCCCAAATTTATGGGCAACGTATAACTGAAACAAGAATCTATAGACATAAGTTTAGCTGCTAAAGATGGTCCTCCACTAGGTGTGCAGTCATTCATTTCCAATTAATGCATGCTTACGAGATTGCAAAGATTTTATTATTACTACTACTAGCATAGATACACGTTCAACGTAGGGTGCGTCCAAGTCGAACGCCCAGCAAGGCGGTGTAGAAGTTTGTGAGCGCAGCCGTCTTTGCATCATGTCCAGGCAGGATATATGGCACACCATTCACCTCGATGGCCATAATCTGATTTCTCCTGAGCTTGTGTGAGGCATGAGCATGGAAAAACCAGTGTTACCATCCCCTTCCCGGGTCACCCGGATTTTTCCTCTTTGCTTCCCGCACGCAGGTTTTTGCCTTCTGATAGCGTCAAAATTAACCTTCCAGTATGAACACGAACACGCCATATATCCGACACACCTGGACAATATCCAGCAATGCTTTCAAGACAGCATATCCACGTCACGGTTCATCCCGAAAAGTATACCTGAAGCTGCGCTCACGTACACCCTGAGCGTGTGAACCAGATACCAAGCTCTCGGTCCTAGATTCCTAGTAGATAGGAGATATACAAGGAAGTCGATCACGTACATCAAATTATAATATACAAACATTATTGCATCTCAGTAATCCTCAGCGGCAGGCACGGCCATCCGAGGACCTGTAGCTGCCGGCGCCTCAGGCTGCTGCTGCTCAGCCATGACAAACTCGTAAAGCGCGCCAGCCAGCCCAGCGCCGATCAGCGGGCCGACCCAGTAGACCCAGTGGTGGCGCCAGCTCCACCCGACGAGCGCCGGCCCGAACGCCCGCGCCGGGTTCATCGCCGCGCCGTCGAACGGGCCGCCGGCGAGGATGTTGGCGCCCAGGACGAAGCCGATGGCGAGCGGCGCGATCGCGCCGACGCCGCCGCGGCTCCGGTGGTCCACCGCGGTGGCGTACACGGCGTACATGAGGCCGAACGTCATGGCGGCCTCGAGCAGGAGCGCGTGCCGCTCGTGGACGCCCCCGCCGAGCCCGAAGCCCACGGGGCGCTGCAGGACAAGGCATCAATGACACAGGGTGAGAGTGAGAGACGTGGCGGGCATGGTGCGTACGCGTGGTTGCGCACATAGCGTACGCCAAAAGCAAATATGTACATACGCGCGCCAGCATTTCTGACTTTGTTGGTGACACGAAAGAAACAAAAAAATGTGATATGAACACTGATGTGCAGTTCTGGTGTAAAGCTAGCTAAGAGCCACCGCTTTACTCCTATATTTGTTTCGTTGTTTTCTACACTAAAGGTTCTTTTTTTTTCTGGCAAAGAAAAATAAAGTTTCTGTTCTGAAAACCTGATCGATGCTTCTGAACTTACAACGTTGGACGGTCCTAATTGGTAAGAAGTTTAATCAGAGCGTAAAATAACTTGTCAAGGCGAGGCGAAACGAATTACCGTGCCTCCGGACACGAGCATCAGAAGCAACGCGGCGGCCACGGCGCCGAGCAGCTGCGCGGCCCAGTAGACGACGGCGCGGCCGAAGGAAATGCGGCGGCCCACGAGCACGCCGAACGTGACGGCCGGGTTGACGTGCCCGCCGGACACGTCGCTCGCCACCGCCACCGCGGCGGCCAGCGCCAGCGCGTGCGCGAGCGCCACCGCGACCAGCCCGCCCGGCGTCCCCGTGTCCTCGAACAGCTTCCCTGCAAAATCCAACAGCGCAAAACCTTCAAGCCTCGCACTCGAAACCAACACTAATAAACTGGAGCCTCTTGCGAGCGATCGACAAGAATGTGAATTGGCAAGGTGCACGCATGCAAGCATGTAAAGTTGCTCGTAATGTGTGTTGGGCGAGGGTGGCGTACAGAGGCCGTAGACGGAGCCTTCGGCGGCGAACACGAAGATGGCCGTGGCGACGAACTCCGCCACCGCCGCGCGGGAGGCGGCCGGCAGGAGGGGACCCGTGCCGGCGGCGGCGGCGTCGGGACGGCGCGCGGGGTGGCGACCTGGCAGCATGGTCGACGGTGCTGCCTTTTCCGTAGGTTCTGAATCTGTGGTTTCTGGCTTTCTGCAACTTTGATGGTCACTCTGCTTTCCGTGGCGCCGGAAGTGTTTAGCTGGGGAGCTCTTAGCAGGGCGAGACCGCAGCTCCGGACGGGACAGGTGGTCACGGGCGAAGGGACACGTGTGGGAGGGGTGACGTTTGGGGATCGACGGCCCTGAGGAGCTTCAAGATCGGCGACAATGAGCTAAGAACGGACGAGCTTTGTAAAGGGGGGTCAGGGCTGGGCTCCTTGAATACAGGCCTAACCATGAAGATGAAGATCAACACACACTTGAACAGGAACATCTTGGAGAAACCAGAAAACTTTTGCTGACGTACGGGTTAAGGGTCTTCTGGAAGATCCTGTAGGTTCGTCCGGTTTATCTTCATGCAGTTATCCAGTTCCTGATAGGGGGTTCAAAACCTGATGATCCTTGTCTTGACGGACTTGGAGCATCATCACATGACATTCCAATTCAAAACGTTGGTGCTCACAATAGAATAGCATCCACTAATTAACCGTCCGTCTTGTTTGTTGTTCCTGGGAGATGTGAGCACTAGTGTGTCCGTAACCTGCTTCATTTGGTTGTGTTCAGTCGGGTGAGGTTTCAAGCACTCAGTCCAGTCCATGTTCATATCAAGAGCTAAGAGCATGCTGAACTAAGAATCATTCTTCATGGTAACACATGAACACACGACAGCACTCGAAATCTGCCATTCTTAATCAGCAGAGAATTCCAAATAAACGCAGATGTTCATGTTCGAATGACAGGACAGAAACAAAAAAAAATGGTGTAAATTCCAAGAACATTCCCGCTTTTCTATAAACTCATTGCTGCCATTCTCTTGGCAATTTTCTTGTTTACTCAAGTCATGGGTAAGTCTGAGACACTGCCAGACGTTACTGGCCTAATCGCAAGGCAATTTACAAAACTTCCAGCTCAGTATCCCTGTGCTCGGCTCAACTCCTACTTCAACGGCTGAAAAAGAAATCTAAACAAAAAGGCTGGAGAAACTCACATCAAGCTAAAGTTGCAACACTACCAACCACGGTGTTTAGCATTATTCCATCACCATAACTCAAGATGATGACGAGGGACCCTGTCCTATGTCCAAATCGTCAACCATCTTCTGTATAGATTCGATATCACCGGTTGCAGAGAGGGTGTGAATTCGAATACTCTCTGCATCCTCACTGCACACAAGAAAATAGAAACAATGACTACCAAAAGGCTGTGGAGGTAAAAAAGAAACAAGTATTCCTCCTATAATAAAATTAACCATACTCTGTAACTCCAAAGATTTCTTTGACAACAAGTGAGCTGTCCCGCGAACAGAAATCCGGAAGCTGGATAGAGATTCAAAAACAATTTCCATTAACACCTGAACCATCATGATAACTCGTGCGCAGTCAAATCAGTAGCAAACCATGATAAAAATAAACTTGAAAATTCCACCAGATGAAAGGAATAAATCAATTTAAATGAAAGCAACAATATGGTTGCATGAAAATCTTTTGGCAAGTAACATGTTCTGAGAAATAGAATGGATTTCTCCAAAAATCATCTCGCACATTTACATCATAAAAATAGAGAACAATGCCATCACTTCATCATTATCGTAAATTATCCCATGATGATCTAAAGCCATTTATAATAAGCTGGTTTGTCAAACTAAACATTCACTAGAGACTTCCACAGCAAGCAGTGAGCCATCAAACCTTTCTATTTCTAATTACAGTTCAAGCAGTTTATTCGAAGCACAGAATCAAGATTTGGCATACAACAGATACGGAATCACGAAATCAGTAAAAGAAGGATCAATAGGTTACCTCCGATAAGTACAGGATTTTTCCAAACAAAGCTTGTACAGCAAGCTTCCGCTTAAAACCTTGTTCCGTAAACCCAGATAAGTCCATAACTACTGGCCCTGCAAGATTGTTAATACAAAAATATCTTGACTATGCATCACATCACAGAACAAAAAAAAATTAATAAAATATACAGTGACTACTAATGATAGGAAATAAGATTACAATGCAGATGCTAGCGCTCTTCTCACAAATGGTACTCCAAATCAGAGGGTGGGTTGGTAGAGAACAGGTAATAATTACAAATTTGCAGAAGGACGTGTCTGTGATGCCTTGGGATTCCCCCAGCAAACATGCCCTTTACATGGATTCTTCAAATATGCTTTGCAGGGCCAGAAGGTCAGAGCATTTGCATGCAGCAATGACAGAATACAAATTCTCAAGGTACCAATTTTCCAACACAAAAGATTTGAGTTTGATAATAATAAGAAAACAGCTCTGCACGCATTCTTTAACAAAATGAGGCTCTAATCTAAAATTTTGTTGTTTACACCAGATGAAAAATGGATATTTAGCTGAAGGGGAGCAATTTAATGAAATAGATCTCGATTGGCAAATGTAAATCCGCCAGAGCCTAGGGTTGTGGAAATATTTTGCTCTCTCTCATAGTACTAGAATAAGCTGCGATAGTTATATATACCTTTTTCTCGAACAATTCGTCTTGATATCTCATTCAAAATTTCAGCAACTTCTGTGTCTTCTAGCATTGATGCCTTCCTAAGGTGTATGAGATCCACGACAACATCAGGATTGAAGGGTTTCTCATTCAGTGTGTACCTGATGTACTTTCTTAATACATCATCCATGTCAAATCCTGTCTGGGTACACATAAAAGCATATTTACAATTTCATGAGTTTGTTGTCTGCAATGGAAAGAAAGATCTTCCAGTAGTAATGTACCCGGTAAACTATTCCTCCAATAGCAACAGATATAGTCACGTCTGTTTAAAGAACTAACAGTTTGCTACAAACTCAAACATTATAATTCTAGCATGCCGCATAATTTCTAATCTAGGTTTCAACACCAGTTAACATAGCATCAATTCACTCACACTGTCAGAACAACATGGCTAGTGAAGTAATAATTTTGGGGTGGAATCATCAATGAAGAAAAAAAAAACTACCTGCCACTATTTCCAATTTTCCATATCACTTCACTAATTCAGTTTCTCAAGAATGATATAAATAGTTGGATAGGGTACACACCTTCTGCATGAGGTCTTGGAGAGCAGGATAATTTATTGCCTCCCTGCCCTTCTGGAACAGCTCATCTAGTGACTTCAACAAGAATATGTTCTTACCCACCTGCAGAGAAACGCTGCTTCACTATTAAGTGGCAACAAAACATTGATACCAGATAGTTCTAGATCACAGGAGTTACAGAATACAGACATAAGAAGCAAAAATCACAAACTATAGGCTAACAACAAGATTGCAACCTTTGTGAAAAACACCAAGTTTGGAATCAACAAAGAAAGAAAGCTCAATTTGGTTTTAGTACCCTCTACCTTTTAAAACGGTATCTAGTTGATTTAGAAGAGTGGAATTATAAAAGGGCGTAAAACTGAAATTCCAGGTTCATTTTACTTCAAATTTAAGAAAGGCTGTAAAATGATGTATTTAGTATGATTCCAAGATGCTGTACTATGCAGTATAAACAGACATAAAGATTTGCAAACATAGAATTAGCTGCTGAAAGGGACCAAATTTGTCATTTCCTATCACCTTGGCAAAGAAACCTCACTGAAGAACACATATTGTGGGGGCTAGATTGATCCCTGCAAACCTATCTTCCAAAATGTACCTAACTCACAGGGCTAATACGGCAGCGAATGAAAATTTACACTATACTTAAATACCCAAGCACGCAATCAGATTACGCTAATGGAACCCAGCTAAACCTATGACGCGAGCACTTACCCTTCGCTTCTTCTTAGTGCGAGGGGAGGTGAACCTGCGCACTGTGCGGACGACTGCAAGCACGAACGAGACGCCGACGTAGGCGAGCGGCACGGCGAGGAGCCACGGAACGGGGCTGGACCCCACGCGGGGCCCCGGGATGGCCTGCGTGACGGTGCCGGTGAACTCCACGAGGTCCAGCGCCTTATCCTGGATCCACGGCATCTCCTCCTCGACCTCCTCCACCTCCTCCTCCGCGTCCCGCTTTGGGACCGCGCTGGGATTCGCGGGCTGCTGCGACGCGGCGGCGGGGGCACGGCTGCCGGTGCGTTTGGCGCGGACAACAAGGAGCAGCGCCGGCCGCCGGGGCGCGGTGCGGGCGGGAACTGGTAAGGAGAGCGGGCAGCGACGGATGCGCGCGCCGCCGCCGGCCATCGGAGTGGCGAGCGGATGGAAGAAGGAGGAGGTCGCCATGGAGGTGGTGGTGGCTAACTGGCGATTAGGGCTTATCGTGGTACGCGGTTCAGGTGGAAGAAAGTTGTTGCGACTCCGGCGTTCGGGAAAGGTTTGGAGGAAGACGACGAGTAAGGAATATGGGCCGAGCAGCCCAGTAAGGAACGGCCGTTTTGGGCGTTCACTGGGCCTAATTTTCTTTGTTCTTTTAGCAGAGCGCTCGTGTGCTTCGGTATTTCCTCTCATAAAAAACTTGCATTTATTTTTAAAAAAAAGTAAAAAGGAAGGAAAAAAATGCAATGTATGAATCAGCAATCCAACTCCTGTGTGAAAAAATCACGAGCATCGCGGTAAAGCACAGAAATACATCGACAGATCAGGCGGCAATTCTATGAACATAAGATGAAAACTCGATCTTCCGAGGTACAAAAACCATAACAACACACAAACTCAACAGAAGCTACCATCATGGAAACTGATTCATTACGAAATTTTACTGGCTCCATTTGGCACTCCAAATCCCAACTCCCAGTTATTTAGCTTACAAGTTTGTTGGTCCGTTTCGCCAAAAAACAGTTTGTCCGTCCCAGTCGAAATAACATGTATTTTCTCAAAAATACTGAAGGGCATTTCTACCACACAAAAGTATGTGTTTCTGCAGATGGATTTCGGATGCCCCTTTGGCTCTTTGCCATCTGAAAGCAATCTGCTACTGTCTACTGAAGAACCTATAAGAGAAATAAGGCGAAGTCCAAGAACTGGATGAATATCAGTATCATTATATAATGCCATCTCAAGCCTTGGGCTTGGATTCTCTAGACCATGCTGGGGCTCTAACTTTCAGGTTGGAGTTCTCAGCTTCCTCGTCATTCTCCTCTTCCTCCAAAATCTCCTTAGAAAATGCCTCTGGATTTGCTTTGATGCAGTCCTGCAACGCGATAAAGGGATTCACACAATCTGATCCCTGGAAAGGCAGAGATAGCAAACTTCAGTGCTAACTAATTTATAGGAAGAAACAGACAAGAATCAAATAGCTAATGGTGTAAATGAAGAATCCATTTTTTATGAGACAGTACGGAAACATGCAAATAAACACAATTTGGAAAAGCAAATAATTGAAGAAAACAAGTTCAGCTCAAGTTAGCACTTGAATGTTTTTAAAGTCTTTCAGAAGTAAAGAACAAACAGGCATATAACTTTTATTGATGCAAAAGTAAACAGATATCCACAAGGCCACACTGAGTGCTTTTGATTAAACAGAATCTTACAATGGCTTAGCATTGAAGTCTAACTAGATTGACAATGGTACCAGTTTATATCTATTGAATTAACCTACCCAAGGACAACGCATGTTCCTATACTTAACGAACAGCATGGGCACACAAGTTAGCCAACAAAATTTCAGACCCCACACTATAGCAGACAGAGAATCGTGTTGATTTACTTTCAGAAGAAATCCAAAACAACGCACAAACATTGGGAAATAAGAAACAAACATGTCTAGAAACAGAATAAATTTTTAAAAAGAATCATAGACCATCCATTGTTACCCGCTAAACTGTCAAGGCTTTAATAAATACTTACATTACTTAATAAACTTTTGAATTATAGATCATATATTAACATGCTATCATCCTAAATTCTTGATTAATCTGTACCTTAACATAACTTCGATAATGCAGATTTAAGTTGAATAAGCTTAGTAACTTGTAGAAAACTAAAAAAAACACAACCTTCTCTTCTTCTGTGCTCCTCAGAAAGCAGGAAAATGCATCGACGAATGGACCTCCACAAGGACCATTTTTCAAATCAGCGACACATGGACACTCCAGAGCTTTCTGTACCTTCGCATCAATTGACTACACAAGCAAAATGCTAGTTCACTGACCACTGCCAACAGAGTGAAGCAAATAGGTGACCGATGTATAAGCATCTATCTAGAAGCAAAAGGGCCATACCTCCTCAGTGTCACCCTCATCAAATGACATGGCCTCTGCACAATTTTTAAATGCTTAATTAGAATAATTGAGCACCCAGCTAAGAAGGGGTACAAATAAAGAACAGTGTAAGTTCAACTATGGTTTTGTTGTCTCTGAACAGTCTGAACTGTGGTTTTGTAACTGAATCTATCAATTACATTCGAGAAGCCAAGGTTGCCGGCATATAACCAGAAGTGTATATCTTAACTTCTCAGAGAGCAACAATATCAATCAATCTGGCTAGGCATTCTAGACAGACATTGCCACATTGATCGACTAGCAGGCTAGCCTAATGCTCACATGGTCCACAAGAGTAAGTATCAGGGCCCTGCTTGTATAACTCACCACATGACTCAAGTTAAACTAACCATGGTGCTAGAATTTGAACATGAATGAATACTAATATTACTCCCTCCTTCCTCGTTTATAAGGCGCACACGTAAAACGAGATTCAAACTTTACGATCTTTGACCAATAATTTACCCATCAATTTTTTCATTTTGTCATATAAACTCGACATGGTTGGATTTGTAATCAAATGTACTTTCCAATGAGTATAAATTCATAACCATAACTAATATAATATAAAAAATGAATAGTCAAAGTATGATTTAGGAGACCGTGTCGTGTTATCTCGTGCCTTATAAAGGTGGAAGGAGGGAGTATTATTTTGTAAGAGCTAAGAGATCGTGATCAGTAAAAGGTCTGTGGTAGAATATAACAGAAACCATCTCATCCTTCCAATTTCATACCAGAACCTGCCCGTCACTGGGTACCCAAAATTCTCTTCAAATTCGAATGCTACCAGTCCAAGAGCTACCCACACCTCAACCAATGCTCTACCAAATCCAAGCAACGCGAACACCCAGCTCAACCGCAACTCAACTAGGACGTTGTATGGAGGCAACCGCCATAAACCCATTAGATTCAGAGCTTCACATGTGTAGCAGATACCTGCAGCGAGCGCCTCGAGGGAGGAGGACGCTGGGGCAGAAGAAGTCGGCGACGGCTCCACGGCGGGCGGAGTAGGCTCCTCCGCTGGAGGGGCGGGCTGGCTCTCGACTTGGCCCATGGAGATAGGCAGAGCAAGAGCTCGAGCTGGAGCAGGCGGAGGCCAACCTCGTCTCTACCCCGGCAAGACGGCAATGGCAGAGAGAGCGACCGAGCGGCGGCTGGCGGGGCTAGTTGGTCAAGTCAAGTCGAGCCGGCGGCAGCGGCACCACCCACGCCGGAAGAGAACTTGGACCCGAGTTGGACTTGCGTCGGCGCGTCCCAGCCGTCCGATTGCGTCTGAAGATTCGCGTGATGGATGGACCACTGCTGGTCCATGAAAGTCAGTAGGCCGGCTGCCATTCCGCCCATTCACAGAAAGCAGCCCATCTCGCTCATGCCGACCTCCTCCCCCTTGGGCCCTTCCTCCAAAACCTCTTCGTCGCCGCCGCTTTTCGCCATTTCCGGGAGGTTCCAAGCCGCCGCCGCGATGGTGGGAGGCGGCAAGCCGCTGGGGGACAGCGTGTTCGCGGGCCACGCGGCGGCGGGCGCGGCGGCGATCAGCGCTTCCGCCGTCGCGGTGCACCCCCTCGACACGGTCAAGACCCTCGTCCAGGCGAGCGCGCCCGCCCACTTTTCCTCCTTTTGTCTTGCTGTAGCGGTGCTTTCTCAAGGTCTGATTTGGCATCTGCGCTGTGTGATTTCTTGCGTCTGCAGCTTGGCGCGGCGGGGCAGAAGCAGAAGATGGGGCTCCGGCAGGTCGTGGACCGGCTCATGGCCACCTCCGGCCCTGCAGGTTTGGTTGGTTTCTCAGTTGCTCCATATGTTCGGTAATTGGTAGTGAGATTGTGTATTACGATTGGAGTACTTGGTCCTGATTTGCATTGCTGCCGATATGTGTGAACTGTTAAGTTCGCAGGTTAGTGCGCTGACTATGTTGAGTTGCTATGTTATGCTATACCAGAATCGTCTGATGATTCATCTTTTAATTATTGATTGTTGAGACTATCCGACAGAGCTATCAATTCTAAAGAAAGAATGAAAGACCTCATGCAATTATAGCCGTGCTGGGTCCTGTGTGAAACTATGAATCCGATTGTTAGAAGATCTATAATTCTGATGTTTATTGAGTCAGCACTGTAGTTGTACTTCCAGATGCACAACCAAGATTTTCCCCAAGTTTCTTTGGGTGCCTGTTCCAATAAAAACTTTCTTGAGTGAAAAATGTAGTAGAAAGCCATATGAATCCTGATTTTGTATAATTTTTTCTAGTTCAAATATGATGTCTTCATATCTAGTTATGTGTTGCTTAACATTTATGAAATTACCTTATAAGTTGCTGTATGCATTTTAGGTTTTTACAGTGGCATCGGATGGTCCGTAATGGGAAAACTTCCTGGGTTGGGAGCTCGGTTTGGGACTTATGAACTTTTAACGGCCTTCTATAAAGGTAAAGATATGTTTTCCCCTAAGTGATTATTTAGGACCATTTCCTCAGTGTTACTTTGTTATCAGTATTTACATTGCTAGTTCTTACCTCTCAAGCATCGTGTCACATTACTTTTTTTTTCTTTTGCTTCATTACTACAACCAGCAGTTTGTTTTGAATTGCACTCCTTTCTTGATAGTTCAATTTATCTTCTGATAATCTAATCTACTTATGATGACAGAAGCTAGTCGTGGAATGGAAAATACTATTCGGCTTTACTATTACAGCTTAACCTATTTAATTTCCCTGTCCTGCTCGTGGTGAAATATTTCAAATGATTATCATCTTGTATATGTCTTGGCAGATGGGAGGGAGGACAACTATGTCTATTATTCTGAGGCTATGTTGGCTGGCATAGCTGCTGGTGCTGTAGAGGCTGTATTCTGCACACCATTTGAACTCTTAAAACTTCGAAACCAAGTTAGTTCTGTGATACCTTCAAGAGCAATGGGCCCAGAAAATGTTGCACAAGAATCGTTTCCACTACTTTCCAAACTGTTGCCTGGATATGTTCCTGACATGAGGGTGTGGGGCAATACTGTGACTCTGTGAGCCTTTTATCTGATCTTTCTCCAAAGCATCGCAACATGTTGGGTGCCCTGAAGCAGCACCCATGGATGCTTACCGGCTCTGGGAAGCCCCCATTACCATCTGATGTGCAGCTACCTTCTAGAGTGATATCACTAGAAGGATGGGGTGCTCTGTGGAGAGGGCTTAGACCAGGGACAGCTCGAGACTGTGTCTTTGGTGGTATGTTCTTTTCAACTTGACAATTCATACACACTGCAGTGCTCACATGGAAGGCAGTTAATATGGACCCTGAACCTAGGTAATGGAATCATGTTAGAATATTTGATTTCGAAGTTAAGATAGGGATAGTGTTTTATCATTTATGCCTTGGCATTTTAGTCTATTTAACCCTTCGTCTCTTCACAGGAATATAGAAGAAGCAGGTCCTGTGCACCCTTTTGCTTCTAGTGTTGCTGCAGGCTTCGCAGGAGCAATTGCAGCTGCTGCTTCACATACATTTGATACTGCCAAAAGTCGTTCAGAATGTACTGTTGTGCCTAAGGTACAGACCTGCCTGTGCTATATAGTCTATTCTCCGTTTGCTTGTGTTATGGCCTCCAAATCTGACGTTGCATCCTTTCCTGTTTGCGATACACCTTGTTTATCTCATCTCCTTGTTTTCTTTTTTCTTTCTGCAGTATATCGCAATGGAGAGGAAGTTGCTTAAGTGGAAAGCACCAGGAACGTGGATAGAGAGAAAGACAGGAATATCTCCTCCTGATAGGAATGTTCTGTTCCGTGGCATCGGACTACGGATGGCCCGTAGTGGAATTGCATCATTTGTATTAGTCGGGTCATACTATCTAGCTGTAGATTACATCTCATAGAGCATGAAGAGACCTCATATGGAGGTATCTTTTTTTGATACAAAAATTCATGATTTGATGCATTCAGAATGCAAATTTCATGACTGTATATCATTCCATATATGGTAGGAAAAGGGTAACTTTCTTGGGCTCCCTGGTTATTTGACAATCTTGCTCATATCATGTATTTGTGTGGTTGGAACTGATTGTTGCAAGACACGTTTTAAGATGCCAAAGCAAATGTTATGACGAACAGAATTGAAGCCTGCCACTTTTGGTCCGAGGCTGGCTCCATATGAAATTATGAATCTCTAAAGGTTAGTTATTGAAGTACCATCAAATTTGGCAAAGCTGTTGTGGTACCACACATAAATCAAAACAGGCTCAAAACTATGCCCTTGTGGCCTTGTGGAGAAAATGCAAGCATCGGGAACATCAGGAATTAGGATCGAGAATGGTCAATGAAAATTCTTTGACAAAGCATTTCCTTTGTCAGAAGAAAAATCGCCTGTACAATGCTCTTCAGATTATGTTCAGGCCTTCCTAAATTTTGCTCTTTTTTTTGAAACAGAATTTTGTTCAAACATATTTGTACACTTCATTTGTCACCATGTTTGGCTTGGACATGGCAGATCTTGATTCTTCTCCTTCCTCCCCAAAGCCAACCTTTTCGTCTGATGAAACCATTCTGTTGCATAATACACCTACTGACTTCTGTCTTCTTTGTTCCAGAGTGGATCTAGTGGAGGAAGATCACAGTCTTCAGGTGTTAGCGCCAATGCGAAATCGGGCAAGGGAGGTGGAGTTCCTATAACCCTGCAATTCCACAAAATGACATATTAGTCCATGGGTTCATAATTCCAGTATGTTTCAGTGCTGATGGTTCTTACTTTTCTTGAGTATACAGGTCCTGGTTGATTCGGACCTTGCTTGAAGCATCTTTAGGGATCTTGTCAAACATATATTTTGCTGTTCCGAATGGAGTTGGGCTCCTGCAAAGTACAGGTATGGACTTCAGTCTCCCTTACTATGAATGTGTTATTACAAATCACAGCAACAGTTGTTCCTCAAACAGATTGTTAAACACCCCTTATCTTGTCGAATGTGAAACTTTTAAAGTGAAAATTCTAGTATATGGTGTGTAGTGAAGTGGGGGGCAATGCCTTACCTCGATGTCGGAGGTGCTGCATGGAAGGCTTCTGAAACCCTTTTGCTTTCTTTCAGAAATTCTTCTGAAGCTTGAAGTGCAGCTATTGCCATTCCGTGGGATTTCTCCGTATTTCCCTCATCAAGAATCAAACCATGAAAATAGTATGCTGCAGCCTGATATAAACATGTAAATAGATATCAAACACTATAAATGCTTAGAAGATCATGCATTACTCATTAGAGATCAAAAGCTATGTAATCTGATGAAATTTAGTCTCTTGATTGAGACATAATCTGTGACAAGAAAACGAAGTTTAGTAGTCTGTCTAGATTATGTACCTTTGCTTCAACATATTTCCACTTGACAAACAGCCGGTGCTTTTTCCCCCATCCATCAGAGCCAGGAAGCTCTGGAATGCTTTCCTGAACTTGTTGCCAATACTTGACCATTTCGCAGGCTAAGCGCCGTTTTACTGCTAAAGTGGCCTTTGGGCTATCGATAGCCAAACCAAGCTGCATGTCAACCCCCTGTAGGAAGAACAGAAATGTTTAGGACAAAAGTAAAATATCTAATATCAAACGTATTGGCTAGCAAAAGCACATGTAGTAATAGGAGTAATGTAGCAGAAATAACAGTGCGTATTTGATAAATCCTGATAAACAAAATGGTAGGTTTCTTATGCTGATCCCAGCAACAAATTGCAACTATATAGTACTCGTATAAAATTGTGATATTCAATATCACAGCCTATCTATTCTGCTTCGACAGGAATAGAAAATATATCAATAAAATTACATGCCAGCATAATATCTTCAGTGTTCTCCTCTCTCTTTTGAAGAATATGTTTGGTGTTCTCTTCAGGAAAATTAAATAAATGAAACAGACTGTGGATTTATAGTGTGGCAGCATTTGATACGTTGTTCTTAAAACAAGATAATTCAATTTGCCAAGTCGAGAAGACAGTACCTGACCCAGAGCCTGCAGGCTTAGAGCTTTGAGATTTCCTTCCACCAGGTCTACTGGAAGTTGCCCCCTGTAATCCACATATTGAAGGGACTTGTTTCAGTAAATGGTAAATTTGAATTGAAGCATAACACTACCAGCAAGCTGCCCAAGGTGTACAGAACCTTAGCTCCAGTGGAATCTGTGGAAGTACATGCCGAATTGCGCAGTCCAAGTATCCAGCTGCCTTCAGGAAAACATCGACAGTGGCCCGTCTACTCTCTGTAGCACATTGGAAATACGTCGCCATATCAGCACATGAACAAAACAGACAGAGAAATACTTCAATGCACAACAGTTCATTAGTATTTTTCTATGAATCTAATTTAAATGCACAAAGTTGGAACAATAGTCTCTAAGACAAGGACACTTCGGATGTCAGTTAACAGTTTAGCACCTTCAGAAACTCTTGGTGCATAGCCATCTCCGTATGACCTGGGGAGAAGCAGGGTGTTGGCCTGCAGCAAGCAGACCATGGCCATCAAATGCAGCACGGACAGTACCTCGTACCAGGCATCTGCCATGGCCGTCTCCTGAGATTGAAAAGGTGATTTTACATACTGCTCGGGAGCAAGAAAACAGCAATGAGTTCCCAATATTCAGGGTTTGACATACCTCAGCATTATCCTCTTGGTTAGTCCAGGTGAATTGCACAGCGTTCCTCAACATACTACCTGCACATTTTGCAGTCTTGACGAATCAGAACAGCAAATTTGTGAACCAAAACAAAAAACAGACCACCAGATTACTGCACCATTTCCTCACCTTCTTTTACCAATCCGAGCAGAACTGGCAAGTAGTCTTCAAGAGCCTGTAGGAGATTGGCTGTGCTAGAACCTGCACGGAAGCAGCAAACCGAGGTCAGCTCTCCGAAGTCGTCTCAGCTTGCAGACAAAGCTAGCTACCAATTCATGCGCTGTACCACCCCTCTACACACCGTGCCGTGCCGCCGTCCTCCGCTTCGGCTTCAGCGCCGCCGCCGACTCTTGCATTGCCATCTCCACGACGCGCGCCCTCAGCTCCGACAGCCGCTCCACGATGCTCCTGTCCAGACGCCCCCCGAGCGCTTGGGCGAGGTCCACGCTCCTCGGCACCCGGAGCCCCGGGAGGAAGACGACCACGTCGCCGACGCTCCCCGGCCGTCTCCGGTGCCCGCCGGCGGCGTCCTTCTGGCTCGACGCCCCGCACCCCATGGCGTTTCCAGCGGCCTGTCTGTTCACCTGCAGGCGTCGCGAATTCAGAAGCAGCAAACATCAGCAACTCAACAACAAACTACATCACGAATTCAGGAGGACGAAAGTAATTCACCGCACGGGGAATTCACGGCAGAAACAGATGATAATGAACAAACGAGGAACTTTTGTAGTGAATGGGATATTTTCGAAAGAAATGTTTGGGCGAGAAGGATAAGCGCGCGAGATTGTAACTTGTACGCAAGCACAGACCAATCAGGGAGAACACCATCGAACAAGAACCGGAAAGAAACCAATAAAAGCCCTCCCACCTTTGTCCTCCCCTTTCCGGCGGCCTTTCCGGGATTCGTCAGGCCACAATCCACCGCCCGAATCGAAGCCTCCACCCAGCAAGGGCCACTACCACCACCACTACCACCACCGCTTCCGCTCCCCCGTCTCTGCAAGCCTGCACGCGCGCACAACCGAAACCACGACGAGCAAGCACAAGTGAGCGGAACGAAGCGAAGCAGCAGGTCTTATCCTTTAAACTTTCGCAGGGGGAGAGGAGGTGGAAGAGGGGACCAGTAATCAACATCGGAACAGGGGTGCAACTTGGCGTAATGTACGGACAAATTGGCATACTTTTCGCCCCCCGGAAAAGGCGTTCTTTTTGGTGGATCGGCGGCAAGTTGTGCCGTCGGAAACAAAAAAACTAAGAGAAGAAACCGCTAGCTTCCGCTGCCGCCTGTGCCGGTGCTACCGATCGAGCAAGGCAAATGCATCACCCGGCTGCTGAGCCGGGGTGTGAGGGATGCCTCTGCCGCCATATTGAAATGATAAAGTACATTGAAAAAAAAGCTGCTTCCAGGATCGCGAATCGAGCTGCAAAATCCAGGGAAAACGAGGAGGCACCTAATCCTTTGACGACGGGGAGAACGTCACCCCACCTGCCGCCGCTTGCTGCTGCTTGCTGCCGAGCGCGGGCACGGCTCTAGAACGCGAGGAGGAGATTGGGGAGAGGATGAACGACTCAACTGTTCGAGTGTGGACGCGCGCGGATGAGCGAAGAAGGCTATGGAACTTCTTCTTCCTGCCTCCTGGCGAGCTGGACTCCCGGAGGAAGAAAGAAGTCGAGGGAGAGAGGAGAGGCCTACAGGGGTTGAGATGAGATGACCTGTGTCTATTTAAAGGGCCAAGGTTTTGCACCGATGCGAATGCAATCTGGCCCTATCAATTATGGAGCGCACAGCTGGTCCGCCTGCACGGAAACCCGCGGAGAAAAGATCTCGTGGTGATTGATTCATGGGCCTGCGGCTACTCCTACTAGTGTGAGAGCGAGACAAACCTGTGATCTACCGGCCTGCACGGAACTGGATGGCTGATTATCACGTGAAATACCAGGGGATTCCTCGCTCTGAAATAATGTAACGGGGACACCTGTATGGCTGTCTCGACTGTCCGGAATAGAATAACGGAAGATGTCGGTCCCAAGGCTGCGAATATTATCTGATTGTACATGCTGATTGTTGAAACTCTTGTGTAAAGAGAGGGAGAAAAACTTGACCGGAGCGTCAAGGCAGGCGGACATTTCGTCTACGTTTTCCCTTTTGGTCCTTCAACCTGAGAAGTTCAGAGCAGCAGACGTGGAGAGAAGGTTCAGACTCAATTCGCCCCCAAAACCCCCCTTTGAAATGGATGATTCGTTAATCGTTACGCGTTTGGAACTGAAACTGATGGCGTGTTCTAACTTGTGGTTTTCAAGTTTGAATGAGTGATAACGACTGTATGTGTTAGGTGTGTTTGCGTATAATACACTGCTGCTGCATAAGGAACCTTTGATATTTTAGTCTGGCGTTGCAGGCCTCCCCGACGTCACGACATAACCAACTCCAGCGTTGGATTGGATCGCGCCTGTGACATGAACACCACTTGTTTAGCGAACCGGATCAGATTAAATAAGCGTTGCTGCCACCGCTCATCATAGTATAGCTAGGTACTTGATCGCTACGCATTTGGAGTGTCCTGGTGGTCTTACTAAATATCAAAGCTTAAAGCAAAGGCTCCTGATGGAGCTATGCTTAACCTCTCTTAATCATGGATTAAACTTAATCTCAGCAGCAGGTGGTGGGCTCTAATCCTCTTTTGTGCTGATGTAATGCTAGCTGCTAACACCCTTTTTTTTTGCACAGCCAAGATGGTGACCGGTTTTCTTTTTTAAAATCCTGAGGCCAAACAGTATGGTCTTCAGCAAATCTGCACACATGCGCTGATGATGATGTGCTCCCGATCCCATGCGTATCTGCAGCAGATGCTGTGCTTACACACTAGCCCGTGTCCAAGCAAGATGTGTAGCAGGAGCCCTTTTGTTTCAATGTGGAAGAAGCATTAGGAATCTGAGCATGAGCACCCACCCTGGTACCCTTATAATTGTCTGCGTCGGTTGACATCAACATGTGTGTCATTTTCGTGCCGAAAGGGGAAAGGCGCCGGTGCCGATTGAGTGCTCAGGCACCCTTCCCTTCTCTGGATAAGCATGGCCTGCACCCTTAGCTTGAAAACAAAGTTTAGGGCCCAGGATCTAGAGAAAAAGCGTGAGCAACTAAGGGCAGGCCCAACACGGTAGCTCCGTTGGTGGCCTCATCAGGCCAACTAGGCTCGGATGCCAGCGTGGGTAAAAGTTGGGTGCCCTGCAGGTGTCAGTGTGACCTGCAGGGGCTACCGGTGCCTGGGGGAGACGTGAGAGGTAAAAAGAATAGCACTAGCAGGTTGTGTCAGTGTGGAATGATGCTTGCGATGGGTATTTAGGGGTCTCAGTAGACCGGTACCTATGTGGCACGTGAGGCCACCGCTTTTTCTATGCCGCGTTGGGCCTGCCCTAACAGAGCAAGACTCTCTGCACATTTCTCACGAGCGATCGGAGACGTGATCTTTGGTATACTACTTCAGTACGTCAATGGCCTTTTTTCTGAACCCTGTTGTCACCCTGTATTTCTACCTAAGCATACCGGAAATGGCTAAGACCCTGTAAAGCTTGATCTGTCCTGTGGATAACGCCGAAAGTTTTGCTGGGACTGACATGCCAGTGAACAGTGTTAGCAACACACGCAACAGTGTCTACTACAAAGTACAGAATGCTTGAGAGCACAGAGCTATAGCATAGAGTAAAATGCACGTGCCGTACATCAATTTGGCAGCAGGTGTCATCTAGGTCCCTCTGTTCCCAAAATGCACATCTAGATACATAAACTTGGCAGCTGGTGTCATTTAGGTCCTAACCGGCGTCGCACGGACCCGCGTGCCTACGTGGCCACCTATATGGGCCGAAAGTTGGCCGGCCCAGTCAAATCTCTCCCCTCCAACTTCTTCTACGGTCCACACCAGTCCGGAAGGAGCTGAGAAACAGTTGAAGGGGCAGATGTGGACCGGAGAAAAAGTTGGAGGGGAGAGGTTGGACTGGGCCGGCCAACTTTCGGCCCATATAGGAGGCCACGTAGGCACGCGGGTCTGTGCGACGCCCGTTGGTACCTAGATGACACCAGCTGCCAAGTTTATGTATCTAGATGTGCATTTTGGGAGTAGAGAGACCTAGATGACACCTGCTGCCAAGTTGATGCTGGCACCGCCCGTGCATTTTACTCTATAGCATATGATACACGCCTGAATGCCTCTGATACCTCACGTTTCGCCAAAACCCTCGCTAAAAGCGCAAAAAAAAAACAGTGATCCGCACGTGAGCTTTTATTCATAACTTTTTTCGCTGGAGATGGAGGATACTAAAGCAACCAAGATTGTGGATGGCATCGCGCATCCTTTCCCCTTGCGGTTAGTCGCTTCGCCAAAGCCTTTTCCGCTTGTTCTGCTCGAGCATCATCAGCACCTTCCGGAAAAGCAACAGCGCGGGCCTAGAATTAATTTCCACTGGCCAATAATTGCGACCGACCCAACAGTGCGTCAAGTATGAACAGCTGCATGATTGAGTTGCAGAATTGCATCAGCGAGAGGCTGCCTGCCTGCCAGCGAACCCTAGCCAACAGGTGGCACGATCCCAGCGAGTCTTTCGGCTCCTCGCACGCTTTCACGTGATGAGATGGGCGCATAAACAATGCGGCGCCGGGCAGTTCTGGCCGGACAAGTGTCTCCAACTCCAACGGCAGGGCCGCCCGGGTGGGCGTATGTTGACTTGCAAGCTACACACCACGGATGCATGGCCACAAGTGGTGAGGCTTGATATGGCCACCGCACCGGCCGGGAAATATCTTGACGGCCTCTGTGGCGGTCAGGACGGCCACGCCAGCCGCTGGTACGGGTAGGAGTAGATGCTAATCAATGAGTAACGTGAACCGGGTCATTGTGGTAGGTAGGTCGATCGGCCGTGTTGCGGGGGTCTTGGCCGGTCCGTCTCACGCGTGCGTGCCTACGTGTGATCGATCATCGGCAGGTCTCGTTGTCAGCAGTAACAATAAGTTTGAGAACTCCTAAACGAACTGGAGTACCTCGTCGTTCCCATGTGTCATCGTGGCAGTAGTTCAAGCTGCCCGGCTGGCCTGAGGCAAACGAAGGTTGAAGATGCGCACGAGAGGTTGACATGTAGTTGGGCGCAACGCAAACCAGCATGCCCGGCCTGAACAACTGTGATGCTACCGTAGCTCAGAAGTACCTCTAAATACGTAGTCCCTCCGTATAAAATTCAGATGTTGTTTTGACAAGATTTTAATTAAATATTGAGATTATAAATTACGAATAACTTTTATATCGTTGAGTTTGAAAATGTGAAAACTCATATAAATAGATTTATCTTAAAAAATATTTTATAAAAGTATACATATATTATTTTTTAATAAATATTTTTGTAAAAATAAGAAGTCAAAGTTACATTTTGATGACCGTGACGTTGTCCAAAACGACATCTCAATCATATACAGAGGGAGTATGAAAAGATTATAAAATAAAATAAAGAGTAAAATACATGGATATCGAGGTGTTATCTAAGTTCATAAACTCTTAAAATATATTCTCATGTTACTGAACTTGCCCTATATGTCATACGGGTCTCTAAACTTCTCCTTATTCTCACACTAGATCTCTCCCTTTTCTGACGTATTATGAGAGTTTGGGATCTAGATGACACGTTTGAACGAGTTTATGAACTTAAAAATAAATTTTAAAAGATTTAGGATTTAGATGGTATACCTAGATAAGTTCGGGGACACAAAAATATGTTTTGAGAGTTTGAGATCTAAATTATATCACATGAAAAATTCAGAGATTGTCCATATATTTTATTTAAAAACATAAATGGATAGACACATGTAAGCATCAATATCATAGTATGGTATTTTAGGTTGAACAAATGTCAATTTCTCTCTATTTGCATGCTCTATAAGTCAATAGAACCTTTTATAGACATTTAAACATGTTGATAGTATGATAGAAATATAAGGCGTGTTGAGAATAATTCAGGTGCTGCCGCACCTTAGGGTGTATTTGCAATATGTATAAATAAATCACACAATCATTTATAAAAATTAGTGCCACACAAATATTTATGTAAGGAGAAACAAAAAGAAAAACCTGTCGTTAGTGTAACTATTTTCCCCGATGGTCTCGCCCACTCACCAGTACAATCAACCCATGACAACAAAGAGCCAACAAAGTTCTCAAGGATGTACTAAATTTCACTGTTTAGATACCACACAAGTATCTAGATATCCTGAGGAAAATGAAGGTTCGAATAAAATACACACGAGGCAACATACGCAACAGTGTCTACTATAAAGAGTGCCATAGCCAGAGGAGTTGGCAGGTCACCCCCCCCCCCCCCCCCCCACACACACACACACCACCAACACCAACAACAACTTCCCTCTCCCAACTAGGAATGTTTGGAGACCTGAGCTATTGAATACTAGTGTGTAACGCCCGCGTTTTTACTCTCTACTAATCCACCTAATTAATGCACCCGGTAAAAATATTTTCAAAACCTTTTACCACCCGAGCTCCCTCGTTCACCCGAACCCTCCCGCCTTGTTATCACCGCCCCCTCTTTTTCCGTCCCACCTCGTGTCGACCGCTCTCGGCTCGACCGCCGGGCCCGTTCGTCGCTGGCCGACCGCCGTCGACCGCCTGTCGGCTTCTCGCCGCGAATCCCGCCGTCTTCCCCTTTCTTTTCCCCCTCTCCTTTTTCTTTTTCTTTTTCCCTCCCCTGTTTTCTCCCCGGCGCCCTGCTCTGTTTTCCCCGGCACTGAGCGCAGCTGCTCTACACACCGCCGGCCATCCCCCTGCCGTGCTCCGGCTTCCACCGGCCCCACCCCTGCGCCGGCCAACCACTCTCCCCACCGCTGCACCGCCCACCCGCTCTGCTCGTCGCGCACGCCATCGCCGCCGTGCCGCCCCTCGCCGTGACCCCACCACCGCCGCGCCGTCGCCGCCGCTGCGACTGACACACTGCAGAACCGCACCGCCCGCGTCGACCGCGCGAGCTCGCTGCTGCACCGCCTCACCCCTCACCGCCCAAGCCACCGCCCGGCCCCGCCGCAGCCCCACCGCCACGCCGCTCGCCGTCGCGTCAAGTCACCCCGCTCTGCGACAAGCACAGCGTCGCACTGCTCTGCCACAGGGCCGCCCTCGCTTCCCGTGCCACCAACTGCGCCGGCCGCCTTCAATTCCACCCGCCGGCCACCATTGTTGCCGCCCGACCGGCCCTCTCGTCGGCCCGCTACCCCAGCCCCTCCCCGCGGCTATAAATAAGCCCGTCAGCTTCACCACCACCATCTCCCGCTCACCAGCCGATCAGCCCACCCCCTCTGCCGCCGCAACGCCGCCGCCCACACGCCATTGCCGCCGCCGCTCGCTCCCGTGAGCAGCACTGCGCAAGCCATCTCTGCCCGAGGTAAGGCCACGGGTAGACTTGCCGCACTCTCATCTCTCTTTTCCCCCTGCTCTCAGCCGCCGTCGTCGCCCCAATCGCCGGCAAGGCCAGCGCCGCCGCCGCCGATGCGCTTCCCACTCCCCTGCTCTGTTTCGTGAGGAGGAAGAAACACCTTTGCCCATAACCCCCTGAACTTTATCATATTTGAACCCGCCGTCCATACCCTAAACCCCCCCTCTCTGACAGATCCCACAGAAGCCCCTGCCCTTTCGAATATTTACAAGTAGGTCCTGTTTCTTTTAAAATAGCACCTAAACCTTTCTTTAATCCATCTTTTCATGTGTCTTTTTAATCCC
The DNA here is from genome assembly GCA_033239725.1 of Echinochloa phyllopogon. Taxonomy (NCBI): domain Eukaryota; kingdom Viridiplantae; phylum Streptophyta; class Magnoliopsida; order Poales; family Poaceae; genus Echinochloa; species Echinochloa phyllopogon. The sequence goes on from BTCW01000007.1 coordinate 39,405,808, forward strand.
GTTCGGCCCCAAACTCCACCACAATAATTACCAGTATATTTCCACCTAAACCAATCAGTCCATATCCAGAAATAATCATGTCACCACCATCACTCTCTCGTTCTCTGTTCTCTCTTTCTGAGCTCGGCAAAACTTTATTTCTCTTATTTATGGTGTGTATGTTTGTGTGTGCCGTAGACCACGCTGTGACCGAGGAAGGGCTCGAGGAGGAGCAGGGTTACGGGCAGGAGCTTGGAGACCAAGACCCCGGGCAGGAATCCCCCGAGGGTTGGGAGAACGGCAAGTGCAATCCCATCCTTTGATGCATACTCTTGTCCTAGTTTTATAAACACAACCCATGGCCTGTTTTATAAAACTTGCATGATTTTACTGCTAAACCCGGTTGGATAGTCATTCCTTGATTGCTATGACTGCTTCTTGACAACCTAGATTAATGTTTGAATATGACATTGCTCTGTTTGAATGTTGGTCATTGCTAGAAATGCTTAGGAATGTTTTACTGTTATACTCTCCAGTACAATCACTTGGTGTTTACAAAGCAACCGCGTGTGTGTTTTAAAATAAAAGAGATGGATTTTGTGAATAAAATGAGTATCTGTGTGGGATGAGACAGACGGTATTTCTTGTGTGAAATGCCGAGGTGAGCTCGAACCTGTGTGGTTGGGCATGGTGGGAGTTGTCTATCCTGTCACAGTTTTTGGGATGATGTTGATGTGTCATCTAGCCTAACCCTTTTTACTGTACCACCACTCGACCGTTGTATGTGGCAACGGCCTAGCATAAATCCCACTAGTTAAGCTGTTGGTTATGTGGTGTGCTGGTGAGCAACAGAGGGCCATGGAGACAGGGATACGGTCTATGTGAGGTATGCCCTGGGTAGAACCTCGTTGGGAGGTTGCTGACCCCCTGGTCGTATCTGTGGTAACTTGTCAGTTTAGCTATGGTGGGTAATGGCTTTGAAAGGATCTGCACTGGCACTAAGGTGTTCATGTTGTGGTACCCTACTTGTGGTTGTGTACACCTCTGCAGAGTTAAAATCTATCCGGATAGCCGTGTCCACGGTCTTGGGCGAGTTATGGCTTGGTCACTTCACTAGTCCTTGTTTTGGTATAAGAATGTGAATGGTGTAACCTGTGTTGAGAAAAGAGTTGGGAAACGGCTTCGACAGATGGGAAGTCTGGTAGCGTTAAAATCCTGTGAGTAAGATAATTATGTTTATTGATGCAACTAAAAGAAATGTTTGTGAAAACCCCTTGTAAAACCAACTCTTGCATGTGTAAAATTAGCTTTGCTGCAAAATAGACCAGGAACCCATCCTTGAGTATATTCCTTTGCATGCTTCTGTTATATCCTTTCCGTGGATGTGGTTGTGCTTGCTGAGTACGTATGTACTCACCCTTGCTTAAATTGTTACAGAGGCAGACCCGGACTTTGTGCCTGAGGACGTTGTCTAGAGGGGGTTCGTTCTGCACCCAACCTTTGCCTATGTGTTAGGGTCACCCGCTTGAAGCCGCATGGATATCCTCTCTGATGAAGACCTCTATGTTATCAACATGTTTATCTGGAGTCTAGCTTTAGTTCTGTTTGTAGTGGCCCTGTAGTGCCACCGTCTTCCGTAATGTTGTTTTTGTACTGAACCATCTGTTGTAATAATGTGAACCAGCAAGTATTTGTATCACATTAAGTTCTCTCTTTCGAGGGGACGCTTCGTAATGTTACAAACATCGATAGATTTTATAATAAATTATCAGGGACGTCTCTAGTCGATAGATGTGTTTGGTCTTTGGCTGCCCCTCTCTATTTCTGGCTACGCAACTAGAGACGTCGCCATGTGATTGGGTAGGGCAAACCAGCATGCTAGGAATAACTCTAATACTGCAGGTTGGGCTCAGAAGCACCTCTAGACTTGCAGCAAACAATTATGGTTATCAGAAAATATAATCAATTTTGAGGTGTAACGTAAAATTTACTTGATGATAGATAGCTTGTATGCTCCATCTATATTTTTGTATATGACCTTTTGTTGGTCATTTGAAGATGTTGATAACACGATATTTTCTCACATATCATGCCATTCCTCCAAGCAAACCTCGATGGCCTCGCTGGTACAATCAACGCATAAAAGATAAACGGACCACCAAGAGCCACAAGCTCCTCCGAGGACCGATTGAATTGCACTGTCGTGCTGCCGCACAAGTATCATGCATGCACGATTGCACTTGCACGGCACCGCGCAAAGATGATTCCGGAAATTTCAGTGAGCAGAGCGCGACGTCAAATAATCGGTCAAAGCTTCCAAGAGGCCGCCGCCGAAGGAACAGCAGCGCGCCGCGTAGCAGGGCTACCACCATAGCTACACCTGCAGTCAAAACTCAAAACCCCAAACCGGAGCTTTCGGTTGGACCAGCCCCCAGATGATCGCCAGCCCTCCGTCCGAATCCGCGTAAAAAATATCGGCAAAAGGCCACCGTTTGTCCGCTAGCCCAGGCTGGCCCCGCCGGCCGCCGCGTAGCACGTGTGCGCGGCGCGCTCGCCGTCGTTCCCTCGGCGGCAGGGCATCGCCGCGGCTGGCCAGCGGGTCGCCACCCCCCAAAAGCAGGGGGGGCCTCCGGCGTAGCTGTCGTCGCCCCGCCAAACGCCGGCGCGCCGCGGGCCACGTTTCTTGCGCGCTGGCCGAACGGATGGCGCGACGGCATTGGCGCGCCGCCGTGGACCTGCCGGCGGTGCGTACGTTGGTAGTAGTAGTACGATATTTTTTTTACAAGTGCAGTGGTACACTGGTACGACTCGTCGTCACTGCCGGCCGCGTGGCGAGGGGTGGTGTTGAGAAAGACTGGCCAGGAATGAGGGGTGCACGGCGGGCACGATAGGACGAGCGTGCTCGGCCGGGCTGCGCGTCCTGTCACGGCGCTGGCCGGATGTGAGAGCTTCGACAACGAGGCGACGCTGGCCGCTGGCCTCACTCAACCCTCCCTCGGCCTCGAGGATGGCAGCGTGTGTTTGTGGCCTTGTGGGCGTGTTCGCTATGCACATGGGGGTACCACGGACACAGGAGAGGTACAGACTTGGCTGGATATTGTTGGAAAATCGCTGCCAGTCCACGACGTTGTGTCTTTTGCAAATCGATATTTGGTGGTGTGATGACGTAAGTTAACTGTTTATTGCGAAAAGGTGTGACGTAAACCTGATGTCATTCATGGCAGCCGGCAAAGTTTCTCTCCCCTTGAGTGGATCCAACTATCCAAAAACGAGGACCTAAAGGCTAAAGTGGTGAAGATGAAGCAAATCTCGTTCGTCTTCACCGTTGCAAGAGAAATATAGTAATCACATGACTGTCCCTGTTCGCCCAGACGCCCAGTTGTAGAAACAAGATGTTATTGATACATAAGCATCACGGTCTATCCTCCGCGTGCCTCTATTTTTCTCCTTGTAAAGAGCCTGAAACAATAAGGATTAAGCTACCTCAACTCAATGGGCGCTACAGAGCGAAGCGAAGAGGAGAAGGACATGATGCATCTTGCATGCTGTACATTTGGATGCGACGGTTCTGCACATCTTCATTTCGCACGGATAGAATTGCGGTAATAAGATCCTCTACTAATTTATTTCTCATCCCAAACTATGTTCGCGTGTTTCAACTTTCAAGCTTTGCTTCATTGGACCATGGTTGTGTCTGTCAGTCTGTGTGATGTCGTCTAATAAAAGTTCTCATGCAGCGACATGTAATCTTAAGATGACTTATCAGACAATAGTTTATTGTTTTAATTCTCTCGTAGCAATACAAGATTCCTTAATTTATGAGAAAATAAAAATATATTATTGGTTGCATGGCAACAAAATTCGTACAATAGTGAGGAAGTTGTCTCATAGTCCAAAAATTTAGCTCATGAGACAATTGTTTCGCGAAACAACGACCTTATTCTCTCTCCTCCACATTAGCAGAAATCTTAAATGGCATTGCATGAAACGATCTATCAGACCGCTGACGTGTAGCAATATACCTGGCTTGTTTTATATATGATTAACGGTTTCATACCTCCTAATAAGAGCTTGAGGTCAGAACCACGTATTCATTGAGAAAAGGGGTGGGACGGTGCGACTGTGTGGATGCAGAATTTTTTTAGAAAATAAATTGAGGAAACGATATCAATTCAAACTTATTCAACTTGAAGGGCGCGGATAGAAATGGAGTTTGGCAGTCCGTACTCGACCCTTGCCCAGCACTTTTTTGTACTGAACTACATATGGCGCGCGTAAAAAGTCGTTTCTTAGGCTCTTCCTCACGTATCATTGTCAGCTGGCATTTATCAATCGTGACGCAGCTTGTTGTTAGTCTGTCCATCATTGTTGCCCGTGGGGTGCTGTTGGTTCTTGTGGTTGTGGAGGAGCAATGCAACGGCCACGAGGACGGAGGAATTAGAGGACGGAGGCAACTCGGAAGGACGCTCGTTTCAGTTTCAGACTTTGATCCAACTTTTTTTTTTTTTGAGAATTAGACTTTTATCCAACTGATTAGACGCGGGGGCCCACTTGGGCCGTGCGGACGAGAGGCATGTTCATATGGGCTTTTCCGAGAAGAGAAAAGCAGTAGCAAAACACGCGCCCATTTGGGCCTTCAGCAATGCAAAATGCAAGCTTTACTTATCTGTATCCATTGGATCGACTAGATGCAGCCCAAGCCACATACTACCAGATTTCAGGCGACAGCAGTAGCTTCGTTTCAGTCTCTTTCATTTTTTCGCAAAGAGAAAAAAAAACTACTCTTTGATTTGCTGCCGGTGTATGCGCGATGCATTTGGCAACAGAGTGATAGGTTTCCGTCAAATAAATAAAAAGGCATCCTACGCCATGAATGGCATTTAGGCTATTTGTTTAGATGCAAATTTGAGAGGCCAAACTTTGAAGAAATACGTCACTTCGTAATCATTACGCCACTGTAGCATTTCGTTTGTATGTGTGAAAAATTGTCTAAAAATTAATTAATTACGCTCAAAATGTTCGTCTCGCAGAGTACAACAAAACTGTGCAATTAATTTTTAATTTTATCTACATTTAGTATTTCATGCATGTTACGACATTTTGATGTGACGGAGAATATTCTTTTTTTCATAGTAAATTTGGGAGTTTTTTTTTAACTAAACAAGGTCTCCGCACGGCCCACATCATTGTTTCAGCGTATGCATTCCGTAGCTTCCGGGGCCGGCTCCGGTCGAAAAAGTGTCAAGCCAGGCGTCCCATGCAGCCATCAATCCGAGTTCATCAGCTCCTTGGCTGGCCTGGGCTCAGCACATATAAGGTTTCGATCGCATCCGCGCCTCTTTTCCCCGAAACTATTGGAGAAGGACCGAGTGCCCGAGTTGTCGCGTCGAACCAATGGACAAATTTCCAGTGCCGACGTCGCGCTAGTGCTTACTGTGTTCACGACCGTGCCTGCCAAGTACCAACAGCGCCGGCAGCGGCCGTCCTGCCCATATGGGCGTTCGTATTTTTGGCCGTGCTCGAAAGGAGGCCAGGCGAGTCGACGTGGGCGATCGATGGGACGCGACTTCGCGTCGCATCGCGGAGCTGGTGCCGAATAATCACACACAAAAGACACGGGGAGCACCATGTTGTAACGGACACACGGAGCACGGGGAGGACAAGGATTACGCGCTCTCTGCTGAGCATCGGATCGACTTCTCGGTACAGAAGCACTAGTCGAGGACTTGAGGCTCGACGTCGTACTGTGCTTGCGGTAGTATCCAGCCAGCTCCAGTGTTTTGCTCCGACGCAACCTCCATTCTCCGACCATGTGCAACCTCTCGCAATCACTGCCGCAACCAACCACGCATGACGCAAAACGTGGAGGAACTGTGCACAGCCCGGCGCTAGTCCAAGAATCGCGCCTTTCCACACGGGGTCTCGCGCCCCCGCCCGAAGGCGCACAGGCACAGCCCACGGAGCGTGTGCAGCAGCGGCGTTCCGCTGGCGTCCGCTGTAGCTGTAGCCACGGCACGAGCCCATGCCGTCTCCGTGACCGGCACGGAGACCAGCGCTCGCCCGCCCAACATTCCGCGCCCGAAGCGGCGGCCGGAGTAAAGACAAGCCAAAAAAAGTCCCCGGACGCCCGAGGCCATGTGGTGTGGCAGTGCCGCGAGCGCGAGCGAGCCTGCAAGAGCACGACCCGTCGCTCGATCGGTGCGATCCATTCCCAAGACCTCCTTGACCCCCCTGAACCGTACGCACGCGGGCGCCGTGTTTTAAAACCTGCCCCGGGCGTGACCGGACGGGGAAAAAACCTCCGTCCGCGATCGTGCGGAGGCCGGAGAGACGAGTTTATATATTCCACCGCCCTCGCTCGCTGCACTTTGCCCGCATCGCAATTTGCTGACCCACACAAACCAACGCTAGCTGCAAGGCTGCACACCACCAAGCCAAGCGAAAGCACAGAGCTGGGAGGCAGGCAGCGCCGCAGCAGGACACGCCGGGGCGCGCGCGCAGACCGAGCTAGCTAGCTCTAGCGTTGGCTTGCGCACCGTCTGTTCTTGGCATCATCTCCTGCTGCTCTCCGGAACCACGATGGCCGCGGTGGTGGTCGCCGTCGAGGCCGCGGTGGCGAGCGGCGCCGGCAGCTGCAGGAGCAGGTCGCCGTACCCGTACCTGGTGAGGAGCATCTACTGGAGGCTGCGCGCGGGGCTCCGGAGGCTGCACTCGGAGCGGGAGGGAAGGTGGCGCAGGGGCAGCAGCCGGCTCAGCTTCCACTACGACGCCCTCAGCTACGCGCTCAACTTCGACGACGGCCACGTCTCCGCCGACTAGCTGCCGGGTTGTTGCGCTAGCGGTGTTGAGTTTCTTCAGTCAGTTTAGACAAAAGCCAGTCGGGTGATGGAGGAGGTGTGTCGCCGTTTCTATGCTTGGGCATTTCTTTTTGTTCGAGTCGACGATGTCAAATGATGCATCTGTTATAGCTGGTCCGGTCATTTCATTGTGTTGTGCTAAGATGCATGTGAGAGAATTAGAGAGCACGCTGAGCTTATACAGAGGGCGATCGTATCAACAAGAAGCGGAGAGTAAGAAATTCAGATAACAGGGAGAGGATCTGGCTACACGATCATCGTTACTCTCTATAGCAGCCAAGTTCCAGCGAAAGAAACGAGTTGAGACTGAAGAGTGAAGATCGACTCTGAACCCCTCCTACATCGTCTTCTTTGAACAGTAGTTAAGTACCATCCATCTGTTTTTTTTTTTTTGGCGCACACAGTGAATGATTGCCGCTTTCGGTTTCGTGTGAAACGGCAGCGCAGATTGCAGCCGGAACAAGAAGTACTCCCTCCGTCCCAAAATATAAGATCCCGAAACATTCAAACTCAGAAAATAACAGGGAGGAGAAATGACCTCTATACCCCTTATTTTACACTACCCACCAACTCTCCACCTACCCACCAACCCAAATAGTTTTGTCCTATCCCTCTAGGACCTTATATTTTGGTACAAAATTTGAACCCTCCAGATCCTTATATTTTATATTATGGAACGGAGGGAGTACTAACAGCGAGTTCAATTCGCCCATCTTCGGATGAGCTCATGCGTTCGCATCCTAGTCAAAGGTGACGACCACGACGCGAATCGTGATCTCTCTGGGGCGCGGGCAAAGCTTAAGGCTACCAGCACCGGGGAACGCAAAAGCAAACGCTACAGGGTTAAGCGTACACGGGGAGAGAATTTATCGTTGCAGCGGCGTACTGAGAGGGCTACGGAAAAGTCCCGTTCTCCCGAGGAGACGCCAAATCTGGCGCGATAGCGAGCCTACGCTACGCGCCGACGTGGCCCACATGAGGCCCGCGCACCAACCATCGCCGCCGCCGCCGCTCCGGCCGGCTCGCCGCCCGCCTGCTTCGCCGCGTGCCGTCGCCAGACCAGCCCGCCGCGAGAGAAGCCGCCACCTTCGCCGCCCGCCGTCCACAGACCAGCACGAGCCGCAAAGGTTGGGACAGCAGCATCCTCTCCAGTCGCCCTACGCCGCCGCCGCCAAGACGATGGGCCCCAGGGCCGCCTACCAGCTCGCCGGCATCGGCGGCAACGACGACGCTGCCGACCGGCTCCACCGACTTCTTCGCCTTCTTCTTCCCCTTCTTGCCCTCCTTGCCGGCGGACGTGCCCGCGGGGAGCCGCTTCTCCGCCTTGGTCTTCTTCCCCGCCATGGCACCGGGCACCGGCCACAGAGCGCCGCCCGCCCGGCCGCCGAGCTGTTGGCCGCAGGGCGCCGCACGCCCGCCCGCCCGCCGAGGTGCTGGCGGTGCGCCGGCTGCGGGGCGCCGCCCGCCCGTCCGGCAGCATGACGTGGAAGTGGGTGAGCTCGACGGCGCGCTGGGCCGCCTGGAGCGCGGCCCGCTGGCGGCGTGCGCGGGCGGTGGTGTCGTCGATGATGGAGGCGGCGCAGACGTGGGCGGTGCCGTGCGCGCGGAGGAGGAGCGGCGAGGAGCCCTCCCCGTGGCTGGCCACGGCGTCCTTCATGAGGCGCAGTGGAGCTCCTCCACGCCCACCGCAACGAAGCTCCTCCACGCCGCCCGCCGCCTGCAGCGGAGCTCCTCCACGCCGGCCGTCGCCTGTAGCGGAGCTCCTCCGAGGCGGCGAAGGGATGGGAGGCGGGAGGCGCGGTGAGGAGAGCGGAGACGGTGGAGAATGGGAGGCGAGCTGCGCGGGGCCGGGAAGCGGTGGCGGAGGCGCCGGGGTAGGTGGGGAGGGAGAATGAAATAGAAACAGTATGACGCGTGGGTCCCGCAGCAGGTAGTTGGTATGGAGGATGAAATATAGGAGACGACCAGTGCGGAGAAACTGGAACTGTACTGTAAAATCTTGATGATTAGGACGGAATATTCCTTTTAAAGGATGTGTTTGGAGTACGACGAGTGCGAACAGCCTTAGGTGGTAGTTGAATCTGGGGAATTCCATTCCATCTCACAAAAGGGGCAAAAGGAGTAAAAGTGAAAGCTCCCCCGACTGTCCCCCGTTCCTCTGTGATTTTCACTTTCGCCTTTTCCTTTTGCAATACCATTCTGTTTGCCGAAAAGCGCAAGAGCTTCACATCGCTGTGAAGTGTGAACTTATGTAAATTCCGGGTAAATAGACAGGTTGCACTTAATTCTCTGAACTCTGTTGAGCATTCAGGCAGAGGTAACATGATGATACGGAGTATGTTCCTTCTGCTAAAAAAAAATGATGATATGTTCCTGTCAGTCCTGAACTGCCCCCCTACTCCCCTCCAATAAACCCGGCCTGCTCAGTAATTCACCAAGCTTTGAAACAAAACAAAATAAAAATGGAGATGCGGGGGATCGAACCCCGTGCCTCTCGCATGCAAAGCGAGCGCTCTACCATTTGAGCTACATCCCCTGTTGTGATGATTTCAATTTGTTTGTTCTATTATATTATGTTCTACAAGGTAACCGTGGACTTCATCCATCCGATAGCGCTACGGCCTGTAAATCCATTCATTCATTATTCTATCGATATCCGGCCGCAAGGTGACCGTGGACTTCCATCAGATAGATATCCGGCCCACTATACGCAATATGTACGTATGGGCCTAGTCATGTTGCCAACCGTGAGCATTCTATCGATTTACATACGGGCCAAATGATGTTTTCAGCCTCCTTTCCCCAATGATGGGCCAATGCTCCAAGTCCGTTTGTCTAAGGAAAATCTTCCAAGTCCATTACCTAGTCAATGCGTCAATGAGCCTCATTGATTTTCCTGCTTCCGACGGCTGCACAGCATCGTCAACTCGGTTGTTGCGCCAGCTCTCTTCCGAGCACTGCCAATACCCATCAACTATTTTAGAAACGAATCAACTAAAACCACGCTACAATCTTGTGATTCCAGTTCATTTTTCTAATTTCTCTCAGCAATCGCCGGATATAGGTCGATAATAATTGAACATCTGTCCGTAGCTTTGAAAACATATTTATTGGAATTTACTAGAAATTCATAAATTCCTAGTAAAATCTCAAAGACCCATGAGAGCATAAGAAAGATGGCTCAGGTTGTGTTTTTTTATTCCATACTACTTATGACAGTGTTGTTGTTTTTTAGTTCCATACTACTTATGGAAGTGGAAGATGGCCAACATAAATATGGAAGCTACCATCACTCCCTCAAGTGATGATGGTATAGGAGGAGAAAGAAAGTCCACACGCGCGCACTCGCTCGCCTCGCCGGGAGAAGGGCGTGGGCGCGCGGCACTCGCGTGAATGGTCCGACGAAAACCGGCCTCTCAACTTGTGGGAGCGCAACTTCCTTTTACTATTTTTTTAGGCCACTAGAAGCCTTATCGCTTTGTCAGAGTTTTTGCCCCAAGTAGCTACTGTGCTGCGGCCGTAGCTTTCTTCATCCCGAGCGCCGACAGACGGGAGAGTAGATCTCCGAAACCTCTCGCCCTTGAGATCCTGCACCGGGAGAGGACGGATAAGGTTTTTAGGAAGCGCTCTGCGCGACTGCTTAAACTCTTCCACCACGGGTCGCCTTCCTTCTAGATCAGGTGCTGCAGCGCATCGTCGTATTCATCGCCAGCTGATGCGAACCGTTCGCAGCACCGTTGTCGTGGCTTCACCACCACTTTCCTTCGTGACTTTTTTATCTGCAGTCATCCAGGTACGTATGCATGTACGTGTACCTGTAAGATCTGATCATGTGTAATGTGACTCGGATCTAGTTTATAATGTTACTATTAACTAGTGTGTTGAATCTTTCGATTGCCTAATATTTCAATAATATCTTTTTTTTTATTTTTTGCATATGAGTCTTGAAAACATATCGATATTGCTAAAACCACGATTTAGTGACTATTCACTAGCACTAGCAATCTCCTTTTTTTTAGGTAACAGTAAGAGGAGGGAAAGGGAATGGATAGAACTCATGCATGGTTCGTCAACGTAAACACTGACTTCATGATGCGTCAGCCGCAGTGCCACAATTTCCTTCCAGATTATTCCGGGATAGCAGGACTACGTCAACTACGTGTGACTGACCTCGGAACGAGCTCGGCAGATTCCTTGTAATGGAGCGAACGATTTCCGCGATCAACCATCACCGCTGATCCGTCTTTCTCATCGTCCTACTCCCATCTCCGTGCAACAAATTCCGGTGAGCTCCACAAGTGTCGCGACGCCAGTGCACCGCGAGGCCCATGACCACCGCCCGGAACAAAATTAAGTGGAACACGGCCACAGTTGGGAGCTTTCTAATCGCCATTAACGCGCTTGCCGCGTATGCTTTGTCAGTCCAGTCGGTGCACGGGATTTGCGACTTTTATGGATTTTGAATGAGCGTCGTTGTGACAGCTCGGCTCACTGATTGGCGTTTGTTTTGATTTTGTTTAGTTTAGTCCTGATGTCTTTGTACTCCAAAGTGTGGGAAGGGTCTTTTTGGTTGGAGTTTTGCTGTCATGCTGGTCTTTATCAGTATCGTCGCCCATACTATCAACCAAAAGAATTATAAGAGGAGAGCAGCAGCAAAGTTGCGTCTTGTGACTTGTTATGCCAAGGTATCTTCACACATAACAGGTACTAGCTTTACGCTCCCTCTGTGTATATGACGTTAGGACACTTAGTTAGCTTGTAGTACTAAATCTAAAATAGTATATTTAAAAACAGAGTGAGCATAACGCTTTGAAAATGATCTCAATATTAGATGAATTAATTAACGTTTTCCAGTTACATTACTAGTTTGTTTGCTCGTGTTTTGGTAGATCCATAATTTGAATTGAACGTAGCAGAATGCAGTATGGACAATTATTTATGCTGACACTCTGAATACGTTTTCAGATCACGTCAGAATTCAGAATCCTCGAAACAAAAATGAAATAAAGGAAATAAAATCGCATGCTAGACACACATGCTTGCATGATCCTGTTCTCCACAGAAGATCCTACAGGCCCCACTGATGTGAGAAGACAAGAACAAGAGCAGATCAAAGAGTTGGTTACTAGCACTCCTAGCCGATTCATCGGTGACACAGCACTGCAACAGGAAACCAAATAAGGCGCGGGACCTACACCACGGTCACCACCAGCTAGGCCGTGCCGGCAACGCAAAACACCCTTTCGCCTTGATCTATCTGATCTGGTTTGTTTTAGGCCATCAAGCCACTGCAAGCAATTATATTAAGCTTTCAATTAGGAAGCAAACACGCATAGCATAAACCTAACAAAAAGCCTTTTTCTTTAATTAGATCAACTTACAAAAGGCTTCATGCGCTCGTAATGCGTGCAAGCCTTTTGCTGATGCGTGCAATTGCCGGTCCTGACCATCTGCCACATGGTGGAGGCCCATCCTCTCAATTCCTTGATTATTTTCTCCGCTAAAAAAATCCTTGATTACTTCACAAAAAAAAATCCTTGATTACAGTCACGTCATACTCTATACTGTTCCATTGCTTTCTGATTGTAAATTTGCGTTGCCATCTGACGAGACGAACCCATTGCCCCCATTGGAGTATTGCCCTTTTGGAACTTTATGACGCTGCCCCTATCTTTACCATGCGCCCCCGTTAAGCAAAGAGGCAAAGACGTGTGCAATATTCAAATGGTGGAGATAAAAAAATGCAGCAGTTTGTTTGCGTAGTTGCTCTAATTAAGCCCACTACTTGAGCTCGATGATTAGTATAACACAACATTAAGAAAGCTCGTCAATGTTTGAATCGACAACGAGAATCGACCATGTGTGTCATATCGTCAGCTCCACATGTAAGTTGAGTACATCCAGCTAGCTGGATTCATTTTGATGCCCACACCTCGTAGTGGGAGAAATTAGTGGGGCCTTGAACGGGGTTTATTTACGCATATAGCACGTACACTAATCACTTCACGAAAAAAAAAAGAGAAAGAGCAGAGCACTCCTCCTGTGGCTAAGTGCAAGCTGAATGCATTTCGTGTGTGCAGCCATATTGATCATCGGATGAGTCATGGTAATAGTGAAAGTTTATCCGTTCCTTGACCTTAACGCGGCTTAACCTCAACCAAAGGCGCTGAATAGCTAGCCGCCGCAATTGGCCACCCCGCAATAGCAGCAGTAATGGATTATCAACACTACACTATCAATCAAAGATAACGATTAAAATAGTGCATTGCAATTTAGTGACTTATGTAGTGTCCCCCTATAGTTTAATCAAATTCTTTTTTATTATCTCTTATACTATATTTGTTTCAAACTGCTAACTTTTTCTCGCAACTCTAAACAATTCATCTTATTCAAAAAATTATGTAAATTATCATCAAAGTATTAAATACGATCATTTTTTATATTTGGATTAAATTTTCAGTTGCGAGAAAAAATCAATAGTAAACAAGTTATGTTCCAAAAATCCAAGTTTTAACGAGTTCCTTGGCTATACTTACACACTATCATACATTTTTGTATGTTATACATTACGACTGAAATTTAGCACTCTTTATATCACTCGCTATGTGGCTACCCTTCATCGTGATGCCAATTTGCTGCAGCCCGGCTAAACGCTGCTGCACTATATGTCATGTCAATATCTAATCTCGTAATGACTATTTATGCTCGTTTGGGACGCGGCTGCAATGCTGCATGCATGGACCAAATTGGCTTATCTATTCATCAGGTGTTCAACGTAGCAACACCAAAATATTCCATGGGCGCTCGACTACACACACACACCCCGATTTCTCGCCCTTTTCCCTGGTGGGTGGTGCCATGGCCTTTTCGCCGCAACAAACAGCTTTAGCTGGGGTCAATGCACGCAAAGCCAAATCGAGCTTATCCAACATTTTGACCTTGTGGCTTCTGAAGCCCCAACCACCACGAATCCCGATCGGCCTCGACGCGCATGGCACCAGATCGCGAGTCCATGCCGGATCGCATCACCGCTGACAAAGCAAACTAACTAAAGCCTCCGCCCAAGTCTCAACACACGCGCACGCGCCTGAACCAGCAGCCAGCCCATGGACGATTGGATTGGAGGACGGAACGGATCGGAGCTGGCTGGCTGCTTTACCACCTGTGACGACTGAGCTCACGATTTTATGATAGAAAATGACAGGGCGATCGAGCGAGCGACCGAGGTGTGTTCTCGCCCGGCTGGCTCGATCGATCGCCACCGGCGGCCAACCCACGACCGCATCCGTGCTGTCGATCTGGCGACCGGCGGGTGGAGATTTTCCTCCCCGCGGGTGACTCGGCGCCGAGTCGGACGCGACGCTGACTCAGGGCCGCCGTGGGCGCGAAGAAAAGCGGAGGGTGCAAAGCGAATGAAAAGCAGGCCGGCCGGGGTGCCTGTGTTGTGAGTGACCGAACGTGTGACGGTGTCTTCCATCCACGCGCGCGAACCTTCTTCGTGGTCATCCATCCAGTAGTCGTAGCAGTGGGGCATGCTTCTCCCGCTCCATGGATCCTTCTACCAGTATCTGTTTCCACGTCATCGCCGGCGTCAAATAAGCTCCCGCAACGTGCATGTTTTTTTTACCGGTTGCTTAATGGTGTGGTGCAGTGTGCATTTCATTTCTTCGTGGGCTTTCTCCTTGGCCTGAACAATTCAAATAAAGTAATCACAAGCTACTAATCCGAACGATTTCGTCTGCATCAGATGGCATTGACTTTTTTATGCTGGCCGGCAATTAGGAACCATGCCATTTTTTAGGTCATATAATGGCATAGATATTTCGGGCCAATCTCGAACTGCATGCATGGACGTAACAGGTTGGATGAACATGGATATACCACCACGGTTCCAATGCATGCGTGGATGCCACTCATGGCACATGAACAGATCGAGGGCAGCAAGGGGGCCACTTGCACATGCAGGAGGCCGGGCATTAGGTAGGGGTCCAGCCGCACATTGGGAAATCTTCTTTTATCCTCAACTCCTCATGGGGGATGATGACTGTTCCATTCAAAAGCGAGCCGGATAGGCACCCATAGCTTTTGATCGTTGTGAACGGCAAAAATTTTTACTCCTACTGGCTCATTGACAGGTTCCGAGCTTATAAAAGACGCCCCTCCTCTTCCCATTTGGAGCACGGAGCTCGAGCAGCAACAACTAAACCCACCTCGCACATCTACAGGCCACCCACCGTTCACCAGCAACCACCTCGCCGCAGAGTCTGGGACCTCAGCCGCGGATTCAGCAAGCAAAGCAGAGAAGAATTGAAAAGCCTTTCGGTTCGTCGGCCGTCGTCGCGTCGATCAAGAACAGCAAGAGATGGAGAAGGCAGGGCATGAGCATGTGATCGGCATCCCAGTGAGCAACAGGGCGTTCGGCATTGAGGAGCCGGATTTCCCGACCAAAGGGGGCGCCTATCACGGCGACGCCAAGAACTCAACCACCGCCGGGCGGGCTGGAAAGTTCGGCAGGACGGGAGACAGGGTTGCGCAAGGCCTGAAAGAACATGGTGAGTTCTTCGATCTCCAACCAATTTTAGATTGGAAAATGGCTCGTTTCATCCTTTGCCATCTTTCCCTGTTCATGAATTCAGCTCTGACCGTGTTCTTGCCTGATGAATTGCAGTGACTCTCGGGCCAAAACTGTACGAGATCGTGAAGGGCAAGCTGTCGCTGGGGGCGAGGATCCTCCAGGCCGGCGGCGTGGAGAAGGTGTTCCGGCGGTGGTTCACCGTCGAGAAGGGCGAGAAGCTCCTCAAGGCCTCGCAGTGCTACCTGTCCACCACCGCCGGCCCCATCGCCGGCATGCTCTTCATATCCACGGAGAAGATCGCCTTCCGGAGCGACCGGTCGCTGGCGGTGACCTCTCCCAGGGGCGACACGGTGCGGGTGCCGTACAAGGTCGCCATCCCGCTGAGGAGGGTCAAGACGGCCAAGCCCAGCGAGAACAAGGACCGGCCGGAGCAGAAGTACGTGCAGGTCCTGACGGACGACGGGTTCGAATTCTGGTTCATGGGCTTCGTCAGGTACCAGGTGTCCCTGCAGGAGCTGGAGAAGGCCATCGCGCAGTCGTCGACCCAATGACCTGAGGCGTTTGGGGTCCGTCGATCGATCGGCGGCTCAGTAGTTTGATCGGGCGTCTTGTTTGTGGTCTGGTTAATCTTGTTGTGTATACGTAGTAGGCTTAATTTCTTGGGTGGATTGCTTGGCGTTTTTGGCAGTGGAGCAAATCCGATACACTTGATAGGAGAAAAAATTAGGTCAAGAGATTTGTGGTGTTGGGTAATTCTGCTCTGGTGCCACGCAAAAGTGGTTCTTATGCGGTTTATAAATGGAACGAGAAAACAGTAATATGTTTGTGCGATTTCTAGATTGTGAACTGAATCCAGGTCTCACTTTTACTTTGTGGTACTGATCCTACTTGTCATTTGGCTGCTTTTGAAAACAAAGATGAGTGTTAATTACCCTCTCATTCCCCTCCTTATATTACCCTGACTAGTTTAACTATGGTACCAAAATGAAGAAAATTTTTAATTTGTGAACGTGTACAGGGTGGGCTATGTTATAAGACTACGCAAAAACTTAGTACTAGCAAACATTCTGACTTGATTGTATTATGATTTATGAAGAAACACTGGAAAGCTTCATATCAGCGTAGTTATTTCCTTTATTTATTTGCTTATCTTCGTCTCCCCGGCCCCCAAATCAATGATGACCTTAAATTTACATGCTCATATAAATATTCATCTTCTGGCATCAGTGGATAGTTTGGTAGTAAATTTACAGACTCATGCATTTAGTTCTACCAATGTTCGAACAGAGAAAGTTTGCACTTATTTGTTGTACATCTTGATTTCTTGATGGAATTAATATCTAGACATATCAGAATTCACAGATTAGGCTAAAAAGCCCTAAAATGGTGCTTAGCAACATTTTGGAGAACTGAAAGTCTGGAAAAACATCACTTACAGACCGCAAAATTTAACTACTAGCAAAGATTCAAACTTGATTGTATTCACGTACTGATGGGGGAAATAAATAAAGAAATCCCCCAAACTTGATAACCATAAGTTTGCATGCTCATGTAAATATTCATCCTCTGTCATTGGCGAATAGTCTTGTTTTAACGAAACAAAATACGTGTTATAACTATTTTAAGCGAACGGAAGTATAATGTTTTTCTTACTCTAATGAGAGTACTCACTGATGGGGGATCAAACGCAGCCTGCAGGCGGCGCGCTGTCGCGCCTAAATCACCAAGATCTTGCAGGTGTAACACCCGACGATGTATGATTAACTTTCACGAGACATCACAACACTATTTTTTGGAAGTATGATTAAGTTTCAATCTATGATTCTGCGAGGAGTATAACTGATGGTGCCTTTTCCTTTTGGCACTTTCAAGCAGCCTCACTAGTTAGTAAAAAGTGAACCTCAGAATCAAATGAATAACACATAGACAGCACAGCGCTAGGCCTTACAGCGAAGCACCAGCTACGTTAATTGGCCTGTGTCCATAAATAATCGTTATGATTCCACTTTGTTAGTTTAGTGCTTTTTCACCCAAGATTTCTGGGTTCATTTCAGTTCGTTTTCATCCAAAATCTGAATGATTGGTTGGCGCCGGTGTTCTACTACTTTTGGGATCCTGAAATACTAGTAGTTGCTGCATCATTTGGTATAAACATACTTTTATGTTTAGGCCATTCGTCATTGGAATATTTTTCTTTACAAACAATGATAGAAAGAAGTGGCGTTCTGTTATTTTTCAGGAATGAAGCTACACTTTATACCTGCTCCTGGTTCGGCTATCGGAGCAGAATGCTGTCCTTTTAGGCGTTCACAGCGCACTAAAAATCGAACCATTTGAGTTACAGAGATGCAATGCTTTTGCTTAGCTCCTACAGAACAACCGCGAAGCTTTCTTAAAATCGGAACTGGGGACGTCGCACTTCATGCCATTCCTCTCTTCTTGGAAAACGAATTCGTTCCACCCGGCGGGTCGGCAGCGTCTCCACGCGATCACGCATCGCTGCATGGACACGTATGGCACGGCGGAGATACGCCGATCGCGATCGCGACGCTGAAACGAGAGGAGGATCGGAGGAGGAGGAGCCCACCCCCACAAAATCCCAAATCCGCTCCTGATTCCGGAGTGGGCAGCTGCATGGCTTTGGTTTTCCTTTCCTCCTCCGTCCGACAACGCACCGCGCACAAAGCCAGCCACCACGTACCGGGGGACACACACACGCCCGGCGCCATGCGCATACCCCCCGCGGCACGTCCGGGAACGGCAAAACCACCGGCCTCGCGTCGCAACTACCCCTCCGGTTGCCGGGTCTATCGAGGCCGACAGGGACGGCGCCCATGCCACGGCGCACCCTGCCGCCGCGCCACAGCCGGATGGACACGCACGCGCGCGCGCGGCAGACGGTTACGCTTACATACGCCGGTAGGTGCGGCGGTCGCGGTTGGTCCGACTCGGCGCTGCGTGGGAGGTGACCAGGACGTCCGGGCTCGCGGAGTGCGCGGGCGCAGGCGCGCAGCCGGGAACGGCGACCTCGACGCGGGGGAGGGGAGGCAGCTAGCTAGCTGGTGCCTCGCCGGATCCTGCAAAGCTGGCCGTTTTACACGTCGGGTCGGGGCCCCGCGCTCCCTCCACATCACCAGCGGGGCCAGCCAGCCACGGCTGCCGATCGCGATCGCCTGCGGACGCGATCCCGGGAACAGTGTCTCCTGTCCCTCCCCCTTGTTATTCAGGCCGTCAACATCACCGGATCGGCCGGCCACGCTGCATGTTACGCCTAATACTGTCCGGGTGCACCGCATGGACGACGGCTTAGGGTCTGCACGAAGCACAAGCGGCCCCGCGAAAAGCGTGGCCTCAGCGCGCCGGGGCCCTTGCTCCCCCCGACACCACGCCACCCTTTTTTCCGTGTAGCTAGCCCCGGCGCGAGCGAGAATGTGCGGGCACATGGGGCGCTTCTCGGAAAGCGGCAGCGAGGCGATCGAGAGCCCCACCGGCCGGACCCCATAGAGAAATCCGGAATCATTTGCCTTTTGGGGGCCGGGGCGATGAATATACCGCTCGCACCTGGCCTTCACATGGCCGCTCACGAAGCGAAGCCAGCGAGCAACCAGTAGGCGGAACCGGAAGGGTCTACGCCTGCTTTAGGCGAACGTGGACCGCGCCTTTCTGAGCCGCTGGTGACTCGGCCGGCCCGGTTGCTGACTCCGCAAATCCACTCGCCTTTGCCAAAGCTTCCAAAGGATATTCCACCACCACCGGGGGCCGCCGCCTATAAATCCCGCCCTCGGCAGCTGCACTCCGGTACCAATCCGCAATTCATTCCTTCCACGCTAAGGCATCTTCTTCATTCAGCAGGCGACATCAGCGCCGAGCTCTCTCTGCTCTTTCCGCTGAGCTTGTGTTGGAGTCAGTAGTCGGCTAGCACTAGCAGCCATGAGGAAGTCGAGCAGCGGCCATGTCATGGGAGTTCCGGTCACCTCCAAGGCGTACGGGATAGAGGAGGCGTCGCCCAGGGATCCGTCGTTCAGGAAGGCCGACGGCGATCACCTGGCTGTCTCGTTGGCGACGCACCCCAGCCCTTATGCGTCTTTGAGCTACAAGCACAGTAAGTATCGTCGTGGTCTTGCCATATGAGAGTTCTAGTATTATCGAAAGCATGTGTGTTGTTACTGTTAAAACAACAGGATCCTGATCTGTCTGTGGTTGTGTATTTCTGCAGGCAGCAAGGGCCAGGTGATCCACTGGGTGAGCAAGCTGAGCAGGCGGGCGCAAGGCTTCAGGGAGCATGGTGAGTTAGCATTCCGTGGCTGCTACTTTCTTTTCAAGGACTGTTGATCAGTCAAGATCATCTTCGTGAACATCATGTAGTCCTGATTATATATATCCTAATCGGCGTACGATCGATCATCCATGTTGCAGTGACCCTGGGCCCGAAGCTGTCGGAGACGGTGAAGGGGAAGCTGAGCCTGGGCGCCCGGATCCTGCAGGCCGGCGGCGTGGAGCGCGTGTTCCGGCAGGCGTTCTCCGCCGACAAGGGCGAGCGGCTGGTCAAGGCGCTGCAGTGCTACCTCTACACCACGGGCGGGCCCATCGCCGGGATGCTTTTCGTCTCCACCAAGAAGGTCGCCTTCCGCAGCGACCGCCCCATCACGGTGACCTCGCCCAGGGGCGACACGGCGCGGGTCACCTACAAGGTGGTGGTCCCGCTCCGGAGGATCGGCAAGGTGCGGCGCAGCGAGAGCGCCGACAGGCCGGAGGAGAAGTACGTCCACGTCGCCACCGTCGACGGCTTTGAGTTCTGGTTCATGGGGTTCGTCAGCTACCAGCGGTCGTACAAGTACATCAAGCAGGCCGTCTCCGAGCTGCTGCAATGACTGCACGGCCGGCGCCCGGCCTGGTTGATGAGGAGGTCCGGTGGCTGCTGCTCGTTGCCCTGTCGGCACGATGAGAAGAGGATGCGTTATGGGCTGCTTCGCCATCTTTTGTTGCGGAGCCGCCGTAGCTAACCTAAGAATTGATTGCCCCATCTAATTTCGGATCGGTGCAATCCAGTTCCTTCCGCGTACGATTTGGATCAACCTTGTGTTGCTCCGAGTGGTTGCTTTGTAGCATGGACCGAGAAATTAACCAATTGATTTGTGCACGTTCTTGAATTGAAGAGCTTCCGTTTTCAAATTGTTTCCTGCTGTCTCTTTGATCTATCTACTACATCGTACGTGCTCCCAAATGGAGTGCTAAGTGCCTGAAGATGAAAATATATAACTCTGCTTTGGAGGTTGCGCGGTATATAAGATTCAAAAACCTGAAAAAATTGTGAACCGATTAATCAAGACGAATTTTCTTCCTACGTTTGCGTTTTGCTGATCCTCATGTTTACTGGCAAGAAAAAAAAATAGAGGTAAAAATAAAATAGTATGGATATCAACACTGTAAGTTATTTGGGCTCCTAGTAGTGAAAAGCGAGCCCATCCGTTATCAAGCCAGCCCAAGAGCACAAGACTAACTAGGCGGACCGAAGATTGCTGAATAGAAGGAGGCCGAATATGGCGTGGGTCCAAGAAGACCTGGGTCTGAACTGAAATGGGTTTGCTGCTTTGACCGGCCCAACTAGGTTGCTCAGAGGCACCAAAAAAAAAAAAGAGAACCAACATGCGTCGCCCACGGACCACAGTCCACATAGGAAGAACGCTCAAGCGGCCAGGCGGTCAGTGACGCAAACAAGTTGGTCCCAGCAAAGCCTAGCTTCCGTGTACGCGAGCGCCCGCATGCGAGCTTGATCGGCGTCGATCTGACGATCCGTGTCCAGATCCACCACAACTTCTTGCTGCCCCGACTTGCGGCGCATGAGCCAAAATAGGTTGGTTGGGAAGCAAATGCAGGCGATACTACTGGAAGCGTACGATGATCTCCTCTCTTGTGTATAAAAGGTTTGTTCAATTCGAGCTGTCTGTCCCGCGTTCTGCCCAAGATAAACGTCTCACAAGTCCACTCTCTACTCCACACTGGTCTACATAATCTAACTGTCGAGTGGGGAGTGGACGGAGTAGGCGGTGTGAGCTTCCTTCATTAGCAGGTCACCGCTCGTTTCCCAGCGCACAAATGCTGCGTTGTTTTCAGAAAGGCGCGCAGATGGACGGACGCATGAATGCGACGAATGCTACTCGATCGCTCTCCGAAACGTTGGCAACCAAAGTTTCCATGGATCACGTACACGTTTCACATTGCTGCTGTTTCCCAGCCGCTGATAGCGCGCGGGGTTCAGATCGTTCCGCACCGCCGTATATGCATGCGCGGTGTGACTTACACGGACCGAGTGCCGACCAGGTACGTGCTCCGGACGACAAGAAAATGATTTCATGGCAGCACGTACAAATCCAGGACGACGAAGGAAACCCGGCGACTCCACTCCAGAACATCAGTATAAATACTGACCCGAGGCCCTCGTGCAAACCTCAAGCTGTTCCATCCAAGTCACAGATTCACACTACTACACTCCTCGCCCTCCAACGCGAATAGAAGCAAAGGCGCAATGGGCAGCCCCGGCGCCGTGACGCGCCGCCTGGTGCTGCTCGTCCTCTCCGTCCTGGCCGTGACCCTCTCGCGCGGCGCCGCGGCCCCGTCGCCGGTGTACGACGCGGACGGCCGCGTGCTGAGCGCCGACGCCGACTACTACGTCCTCCCGGCGGGCCACGAGGCCGGCGGCGGGCTGACCATGGCGCCCAACGTGTTCCAGTGCCCGCTCTACGTGGCGCAGGAGGCGGACCCGCTCCGGTGGGGCTTCCCCGTGCGCCTCACGCCGCTGCACGGCCACGGCGGCGACCGCGCCGTGCGCGTCTCCTTCGACGTCGGCGTCCACTTCGCCGCCGCGACGACGTGCGTGCAGACCACCGAGTGGCACGTCGCCGGCCGCGGCGAGGACGGCGCCGAGTCCGGCCGCCGCCACGTCGTCACCGGCCCGGTCGTGGACCCGACCCCGGGCGGCAGGGAGAGGGTGTTCCGCGTCGAGAGGCACAGCCACGGGTACAAGCTGGTGTGGTGCGGGGTGCCGAGCGCGTGCGAGGACCTGGGCGTGTTCACCGACGACAGGGGCCGCGCGTGGCTCGCCGTGTCCGACCAGCCGCATGTGGTCGTGTTCAAGAAGGCGCCGTCCATACATGCGTGATGCTGCGGTGCTTGCTTGTAGCGTGCGTGCGCATGCTGAATAATGTGGGTGGTTTGATTATGGATTTGTTCCGTTACAAGTGACCAACTTTTGGTGCCGTGCTCCGCTGCGTACAAAGTGACCAACTTTTGGTGCTGTGCTCCGCTGCGTACAAATGATTCTGTATTTCTGTACTTGAGGACGGCTATTATTTCTACCTGACTAGTCCAGCCCCCATCAAATAAGCAAATTAACAAACTCCTTGCATCGTATTAATAAACCTGAAACGGCTAAAATTCTGCGCGTATATAATAATGTTCGTGCCGTCTGAATTCATTTCACATGTTTTCTTCAAAACTCCCTGCAGCTTCAAGTTTTCAGAGCTTATTTGTCTTATGGGATATGGAATTTTTCATGGCCCATATCGATCAATACTTCAGTCCTCTTTAATTGACCATAACTCAGTTGGTAAGGTTTACTCGACTAGATATGAGGTCTCAACTCATCATGTGGTTCCCTTTTTTTGTATTTATTTTATAATCTAACCGGCGCTATAGTTCAGTAATCGACAATGTGCTTGTCGAACATGAGACGTCTATTTTGAATTAGTCAATTTTGATATCTGTTTACATGGTAGAGTTTGTGTGTCCGTATTTAGAAGATTGAGTATGCATGCGTGTAAGCATCAATACGGTGTTTCGAAAAAAACTTCGGTCTTCCTCAACTACTCATATGGCACTCCAAAAATGTTCTCTCTTCTTCTAGATTCTCCATTTAGTTTTTTGGAACTCCTATTTAATACTCGGTCAGTTTTCTTCAAATTGCGTTTCTACATGCAGAGAGGTAACTTATTGGACATAAATCCAAAAGAGAAACACTTCCAAAACTATCACTCTCTAGTTCTCCCTATATTTGAGCACACTTCATAAAATTCATGTATGCCTGAAATATCTGGATGCAACAGCCAACGGCTAATTTTACCGTGAGAACTAGGATATCTGAATTCGAGGAATCGAGGGAGGAAATCCCCATGGTCACACCTTAGATTTGAATATAGATTCAGTCACAGCTTCACCAATACTTATCACCAAAATAAGTTCAATAAATTCTCGTGCATGCAGCCAAACGGATCTACTCACATCTGTTGGTTCTTGGTATGCTACCAAAGCAATCTCAGGGGATGAAAATTATCAAGAAACACGCTATCACAAGTAGGATGAATACAGAGTGACCTAGCTAAACGCATACAGCCCATGGCATTATTGGGCAACATAAAGATTTCATCAGACAGAGTACACGTAATGCCGTTGTTACCTGGCTAAAGATCGAGTCCGGTACCCTTGAACCTGGCCTCGGTAATGGCGTCGACGCGCCGCGCCGCCTCCGGCGACAGATGGTTCGCCCAGTCCCCCACCACACCACGCCGGAAGAACCAGCTGTTCTTCATGGTGCCGAGCACGGTCTCCGACGTGCCATCCTTGGTCGCCTTCAGCCCGTTCATGTGCTCGAACGAGCACAGCTTCACAATGGCGTCCACCACGCCGTCCTCCTCTTCCCCGGCGCCGAAGGGGACGCCGACGAACTCCGCCAGCCTCCGGACGTGCGCCGCGGGGTCTCGCTGCATCTCGTCGTACCTGAAGAAAAGCACCTGCTCCGGGTGCGCCAAGTGCGCGCGCCAGTACCCGAGCACATGGTCCCAGTACGGACCGAACGGCAACAAGCCGTCGCAGAACAACTCGACGGCGCTCTCCGCCGAGAGCGGATCCAGCCCATCCCTGACCCTGAACTTGTTCAGAAAGTCCCACAGCGATACGAAGGTATCCTTGGGGTCACGGCAGACGTACGCGATCTTGCAGCTTGTTGCCGTGATGGTCCTCGGCAGCGCGACGAACGGGAGATGGGTGGAGAAGAACCTTGGATCAGGTAGCTTGTCAAGGTTCGGGATCATGTCGTGGGTGTAGAGCTGGTACTCGAGGAACTTGATGCAGTGGTGGGGGGCGACGGAGTGGAAAGGGTGGTCGTCGGCGTCCGGCCGGTGTTCGCCCCGGTGCACGGTGGCGTACAGGAGCGACTTGATCCACGTGGTGCCGGACTTGGGCATGGTGGCGACGATGATGTCCGACGGGCGCGCGGCGAAGCACGCGTCGGCTACCATGGCGCCGACCATGGCATGGCATTGCCATGCCAGCCTTGTTCGTGGCGGTATAGCTGGCTGGCCACGCCTCTTGTGTTGGGCAAGGAGGAGATCAGGCCGGCGAAGTGTTGATAGAGCTCAGGGTTGGTTTCCGCTTCCGCATTATTGGCTTCTTGCTTTGTTTGGCACGGGGAGGTTTGCAAGGAGGAAGACATGTCGTCGAAATGAAGGTGTTTTGGTTTGGACATGGCGACTGGCAGCGTTAGCATTTTGTAGCCACTCAGTAGTCAGGATCGCTCGTGCCCTGGGGAAAAGGATCGGACGCTCTCTCTCAGCCACTTGCTTCGTATCCCCTTCGCTCAACAGTGTCTCACTGTCTCGATCATAGCAGTATAGCACAGAGGATGAAGACAAGGCTGCAAGGCTCCAACGGTGTGAGTTGGATTTTTGTTTGCCATAGCACAGAGGATGAAGACACGGGCACATGGCGACATGGCGTTGAAGTAGGGCGGGGCCACCACTACTCCACTAGCATCTGCATGACTGCATCTTTGAAAGTCTGAAACAAGCTTCACATGAGGCGCTACTCGCTAGAATGGTCCATATGGTCCATTTAGGCATTTAGCCGTAGTTATAGTACCTATCGGCCAAAGATAATTCTTCAAGTAGTATCAGCCGTTTCCCTATGGGTTCTCAAGACTCATAGTTTGAAAAAAAAATGCAATGCTTGCAAAGCAAGCTTGAGACTAGATTACTTCTACATTCAGTCACCTGATCAATACCCCGCCCAGAAGTTCAATAATTATTGTGTACCTGAATGAATCAAGTGTCATTTATTTGTTGGTTCTTGTTAACCGATGCGATCTCAGTGGATAGATGCAAGAAACACATTATCACGTGGACGACGGATATAAAATGACCGAGCCATGGGATCATTGAACAACAAGGGCCTCTCATACGCGTAATGCTATTGTTCCCTGTCTAAACGTTGAGGCCGGAACCCTTGAACCTTGCCTCCGTAATAGCGTCGATGCGCCGCGCCGCCTCCGGCGACAGATGGTTCGCCCAGTCCCCCACCCCACCCCACCGCGCCGGAAGAACGAGCTGTTCTCCACCGCGCCAACCACGAACTCCGTCTTGCCGCTCCTGGTCACCTCAGCCCCTTCATATGCTCGAACGAGCACAGCTTCACAATGGCGTCCACCACGCCGTTCGCCTCCTCCTCGACGCCGAACGGGACGCCCACGAACGCGGCCAGCCTCCGGACATGCGCCGGCGGGTCCCTCCAGACCTCCTCGTACCTGAGGAAGAGCAACTGCTCGGGACGCGCCAGGTGAGCGCGCCAGTATCCGAGGACGTGGTCCCAGTAGGGCCCGAACGCCGACATGCCGTCGCAGAACAGCTCGGCGGCGGCCTCCGCCGTGAGAGGCTCGAGCCCTGCTTCGTTGGCCCTGAGCTTGTTGGCGAAGTGCCAGAGCGAGACCATGGTGTCCTTGGGGTCGCGACACATGTACACGACCTTGCACCGCGACGCGACCACGGCGGCCGGCAGCGCCACGAACGGGACGTGCGTGGCGAAGAGCCTCGGATCCGGGAGCTCGTCGAGGTCGCCGGCTTTGATGATCTTCTTGCCGGTGTAGATCTGGTACTCGAGGAACTTGATGCATTCGTGGGGGCCGAAGGAGTAGAAAGGGTGGTCACCGGCGGCGGCACCATCCGCGGGATGTTCTCGGCGGTGCACGGTGGCGTACAGAAGCGACTTGATCCAGGTGGTGCCGGACTTGGGCAGGGTGGCGACGATGATGTCCGAGGGGCGCGCGGCGAAGCACGCATCCGCGGCCATGGCGCCGGCTATGCACATGCGGCTGCCATGCCATCCTTGGTCGTGGCGGTAGAGCTGGAGGTGGGACAGGCCTTGTGCGCTCGGCAAGGAGGAGACCGAGTTGGCGTAGCGTTGGTAGAGTTGTTGCTCGGTGGTTTCTGTTGCCACATCGTCGGTTTCTTGCCCGGCTTGTGAAAGAAAGGTTTGCGTGGAGGAGGAAGACATATGGGCATGCAGTAGTGACGTGCGAAGCTGGAACTGGAAATGGGGGCTCATATGGTTTTGTTTATGTGATCTAGCAGCCTTGTAGTTACTCCGTACTATCAATAGAACTAATTCTACCTACCATCATGGCCGGGTCGCAGCCTCGCTGGCTGCGTGATGCACGAGATTGCGAAATGACAGCAGACTAGCAGTGGCATGTCAGTCTCACATGCCCCCTTAGCTATCGTAGCATATATACTTAGCAACAGTAGATTCAGCTATTTAATTTCAAATGAAATGGGTACATGCCGTCACTTTCGATTTCTTTTAAATATAGAGATGTAGTATCGAATTGGGAACGTAGGTTTCCGTTGGAGGAAAAAGAATAATACGTTTTGATCTGCGTACCAAAAAGAATTAATAGTTGCACACGAATTTGCATTTTTTGGAAAAGGGAAGCTTTATTGATCTTAGATAATTACATTAAGATGATACAATTATATAAGATCCAACCCGGCCTCTGCATAACTAAGATGCACACAGCCAATAAAAAAGAAACAAAAAATAAGAGCATCATGACCTAGCAAACTACCACAAGCGTCTTCATTTTCATCCGCTTCACAAACCAAAACAACTCTTAGACTATGAAGTAGGCTCCCAAGACAACGCCTCCAACGAGAAAACGGCACGCGCACGTGCCAACACACGAATTTGCATGGATGTCGTTTTCTTGCAATTGAATATCAAACTGCCTAGCGTGTGTAATTTTTTAATTAATTAACTATTATTAGTTTAGTAGTAAATGATAACAACAGCATGTTTACATAAACTAACCTGGTTTTGGACTTAACTCTTCGAATAGCATTTCATATTCGGCCCACAACTTGTTTACGTAAACTATAAAGTCCACAAGAATCAGTCCCCAATATCTTGCCATTATTGATGTTTTTCTTTGTTGTAAAACACGATACAAACATATAGACACTTGCATACATGCTCAGCTCCTACACTCAACCTACAATCATATGCATGCACACCCTACCACTAGAAGCACAAGCACCTTCATGGTATTGAGTATTGACGGAAAAAAATAGAGCGCCCCCGTGCGGCGTGCGCGCCACTGGCTCCTGGCGCTGCCCGGTGGGCCTGTCCCTGCCACTGCCTGGGCCTGTCCCTGCCACTGCCTGTGCGCCCACCTCTCTCTGACCTGTGCGCTGCCTTTCCCGTGGGCCATGTCCTCCTCGTGAGCAGGGGCGCGTGGCGTCCGATCGATCACGGAGGGCGATGTGGAGGGGCGCGCACGCCGCTTGCGGTGCGCACCGCGCGCTGAATTCGGTTTCGTATTGGCACTACGTCGGCACCTCTTGTTGATGGACACATTGCCCACCTATTAAAAAATAGAGTAGTTACATTTTGAAATAAATTCAAACAACATAGTGATGCTAAAAGGATATGAAAATACAATGACTTAATCATTCAGAAACATGTTCATGTTTTATCATGGAACCCAACATTTCAAGTGGAAAGACCGTCAAAGAAAACATATCAAGTGAAAACTTGAAGAAATATTGAACATCTCGACCCATGAGCCATGATTAATACACACACGGTACAACTGGAAGCATAGGTAGTACTAGCGTAACAGATTACCAGTGAAGATATTGCTGCGGCTACCGACCGTTAGACGCTACTCAACTCTCAAGGCCGGTACCCTTGAACTTATCGGCGGTAATAGCATCGATGCGCCGCGCTGTCTCCGGCGAGAGATGGTTCGCCCAATCCCCCACCACGCCACGCCGGAAGAACGCACTGTTCTCCACCGTGCCGATGACAAGATCAGTCTTGCCGCTCTTGGTCACCTCCATCCCGCTCATGCTCTCGAAAGAACACATCCTAACAATGGCGTCCACCACGCCGTCTTCCTCCTCCCTGGCGCCGAACGGGCGGTCAACAAACTCCGCCAGCCTCCGGACATGCGCCGCGGGGTCCCTCTGCATCTCCTCGTACCTGAAGAAGAGCACCCGCTGGGGGCTCGCCAAGTGCGCACGCCAGTAGCCGAGCACGTGCTCCCAGTACGGCCCGAACGGCGACAGGCCGCTGCAGAACAGCTCCGCCGCAGCCTCCATCGAGACTGGCTCGAGCTGGTTCATGAGCCTGAACTTGTTTGCGAAGTCCCACTGCGAGATCAGATGGTCTTTTGGGTCGCGGCACACGTACACGATCTTGCAGCCCGATGCGAGGATGGTCCTTGGCAGAGACACGAACGGGAGGTGCGTGGCGAAGAGCCTTGGGGCTGGGAGCTTGCCGAGGTCCGGGATCTTGTTCCTCGTGTAGAGCTGGTACTCGAAGAACTTGATGCACCCGTGGGGGCCGAAGGAGCTCAAAGGGTGCTCGGCGGCGCCCACGGGGTGCTCTCTCCGGTGCACGGTGGCGTACAGGAGCGATTTGATCCAGGTGGTGCCGGACTTGGGCAGGGTGGCGACGATGATGTCCGAGGGCCGCGCGGCGAAGCACGCGTCGGCAACCATGGCGCCGACTATGGGCACCAGGCTGGAGTGCCAACCTTGGTCATGGCGGTAGAAATGGTTGCTAGACAAGCCTTCTGTTCTCGGCAGGGAAGAGACTAAGTTGGCGAAATGCTGGTAGAGTTCTGGGTTGGTTTCGGCTTCCGCATCTGCTTCTTGCTCGGAATGCAAGCGAGAGGTGTGCGTATAGGAAGACATGGCCTTGCAGATGGGAGAGTTTGGGCATCGCTATGGGAGTCCATATATAGCAAAATTTTTGTAGTTACCACTTACGGAATGAAGTCAACGAGCTCAACATGGTGTGCCCGTGGATGCAACTAGTGCAAGTAGCGCTTTTTATATATACATAGAGCTGATATACTCATATAGTTAGAAAGATTCCAAGTAAACGAACTCAACATGGTGTGCCCGTGGATGCAACTAGTGCAAGTAGCGCTTTTTTTATATACATAGAGCTGATATACTCATATAGTTAGAAAGATTCCAAGTAAACGAACTCAACATGGTGTGCCCGTGGATGCAACTAGTGCAAGTAGCGCTTTTTTTATATACATAGAGCTGATATACTCCTATAGTTAGAAAGATAAACTTAAGTACCCTCGAATCGCCTGATCACTATTGGAAATGCGAATTTCCCTGGAAAACTGTTTCTGACGGTGTATCGACGGAAATGATTTCTCTGACAGTATATAACCCACATGGAAAAATATTTTCGTCAGATTTGAATTTACTTCGCTACCCATAGGGAATTATACCATCAACCGACAGGGAAACACATTTACATGTCAAGTTTACACCGACAGGGAATTATACCATCAATCGATAGGGAAACACATTTACATGTCAAGTTTACACCGACGGGGAATTATGACTCGTTCGAGAGTAAAATAAAGATGGATATATGACATACTCTTTCCGTCCTATAATGCAAGCTGTCTTAGAGTTTTTAGAACATATTAGAGATACTAACAAAAGACACATGTACCCCTGAGTTATTACATAAAAGTTGTATTGTCTGATTGTTTTAATGACATTTACGAATATCAATGAGCCAACCTGTGTTTATCCACCAATCAGCCAAATTAACCATACTAACTCCAAAAATAATTAAAGGAACAATGGTTTAAATATAGTTAGCATGTCTTGTATTTGAGGCCCTATTTAGTTTCATTGGGCCTTACTTTAGTCCCTTCTAGAGACTAAAGTTTAGTCCCTATCCTATCTGGTTCTAGGTCTCAAATAGACTAAAGGTCATTAAATAATGAGCTCAATAAAGACCAAAATACCCCTGCTAATCTTGCACCTAATGCCCATGCTCTTGATGAGGTGCAGTAAATGAGGGATAGCCCCTGGAAAAGTTCCTTTCAGCTCCTATAGGCAACAATTTTGGGACTTATGGATCGGGCCTCAACTTTAGTCCCAATAAGTCATCATGTTTGGCTCTTTTGAGATATTGGGACTTAAGGTTAGCCCCTAAAAACAAGCCAAGAGGGAACAAGGCCCCTAAAACTTTAGTCCATAGGATCCATTTAGCGTACCATTTGCAGTAACATTGCAACAATAGGTTCAGTACGTTATTGTAAAAGAATAAACAAGGCACCTTCTATTTTATTTAATTTCAGATAGAGATACTCCATCATTTACCAGTTATCAAATTGAGGAGTTCGCTTCACGTTTGGGGAAAAATAGAAATCAAGGATATGGTATGTGTGGACACTTTACCAAAGAACGGGCATTTGCTAAGATGCCCTTCTCATGCATGGAGTTCAAGTTTATTCTATCCTCCAGATCGACCATAACAAGTTAATGCTGTCACTTCCAATGCAAAATCACTATTGATGTGCCGATGGAGTTATGGATGCATAACTTTAATATAAGAGTTCAAATTGTGGTGTACACTTTTTTAGATGTTTGTCAAATTAATGGTCATATATGTGTTTAGTTGATACATGAATAAGAAGTTACAATTCCTTCATTTAAAGTCTTGGAGCCTTCTTTTTAGTTTAAAAGTTATCAGGTGAAAACATTGCAGGCCCATCGGCCCGTATCTCCTACTACACCAGTTCGATCATCCCGCTTTTTTGGTTGTGACCTGTGAGTTGTGTGACTGAATAGATACATAGCAACCGGCTATTTTTCTAGCTAAGCTAATTGGTTGGAGGAGAGTTGGCGTAGGAAATGGTAGAGTTCTTGGTTCTTGGTTTTTTGTTTTTGTGTCAGTTCTTGCTTGGCTTGCGAGGGGAAAGTTCTTATGGAGGAAGTCAGGGCTATGCAGTAGCAATGAGCGATGCTAGAGTTTAAAATGGGGGCTCATATGTGAGTAACATCTTCTTTTTGCATTTTGTAGTGACCGTGTCTGAGCACATATTTTACTAAAAAGAAGAGAATTACAATGCCGCAGTCTCGAGAGAATCTACAAAAACATTGTACCACTCAGCAGTACTACAACAACAAGAAAGAAACCAGCAATACACTATACCACTACACCACAACGACAAGACAACTAGAACCCTACCAAAAAAATCCAAATCAAGCTAAGGATTCCAAATCAACCGAAGCAACATCCATCCAACGATGGTAGGGTACGGAGGGAGAGTGTTTTCAATGACAAGGAATCTTTATGGTTACTATCAATAGAACTAACTCTATCTAGTACCTGCTATGGATCACTGGCCATGAGATTCATGTTTGAAATGATAGATATGGGGGAAATTGGTTCTATGGCACCAAAAAATCAGTGTTTTCAAAAAATACCACTGAAAGCTTTTTGTCTCGGAAAATACTACAAAAAATGATCTGTTACCTGAAAATATTATTCCGCCACATTTTTTGCTAACATCGTCTATTTGTCCGGGAGCAGGCCTTATTCCATCGTCCTTTCCACCTCATGTGTCGCGGCAGCATGGTCCCCGATGATGACACTGTCTTCAATCAATGCCAGCATGCCTAGTTTATCATGCCACTCGCTGGGCCTGCGGTTTACCTACCACCACATGCATCGAGGAGGCCATCGCGGCTGCGTCGACAACTTCGTACGACAAAGATGATTCTTCAAGTAGTATCAGTCAGGCAAATAGGGCTCAAATAGGGCACCAATAGACAATTTATATCGCTGGCGCTGGCCCCTGCCGCACCTAACTGTGTTGGTTGTTGAGAGATGCCTGAAGGTTTGAGCAATCACGACAGGTGCTCTGTCTTTTTATTACTAGTAGAAGCAGGGTAAGTATTTACAATTGCTGCCAAGTGGCAAAAAAAATGGAAATTACGGGGATGGGTTACTGCCAACAATCGTTAGCCTCGAGATGCTGGTTACTTTATTGCGTTCGTCAACAGGTGGCCCTTAATTCAAACCCGTTTATCCTTGCTTGGTTGACCAGGGGCGGGGCCAGGATTTAACACTGAGAGGACCAATAAAATCATAAATTTATACTTAAACATTCATAAATGGCCGTGTTCAAATTATTGTGAATATTTATTCCATTGTATTTGGCACATATACTCATTAAGCTACTCTAGAAAATATGATAATAATTGTGCACAATTATATATAGTGTAACTATATGTAGTTCCAACTTAACATGTTGAACTATATGACATTTTGAAGAAACTTATGCAACCATTAGATTATTTGAACTTCAGTGCGTGAAACACATAATATTTATAGGGTTTGAGAGACAAAACCAAGTGCGAGTTTTAAAACCAGAGAAACAAACATACAAAAATCTAGATTACAAGAGAACAAAAAAAGGGCAATAGAACGACGGGTTACAGAAAAATGTACTGAACTTTTAAAATGAAAATTATTACCATAAAACAATGGATTTAGAACTCCTTTCATTCATACTACGTGTGGTTTTCTTGCTATTAAATTCAATCCTACTCCATTTAACAAGTCAACAAGTGATGATTTTAGTCAACTAACCATCATAGCTCTCAAATCCTATTGAATAAGCACAGTTAGCAATAATCTTGGGGTTTTTTTTGGGGGGGGGGGGCAATGGCCCCTGCCAACCCCACCTTGGCTCCGCCATTGTGCCTAACGACACACAGCTACATCCTGTTTGATTATTTCGGTGAAGCTTCGCCGGAATAAAAATGATGCCAAGCACATAGGCTCAAAGGCGACATGAAATTTGGTTATTTGATACCAGAGGGTTTGGTAATCTGGAATGCATAGCCCAATAATAAGTGGAAGATTACACCTTGAGTGAATCCATCGCATCCCTAACCTTTAACTTGTCAAGGATCTATGATCTTATTAGTATGTAATTGAACCGTTAGAGGTTTCTATCTTAGAGCTAGATGGCTCTAGTGCCATTGTTATGGTATAGCATCAACTAGCTTAGGATAGAACAACATAAAAGGTGGGTTTAGGTGTTTATACCGTCACAAGATGATGATCCCATCTGTGTAGATGCTTCACTACTAGTTCATCCACCATAAGTATATCGGCAAAAATTGAAATAGTACTAATGTTATATTTGTGTGGGTCATAGGGAAGCTACGCGTGAGGTGAGAGGTCCTAGGTTCCAATCCACAGATGCGTGCGCATATTTCGTGTGAAAAATTTTATGACTTGTGGCTTCCAATGTGCGACCATGTAGGGGCTTCATGAGACCATATAGTGTGACTCATGAAATTGATGTGGTTTTGGAATCGGTACTAATGTAGGCCTCTCTAGTAGTGCTTGAGAGTTTACTAGGCTGGTCTTGGCCTCATAGATAGTTGTGTTTTGTTTTTGTGTTTTTATTTTGGGGACATAGCATCTTCATGGGTTCATATCATCCGTACCGGCTCCAAAACCACTTCAATTGGTTGGTACTAAAGAAAAAAAAGACCAAAAACATATTTTAAATGCGGGAGAGGTTCACACATGGTCGTGTGCATGGTGCATAGGATTTGAACATAGGACCTCTTGTTTCCGTGGTCTCTAACCGTCTCACCTACATAGCATATCCAACTTGGTAAGATATAATTTCCTTTTCAATTAGCTGATGGAGACTCTTTTAGTACTGTACTAAAGGATACCTTCCATAGCGAATTGATCATATATCAGTTGGTAAGGTTTCTTGTGGTGGAACCTACCCACTAGGGTTCGAGTCCTCGACTCAGCATTGATGTCGCATTTTCCTGGATTTATTCTAGGATTAAAAATTTGATTGTAAGAAATTCTTGAAATCGAAATATGAGATTTGGACGTGCTTCGATTTTTAAAAGGCAAAATTTTGATTGTAAAAAAACTCTTGAATTCAAAATACGATAAAGTTGCTCCGGGTTAAGTAGGGGAAAAAAGACAATACAAAAAATTCTATGCTTCGATGTAGAATTGAACACGGGTTTGCCAATCTCTCAAATTACAACATAACCATTGTGCTAGTGATGTAGATTAGGACCATTTTCGTTTTATGACGGTCGTCACAGAAACTGAGCCCAAATTAGAGCCCATATGGGCCATGTGCAGATCTGTGACGATATTTGAAAACATCACAAAAAAATCGTCACAGATTAAATAGTTTCTTCTAGTGGGCCCTCAATTCCCACTAATCTATGAGGCAAACTTAAATCAATTATTGTTAGTAGTATTAGTACTGAATTCAATTATTTTGAGGGATAGATAGTGATTTTTTAAGTAGTGATTATTACCATTAAAAAACTTACCTACAGGCCCGTGAAGCACGAGATTGCGAAATGTGACTTGGTAACTTGGCATGTCAGTCTTATATGCCGCAGTTAGCTAGCGTATCATAGGTAGTAACATGTTGTTTCTTTCATTTCTTTTTCAAATATACTTGAAGTATTAAACTGATTCAAGCAACAAGCTAGCCAACAAGCCGTGTGATAAGGAAGTCTGCATGCAGCTGCATGCAGCCGCACTGTGCCACTGTGCAATTAACACAGGCATAGCCGGCTGTCCCGTGTGTAAGCCAAACATGCCAGGATTTGCAACGTATAAGTATGCACGGCACCCGATATTACACAACAATCCTTCTGCGACCTGCAAACATGCCGGCATTATTAAGCAATACAAACGTCATACAAGCGATCGACCAGAGCACTGTTCCGCCCTGGCTACATGCAGAGACCGGAATCCTTGAACTTGGCCTCGGTAATGGCATCGATGCGTCGCGCCGTCTCAGGGGACAGATGTTCCTTCCAGTCCCCGACCACGCCACGCCGAAAGAACGAGCTGTTCCCTATGGCGCCGAACTTGATGCACTCGTGGGGCCCGACGGAGTTGAAAGGGTGGCCGGCGGCGGCGTCGCCCGGCGGGTGCTCGGCGCGGTGCACGGTGGCGTAGAGGAGCGCCTTGGCCCACGTGGTGCCGCACTTGGGGTGGGTCATGGGTGGCGACGACGACGTCCGAGGCGCGCGCGGCGAAGCACGCGTCGGCGACCATGTTGCCGACGATGGCCATCGGGTGCCCGTGCCAGCCCTGGTCATGGCGGTGCAGCTTGACCTGGCCCAGCAGGCCTTGTGAGGTGGGCAAGGAATAGACCAAGCGGGCAAAATGCCGGTACAGCTCTGGGTTGGTTTCCGCTTCTGCGCCGGATTCTTGCTCGGCTTGCGAGCCGGAAGTAAGCTTGGGGAAGATGGAAGACATCGATCTTGAGTGCGGAAGGCAGACAGCGATGAAGGTTTGGACGGGGAACTAATGGTGGTAGAGTGGATATTTATAGTCTGTAGTCTGCACATCCTGAACCATTACTATCAGCACTGTCCAACATCAGCCATACCTATCATGCACACATGGCGGGCGCGTGCACACGAGAACAGAGATCTCAATATACCCCTCCACAGTGGTGAAGCTACATAGTATTTAGGGGTGCACATGCACCCACAGCAGAATGCAATACAACTAAAAGGCACATGCCAAGTGGTAGCAGAATGCACATGCACCCACAGCAGAATGCAATACCAATGAGAAGGATCAATTTTTCACCATGTAAATAGCTCAAACCCATACAACTAAAAGGCAAATGCACCCCCCTCTGGCCCGCTCTACCTTCGCCACTGCCCCTCCAAACTCCTACCACTTGCTCTGGGTTCCTGGCCACGAGCTCACGATGCGCTAGATCGGATGGGAAATGTTAGTTCTTATGCCAGGCTCTTGTGGTCCAATTGACGACATACTAATGTAGTAAGAGTCGGTTTGATTATTTCAAAAGAATAGATAAGGCTTTTGTTTTGTTTTGTTTTCAATAGAGAGGTACTACTCCATTACAAACTGTTTCACTTAGTTTTGTAACTTGTCTAATTTCAAATAAATTTGTAGAAAAAGTACCAATACTTATAACATCAAATATGTTTCATTGAATTCACCAGGAACTATGTATTGATAATATATTTATTTGATATTATGAAAAATAATACTCCCTCCATTTTGAATTAATTTGTTTTGGGTTTTCTAGATACATATTTTTGCTACTATCTACCTAAAAATGTTAAAACGAGATATAATTTGGGGTGGAGGAAGTATATTTTTCTATAAATTTGGTGAGTTTAGTCTACACCAGACCAGATCACATCTCTTGTCACTGTGGTATTCGGTGATGATTGCAGGGATATCAGAAATATTTTATTGCCAACGTTTCGCACGAAATGGATAGTTTATTAGCTGCACCTCCTAATATTTGACCATGTATATGGTCGTCGGTCGAAAGGAGGAGAGACTCTGTAGACATTCCAGCTAATAGATTTCAAATATAATACTGCTAAGCCAAATGTTTTCACCTCTAAGTTGTTGTTGTTGGTGTATTGTTGTGCCCATTATTTATTTTTCTTTTTAATATAATCGGCAGCTCTTCTAAATAGTTTGTTTTAAAAAAGATGTTTTCACCTCTAGAAATGCTGCTCCATCCCAAATTTTGAAAGGGGTATGTAATGTGGGCAGCGCTAGGCAACTAAATATGGTTTTAGGTGGTCGCTAAGAAATGGTAGCAGAAGTAATTTTTGAGAAGATAATTGGGTAGGTTCCCTTCATAAAAATGGAGTGTTCTCTGTACGATCCATGTACAAAACATCGTCAGTTTGAACTGAATTGTATCCGAGTGTCATAGTGCACATCAGCACATGTGTTTTGCGCGCTGGTGTGGCTCCTCAACTGTAAACGCTGATATGCGGAGCCTGCGAAGTTTCTTTGCTCCTCTGCAATGCATAAGGGCCGGGACCTTCCATGTCCTCGAATTCTAAAAAGAATTTTTTAGATAAAGGGAAGTTTTCATCAAGTGAATGAAAGTGTCCCGGCCGCTGCAATCCAATACATAAGGCCTAAAAATTATTATAAGTTTTACTATATCAGAGACTCCGTCTCCTCATAGCACACATGACACAAACATAAAAGCTGGCATAAACAAATGAAGACTAAGCAAACAACCGCACTAAAAGCTTAATCTATTGCTAAATCTCCACCCATGCCTGCTGAAGACTTCTATGGATAAGGGTGACGACGTTGATGTGATGATGTCCAAGGGTCGCGCGGTGAAGCACGCATCGGCGACCATGGCGACGACTAAGGGCACCAGCCTTGGTCGTGGCGGTAGGATTGTTATTTTTAATACTAAGTTGGTTTGAGAAATGGCGTGAACATGAACGGATATGTCAGAAACATGAGATCACATGACTGCTTGACAGCTGCCAGGTTTAGGGGGATGGGGGACAAAGTGAAGAAATATCGAGCGCGAGCGAGCAATGTTGTAACATCTTTAAGAATTTATACTAGCTGCGGAGGAACGATATAAAGGACGACAACACCCGCAATATTACGAGACGAGGCAATAGGCCTGAAACCATGAATGACGTCGTATGTAGAAAGCTTCGCAAGAGAGCTCGTGTGGCCAGTGTTATGTCAGGGATCAGTGAGTTAAGGTGATGCCGTTCTGGAGGTACTTCGTACATCTGAGCATGAACGGCAATAAGATTCAGTGACAGATCTTCGATCGCAACAAAATTCTGAGCAGACAGCAATAAAATTGAGTGAACAGAATTCCTATCTGCGTTGCGTGCACTTCACTACTCATTCGGCGAAGATGATGGACAAACACCGTTGAATTGCATCCAAACAGAAGTGATAGATAGTCAGTGGCAAGAAATTATGCAAGCAAAAGTATCTGATGAAGAAGAGATTCCTCTTGCAATCAGAATATGTTGTCTCCGTGGAAAAGGGCTTACATTGGATTAGTTTTGGGGCAGCATGCGACCAGGCAATTTGTACAAACTCAAACCGGTACAAGAAAACACGTGCGCCTCTGCCAGGATTAGCGAGCCTCGCAATGTTGTTTTGTAGTATTTTCGTGAACTCTTTGCGGGAGGCACCAGAGGTTGTCCACAGTGGGGGCAAAGCAAACATTACAAGCATCAGTACCCAAGTTCAAGCCCGGGTTTGAGTTAGCAGCAGCTAAAGCCTCATATCTGCAGGTCCTGGACCCAGGATGCCTTTCTCATGATCCATGGGAAGCACATCCGTATGCGTGCGCCTCCCATCATCTGCTGATGCCTGCTGCCGCCGGAGCCATTCCTATTGTTATCAAAGTGTGAGACCAACATCATTTTCCAATGAAACGGCAAAGGAAAACCTACAGCTAGCTACTAAGCAGAAGTAACAGACCTCTTCGTGAGCATTATCAGTATCATGCAAATCGGGTGTTACAATAGGTGGTATTGCATCTGGGTCAGGCTTCTGGAATACAAAAATTGAATACAGGCCTGCAGAAACCAGGCAAAACATTTAGTAAACTGTGACCTTATAATCCAATGCAGTAAAAAGGAAAAATTCTACACCACCTAAAATGTCGTAGGAACGAGTAACAAGCTTTCCACGAGCATCCAAAAAACTTGCACTGTAAGCACCAAGCATTGGAGCAAATTGTGTTCTGGATCAGTCAGAACCAAAAGTAAAATTCAGTTTGGACTTTGGACAGCAGGTGATGAATGGACTAAATCAAGAGGTCTGTTTCTTGAAAATAACCAACAAGAACATGATTTCATGAAAATAACATTGGTCTTGGCATAGATATAACTACCTGTTATCATCATAAAACTCGGTTAAATTCTGGATCTCCACATATTCAAGTCCGGCCTCCCTTGCTAATCTGTTTCAACACAACCTAGCATTGTGAAACTTCTTATCACCTAACTTGGTTGAATTCATAAAGGTTCTAGGTTATCATACAATGAAGCTATACAACTAGTGTTGAAAATAAATGAGAAAAGGATCACCTCATAAGGCTCGGAAAGTGGACCAGGCAGTGATTTTCAAACATTGCTTCGCTTGCAAATTTGAGTTGGTACTTCTTTCCAAAGAAAGGAAACCTGCACCATATACCAAAGGGTGGGTGCCCTTAGGAAGTCAATATAACAGAGTTTTCAGGTACATTTAAGATAAAATTTCAGCTCATACTTTTCTTCCTCCACTTCAAAGGCAATGGTATAATTCTCTGAGCGAATGCTATTTGGAACAGTCTTCAGACCTTTATTATGTGAAGCCTCAACATTCTTTTGATATTTTGTCCTACAGAATAGAAAATAGCAATCAACTAAGAAAGAAAAAGGCCAGAGTTTGCGAATGCACATTGGACACTAGATTTGTATAAGAGAAGGCAAATTAACCTCTTATGGAGTTAAGCATATGCCGACCTACATATTTTACTTGGTTGGTGGATGACCAAGCAAGCTTAGAAGCTAATTTCTTATCAACAATAGCTAAATTAAAGCCAAACCAGAAGACTCTAGGACATAAGAACAAAATTCATCTGGTGATCTTACCATATTGTAGATGAATCAGGAGTCATGCCAAAAAAGTAGCCCCCAGGTTTGAGAAGTGAGGATACATTATTCAGAAGCTTCTTTGCACGTTCTTCACTCTCAAAGCATAACTATCTTTCGAAAGGGATAAACTATGAAGATTAGCAAAGCTCACAGGTATATCATATTCAAGAACTCTAGAGAACAACCAACTCGCCTGCAAGTGCTGCATACAGCAAATTATATCTGCTTGGATACCCTTTTCCTGCACTTGAGCTTCAAAATCATCCTGCCATGCAAATGTAGTTAAAGCTAACCCTCAGCACTGAGGAGTGAGGACTTCATGACAGTACTTTAGTGCATTTGTGTGTATAGGAACTAGGAGGCATAGAGGGAGGTATACATCAGAAGGATCAAACTCGATGAACTCAGCAGTGAAAGGTTTCCTCTTGTTCTCCCATAGCTCACGGGCATCGCTGACACCCGATGCAGAGGCATCTGTTATAGAAATTGATACAAAGATCAAATTAACTTGTTGACAGTCTAAGCTAGTGATAGACCATGGAAAGCTCAGTCTATTGGAGGCGGCCTACCGATTCCTATGTAGTGGCCAACCTGGGCATCACACCACTTGTCCGTATCAACTCCACCATTGCAATACAAGTCACAAACCTTACACATTTTACAGCCAGCAAATGCAAAGTTCATTTCAGGATCCTCCTACAGAGTTCATTGTTGATTTTGAACAAATCGAAAATCATGAAAGAGAGAGGAGCATAGAACAGACCGTGGCATAAGGAAAAGCAA
Source organism: Echinochloa phyllopogon (assembly GCA_033239725.1). NCBI lineage: Eukaryota > Viridiplantae > Streptophyta > Magnoliopsida > Poales > Poaceae > Echinochloa > Echinochloa phyllopogon. The sequence goes on from BTCW01000007.1 coordinate 39,446,589, forward strand.
AAATTTTGATGAGGGCGGTCTTGGCAAATTCATATAGGCGAAGATGTGGTGGTTGTGGTGGCACAGCCACGTTCATCTCTGCAATTCCATGCAAGCAGATTAGCAATGGCAAAGTCAGGACAAAAGTAGAGCGTGTGCGATCTGAAAAAGGCTAACATTGAATAGCTTTTCAAAAATTTCATGGACTTCATTACCACCTGCAAATGCAAGATTTGGGGCGATGGCATGCACAGTCGGGGTTGAATATTACGACAATAAATCTACGAGCAATCGAGCATGACAAACAAAAACAGTATTAACAAAAGACAACAAATCAGGCCTGCTCGAAAATTTTACCTTGGCGCTTCCAGCTCCCCGCCGCTTGCCGCGCCTCGCCTCTGTGCTCCTCGGGCGTCAGATGCTCTAGCGACCCGCCCTCCTCCGTCCCCCCGCACTGGGGTCGCAGCGCGGAGCTGGCAGTGGCCTATTCGAGTTGCCGTGCCGCCGCGCTGCCCGGCCGCGCTCGGTCAGGCCACCGCACGTTGCCCTTGCGGCGCAGCAGCAGCACCACCGCCCGCCGTGCCTCCTGTCGCCGTGGTCGCAACTTCTCGAATCGCAGGCTCTGCCGATTAGGGTTCGTGTTCTGCTAAAAAAACAGAACAGAGGCGAGTCCGCGAGAGCGAGAGCGAGAGCGAGAGCAAACAGAGGAATTAGTTGAGGGATGAGCGCAATGGGCTTGCGATGCCGCATCTTGCTTTCTTTTCATGTTTGTGGCCGCGGAGGTTTCGGTCAGGCCCATGTCGCGCCAAGAAAAAAAAAGGTCCATGGAACTTTTGTTCGGGAAAACCGCTCTAGAAAGTCCGCCCTGGTCGAGCTCCCGTAGTTGGCCCTACTAGTTTTCAACCCGCAACGCAACAGACGACCTTCCCCTCGCACGAAAAATCTCTTTGGCATAAAAAAGAGTCGTCTCCTAAAAAAAAAGAGTCGTCTCCTCAAAAAAAAAGAGTTATAGCACGCAAACGAAAAGGATATACATGTCGTGCTCTACTCACTCGCGTTTGATTATTCATTTATTTCAAAAATCAGTTAAATATATAAAATAAATTATAATAATGTAAAGACTTTAGTCTATATATGCCATTGTAAGGGATGTATGCCAATTGAGCTAGATAGACTACTAGATAGTCTAACGTGGATCTGAAAATTTTGAAAAAGCTTCAAAAAAATGGGACAAAAATGTGAGCTAGATAGTCTAACAGGGATCTGAAAAAATTGAAAAAGCTTCAAAAAAATGGGACAAAAATGAGAGTTAGATAGTCTAACAGGGATCTGAAAAAATTGAAAAAACTTCAAAAACTAAGAGGAAATGCAGTGAGCGTGGATCGAACACGCGACCTTCAGTCTGACGCTCTCCCAACTGAGCCATCCCCGCTTGGTGCACTGATTCTCAAGATACTTTCTAAAATAATATTGGCTGACAGTTTGCTTTCATCTAGTCGCCACGTAATGCACCAAGCGCCGTATGGCACACCCAAGCAAGACGCAGTGTCTAGTTTCCGTCACATCACCAAACTTTTCAAAATTCTCTTTTCAAACTTCATTATTCGCCTATCACATCAAATCTCTCTCCAAATGCATGAAACACTAAACGTGGTTAAATAAAAAAAACTAATTACATGATTTTGATGTACATGACGAGACGAATATTTTGAGTCTAATTAGGTCATGATAAGACAATGTTTATCACAAACAAACGAAAAATGCTACAGTGCGCTATAGTGTCAGATGTGACATTTTCACCGAACTATTGCATCCACTTTTTGAAACTAAACACAGCATGGGATCTTTTCACCTCAAACCAAACGGGACCCCTCCCGGTACGCATTACTGACATGTCGCGTAGGACCAGCGCCAACAGCCACTCGAAGGAATATCCATAGGCCAGTGCGTGCAGCTCGCTAGCTGGCCGCCACCAACCTACTACCAGATGGGCCAGTCTGATCCTGAGGTCCGTGCAGCAGCGCAGCGGCTTGCCTGCCTCTCCCTCGGCATGGCCATGACCATGGCCATTTTTCATCTTCTTGAATCTCGATCAGCATGGGCGGACCTAGGAAGATTTTGAGGGAGGTCACGCCTTTAAAGCAATTAGCTTAAGAAAAAATTAATATGGTAAAAATTTACTAACTACTGTAACATCAAAAAATTGGATTAGATGGGGGCATGTGTCCTCATTAGTCACTCCCCTCCATGTAGGCTGTCGATCAGCGCCTGCACGTACTTCATCTGCTGAGGAAATGGCGCCTGTACTTCCCACCGAGTGAAATCTGCAAATGCTGTAGGTGTACTGGTACTATAAAATTATAAAATCAAGAGATCAGTATCCGGAACAACAAAGGCGGTGTTCACTTCCTTGAGAAGAGGGATGAAAGTTTGGTAAAAATGTCGTATCGGACACTGTAGCGCACCGTAGCACATTTCGTTTGTTCGTGGTAAACATTGTCCTATAATGACCTAACTAGACTCAAAAGATTCGTCTCGTCGTGTACATCAAAACTATACAATTAGTTTTTTTATTTACCTACGTTTAGTGCTTATGCATGAGGAGAGAGATTTGATGTGATAGTGAATAGTGAAATTTGGAGAGAGAAAGTTTGGGGAAAGTTTGGGAAGTGAACACCGCCAAAATGAACCGCTGATACTTACGGTCTATTCGGTTGGCTGATGACTGATGCTGATTTGTGCTGAGAGAAAAATATTGTTGGCTAGTTGGTGGCTGGTGCTGACTTCTGCTGAGAGAAAAATACTGCTGACTGGTTGGTGGCTGGTGCTGATTTTTGTTCAGAGAAAAATAATACCGGTGAGCTAAGCAAACGGAGCATCATACTGTGCAAAATGTGTGGGAGCGTCTCTACAAGGCCGGGCGCCTTTTTACAGAGCGAATGGCCTACAGCTTGACACGAATCATGTCCGGCGAAACAGCCTGAACCTTTCAGGGCAAAGTGCAGACGCCGTCCAAGGCGCAGAGAAGGGCAGGGCAGGGGCCGTAGCTTTTGCTGCAGTGCAGAGGCAAAGCACGTACTCGAGAGAAAAAAGGAGGGGATAGCATGGGCTACCCTGTTCCCTGGCAACGACTAAACGGCATGTGGCCTGGGCTTGCAGGAAAGGAAAGGTTTTTTTTTGAAACAACAGGAAAGGAAAGGTGCAGCAAGCTGCCATGAGATGGTGAATAATGTGGGGTGCTTGTGCTTCATAATTGTTTGATTGTTATGAAGCAGCAGGAGAAGCCAATCTCACCGGCCATTATCGATCATCAAGATCGTTTTTTTCAAATATAAAAATAAAAAATCCGACCAAGTGGATGCATATAGCTCCTAAATTCTCAAGGACAAGGTTTCTATTGAAACAGCAAGCGAGCAATGCCATACAGTTTCACACACCGGCATTGTGTTAGAATTCAGATCAGTTGACAATTCGGCATGCAGAGCACTGATCACAGCACAGAACGACGGCACAAACCCAGACAACGAACAGCCTCCTCACAAGCACAAAACCTGACGAATGCTATCTACAACCGCTACCCCGGATCCGATCGCGCATTCTTGATCCTTTCAGCTCGCCTTCTTCTCCTCCTCACACCGCAGATCACAGGAAAAACACACGGAATGCACCCCCGGAGATGCACGAAACGAGACGGGAAAGCACGCCACGCGTGGAGGCATGAGATTAACGTAGCAATGCGGCGGCGGCGGCGGTCACCGGGACTCCTCCTCGGACGCCCTCGTGGCGCCGGAGAGCACGGAGAGCAGGTTGAGGTGGTGGCCCTGCTGCGCCGCCACCGACGCGTACGCCTGCGCCGCCGCCTCCTGCGCCGGCGAGAGGCCCCACGCCACGGGCCGCGCCTGCAGGGACGCCCAGAACGGCGCGGGCGCGGGCGCCGGCTCCTGGTCCTCGCGCGGGCGCTTGCCGAGGAGCGGGTGGGCGGCGGCGGAGGTGGACGGCGCCGAGGAGCAGGAGAAGACGGCGGGGGTCGTGCCGGAGCCCGTGGCGGCGAGGATGGAGGGCTCGGCCTGGCGGAGCAGCCACTCGATGGTCTGGCCGTCGGACTTGAGCCCCAGCTCGCGGGTGAGCTGGAACACGCGCGCCGCGCACACGATCGGCATCCGCACGCGCCGCCCGCGGCCGTTCACCTTGCTGTGCCGGTCCTTGCCGGCGCCCGGGCTCGCCTTCTTCGGCGCGGGCGCCGCGACGTCGGAGGAGGGCGCGGCGGCCGCCAGCGACATCGGCGCCGGCGCCGGCGTGGGCGCGGGCATGGGCCGGTAGACCTGGAAGGTGGCGGCGTCACGAGAAGCCATGGCGCTCTGCTCTCTCGTACGACGAGTTTGTTGGTGGTGGACAGGGCTTGTGGGGAGGAGGTGATGGGGATAGCCGGATAGGGATAGGGCCGTGCCAGGGCCTTGGCCCCCGGGGTGGAACCATTTATAAAGTGGCTTGATTTTTTATGCCAATTTTATTGTATATAATTCTTTTCCCTTTTTTGGCTGCCAGTATGCTCGGCTATTATGTTCATTCTCAAAAAAGTTGGTATTGATTAGTAATAAACATTGGTAATTGCTTGATATTTGGAAATCAGGTAAATGAGCAGTTGAGCTTATTGACATGCGGAACTTATTTTCAGAGTCGAGAAATTTAATGAAACAGAGAGCTGCGCTATGTTCTGGAAATGTGTACTGTGGAGTAACAGTGAGCTCGTTACAACTTTGTGCATTGTGCACAGTCGTGTTTTGAGTTTTGACCACAAGTCGTCACGTTCAGTTCGGTTCTTCTACTGCAAAGCCCAAATCCTGCAGTCCCGCTTGCAGTTATCCCATTTGATCATTCTGATGGCTACAAAACCACGATTTGGAAATTAGGGGCTCTTCATTATTTTGGCTGATACTCACTTTTTGAAAGAATGCAATCCTCACTTTTTGAAAAGTCAAACCATTTCAAGTTTGACTGAATCTATATAAAAAGTTACTTACATTTATGATACAAAATAAGTATCATTAGATTAATTACAGATTATATTTTCATACTAAATCGATTTGAAGACATAAATATTAGTACTATTTTGCATAAACTTGGTCAAAATTGAAATGGTTTGACTTCTCGGAAAGTGAGGATTGACTTCTTTACTGGCACAGATGGAGTACGTGTATGTCCGAATATACGCTGGAACCGTTATTTTATTTCTATCTTTTGAGGGGTTCTTTTACGCAATTATTGACGGGAAGTAAACGGTTGCAGGTGCTTGACTGACTGAACGTTGGCGTCTGTCTCTAGAGTCTACAAAGTGGCATGCAGGGACAGGCATGCCGCGCTGTAGCAGCAGTGCAGCTCTGTGCACTGTGCACGCAGGGGGGGCAGGGCACATGGGAGGACGCTGGGTGCCTGGGCCCGCGCGGCCTGGTGGCTCTCACTTCGCTGTAACGCCGCAGGCCTCTCGCAATTGGCAAGCCTAGCGGGCGCAGCACTGGCACACGATTTCTCATCTCGCTTCACACCGTACAGTACTTAGTGCGCCATCAACCGTGTCATTATGGATACTACGATTATAATTACATAGGCGAAGAAATAGCGAACAGTAATCGGGCGTACAGACGAACTTTGATGTCTGAATTTGACTTACAGCTGCTTTTCTAATGTCTAAACCCTGCCATAGGCAGAGAAACCGAGAGCAAAGATTCGCATCGATGGCGACCAAGCGGAATAGAGGTCATTTTCGCTTGAAAAGGGGGCCAAACGCCCAAACTGATACACAGAACACAGAACGAAGGCACCGTCACAGGTCATTTTCAAACAAAGGAAGGGCCAGGATACGCGATACGCGTGCAACGAGGGGCGAGATACTGCCGGCGAAAATCCAAGAAGGGGGTGAAAACGGATCGAATACGGACGGATATCGCCGGATACATATTCAGATAATTTTTTTTCTCTCGAATTCGGATCGGATACGAATAGTGTCCACTTGTGACGGATAATATAGAAATTGATATCGACATCCTAAATATCCAACTTTAACTATTCGAATTCAGATTGGTAACGGATACTAACTATTCGAATTCGGATTCGGACGGATATAAACCCCTTCAAACGAATACACGTACGGTCGGATAGCCCGCCCCTTACCGAGAATCTGAATCAGAATTGCAGGACTCGTCCGTCGGTCCAGGGAACGGTGAGCCCGTCTTAGCAGCGACCCCAGAGGTGCAGACATGTCACACGCCTGCGCTGCTACGGGAGTGACGGGGGCTGTAGCTGGCGTGGCTAGCCGTGTGTGTGGTGTGTGGCGTGGAGCCCGGGACGGGAGTGGACCGGGAGGAGGCGCCGAGCGGCTGGATCATCGGGAGGATTGACGGCTCACCTGGCCTGACGCAACGCAACAGGGCAGGGCAACCAAACAGCCGCAGTTGGAGCCCAGCCTGGACCACCTGGTGCGGTGTTCTGCGGCTGTGCGCTGCGCCTCGTCGTGCCCGCGCCAACACCGCTTGCGTTTGTGCAGGGGACACGCCACATTCCAGTCAGGAATTGACGCCGCGTTTTTATTCCGGTGACCTACCGGGGTGTACTAGCTGGAATGAAATGACTGGGACCATGGCTGGGTGTCGACCTCTGATATGCATTAGCTGATTCATTTTCTTCTGACATAAACAAAATCCTTTATTATGCTGTGCTTGTGCATGATCCATTGCGCCACTTGCGAAAGGGGGTGGTTGCAGATCCATCTATGGCATTTCGTGACATCAACCGCGGTAGCCTCCATCGATTACTCTGCTCTAGCATAGGAAAGTATATGCATTTCCAAAGCCTTTATACTATCACAGGTTCACAACTCATAAGACAATCTTCGTTGTATTCCAACCAGCCAAATCAGACCATCACCCAAGCTGAAATGTGATATGTTTCACATTCGTAAAAAGAAATACTGAGATTCTCTTGCCTGTTACTGTATTCTTCTGTACACTAATAATAAAGTAGAAAAAAACGCAAACCAAACGGAACCTATTTATATGTACAGGTACAGCCAACTGACATGCGAATTTACATTTCACATGTTGCTAGCACAAGGGAAATAATCCGGCTAAGATTACCCGCCAAAAAAAGAAAAGGGTTATGACTTGCTCTCGCACGGATTTTAGTCAGATGCCCGTGCCTCGTCATTGTCATCAAGCAGTGGCCTGAGGTTTGATCTCTCGGCGGCAGGAAGATCCTCGCTCTCTTCTTTGAAACGATCGACGCTGGGGACAAATATGCCTGCAAAGATAAGATCGTCTCAACTTCAGTTGAATAGTCACAAAATACAAATCCAGACAGCAGATAAACGGAGGGAGCCTTAATGCTTTTATTATATTAATTATTATAATAAAGGCTAAAAACATTTATATAGCCCACATAAAGGGGCAACTAAAAGGTGCTTCAGACAGTCATTTTAGGAGAGAAATTTTATTTGATCTATGAAAAACAGATGAAGTTCAAGGATTAATATTCACTTGATAGAATTTTTTTTTTTACGAATTGATGCCAGCTCACAAGTGGTCAATGAATGCTATCATGTGTTTTACAGGCTTTTCAACAGCATGTGAAAACCAGTAGGAAGAAAAAAAGAACCCATACTTTCTTGACATGGTAGGACTAGCTATACTATGAAACTTACCAATAAACCAAAACACAGCTGCAATGAAAAGGATGGATGTCAATATAAGAGCTGTGGACCTCCAGTTATTGATTTTGTCCTGCATCAAGGTTCAAAAAGTATTTTTCAGGGAAAAAATAAAAACAAAAGCATACTCGGAAAATTTACATGCAAGTTTCAAATGCATTCAAGTGAGAACAGAGAACTTAGAAGCACTGGGGTGTGAAGTAATATATATTTCACCATAGAATCCGTTATACCAAAATTCTAAATATTTGAACTACACTGGCCAATCTCATATACATGACAAACATATATTTTAATCATGCAGAAGGAAAATAGCAAGTTGCTGTGACAGTCGATTTTGACCGCCTAAAATACAACAACCAAGTACCTGAAGAAGTCCAACAAGAGGTGAAGAAGGCACATCACCAAATATATGGATTGAAACAGTGGATACGGCCATTGCCAATGGCCGCAAATGTGGCTTCACGGTATGAAGGCATACAAAATTTACTGGTGCCTGCAAGTCAAAAAGAATTAAGCATATGCAGAAGTTATCTAGGAGCATGCATCTAAATACACTAACGAAATGATTATTTGCATAACAGCGTGAAAGTAAATTAAGATATAAGCA